>JAPQWV010000002.1:29932500-30532500 GCA_027422505.1 Craterostigma plantagineum | reverse complement strand
AATGAAACT
This sequence comes from Craterostigma plantagineum, assembly GCA_027422505.1. NCBI lineage: Eukaryota > Viridiplantae > Streptophyta > Magnoliopsida > Lamiales > Linderniaceae > Craterostigma > Craterostigma plantagineum. The sequence continues at coordinate 30,532,491 of JAPQWV010000002.1, read as the reverse complement.
GTGGGATCAATAGGACATTTGTTAACACAATAAAACTGTTAATCACCACTGACCCTGCTTGAGTTACCTTTATGACAGTTCTGTCAGGCAATATCACATTCGACTCTTTTATGCTATGCAGATTAAACAGTAGTTCTTTACTGCCACAGACATGTCTTGTGGCACCCGAGTCTACTAGCCAAGTTCTATGATTAGTCAGCTTAGGTATATTATGTGCTAAACAGATACCTGTACCCCTTTCAGGCTGTAACATGTCTGTGCTAGTTGTTGATGGAATTGCCATGGTCTGGTTGATTAATGCCTTGAGGCCCTGCAATTGGAGAGGGGTTAGTTGCACTTGTACCAGACTGTTGCTGTCATCCGGACTTGCAGTGTGCTGCCCCTGTTTGGAGGTTGCTTCCACCATGGCCTGGTTAACTTTAGTCCCCTTGAACTGTCTTGTTCCTTGTCTAAACCCCGGAGGGAATCCATGTAATTGGTAACAGGTGTCAACCGTATGGCCCCTTCTATTACAGTGAGTACATTGGGCCTTGACAGCATCCCTTTTTTGATTGAAGGAACTTCTCTTTGTCCATTCTTGGCCTGATTTTGCTGTCATCATGGCCATGTTGTTGGCCTGGTCTTCATTGTTTCTATAGATGACAGTGCCCATCGATCGTTGCTTCTACTCTTGTACCAATAATGAGAACACCTTGTTAATTGTAGGCATCGGATCCATAAGTAGGACTTGTCCCCTTATCTGAGAAAAGGAGTCGTTCAAGCCCATCAAGAAGGTAAGAACATACTCTTCATTAAGGTGATCCTTCATCTTATTAATTCCCCCACAAGTGCATTCAAGAATCGGTCTGTAATTACTTAATTCGTCCCAGAGAGTCTTGAGTCGTGTGAAGTAGATGGATACACTGTCCGAGCCTTGAGCAAGGTTCATCAACTCCCTTTTTAATTGGAAGATCCTCGGCCTATTGCTTTGACCAAATCTTTCTTCCAAATCTAGCCAAACTTCTCTTGCAGATGCCGTGTACAAGATGCTCGCAGAAATTTCCTTGGAAACTGAGTTGATTATCCACGAGATAATCACATTATTGTTCCTCCTCCAAGCTGTCAATTGATTGTGTGTCCCAGCTTGATCCTGTGCATTCACTGCGGGCGGTTTAAGATCACCATTGATAAAACCCTCTTTATTTCTCCCGATCAAGGCGATCATCATCGCACGGCTCCACGTGGCATAATTCTCGCCATTTAGCTGCTCATGTACGAGTAATTGGCCGGAGTTATCGTTATTATTCAGGAAATACGGGTCGTTGATCAACACCGCTGAGGACGAAGATGAAACAGCAGATGCGCTCGCAGACATGGTGTTTGTTTGAATGCTCGAAGAATCTATGAATCAGCGTGTATTCTCTGATACCATAATAAAGCAGAAGAGGCAAACCTTGTGAACACAAACGATTAACGTGGTTCGGATTCTGAATGATCCTACATCCACGGATTGAAATCGACTATATTGATTCAATCAGATGATTTACAGTAAGATGAACGTTCATCAAGAAAATAGCTGAATAGAGAGAAAAATGGTTAATCTAATCCAACAGTGAAAGTCGCCCTTTTATATCTATATTTTGGCGCGTCTGTTAGTTGCAACGTTCATAGGAGAAATCGTCGATGGCATCAGCGTCTCTATAAGTTACTTTATCTTCATATTCCAAAACGCGCCTTTTCTCCTTTGAACGCTTATGATCGAGCAGCTCTTCAATCTTCAACTCTTCTTCATTCTTCATCTCTGAATCATCACCAAGCTTATTATGCTCTTGCTTTGATATTTCGTGTTGGAAAGAACATCGTTTTCTCTGTGTTTTTGCTGTCTGAATTCTTGAGTTGTTTCCGACAGTACACAGCTTTTAGTTGTGGCTTTTGTGATATCTAGTCTAAGTTCTTGCCAATTTAAATGTTTGAACATCAATATAATAGTGAGACTTCCTATATTTTTTTTGTCGACTATGTTCTCAACCTGTGGGCTATGGCCCTATGGGCCTATGCAGCAAGCTTCAAAACCAGAGTATTCTTTAAGGATCAATATATCTAAATTTCTTATAGGGAAATTCCACGTGGTAACCTCGAGTTTTCGACTTTTCTAGTTAGTATCCAAAGCTGTTTTTTGATTCCGGCTGGTAACCTCGAGGTTTCGACTTTTCCAGTTGGTACCCAAAGTTTGTTTTGATTCCGGCTGGTAACCTCGAGGTTTCGACTTTTCCAGTTGGTACCCAAAGTTTGTTTTGATTCCGGCTGGTACCCCTGAGGTTGTATGAAATGTAATTTGGTATTCCTGAATTATCAAAACTGGATTTAAAATATTTAAAATAATTCACAAATTCAAAAATAAATTATTTTTTTATTAAAAAAATAATTTTAATTATAAAAAATAGTATATAGTTGGGAAAAGTTATAAATATTTATACATAGAAAAATAAATTTTCCAAATTCCGCACGAACGTTGAGATAAAAAATCCAGCATTCAATATCGAAAAATATATTTTTATCATGGACTATATATTTTTATAGTTATTATTATCAATTACCGTGAGAGATCGATCGTTGTAAGCAAAGTAAAAACTCAATTGAAACATTGTGGATTTGGGGTTCGGCATATATAATTTTCTATTTTTAAAAATATTTTTATATTTTTTTCCAAATATATACTATTTTTTATAATTAAAATGTTTTTTAAATAAAAAACTATTTTTGAATCTTTGATTATTTTAAGTATTTTAAATCCAGTTTTGGTAATTCAGGGGTACCAAATTACATTTCACAAAACCTCATGGGTACCAGTTGGACTTTTCCAGTTGTTACCCAAAGTTTTTCTCGATTACATTTTAAAATATTTTCGATCTCAACGTTCGTGCGGGATTCGAAAAATATATTTTCTATTTTTAAAAATATTTATAACCTTTCCCAACTATATACTATTTTTTATAATTAAAAATTATTATTTTTAAATAACAAAATAATTTATTTTTGAGTTTGTGATTATTTTAAGTATTTTAAATCCAATTTTGGTAATTCAGGAGTACCAAATTACATTTCATAAAACCTCAGGGGTACCAGCCGGAATCGAAAACAAGCTTTGGGTACCAGCTGGGAAAGTCGAAACCTCGAGGTTACCAGTCGGAATCGAAAAACAGCTTTGGGTACCAACTGGAAAAATCGAAAACTCGAGGTTACCATATGGAATTTCCCTTTTTATAATATGATAGGCATGAGATTTGAATTCATGAAAGAAATATAATGAAAATACCTTCTGCAGATCCAACACCATGGAAACAAACTTTGGTAGAGTGTAAATCCACTTGGATGGACCACCTTAACTATTGATACTGGCATGTTGTGTGTGCAAATTTTTATAATTTTTGAATATTTTATATTATTAATTAATTTATTTAAGAAACAAAATGTTAATTTTTGGATAGAGGAAATTATAAATTGGATAGAAATAAGAATACTCTAATCGTCGGATTTTGTAGTGCAAACTTGTGGACAGAACGTGGATTTAAAAAATAAATATTACCAATGTATACTATTCTTGGGCTTTTAACTATGAAAAGTCCAATTAGGCCCAAAAGAATAACAAAAGTCCACCGTCCAAAGAGTTCCCTCACAATTCACAAACCGATCGAGTACTCAAACCCTAAAAAGTCTCCCTTTGCTCAGTGTCTTTCTCAAATCAATTTTTTGTTTACAATGACTTCCAGGGGACAAACGCTGCTTCAGTTCGCACCATCGGCGACGAGTTTATCAGCTAGGGTTCATCCTCTGGTGGTGTTCAACATCAGCGATTGCTACGTGAGGCGCCCCGAACAAGCTGACCGCGTCATCGGCACGCTCCTTGGATCCGTTTTGTCCGACGGCACCGTCGACATTCGCAACTCCTACGTCGTTCCGCACAATGAATCTTCTGATCAGGTATTGAATCTAGAAGCTCTCGGGCAAGATATGTGGTGTGAGCTGAGGTGTTTGTGATAATTTCCGGATGTTGGTTTGAACTGATTTTATTTTTTAGAGTAAAAGAATTTGGGCGTGCTTATGTTTACTGTTTATGCATTCGGTTTCCTAATTGGATGCCTGGGGATGCATTATTTTCCCTTTTCTTTTCTAAATACTATATCCGATTTGAACGTTAAAGCAATTGTTATTGTTTCGAAATCAAATGCATGTTTTCTGGGTATGCCATATGGTGTATTCTTGTTGTATAATATTGACTAAGATGATATGCGCACTTACATTTTGTTCTGAGTGAAAAATACCATTATCATTTTAGTTTTTCCTGTGAATTGTGAATATATGAACTAGCTAGAGGTGAATTGTGCTATAAACGGATCTGTTCCATGTTGGCTAATGTTTTGATTGGATTGAAATGATAGGTTGCACTGGACATAGATTATCATCACAACATGTTATCGTCACATCAGAAGGTGAATCCCAAGGAAGTGATCGTCGGATGGTAATATCTTTTTTATCGAGATGCTATTTGACCTTTATTTTTCACATTTTCTTTTATTTTCTTGAACTCATTGATGGATCAATGGACAGGTTTTCCACTGGTGGAGTAACTGCAGGCAGTGGTTTAATCCATGATTTCTACTCAAGGGAAGTTACGAACCCTGTCCATTTGACCGTTGACACAGAGTTCAAAAATGGCAATGCTGCCATAAAGGGTTTTGTCTCCGTTAATCTTTCTCTCGGAGATCAACAGCTTGCGACGCAGTTTCAGGAAATTCCCGTGGACCTACGCATGGTTGAGGCTGAGCAAGTTGGATGTATGTATTTTCGTGCAACTCATTTTGCAAGATTGTTCATTGCAATGCTTTTTCAATTCTGTCTGTGTCTATTTGCTTCACCATTGGCTTTTATCTCTTTAAACACAATAAATCTATGCTCCACCATTGGCCTTTTCGATTCTGTCTGTGTTTATTTCTTATTTTAGTGTTTTCGTTTTGGGTACGCAGTTGATGTACTTAAGCCAACTATGGTTGACAAACTTCCGAGCGACCTCGAGGGGATGGAATCCACAGTGGAACGTTTGCTTGCCCTAATCGACGATGTCTACAAATACGTAGATGATGTCGTGGTGAGACTTTCTCTCTAATGAATTCTCAGTTGTCGGCGTTTCCCACATGTTCGAATTAAACCTAGCCCTTCCTATCTTCCTTTTTTTAACTATAGGAAGGACGAACTCCTCCTGATAACAACATCGGAAGGTTCATATCAGAGGCAATTGCATCGCTCCCAAAGCTTGCCCCGCGCGATTTTGACAAACTTGTGAATGATAGCCTCCAGGTTCCAATCATATATACTCCTCTACCTTCTTTTTCTTTACGTACTGAATTTAACTTGCAAAGGACAAATTGGTTCAGTTCATCCAAAAATATTGCTGTATCAGAATGGAAATGAAATACATAGTTAGTAAATATGGATGTCTGTGCTTTTGCAGGACCAACTGTTGTTATTGTACTTATCAAGCATCACAAGAACGCAGCTCGGCCTTGCTGAGAAGCTGAATACTGCTGCGCAGATCCTTTGAATACAATCGGTGAAAGATTTGCTCCCCAAAGTTAGCCATTTTTTGTTCCCTTTTTTTTTGCTTTGGGTTATTGGGTGTGGTGATGATGCTGAAGATGCTTTTCATTCATCTTGTAAACTTCCTCCCTTGTCCACTTCGTAGAATCTGATGGCATATACATACATTCTCATATGTTCCATTAAAACTCGCTTTATGTAATGGTACTTTTCAAGTTGGCTAAGGCTCGCATCACTTCATTGTGATTGCATTTAAGTTACTTCCTTAAAATGTTAATCCTCTCCTCCACTATTAAAAAATGTAGTCGGAGAATGTAGAATTACCGTTCAGTCAGCTTTCATTAAATTAATGGGCCGATAAGAAAAGACTACCTGCTAAATTTATAAATGGGCTGAGTTTTTTTAGAGAGAAAATAAATGGAACATTTTAGTCAAACTCATGTTTCAAAGGCCCATTCAGCAAAAGTCGGTGTCGGAAAACGAAAAAGGAATAATATTATTATCTCTTTTGTATGCATCCCAATTCCAGCCCTGAAGCTCTGACGGAGACACCATACAAGTTTGAAGCCTCCATTGCTAATCAGATCAAGGACGGAGGTTTACGGTCGCCTACCACCTCGTCGCTTAGGTCAAATCTGAGGTTCTTATTTGTTAACTCTCTCCTATTGTTTGTGCAAACTATTTCGTGTGCTACCTCGCGGCGTGCTATTTGCCTGCTATCGTTCCCTAATCGATTGTTTATGTAGCTTGTAAGGGTTTGAGGTAACGAAAGGTGTTTATTCCGTGTCGATTTAGTGATTGATTAGCTTATATTAGGAAGATTTTCATGTTGCGATGAGATTAGGGTATGAAAAGCCTGATTACTGATTTCTTCATTATTTGCTTAGGGCTTCCATGATTCTTTTATTGCTTTATGGTTTTTGGTTCCTCGCCGTTAGGGTTCTGCATAGTTAAGTCGTACACCCCCTTGAAAATTTTTCAGGTTTGATATAACTTATTCGGAAATTCCGTCAGCAATAGAATATGGCAGCTTTGACCGAGATACTCCCAAAGGCGAAATCGTCTGTATCTACTAATTATGACCACTCAAACGATCCATGGTTCAAGAATCGCTACAGCTCAGCTGACGCAGAATCCTCAGAGTCGGCCGCCATCAAAGCCAAGCCCGTTCCGCCCTACCTTAAGCGTTCGGGGTTTAAGCCATCGAAACCCGAGGATTTCGGCGACGGCGGTGCATTCCCAGAGATACACTATGCACAGTACCCTCTCGGGATGGGTCGTAGTAAGGGTCAAAAACCCAACGCAAAGACTCTACCCTTAACCGTAGACGAACGAGGAAACTTGAGATACGATGCGATCGTCAAACAGAACGAAAATGCGAAGAAGATCGTCTACTCGCAGCACACCGACCTCATTCCCATGGTTGTGAAGGATAAGGAGAAGGAAGAAGAGGAAGATATGGACTTAGATGAAAAGCAGAAGGAGATAGACGAGACGACTCAAGCGACTAAGGCTGCCCTCGAGAAGATTGTAAACGTTAGGCTCAGCGCCGCACAGCCAAAGAACGTTCCCGGCGCCTCTTCAGACTCCAAATTCATCAAGTACAAGCCATCCCAGCAATCAGCAGCGTTTAACTCAGGCGCGAAAGAAAGAATCATTCGTATGGTGGAGACGCCCGTCGACCCTTTGGAGCCACCGAAGTTCAAGCACAAGCGCGTCCCAAAAGCCTCGGGCTCTCCGCCCGTGCCAGTCATGCACTCCCCTCCCCGCCCCGTGACTGTCAAGGACCAACAAGACTGGAAAATCCCGCCTTGCATATCCAACTGGAAAAACCCGAAAGGCTACACCATTCCCCTCGACAAGCGCCTCGCAGCTGATGGTCGTGGGCTCCAAGAAGTTCAGATAAACGACAACTTTGCGAAGCTATCCGAGGCTCTGTACGTGGCTGAGCAAAAGGCCAGGGAAGCAGTGGCTATGAGGTCCAAGGTTCAGAAAGAGATGATGATGAAGGAGAAGGAGAAGAAGGAGATGGAGCTTAGAGAATTGGCCCGTAAAGCTAGGTCTGAGAGGATCGGCGTGGGCCCGCCTCCTTCCGAAAGGGGCACTGCAAACGACGGCGACGCAAACATGGATTACGAACACGTCAGAGAAGGCCCTAAAGAAAGCAGAGAGGAGAGAGAAGAGCGATTGCAGAGGGAGAAAATACGCGAGGAACGCCGTAGGGAGAGGGAGAGAGAAAGAAGGCTGGAAGCCAAAGACGCTGCCATGGGCAAGAAGAGTAAGATCACTAGGGATAGAGACCGTGACATCAGCGAGAAAGTTGCGCTTGGGATGGCTTCGACTGGTAATAAAGGAGGCGAAGTCATGTACGATCAGAGGCTTTTCAACCAAGAGAAGGGCATGGATTCTGGCTTTGCGAACGACGATTCTTACAACATTTACGACAAGGGACTTTTCACTGCTCAGTCTACTTTGAGCACGCTCTACAGGCCCAAGAAAGATGCAGATGATGAGATGTACGGAGGCGCAGACGAGCAGATGGAGAAGATAATGAAGACCGATCGGTTCAAGTCTAGCAAGCCCTTCACGGGGACTTCTGACAGGGCTGGCCCCAGGGATAGGCCCGTTGAGTTTGAGAAGGATCAGCCTGCCGAGGAGGATCCATTCGGGCTTGATCAGTTCTTGACCGAGGTCAAGACGGGGAAGAAGGCCATGGATAAGATTGGGAGCGGCGGCTCGTTGAAGGCTGGCGCTGGTTCGATGAGGGATGGGTTCGAGGGCTCGGGAAGGTCGAGGATTGGTTTCGAAAGAGGGCGTTGAGGTATTATTATATTGCTCTTGTTTCTCACTCATGTTTTTAGTATTACCTTGTGTCTGTTTTTGTGTTTGTGTTTGGTTGATTCTATCTTATGCTTTTATCTGTGTTTGTTTTGCATCACTTGGTATTATTTCCTTAATTCTGCTAGCAAGTATTGCACGACACGAACTTATTTGTTTCTATAGTTAATGAAAGTCGTCCATGATTTATTATTTTCTACCCCCATGTCAGCAAGCAATTTACTCAATGGATTTTTGACGTCATAAAAACTCATATTTCCGACGGAATACTGAGTATTTCAGCCGTGTAAGAATGCCTTGTCGTTGGTTGTTGCATTGTGTGAAAGATATCGTTCCAAAATTTATAGAACTCTAGGACGTTGCCCACTTTATTTCTATACCATATAAATTAAAAATATGAAAACTTAACTATCATTTTTCTTGGTCGGTTTGCCTACATATGTTTTGACAAAGATTGATGGCTTCGACTCTGTAAATATGTGGTTTATGGACTATGGGCTACCACGGTGTTACATAAGCTTCTCAAAATAATCATCATAATAAAATTCAAGAAATTCCTCAAACAAATTGCGTGCCTCGTTCTTAAGATTCCTACTAATAATAATATATTAAGTAGTCATTATCGCTTGTTCAATGGTAGATGATTAAATAATATTTCAGGAATTTATATATCTGAACTTAGTGTGCGTCGACGACCCCACTATACAAACAACGGGGCCCACTTGATGACGTGTATTTATATCTGCATGATTGCGCTGGGGTAGGGTGCGCGTGTGATTGGTCCTCGTAACTCAAACACTATATTAAACGGATTTGAAGTGACAACTTTCACGTCCGTACGCCTTTCCCCTATATATGATTTTTCTGTTGCCTGAATTGCCCATTCAATCTCTGGCCAACGATTTATTATCTGTATTGTATGCAATCTCTTCCTCAATCGACAATCTTGTCTTGCCGTCTCAGCAGCTGAAACGAATCGAACGTGGAATACCTGAGAACAGGCGAAATCTAATTGTTTGATTTTTGATTGTTAACTTCGTAATAACGAGAAAATTTGAAGAAAATCTAGATATTATAGATTGAAACATTAGCCATGCCTAATTCTGGTAACAATCGAGAGGATCAGGGCACGAATCGTGACGAATCGATTGGCGGTTTGCCTCCATCGATTGCGGAAAGATTGAGGGATGTGCTAATCGATGAAGACGGCGGCGAGGATCTGTTGATGCAGAGCAGCGATGGAGGCGGTGATTTCATGAGGTGGATTGAGGCTTTGGATATGCAGGTGATTGGTGCGTGCCGTAATGATGAGAGATTAAAGCCTCTGCTTAAGCTTAATGCATCGAATGGAGTGGTTGAAGATCGCCTTTTGGCTCATCTTAGTCTGGTAATGTCGTTTTTAACTGTTGTGATTTAAGTGACTTGATGTTGTTGTGCATGCAGATACTTGTATGTAGAGTTTGCTCCATAGTCGTTGTGCTTGTTTTGCTTTGCTAAGGTTTATATATCCGTTGACAGCGGGTTTAGTTATGCGAGCCCAATTTGCAGAAGAGATGCTTGTCAAGCAGACATTGATGTGATTATTATTTACATTTCAATAAACTCGAGGTTGCCTTATTTTCTTGTAGACTTAATATTATGTTGAGTGGAATTGTTGAGTTTGGTTTGATTATCATCTATACTGCAGTATGCCAAGTGAGATTTGTTGATGTTGAGTTCTTTCTTTTATCATGTTTTGTATATAGATACCGTTTTACTGTTTTGTTGAATCTTTTCCCAATTAAAGTTGCTTACCATTTTCTTTTATGTAATAGCACTTTGAGCCTTCAGAAGTTGGTCTGCTGGCGAGATGTTTGTGTCTTCCTCTTGTCTCTGTTCGGGTTGGGAAGATCAAGAAGCAAGGGACTCTTTTGTCTCCAACATCGATAAGGTGGTTTATATGATTGAATTTGTTCTTTCAAACGCATATACTTAACCACTTTGTGTGATATATGACGGTTCCCCCCTGTGATTGCTTTTACTGTTGTAATTTTTTGCAAAAGATGAGTGGTTGGATAGTTCGAAGAATATGTGAGGATGTCTTGTTCCTCTTTCTATTTGTGGGTGGCAGGGGTTGTTAGGTCATAACTAATGATCAAATTGCACCAAAATACCTTGATATGAGTCTGACTGGTATTAAAGTTTTATTGGTCATTTATGATCCTTTGACTTGTTTAGGTATCACATAGCAAGTGACCTGCATTGCCCAACTTAATCGTATCTTTAATCAAATTGCATGCTGAATTTCTATCGATGTTATAGAGTAGTTGTGCAAACCACTTGCAGCAACAAGCACATTATATATTTTCCGGTTTCATAGCTTGACTATCATGGTGCGATGCCATTTTTTAGTGGGTGTTGCCGCTAGACTTGTGCATATGAACATAATTTTTGTCGTGACAATTAAATTTTGGGTGTTGTATTTAAACCCGTTAATGTTCGTTTCCTGCACAGTGAAAATATCTTTTGGCTTGTAGGTTCGGCGTATGTATACTATTATGATCTCTGAAAGAAGTAAGGTATTTTGAATTTGATGCTCGTAAGTTAATACATGAATACATGATACATTATATGTATCGTTGTAACTTGGTGCGGTCTACATTATTGACACTATGCAAGTTTCCCCCTCAATGATATGCATTTATTTCATGTGGTTGTATGTTTCCCTGAATTCAACCATTAAGTTAATTGCTTTGATATTTAATAACCTATGATTTTATGCTTCTTGACATTTTGCAGTCGTTAACTTTTAATTATTTAAGTCTTTCTGAGTCGTAACAGCAATATATATTTTCATTTGCTTGTTATTTTTGGTTCATTTTTTTTCTAATATTTCTATATTTGATATTTTGACAGAGGAAATCTATGTCTCTCCCTTCTCCCAACTTCTGACATGCGCATCTCGTTCAACGGAGACGATGGTTGTGTGGAGCGGCTGGCAACATTGAGCGATGAAATGCAGTCTGGAGCTGTCGAAATCGAAGAGATCTCAGAAGACAACTCGGGAAGGTCTTTCTTCATAAAAACCTCGGATGGGTCCGTTTCCTACTTTTGGTGTTGTGAGAAGTCTAAGCTTCTTGGAGAAGAATTGCTTTCGAAGGTACTTTCTTTGTATTTTCTTTCCACCCATATCTGTATTTCACTGATACTCACTCACTCACGGTTTCCTTTTCTTTCTTGCATTCTGTAGATGAAGGATTTCCTCTCAAGGAATCTCTCATTGGCCAAACTAACTGGAATCAGCGAGTCCCGCCTGAACTATTTTGCGAGTGAGCTCCGGGGAGCTTATCTTTCGGGATCAACAGTTACAGTCAGCAATCCTTTGTCAGTTGACCCTCCGTCAGAAAACTCACTCAGCTCATCACTCGAACACCATCAATCTTCAACTAGCCATCAGGCGACTGCCTCAAAAGCCAGCCAAGACGACTCCAATCTGCTTAAAGAAAGCAGCATTATCATCTTTGGAAACTCGTCATCATCGTCTGCCTATGTGGTGTAGCAGCTTCCTCTCACCCGAAAATGCTGAACTATTTGATTCTGACTTGACAGAGAAACACGAACCTCTCAAGACTAGTAACGAACCGTGCCCTTTTCCCGGTACCTTTGGGAAATTGCCCGAATGCCCAGTTTTCGACCCAAATTTTCAAATCCTTCCGTCATCCGCATCGAGCCTTTCGCCCCTCTATTGCTGGTGTCCTCCTACACCGTCGACTCTTCAATACAGCATCGTAGGTAACTCATCATCGACCGAGTCATTGTTACCCTTACCGCCTCTCTCTTCTCTGCTATCCCCCTCCACGACGAGCCTCAACCTAGGAGCAGACTTACAGCAGTCTTTGGATTTTCCCAATCTGCTACCAACTTCTGGGCACATCCCGACGTTTACGCCCCTAATGTGCTGCGACCCCATCGTGCACATCCCGTTAATCGACGTATGCTCGTCTGGCCCTGGGTACTTGGTCAGCGCGGGCCCCGCTTCTATATCTGCCACACTGAGTCCAGATCTCATGGACCCTGTGCTCCCGAAATCCGATCCTACGGTGGAAAGCTCGGCTCGCGAGACTCTTCGTATGCTTCTCAGCAGCAGTGAAAGTAGTATGATGCTTGTTGGTAGCAGAGGGCTTTATAGCGGGACTTTAGACGTGGTCGGGTTTTCCACGGGCAGAACTGAGGACCCATCGAACTCTGATTTGGATTCGGAGATCGACGATTGAAATCGTCAAACTAGAGACGTGTGAATATTCGCTTGAGGTCTTGTTAGCCTGAACTGTAAGCAATTTGTTTGTTTTTGTAAGTCAGCTTTTCTTTGCCTACCTGCAATGCAATGCATGCGGAAGAAAATAAGTTTTTTTTTTCTTTTTTTTTTCTGGAGAAGATTTGAATATCGTGAAGAAAGAATTGTTCCAAATTTGTTTTGGATTTTCGGGTAAATCTGACCCAATTGGGATATTGGGTCGGATAATTTAAAGCGGACGGTTTGTAGTATGTCGGGTTTAATCTGACAAGTTATAATGGCCAATTTAGTTGAAAGGAACGTCGGCCAAGAAATAAAAGTTGATTAAACCTATCAATCTTTTGCATTTGTATGATGTGATGCCGCATTATGGACGGTCTGTTAATGTCAATCGTCGTTGGAGTTATGCAAAGGCAATTGGGCAGAACAGGATAGATCAATTTAAAGTTTGCATAAAAACATAAATAAAAGTACTATTTTCGATCTACTTCTTTGTTTGTATTGTTAGATAGTGACCATGTACCCATTTGCCTTTTGCTTTGTTCTCAATAATCTTTTTCTCCACGCATTACAGTAACATACAATTGCAATCCGGCACGTGGAAGTTTGCATTTAAGAATAAGATCATATATATATATATATATATATATATATATATATATATATATATATTGCAAAAGCTAAGAAGCTACTCCATCGACATTGTGTTCTTTTTCTTCTTGGGTAAAAAGAGATTGTAATTCTTATTTACAAAAAAAAAAATTAGAATAAAGATATTAGGATTCTGTCAGTTCTAGTAAAAGTCACTCTCAGGTGGGATTATCCAATATAATTGATTATTCTAATGCGAATAATATACACGAATATATCATTTCCAATTGTGAATGCATCATTTTAAGACAAAAAAAATTAAGTTAATTCAATCAACGGACACAACTTTTTGATATAACCTGAATTACCACCTGTTAGTGTGAAATATATATTAGGTGGAGTTCTTCCTCATCCCATGATGAAGGATGAGATATCGACCTTCGTACAAGTTGGGCATAAGTCGATCGTATGGTATAAATTTGTTTTCATACCTTTAATTTATTTCACCAAGAAACAAACCATTAAGCCAGTCTAAACTAATCATGATAGGCTCAGGTTAAATAAACTACAATCCAAGTCCAAATGTAAACAACAAATCCATTATTATTGTCATACGTGCATGATATAATACATCAACATACTAAGACACACCATAATAGCATCCCTTATCACAGTTATTACCATTTGTTGTAATGGTTCCAATCCATCACTATCTTCGACTTCGTAGTAGCAAAGCGAAGATCTTCTATCGACTTTGGAGTTGAATCGATGTAAGTACGATCAATGGTTAGGTCTAAGGTTGTAATATCGTGGATGCTCGGTCTCCTCTTGTCTTTGCCGGACGATAGCTGCCTTTGGTAGTACTTCTGCGCATGGCTAGCCACTTGCGTAGGCGTCTTAGAAATCACATAGTTTCTCGAAATGTTCCTCCAATCTCCTCTCCCATACTTTACGAGCCCCAACAAGAATCGCCTGTCGATTTTTGTTTTACTCGATAAAAACATTCGTTCGAGGATGTAAGAACAAGTACCCTTTCTTAAAACTACAACACACATAAACTTAAAAAATGATGTGTTTCCTTTGAGCTTTAAGCTTTTAGGTGAAGCGAGCATTCAGCGTGCTCTCGGAGCTCGAGTACTATAGATCAGGTCTTCGGTAACGAGTCCCTACGACCGCCCATTTAAAAAGATTTCACGTCTAATATTAGATAATAAAGATTTCACAAATATAATATGTATAAAAAATTTAAAACATGATACATTTCCCTTCTAGATTAAGCTTTTAGGTGAAGTGGTCATTCAACTGTCGAGATTTCTATTACGAACCACATCGGATAATTCAACCCACCAGACTGAGTTAGTAAGTAAAAGTGGCAATTTCACCTATCACCAACTGGTCTTAGGTTGAGCCCCTCAATTTTCACGTCAACACTTACACGTGTCTCTATAAAGGACTGTAGACATAAACATATAATAATAGCGGGGAGAATATATCATGGAATCAAATTAGGGTTTCTTTTAACCTGTGTTCTTCTTCTGTCCACGGAACGCCTTTTCTTCGTTCGAGATCGTAGTTCCTACTTCGCTTTCTATAATATTCAAAACTACTTCGACGATCTTCTAGCATGTATCCTGGAATTGGAACCAAACCAGCCTCTATATCACTAACATCTGCTACTAAAGCCATGTATTGGTTCATTACATCATGGACCGTTTTCCCGGGGATCATAGAAGCAACCTTAATCCACCTATCTGGGGTTTTCTCGTCGAAGTACGCCAAAGCGCTCTCGAATTTCTTGTTCTCTTCTTTCGTCCATTGCGTATGGCTAGTAAACTGATGCGTGCAACAAGCAGCGTAATTTGACGACGATGTAATAGAAGGCGCACGTAGTAAGGTTTCCATGGCCATATGATATTTTTCGATTTTCCTCACCTGTTTGTGAAGGAAAGAAATGGGGGTTAAGAAAGAATAAAAGGTTGAGATTCTTACAGTGTCTAAAATTTTTCTCTATAAGATAAAAAGTAGTATAGACAGATAATATATTATAGGGCAAAGCTCGGATCAAGATATTCTGAATAGATTTGAAAACAGTACACTGATCTTTCTGACATGATCAACCAAAAGTAAGTGCAGAATTACCTTAGAAAGAAAGATCAAAGGAGATAATAGATTTGCATTACTGCCATGGATTCTTAGTCTTGTTATAATATGATTTTGCACTTAAATATAGTAGCTGGTAATTTTATTGCCTAATACTGTAATGAATTGCTGTCAAAGTGTTAGGAGCTTAGCAATCGGCATCACTTTTTGTGTCAGCAAAAATATCAGCACATGCACACACACGCACTCGCACACAGGAGTTTAAGGAAAAAGATGGGCCACACTTACAATTTATTATCATGCTCCTTCTCTAACATGCTTTGTCTAGAAATTGAGTAAAAAACAGCTATAACATATACATAATATATTTTCCAAGGGCCGTTTTATGATGATTGGATGGATCTTATACACGACCTTCGGGGGCAAAATAAAAAGACGTGCTTGTTGTCGCTTTTTATTTTCTATTACGAAGTATCCCACACATAAGTATTGTAGTCCATAAACTCAATTTGAATCGATATGAATTTCAGTGTATGCTAATGGAACTATGTCGATTTTCAGCGAAATTAATACTTATGGCCGGTCATTTATTGACTCGCTCCAAGACCAATAAGCAAACATGAGTTTGAACCTATTATCAAGGAAATTTAACAACTTTCCCCAACATGTACTTGTCTTATTGCTTCAAAAGAAACTGATTTGACTGGAGAAGGAAAAGGAAGGGTTAAAAATAATAATTTTTTCTTGAAATCTTTGTGGGTTATTTTCAATGAAAGATATGGTCAAATGGCATTACTTCTTTTCTTTTCTGGAAAATAAAAGTTCGAATCATCTCAGTACATGTAAAGAATTGGAATGTGATAAATGGGAATGGTTCTAATCAAGATATAATATATTTTAGCTTAAACAGAAAAAAGAAGTGCTTTTTCCTAGTTGGTTTTCTTTTTCATTCCAATAATCGGTTTCAAAGGATTCTTTGGCTTCGGATTCATTTAATCTTTGTCTAAAATATCAAATCCAGGTAGACCTCTGCCTTAAGAAAATGATGTAATAAAGGAAGTGGGAACAAGGGAAAACAGTGAAATTTTTTCCCTTCATATTTCTTTTTCGATGGTGAAAACAACAATATCAATAATGGAGTAAAAACAACGCATTTTTTTTACGGTAGCTTGTCATTACTAATAAGAACAATTACAGCGAGCTAAACAGCCGACGAAGCAGTCTGGTCACATCACAAATGCTAATACGAAAAAACACATCATAAAGGGGAAAAAACATTTCTATAAAAGGAGACAAGAAACCTCACAAAAAGGGAAAAACATTCCTACAAAAGGAGACCAAGTTCCCACACGGGGGAAACAAAAGCTGAAAGAAAACAATTCTACAAAGCTAACAAGAAGAACTAAAGAACCTACTAAAAATCAGGTTTAAAACTCCATATTAAATGGCTACTAAACTAATTTGAAGTACTCATCACTTTCCTCCGTTTTAAAGAGCTTGTCTTCGTCAAAAAGAGCCCCAACAAAGGAGAAATGCACCCCCTATAAGAGGAGACGAGACTCCGGAGCGAGGAAATTTACGAGCCCACAAACCGAATAGAACCCAATAAGAACAGGAAAAAACGAGCAACGTATAGACGTGATACATGACACAACAAATAGACATACAGACCAACAAAAAGACAGCCCAAAAAAAACTAAATAGAGCACATCACACACGCAAGACTTCCAAAAAAGAAGACAACTAGCTACCAACGCGCGCACCCACATCCATGGTCAAGACTCACATTTACCACTGCAAGCACAACCAAAAATAAACTAACAAAACGACAAAAAACAAATAAAAAAAAGGTACATTAATTTCTTGTTAAGAGTTGAAAGTTTGGGCCTGAACCGGCCCTGAAAAACTTGGCTCATGCCTAATTTTGAAGCTCCAAAACATGAGCAGATTTTTAGGTTCGCCCGCGGGCCTAAATAGGCACGTTTCTTATATTTATTTTGCTTTGATATTTACGTATAAAATATTTATAAAGTTCATTTTTCTATAAGCAAAAAAATATTCTTTATCTATTAAATCTTTTCAAATTATATTTATGTATTGTATTATATAATACTAGCTATAAATCATTAATAAATAATTAAAACAATTTTAAAGCTTAATAATTAAAATGTCCACCCATCACACAACGGCGTCGGGCATAGAGCTCTTAGCCAGTAATTTGGCCAGACCCGTAATTCTTTTGGCATCCCTCTTATAGCTGAAAATTTGGGTCCAAGCCCATGGGCCAGCCTGATCCGGCCCTAAAAACCAGGCTTGGGCCTAAATTTGCGAGCCCAAAATAGACCGGGATTTTTGGCCTCCATGTTATTAGTTTTTTCTTTTAATTTCTATTATAATATTCAAATTCAATTTTATAATCCAAAAATAATATTTTTCATGTATAAATGGGATATAAAATTTTTATAACTATAGATTTGTAATATTGTGTATTAGTTTAAGATATAATTGATAATGAATAAATAAAAATTTAAAACTACAAAAAGTTAAAAATCTAGGCCCGTTAGGCCTACGGGCTGACCCGGCCCATCACGCTATTGGGACTAAACATAGTATGTCAGTATGATTTAAGGCCAACCCGACCCGACCCGCTAACAATCAGGTATCCCACTCAATTCAGGTCGGGGAGCTGGCCAGCACAAAATTTCAGCTCTAAGCCCGCTAACGCGAGTCTGGCCAGCCCAATTCGGCCCGACTAAATTTTGTTGTGGGTTGGGGATGACCTTAGTTTACGGGATATATTCATGCGTGGGGATCTACAATTGATGTCAGCTTCTACCTTAATAAAAAAAAATAAAAATGTTAAATCATATACATTTGTACGTTGACTAATTTTCAAACGATATTTTTCACTAATTCACCTTGTAAATCGTTTTGAATAGATGAATATATAACTAATGACACATGAATTCATTATCGTCAATACATTCTAAATTTGTTGAATTTAAAGAGTCCCTCTTTTAATTAATCTCTCTAAATTAATTAAATTCCATTGTCCCAAAGTTATTAATTTGTAGAGGTTTTACTGTAGTCCAAATAATCCAAATACATTACGATTCTTCCAAATATTTTATTGAAATGATGTATTTACTTCAATCTCACCATTTATTTGTCAATGATTCTTGAGAAACAAATGGGGACCTTAGTTCCCAACATTATCATCTGGCAATGGCCTTTAGTTTTAATAATGTTGCAATGAATGATATTACAAGGGTTTTTCTCGATGTTCAAATCTCGAATACCTATTTAAAGTTCGAAAAATTCCCATTTCTTCTTTTGAAATCCTGAAAACCACACAAGCCACTATAAATCTGATTACATATGCCATGTTGCTTATCCTAAATCTTCACGCTCTCATGAGGATTTTCAGAAATACACATTCATTATCATCCAATCTGAGAATATAGGCATGTTAAACAAAGGAATCACAAGCTTAATTAATTCGGAGATTATAACCAAAAATAACCTTTTAAAGAATTCGATTCATTCCCATTTCTTGTCTTGAATTCCCGGAAAACCACATTCCACCCAAGTTTCAAAAAAGAAAATAAAAACAACATCAATCCCATTTCTTGTCTTGAAACCCTGCAATTTCCCGTTTCTCAAACGACATACCGGCGCCGGCCGCGCAAGGCGTTAGGGTTTTTATTTAAATTTGCCCTTTCTCTCTCTGCTCTCTCTCTAGCGAACCCCAACAATCTTTGAGCGACTTCTTGAGTAATACTACCTCCGTCCCAAACCATTTTATACATTTTACTGTATCGAGCGTTCCGTTCCCTTTTGTACATTTCCTTTTATAGCAAAAAACTAGAACAAACAATCAATATAATAATATTAAATACTCTTAAAAGACGTGTCAAAATATACACTTTTCACCTTTTAATGTACTATATTATTAAAATATTCAATTTTTTAAAAATCGTGTCATACCCCAAATGTCCATAACCGTTTGGGACGGTAATTATACTTGAGGGCCTTGGCTATGTTTGCTTTATAGGATAAGTCTAGAAAATGGGTTAGTAACTTTGGTTCATTTAGATAAAGCCCACGAAAATTAATAAAGCCCGAAAATATCGAACGGTTCATTCTATTATCTATCCTACATGGACTATCTAACACTATTTATTTTCGGGCTAGGACCTTTCCCTTAAATGGGTTTATACAGCAAACGCAGATGTATAATTACCGCTGCTGCCTTAACATAAACAAAGCATTTATTTCTAGAAGGAAAGTACGAGAAGCACGAGAATATGTAGAGAAGAAAAGTGATCTAAAACACGAACCAGGTTATTAATTTTTTTCTTTTACTGCATTTATTCGATCTGAAAACCCTTCATCACCAAGACCACCGAGCTTCCAAAGGATGAATCCAAAGAGATAGCAATGATCCCAATTCGATCACTTCATAACTCAATAAATATGGTAAGAACGACCCTTGATCTTACATGAAAATAGAAAACCGAAACTTTTCAAGGTTGTAAAGATCATTGGATCAATGCGATCCCTTTGGACTCCTCCTTTAGCTGCTGTAAATGCCAAGTAGCACAAGTTTTCTCTTCAAAATGTTATCTGTGTGTGTTTTATGCTTGGAAGATAGAGAAGAGAAGTGATCTAAAAGAGAAGGATCTCAGTCTTAGCTTAGTTGTCTTAGGAATTTACGCTTTCCTTCATATAGAAAACGAATCTATCTTATTACCTTTTTTCTTTGTATATAATATGTCGTGATGGCTAATATGCTTGAATATGTTTCCAACGTGACCATCGGCAATTAAGACTAGTGAACCAAAAATACGACCATACTAATAACCACATTATTAACAATAAAAGGATAACACTAAATTGGTGAAACATGTGTCACAAAATATTTATGATGAAATTGATGTTTACCTAGATGTCCTTTATTTTTATTTTTTTGATTGCAGTGCAATATATCTTCCAATGATTCAATCCAAATTTATACCATCTATTCAAAGAATAATCTAGCTTTTAATTAATATTAATAATGCTTCGATTATGGTAATGGTCCATCCACGTTCGTGTTGTTATTTGCCCTCTCCCCACAATTCAAAGTTACGACAGGCTTTTCCTTCATTTGTGCTCAATTCAATAAGAAAAAATAATAAAAATTATAGTCTCCCTACATGTGCTTTATCTAATTTTATATTGTAGCTCTTGATACTGTAATGATATAATTGACCCTGTAATTCATATAATATATAAGATCTAATTGGTCATCCCATTTAAAATTATTACTTCTTTTACGGTCAGAGATACATGAAATTATTCGGCCATATCTTATTTCCATGCGATCATTTGGCCGGTGAAATTGGTCTTTCAATAAGGTAATATATATATATATATATATATATATAATATTTATACATCATCATGATGGTCATCATCGTTATTCTTACATAATGATTGAGCTATTGAGCCCACATACTTGTATGTATATATATAGTATAGGCTATATGTTTTCGGAGATAGGTTTCTTGGTTATGGTAAACAATTAAATCAAATAATCACAATATAGGTAAGTTTATAGCAATCTGCCAATTAGCTGTCATCGAATATACAATGCCATTTTGTCGCTGGCATTAAATAATAAATGGGACCTAGATTCTTTATTGAGATAAACAAATACTATTACATAAAAAAAAATAAATAATTGGCATTTCTGTTAAAGAATTTGTAATGTGGTTTTGAACCTAGGATCATAGCCTATAGTCTCTAGATGCAATATCTGTTATGTCTTCATGTCGTAAGAATTCGTCCGCTGATGACGATTTAATTTTCTCTCGATTAAATAGAAAGTAAGACTGAAGATAACATAAAAGCAAACGGCAGCAAATATCCGATCGATAATAATCTGAACACAGCAAATGACTCCGCCGCCGCACGTGCTCGCCTTCCCTTTACCACTCCAAGGTCCAGTCAACTCCACGCTCAAGCTCGTCGAGCTACTATGCCTCTCCCGCCCTTCGATCCACGTCACCATCCTCCTAACCGACCACATCCACGCGCGCCTCACGCGCCGCTCAAGCCTAGAGGAGCGATTCTCCTCCTCCTACGGCGCGCGCGTCCGCGTCCTCACGATCTCCGACGGCCTCCCCGAGGACCATCCCCGCGGCGATAAGTTCATGGAACTCTTCGATTCTCTCAGGGTCCACACGAGGCCACTGTTCAAGGAGATGCTTTCGCGGGTGACGGCGCCGTACGACGGCGGCGTCGCACCGCCCGTCACGTGCTTATTGTCCGACGGGGCACTTGGATTCGCCGCCGACGTGGCGGCCGAGGTCGGAATCCCCTTTCTCAGCCTGAGGACGATCAGCGCCTCGTGCCTTTGGGTCTTCTTCTGCCTCCCCAAATTGATCGAAAACGGAGAAATTCCATTCCAAGGTAACGATTAGATGCTTCTTACAATCGCTGATTTTTCGTCGGATTTGTGTGTTTTTGCTGCCTAAATGCAATTCATATGCAATAAACCCTAGAACTGCTGCCATTTTTTCCCAAATACCCTAAAAATGCTCTTGACGGATTTGGGGGTATTTGCAATTCGCATGCTAGAAACCCTAAATTCTGCAATATTTGTTCTCAAAACCTTTCTCTAATCTATAGGAAACGACATGGATGCACTTGTGAAGAGTATTCCCGGCATGGAAACCTATCTCCGACGAAGGGATCTCCCCGGATTCTGCCGTTCTTCAGACAACGTAGACGACAACCCAATAATTCAGCTATACAAAACAGAGCTCGAATTAAACCAAAAAGCCTTCGGCCTCATACTAAACACCTTCGAAGATCTCGAATCGCCTATCCTAAACCAAATTCGAACCATATGCCCAAACACCTACACAATAGGCCCTTTACACGCCCATCTAAAAGCCAAGCTCTCATCATCAAATCAATCGTCTCAATCAGCATTCTCCAACAGCCTTTGGGAAGAAGACAGCACCTGCCTCGCCTGGCTCGACGCCCAGCCCTACAAGTCAGTGGTCTACGTCAGCTTTGGAAGCTTAGCCGTCCTAACCCACGATCAGCTCCTCGAATTCTGGCACGGGCTGGTCAACAGCGGTCAACGGTTCTTATGGGTCTTAAGGCTCGACTCACTAGCCGGCGAGGGTCACATAGACATACCCGACGAGCTATTATCCTCTCAAGCTACGAAAGAGAGGGGATACATAGTGAGGTGGGCCCCTCAGGAACGTGTCTTGGCCCATCGAGCTGTGGGCGGGTTCTTGACCCACAGTGGATGGAACTCGACTTTAGAGAGCGTTTACGAAGGCGTGCCTATGATTTGCTGGCCTTATTTCCTCGATCAGCAGGTCAACAGTAGGCTTGTTGAGGAATCTTGGAAGCTTGGTTTGGACATTAAGGATGTTTGTGATAGGAGTGTCATAGAGAAGGCTGTTAGGGATGTCCTTGAGGTGAGGAAAGAAGAGTTTTTTATTAGGGCGGAGAGAATGGCCGGCGCGGCGAAGCAGAGCTTATCTGAAGGTGGCTCGTCGTATGACAGTTTGCAGCGTTTGGTTAAGGATATCGAATCGATTGGTGCTGCGAAGAGTTGAGGAATTTTATGGGCTGTTTTTGATAATTTATACATTAATGGGGTTAAATTGCATTTATCACTATGTGTATGATTAATTATGTAATGGTACCCACGTCTAGGACCGTTTAAAATTCCCTGTTTCATCGGTTTCCGTTTCTCTCATTGCTCGCAGCCAACTTTTTCTTTTTTTCTTCCTTCTGTTTTTCGGATTTCGTTTCATTAATCTTTCTCGAAGGAAGAAGCGGCGTTCAAATGCAATACGTTTAACCTTGATGAACAATTTTGCTAGGAAAATTTCGAAGTTTGATGCGAATGTTGTCTGCTAGGGTTTGAATTGAAGAGCAATCAAACGTAGTTTCAAAATGGCGTACAAGGTGGATCATGAGTACGATTATCTGTTCAAAATTGTGTTGATCGGAGATTCAGGCGTCGGAAAATCCAACATCTTGTCGAGATTCACGCGAAATGAGTTCTGCTTGGAGTCCAAATCCACCATCGGCGTTGAATTCGCGACGAGAACTCTCCAGGTAAGAATTTTTTATGTTACATTTTCGCAGATATTTTCCCAATTCCGTGATTAGGGATTTAGAGGATATCGTTGAAGTAGAATCCCAGCGTCTCCTAATCTCGTGATGCTTAAAATCATGGCCTGTCGATTTTGGCTGTCGAATTTTTGACCTTCGTTCTGAGATTAAAAACAAGCAAGAGGTTTTGGTTTCGTAAATTCAATTATCTTTAGGACAGCCCTTGCAAATCCATCATGAAATGGGTAGATCTATTCAAAAGGAATTACATGTTCATAAAGTTTTTTGTTCTTCTATTCGATCATATTCAACGCGTAGGAATTCCTTCGTGGTCCTTATTTTCTCCGAGGGTGAACAATTTGAAGATTTCCCCCTTCCTCTTTCGTGAGTAAGAACTCAAAAGTTCAACTACAGTCCTGAAACTTGATGATGTTAAGACGAAATTACCGCAGGCGGACGGAGGGCACATCGATTCTCTGTTCTGAGATTAAGAACAATCATGAAATAGGTCGATCTATCACCTGTTTTCCCTCAAATCTTCCCAAAAGGGAAATCCCATTTCCATACCATTTCATACTCTTCTATTCTTGATGGGTAGGTAAATCAAAGATACTACAAATCCCATGTCCTAAACTTAAACTTAACCATTCCCACGCAGGTGGAGGGCAAGACCGTAAAAGCGCAGATATGGGACACGGCGGGCCAAGAACGCTACAGAGCCATAACGAGCGCCTACTACAGGGGAGCCGTGGGAGCGCTTTTGGTGTACGACATCACAAAGAAACAGACGTTCAACAACGTCCAGCGATGGCTGAGGGAGCTTAGGGACCACGCCGACTCAAACATAGTCATAATGCTCGCGGGGAACAAGTCTGACCTCAACCACCTGAGGGCCGTCCAAGAACAAGACGCAAAGCCCTTCGCCGAGAAGGAAGGTCTTTCGTTCCTCGAGACTTCTGCGCTCGAGGCGCTCAACGTCGAGAGGGCGTTTCAGACGATTTTGCTCGATATTTATCAGATCGTTAGCCGTAAGGCGCTGGCGGCTCAAGAGGCCGTGGGCCCGCTTCCCGGGCAGGGGACCACCATTAGGGTCGGCAGGGATTCGAGCTCTGGCATTAGTGGTAAGGGCGGCTGCTGTTCGAATTGACTTATGGGTGGAGTACGTTGGTCTTGGTCGAGTGACGTGGTTTTTTTTTCTTGTAAAATTTAAGTGAAGTGATTTTGATTGTAATGTTTTTGCTGTGCATGTGTAAAGTTCTTCATGTATTGTTGGTTTTTCCTTTTTTTATTCCTGGTATACATATATATTTTTTGTATGTGTAAAATTGGTTTTCTGAATAGTTGAACAGTAATTTTAAGGAGACTGAAGGAATTGTAATTTCGGGACATTAATTTTCAAAATCAATTTAAAGACGGTCAACTTGATCCCCTGTAAGTCAATTGAACGCCAATCAGAAGTGAATGCGTGTCTAGTTGAGCAGGAGAGGAAATGTGGCATTCAGTTCATTTGTTGTCCTTATATTTCCTTCAATTTTATAAGTTCTGTGTACTAATATTGTGTAGATTGCTTTAATTTTATAAGTTTCGTACTCTAAAATTATCGCGAAAATAATTGAGCCCATTTGTTATTATGATTTATACAGTTATACTTCGGACGAGAAAGAGAGAGGGACTTCCTCATATCATCAATGTGGTTTTTTTTCTTTCGGAGGAAAAAAAAAGATATTGTAGTGTTCGTATATTGCATAGATATTCATCGGGATAGAGAGAGAAAATTAAGAAAAGGGAAAAAGAAACTAAAAGTTTTCTAAGCTTAATCTTCGAATAATGCTCCATGATATATCTCTCTTCAGT
Source organism: Craterostigma plantagineum (assembly GCA_027422505.1). Taxonomy (NCBI): domain Eukaryota; kingdom Viridiplantae; phylum Streptophyta; class Magnoliopsida; order Lamiales; family Linderniaceae; genus Craterostigma; species Craterostigma plantagineum. The sequence continues at coordinate 30,507,131 of JAPQWV010000002.1, read as the reverse complement.
CAGTTCAGACAATATAAATTCATTTATGTAATAAAAATCATTTTACTCAGGGAACGTCCCCGTGTAGCTAATATGGTCCAAAGTACGTCGCAAGCCGTACTTATTCACGGCCGCCATGGCGGCTCTGTAACCTTCTCCGTAAGCGGGCGAAGCATCGTTCGCTATCTGATGCATGAAAAACTCCCCAAGCTTATTCTCCACGCTCGACTTTCCCCCTTTCTTCGACGACGACGAAGAAGAAGAAGACGACGATGGCATAAATGCTGACGTGTACGATGATGACGTGGCACTGTTTCTTACAGTGCCAGCTGGCAATACCTCCGACTCGAGCCACATGTAAGAAAGCACTTGGCATATGCCTTCTTCTACCTCAGGCCTCAGGTTTCTGTAATCTGCTAAATTAATCAAGATTTTACCTTCACGGGCATAAAAAAAAAAGATAAACTCAAGAAAATTGTGGGGATTTTGTTTCCAAACCGTTGAGTCGAAGCCATCCATGCATTAGCTCATGCGCGAGTATCGCTCCCGTCAGTAATCTGCGCCAAGGAATTCGATTCGCCTTGTAATAGATTTAAGACGCAAAATATCAATCATGTTATAAATTACTACCTCGGAAGTCCGTATAGGACAAGAATTGCAGTAACCTCGCATCTCCGAATAAGCTTATGGGGTTGCGTTCTAAGCCCTACGAGCCCTCTTCGCTCCATCCTCGGCCTCCTCAGTATCTGAGGAGGATTGAAACCAAATGATCGATCGACTGATTATAATAAGCTGATTGAATATCGACGAATTTGCGTATGAATAATGCTTACGCTTGTAACGGTTTGCTCTTCGGAGAGGCATAGACCTCTCGTTTCGGGCATGTGGTGAAAACCCTAATTAAAGAATATCGGGAAAAAAATACATCATTTACAAACCAATGGTAAGAACGAATGCGAATATCTTTACGCTCACGTGCTCTCCCCTTCGATGGCTTCGTTGAGCGCTTGCCTCTCGACGAGGAGCATGGGAATTTGCTGCTCGATTTTCATGTTCATCCCTTCGTAGTAATCTCTAATTGAGTGGTAGAGAGGTTGGCAATCGCCCGTGTCCATTATTGCAGACTCCATGCATTCTAAGCAAAGGCTCCGCCCGTCCCCTAAAGATACGTACCTCGTATTGCACGACTAATACAAATCGAGCCCAAAAAATTATAAATAAATAGTCGTAATTTTGAGGAGATTTTTTTTGTCTCGTTTTTTCTTCTTACCTCCAAGCGTTCGCAACTGCAGCAACGAGGCGTGTAGTCGTGCTCGTGCGAAGGGCAGTACTTCTGCGACCAAAATGGGTGGCATCTGTACTCTATTAAGCCCACCGCATTGGTCGGAATCTGCACAAGTCGAATCGTGAAAAAAAACACAAATTTTTATTACGTCGATTTCCCGGGGTTTTAACAGAGGTTCGCTTCATCATAAAATTGAGCGCTTCATCCTAAAACCAATCGGCATAGGTGGATTAACAGAGCGTGACGGCTTTAATTTTTCAATGTACGACAAAACCCAATTTATAATCTAAAAGAAATCGCGCTGCTTACGAATTGACGGCAGACTTCGCACTTGGGATGCGTGAGAGCCTTGAAGCAAGATTTATGGTATGTGTCTCTCCCTGACAATGAGAACTTCAATAGGAAGAAAAATTTCGTGTCACTAATTTTAATGTTCAATAAAAAAAATGATGGGAATATCGTCGATGGGTCGAGCGACTCGCCTCGTGCTCGGTTATGGGGTACTTGCACGCATGGCAGCGAAAGCATTCGGGATGGAAGAATTCTCCCATGCATCCCAAATAGTTTCCTTGTCCAATCTCGCGCTTGCATCGCCCGCAAATTCTGGCGGGGAAAAAATTTCACAAGATTAAATTGTTAGTCATGTAGTAATACAAGTGCTTCGTTGTTCGCAACATATATAATTTTTTTTCAAATGCGGCTTTCGAGGAGAAAATTTGCCTGATGTGCGCTCCTCGACGGTATATATCTCGAGGGATATATGGCGCTGGATTTAGGCGATCGTGGAGAGATCTTGCGAAGTCTTCGTCGTGGTTGCTTCTCCATCCAAACCCTGCAAACAAGAAATTATTTTTTTACTATAATCAGAGTTTGTTGGAAACAAATGTAAGTCTAACCCTAGATAAGAAAAGAAATCAGCCTAAACGTGAGACGTATTCGAAATAAAACATATAGAATTAAAATTTCCCTGTTGGAAATAAAACATATAGAGTTAAAATATGATAATTTCCCTCCACGCTTAACCAGCCGTGTTTATATGATAAGTGATCTATATGGTTCAAGAGAGAAATACTCGAGAAGTTAGATTAGATAGATCAATCACCATTTGGTCCCTTGAAATCTTCGGCAAGAGATAGCGCGATCGCCCGATCAATGTCTTCTTTCTCTCGCTTCATTCGAGCTCGACTGTCGTCCTATAATATAGATCATTATTCGAATAAGGATGACATAACCTCAAATCTTTACTAGTTCCCTTTATCAGCTTATCTATTCGTAGAAATATTGATGGAAAGACGATAAGTACCAGCGATCTAATAGGAGCACGCCAAGCCATGTTTTCGTCTCCGAGAAATTGAGGCGATGAAACTCCGCCGTTATTTATAGTTGGGCCCTTGAAGATTTTGCTCACCCAACTCATGAACTTCGATTTCCTCTCTGCGTACAAAGAATTACCCCCGAGAAATCGTAATTTAAACATCTAATATATGGACGAACGAAGCAAAAATTTCATGAGGGAATCCCTTAAAGAAACCCTAGGAGGAAAAGATAAGCACATACCACCATAGATGCAAGGCTGAGAAAGATGGTTGACGTTGTTGTTGGAAGAAGACATTTGGGACAAGGTAGGTTCGACGCGTATGTATAGAGAGAGCGTTGATATTTCCGTGTTTTTTTTTCGAGGATAGCCGAAAAGGAGAGTGTGAAAATGGCGAAAAGGACTGAGGGAGGTAAAAAGATGATGTCGATCACCAAAATGGAAAGAGTATAATACGCAGAGATGATGAGTAGGGAAGAGAGAAGAGAACAATGGCATCATTTTTTGATAAAGCCATGTCTTTGCGAGGATGAAAAGAAAGGTGTGTAATAACTCATACACTTCTTACCCAAAGGAAAAAAGAAGGAATATCTGAGATGGAAGAGATTCTTGGCTTGAGACCACAAAGAAAGGGAAAAAGAAAAGGTTGTAAGAGAATGGCGAGAGAATCTGATGACAGTTACAGCTAGCTTAAGGCTGCATGTAAGCTTTGGACGGCTCAAAGTTGTTCTATTTCTGAAGATTGTTCAAAGAACACAAAATCTAATTAAAAAAAAAAAGTCTTTCCCTACAAAAAACAGCTCTGCCGACTAACATTTCGACTGAGAATGCTAGACAGAAACAAAACATTGTTTGTAGGCTAATTAATTAGGGTTTATAGTGGGGAAATTTACTCGGAAGGATCATCTTTTTTTATTGCTAACTAGGGTTTGTCTGAACCAGTTCGGTTGGATCAAATAAGCTTTTTCTGTTTATGACAAATAGTATTAATTAGGATTTGTTTTTCGACATTTATGGACATTAAGATATCTTACACGCATGACAATATATCATCAACTCAAACTCAACGCATCAAAACATGCACGAAGAGTATTCTTTCCTTCAACATTACTAATCTATCCGAAGTTAAAATATTCTCCCATAAAATATTGTTGTCCATCAATTTATTATCTAGTTTTAACAATGGCGGAGAGAGAGGGGGGGCCCTATGTACGTGTAAATTGCATTCTTTTTTCCCCCTTTATATAAGAATCAATATGTGTTAGACATATATTATTCCACAAGCATTGACATTAATTACTTATGTGATCATGTCGTACTAGATTGAGGATTAGATCTTAAAGCCATATCTCATACCCCAGTAATATTCTAACTAGTAGTGTGCCACAAGTTAGAAATCTCTCTCTCTCTCTCTCTCTCTCTCTATATATATATATATATATATATATATATATATATCAAAAGATATTCGAAGGAATATATTTGTGAAGTGATCATGTTGCATTAGGAATCAAAGGGCGACTTAAAAATGTCATAAGGTAACTATAAGCATCAATGATTCATATTTAATTGGGCAATTTCAGCTTTATTACTATTATTTCTTTTTCTCCGAGGCAAAATATGCTCTCGACAAAAGCTAGATCTTACACCACGATCGGTTAGTTTGGACGTTAGGATAGTTTATTTAAAATTTTATCGTTTCTTGCTTTTTCAACCCTCTTTCTCCTTTAATGGTTGTCAGCCCGAACTATTACACCATTCTTCTTAAGTGCACAATTATGGTTTCGAATTACTTGATCGCAAACTATTGTAGTAATATGTAAGACTTTTAGGAAAAGTAGTTTAAAGAGTACAAAATGTCTGGGTGGTGTAGTCGGTTATCACGCTAGTCTCACACACTAGAGGTCCCCGGTTCGAACCCGGGCTCAGACAATTTTTATTTTTCTATTTTATTTTCTAATTATCAATCACCTAAAAGAGCGTTTTAGTTACACAGTTTTAGCGCTTTTACTATTTTGCCACGTCATCACCTTCCCTATTTTTTGCCAAGAGGGTCTTTTGGTCTTTCCCTATTTACAATTCCACCCCCAGAAATTTCTCTTTTTCAAGATTCCACCCCGATTGATACGAGACTCTGCAGAAGATTGCATCTGCTTCTGTAAAACAGCAACAATGGACGAGTCAATCCCAATCTCCCCAGCAGCCACTTGCTCGGCTCGGTTCCGGTAAGTTAAACCTTGAGCGCCTTGATCGTTATTGCCTACGTGTTGTGATAATTTTGTGCTTTTCTGTAGAGTTTTGTTTCTTTTTTGTTAATTGGTTGGGTTTTGGAACCAAATTGCGAACGGTTCCGACGGATTAGTCTTTCGAACTTTGTGATTTCAGTTGTCGACGGACAATTTGGGTTTTATGGAGTTTTCCAGCTGTTGAGTTGCAATCATGACTTTTAATGAGCTAATGTTTGTGGCAAATAAGAACTGTCAGCTGCTTATTTACAGGAATTTAGTTTCGGAGGATAAAAAAATGGATGGAATCATCTTGACAGCTGAACAATGATGCAATGTTGATTTTCGATTCCGCACTTACATTTTTTTTTTTCCGACTTGTTTGCAGGCGGTAGAGTTAGCGATGATAAGAAGTTATCTAACCAAGAAGGTTAGATAAATCTTATTACATCACCTCAGTTTTCTTGCTTACCAAACCTAATTCGGCAAAACCGGCTTGAAATTCATGTAGCTTCCAGCGATAAATTGCAAATATTCCTCTTAGTAGTAGTGGAAATGGTGGCCAAGGATATGAATCGCTGGGTGGTTCCAATGGTATATATGGTGACTCGTATTATAGTCGTACATCATTTTGTTTGTTTGTCTTCAATGGCTTCTTAGCAGCATTACCGTGCTGTAATTTCAGAGCTTCATGCTTGTTGCTTCCACCAAAAAAACTAAACTGTGAATTGGGTCATAACAGATGGAGCAGGACAACAACAACAACCGACGAACAATTGGAAGGGCGTCTTTAGCATCCAATCTTACACCCAATACTTCAACGTCGAAGCCGACGTTGTCTTGAACAGACTGATCAGCTCTCTGTTTCCACTCAGCGGGGATTTTTTCAGCAACATTGATGCCAACCCTGACCTCTAAGCTAATTCTGTTATAAATGCTACCTACTTCAAGCCATCCCCCATGAAAAGTTTCCAAGTTCATAACGTTCATTTATCCCATGTTAGAGTTTCACAACTAATAAAGAGGTTTGTCCACCAATTGGCCTAGCAGTGCAAAAAAATCTGTAATTTATGTTCGTGTTGTTGTTTTTCAGCTATGGCCTTGTGTGGTCTCCACGACGTTGGTATTTACGGTTGCAATGTTTGGGAATTTCGCCACCTACCTAACGAACAAGAGAAACGATCAGACTACCTCGTGGGCTTTTGACGTCAACTACTTAAAAGTGGCGGCAACTTCCATCTACGGAGACACACTCATTGTCCCGCCGGCGTATTACTTTCTGCTACAGTACATGGGATCGAATGCGAGCCTCGTAAGGTTTTGGTGCATGTGGGGATACTCGCTCTTCGTCGTCGTCCTAAGTTCTGTAAGCATTCTGCCCTCAAACTGAAAATCGCCGCCAATCTCTGTATTGTGATATCTGAAAGTTGCTAATATCCCTCCCTTTTACGGTTTTTTTTTTCAAGATTCTTTTGGTTATCCCAGTGGAGTTTCTACGATGGGTCGTAATCTTAATCGCTGGCGTCGCCTCTGCGACCTTTGTGAGTTTCAACCTCAGATCTTACATTCAAAGTCATGATCCTTTTTATCGTTGCCATCTCAGCGTCTGTTTTGCAAATTGGTCTGTCGATTTTCACCAAGATGTGGTTTTTCGCATAGATCGTCTGAATTTATTGGCTTTGTCTATGTTCTGTCTAGGATAGAAGTATATAGTTCAGTAGATTCTGTTCAGATATTCCTCGTAAATTTTTTTTGATTTTTTTCCTTTGAGTTTGGCTACGAACGATGAATCAGGGTTAAGGATTTGGTGCTCATGTGGTGCTGTCTACGTCATATCGAGTAGATAAATAGTAAATAATAAATCTATTTTCTTTAATTAGGGGTCCAATTGAAGAGTCAGCAATATACTAATTTATAATTCCTAACTTTACTGTATGATTTACATATCTTTTTTCAGGACACCGATATTAAGGAATTGCAACTTTACGACGCTAAATTTCAAAATAGAAACAATTTAAGGACAAAACGTTTATTGAAAGCCCGTCGAAGCTACAACTCTTCTGTATGACGCTGCATCCCACATCTTATGCATGATGTGTTGTAAAGCTTTGGACACTTTTAATTAGAAGATGAAAAAACGAAATTCATGAAAGTTATGTGACTATTTTTGGATGTGAAAAAGTAAGAGAACGGATGGCAACAGCAACTTCGTCAAAGTTGTGGGATTAAAATTAAATTTACGCAGTTCGCCAAACCTAGCGACGTGCATAGCCTACACCATCAATACTTTGTATCAGATAAAAATAAAACACAAGGCCCAAAACTGCACATAGGATTTTATTTTCTAAAATCGTAATCCAAGATTGTTTTCAAGAGATTGTAAGACAATTTGATGTGCAACCTAATCAAAGAAACAGCATAAAACCGCACCACACGCCACTTGGGACAATGATTTTTTTTCTGGATTACTATTCACCGCCCCCTTTTTCCTAGTTACCGGCACACCGCCCCCTAAAAAGATGGAAAAAGACGTTTTTGCCCTTATGATATTTAAATTAATTTAAAAGAAAAAACTAACGTCTATAAAAAATTCTGGTACGAAATACTAAAAATTACACACACAAATAAATTCGAACGATCTTCGGCAATTGATCAAAACGAAAAAAAAATTCGATTTAACATATCGATCGATATTTTCTTCCCTGCAATGCAGGGGCCTAACGAATTACCAAACACGGGTCAGAATCGTTGAAATAAGTCCCGAACGAATGAAATTTCGGCACGGCGCGATCGGAATTTTCGGCCGGCACAAGGCGGAGCCGAAGAAGAATTTCGGCCGGCTCATGTGCCGGCCAAAATTACAGATTGGCCGGAACAGTTCCGGCCGAAAATTTTTTTCGGCCGGAACTGTTCCGGCCGAGCCGAAAATGCCAATCGGCCGTGCCGTGCGCCGGCCGAAAGTTTCGTTCGTTCGGGACTTTTTTCAACTATTACGACCCGTGTTTGATAATTCATCTACGTACGAACGATTTTTACGATAATTCGTTAGGTACCTGCACTGCAGGGACGAAAATACCGATCGATATGTTAAATCGATTTTTTTTCGTTTCGATCCATTGCCGAAGAATCATTCGAATTTATTTCTGTGTGTATTTTTAGTATTTCGTACCAGAATTTTGTATACACGTTAGTTTTTTCTTTTTAAATTAATTTAAATATCATAAGGGCAAAAATGTCTTTTTTCATCCCTTTAGGGGGCGGTCAGCCGGTGACTAGGAAAAAGGGGGCGGTGAATAATAATTCCCTTTTTATTCCACTAATTACAAATTTACAAATTACAAATTCCACTTCAAAAGCTGGTCCAAAATTGAGAAATTTAAATACGTCGGGGGCTTAGCGGAAACGAGAATGCGTGATTATGTGCAAATTGCAAAAGAACACCACAAAAGTAACTAAATCAAAAGAGAAGCCCTTTAAAAACATCGAACCATCGCCACACACTACCAACTCGTTCAGAGTGACCATGATGAAATCGACGTCGACATCTCCATTGCCAATCTCCTCCACGCCGCGGTGTTCCAAGCTCAGCACCTTTCACCTGAATTCCATCTTTCCGAGATCGTCGACGCCCAAAGCGTCGCCGTCATCTGCTTCCGCGATTCATCCACCGCCGCCGGACTTCAACTTCAAGAGCAATGGGATTCTCCAGCTCTCCAAAGACGCAATAGCGCGAAGAAACCCGGAATTGCTCGACCTGGCCGAGGATGGGACCTTAGTTCTGATCGAGAAAAGCCAGTTCGGGCCGGTCCCGCCGTGGAGGAGCGAGTTCGTCGAGCCCGATTCTATTTGGATCGTCGGCACTACTCACGTCTCTAGGAATTCAGCCCGCGACGTTGAGAGGGTTTTAAGGGTTTTGAGACCTGAGAATGTCGTCGTCGAGCTCTGCAGAAGCAGGCAAGTGGATTTTTTAAGTAAATAGCCCTTGAGCTGGTCATCTTTTAAAAAATAGCACCCAAAATCGGACTTTACCTTTGTACCCTTACTAACTCTGCTCTAAAGACTATTTTACCCTTATTTAATGTCAATCAACAACCTCAACAACACTTAACGATAAAATTAATTAAAGGGTTTACATGTTACACTGTAGCGAATATGAAACATCAGACCCGTTATAGAAGGGTGGGGTAAAAGTAAAAAAAAGCAACCACCCACCACTTTCACTTCCAGTAAAAAAAGCAACCACCCACCACTTTCACTTCCAGTAAAAAAAGCAAGCGTGTCTCCCGCCCCTGCACTGCAAATCGTCTCCACTTTCACTTCCAGTAAAAGAACAAGCGTGTGCTCTCCCGCCCCTGCACTGCAAATCGTCGTCTTCTCTGCAAATCGACTCATTCGACAATGGCATTCAACGCGAACGTGGAGGTATGTGTTCTACTCTTCGTCTTCTTCAATTTAACGCGAGAGGGGATCTGGGAACGACCCATCGAACCCTAATTTGGTGCGGACCCGTGCTTGCAAGCGTAGGACAGAGCTTTGGTAGCATAGGACCTGTGCTTGCAAGCATAGGACCCGTGCTTGCAAGCATAGGACCCGTGCTTGCAAGCATAGGACCCGTGCTTGCAAGCATAGGACATGGGTCACGCGCGCGCAAGTTCGGGGGACCCGCGCGTTATAAGCAGGGGACCCGCGCGCTATGCTCAGGGGACCCGCGCTTATACGCAGGGGACCCGCTCTTATACGCACGGTTCCCCTGCTTAAACGCTCGGGTCCTCTTACCTTAACGGGCGGGTCCTGTGCCACTGCGCGTGCGCAAGCGGGGGACCCGCGCGTTATAAGAAGGGGACCCGCGCGCTATGCCCAGGAGACCCGCGCTTATACGCAGGGGACCCGCGCTTATACGCACGGTTCCCCTGCTTAAACGCACGGGTCCTCTTATCTTAACGGGCGGGTCCTGTGCCACTGCGCGTGCGCAAGTTCGGGGGACCCGCGCGTTTTATGCAGGGGACCCGCGCGCTATGACCAGGGGACCCGCGCTTATACGCGGGGGACCCTTGCTGGGACCGCGCCGATGCGCAGGGGTCTCATGCGCGTCCGTGCTTGAATCTCAGCATATGCGATGCGGTCCCCTGCGCATCTATGCATAAGGGTTTTCTGTTTTAATTATTTCATACCACGTAATTTAGCTAAAATGTGTTTTACGCATAAATTAGGTTGTGATGCAGAAGCAGTTCGACACAGTGGACGAAGTTCCCCGTTTGAGTGTAAAAATGAGCTCGTTATACGCGGATGCCAGCGAGCTGATAAGACAGTGTCTGAACCACCACGAGTGGGAGATTTTTAGGAACGAGAGTCCGTTCGGCCGCCTTGTTATGGCTGAGCCTGATTTTAACCTCTCGGGACAGTTGGTGTGGTACCTCATGCAGAACCAGACGATGCTGCACAACCGGGAAGAGCTGTGGATGATTTTTGGCGGAAAACCACTCCGATTTTCAAAGTCGGATTATTGCCTAATCACCGGGCTGAAGTTCGCAGCCGAGCTACCGCCGGTAAACGACGGCTCACAATTCACCGCAAGACATTTTGGCAACAGCTCAAAAGTCCGCATGTCGCACGTCAAGCGTGTGTTGGAGCGGTTGTCTGGCGACGAGGACAATGTGGACTTCGAGAAGCTGAAGTTGGCGGACGTGTACTTCGCCACCGCCGTGTTGATGCCTCGACCGTCGAAGAAGGACACCGTCGTCAGTACGACGGTCCTTAGTCTCGTCGATGATCGATTTGCATTCTCCCAGTACCCTTGGGGCACCGTGGCTTTCCGTGAGGTGATACGAAGTGTTAAGGTAAATCTACGGGAGAGGCCACGGGACTGGCTGATCAGTGGGTTCGTACAACCACTTCAGGTGAATTATAACTAAGCTTCTTGCATACCATGTTTTGAGGGACGTTTGTAAGATTTTTTGCGTTATTTGTATTCAGATACTAGCATACGAGTGCATGCCGGGGGTTGCAGACCAGTTTGCGGTTCGCAAGGAAGAAGATTTCACGCCACGCATGCTCAGGTGGGAGACGAAGAATTGGGGTCGCAAAGCATGCCCGACTCTTAGGACGGTCGCAGATGCCGTCAACCGCGATTTTGTACGAGGGTTGTTAGTGCCGTCAGCGGAAGAGTTGGAGGCGGCGTACTTTAGGGACAGCGTTTTCGACGTTGGGGCGGCACACGACATATTCGACCGTGTGACGGGCCTACTCACGCGGGGAGTGGAGGTTAGGTGTTCCCCTGTCCACCTCGATCGTGGCGACGACGATCATTTAGCGATCGTACCTGTTGAAGATTTTCCCACACCTGTGGAGGTGGTTGAGGCGGGAGACGTTGGTGCTTCGTCGAGTGCCCGAGGAGTGCGAAGAAGAGGCAAAGCGCCTGTAGATGTTGTTGATCTAAGTGATGAGGATTCTGGCTCAGATAGAAATGAGAAGTGGAGCAAGAAGTACCTCGGGCGATGGGACTTCTCCGGGCGTGAGCTGATTCATGAGCACGATCGCGTGCTCATTGACATGTACCTTCAAGCGGCAAGATTTAGGTAAATGTTTACTTTCGATGTCAATCTCAGTTATCGTACCTAAACACGTAATAATTTTTCTTTTTATGCAGTGATACCGTTTGGTCGTCTGACATGTGCGACGTGGATGCCCAAGGCTTCTACATGCTGCTCTTCCATGATATGCTCAAGTCCAATTGTCTTGACGCATATCTAGATTGCTTGAGGCGAATCTATGCGGACAATGACAATTATCCTCGCGTCTTCGTCTTTCCAAGTTACGTGCAAGACGATCACTTTAGGAAGGCGCAGAAGTTGAATAGGAAGGCGAAAGTCGGGGTGGATGATATGGAGAGCTTCGTGAATGGATTGTCGAGAAGCAGTCGGAGCTGGTTGGAGCGTCTCACGGAGGATGAATTGCTACGATGCAAGTACATCATCTCTCCTGTTTGCGCACGGGCCCACTAGGCAGTGCTTATTTTTGACGCGTCAATGCAAACCTTCGTCCTTCACGATTCATTGGGCGCGCATGGTGTGCAGTTCGCCGGGAGAGTGTTCGTAAGTAGCTGAAATCCGTTTGTCTATCATTTTTATTTATTTAGTGCCATGTTCGGTATTTGCTATATTTTGCAGGCGGAGTTTCTTTCCGCATATTGGCGTTTCAAGTTCGACATCGTGACGAAGCCGAAGTTGAATAATAAAATGAATCGCCAGCAGAAGGCTGACAGCTTGGATTGCGGGGTTCATGCGGCGTTGACGGTGGAGACGATTATGGTTGACACGCCCGAGTTTGATAAATATCAACGGCAGATTGATATTTCGGCGTATCGAGCCACTATGGCTGCACGGATATTGCGTGACCCGCATAGCTGTACCCTATAGATTAGTTTGGGGTAGTTTGGAAGTGTTAATTGTAAGTGGCTTTGTAGGTTTAATGGACTTGGTGTAGTTTGTAGGTTTATGGAACTAAAAGTTTTTGATATTATTGAATGAATTGATTCTCTGTATGAAACGAAAGTACGTGATGGGTGATTTGACTTGTTACTGACGAAATTATTTTGACCAAATACTCAGCAATATGCGCGGGTCCCCTGATTTTACGTGCGGGTCCCCTGATTTTACGTGAAGGTCCCATGATTTCAAGTTATGGTCCCTTTAGCACGTATCCCACCATATGACTTGATAAAACTTTTTCCATTGTTGAATAATTGATTCTCTGTATGAAACGAAACGTGATGGGTGATTTGACTTGTTACTGAGGAAAATATTTTGACCAAATAATCAGTAATTGTTCAATTATTGGTACGACTAAAGAGAAACCCTAAATTGGACAGCGACCCGTTCATATACATACCTATACGGGATGCGTCCCATCAGCGCCAACGCAATAAGCACGGGTCCCCTGAGAATGTTTTGGTCCCCTGATTTTACGTGCATTTCCCATGATTTTAAGTTATGGTCCCTTTAGCACGTTACCCACCATATGACTTGATAAACCTTTAAAATAATGCACGACCATTTTTTGGTACAGAAAGCATACATTCCACAGTCGTACGATCACTTTCGGTGATAATCATGACGATCACCAGCATTGTTTTTCAAGTCGATGGTAAGTGGGTAATTCGCGAGGACAATACGTCGAACTGGGTTCCGGATCCAACTTGCCGTTGGCAATCAATCTTGGTCGACGAGGAGTCATGCACGTTAGTGGATCTCACTAACGAGATATTGAATGCATTGTCGTTACGCAACGACAATACCAAACTACGGATAAGCTACATGCCTTGCATAGACTACAATTATGTGCGCCCCATCTACATCGAGAACGATTACGGCGTACGTGCGTACGTTGGAGGTGGTTGCCCACGATCAAGACCACCTCTTCACGTGGAACTTGAATTAGCCATCATTGCGTCACCGCCACATCAACCTCATGATAATGATTTCTCTGGTTTCGACGTCGGCCTTATAGCGCATTGCGATACAAACGCCGAAATCCAACCATTTGAGGGTTTTCCCAGCACATCTTACAACCCTCCTGACCAAAGTAATGAAAGCAGTGGCTATGTAGGCGATTACTCCAGAATCTGCGGCCAAGGATATGATAATGAGAACGAGCAAGTCGGACGGGACGACGAAAATGAGAACGAGGAAGGTGCCTTAATGCATGATGATGATGATGATGATGACGCACATGATGACGATTTTGACGTCGATGTGCACGACGACGCAACTGATGTGGCCGACGATGGTACCTATTCGTTTACGGATGGTTCGACCCTATATGTTGGACAACAATTCCGTAGCAAGAAAGAATTGAAGGACGAAATCACTAAAATCGCTGTCGCTCATGCTTCGAACTCCAAGTGGATAGGTCAAACAAAACCCTGTACGTAGTGAAATGTGCGAAGGAGAACTGCGAATGGCGCATACGAGGTGCACAGGATAAGGACTCCCCATTTTTCTCAATCCGAAAGTACGTCAACACGCACACGTGCGGCGTGTCTCATCGACGCCGTAGACATCGCCAGGGAAGTTCGTCGCTCGTATCGAGCACGTTGTTGGAAAATTTCAGGGCTCCTAAAGACATCCCCGCTCCCAGTTCCATACAGTCGATGATGCAGAGCAGGGGAGTAGAAGTTTCATACTACAAGGCTTGGAGAGGAAAACAAATTGCGACCGACGAACTAGTTGGTAACAGGGACGCTTGCTACGGTTTACTGCCGTCTTACTTAGATGCGGTGAGGCAAGCCAACGAGGGCAGTATCACTGATTGGGAGATGGACGAAGACAATCGGTTCAAGTACATGTTCTTGGCATACGGAGCATGCGTCAGCGGCTTTACGTTCATGAGGAAAGTCGTTTCTATCGATGCCACTTTTTTGAAGGGGAAGTATAAGGGACTCATGATGATTGCCACTGCGCAAGACGGCGATTTCCATCAATATCCTTTAGCATGGGGTATTGCCGACGGGTCGGAGGGAACCGACCCATGGACGTGGTTTCTGTCGAGATTAAGACGTTTTGTTGCGGATGGCGACGATCTCGTAATAATTTCCGATCGGAACCCTGGAATCAAGAATGCAGTTCCGGCCATTTTCCCAAACGCGTTTCATGGTTTCTGTGCGTGGCACCTTCAACAAAACGTGAAGACGAGAATGAAGAAGAAAGGTGCTTGTCCAATCTTTTGGCGTGCCGCTACTGCCTACACGAAGAGCGAGTGCGACCGTCATTTTAGGCAGCTTGACGGAAAATATGCGGACGTGCAGAGGTATCTTAACGAAGTCCCAAAGGAAACGTGGACGCGAGCATATTGCCCTAGATCAAGATACAACATAATGACGACCAACGGATCGGAGTCTATAAATGCAGCTCTACGTAAGGACAGAGAGCTTCCAATTATTGGACTGTTGGGCTCGATTCAGCGACTAACATCATCATGGTTCAGTAAGCATCGGCGCTCTGCGGAAGCTTCAATCGCCTCGAACATGACTAGGTTTACGCCGAAGGTAGAGTCGATCATACGAGAGAATTTCACCGAGTCGCAAAAATTTCATGTGTCGGAAGTCGGGCATCTAACATATAACGTATACGGGCAGCATGTGAACGAGGTGGTCGATTTGGGGCTGCGCACATGCACGTGCATGATGTTTGACATCGATCGTATCCCATGTCCACATGCGGTTGCAGCTTGTGGTTCTGCCCAAGTGCCGATATATTCATTAGTGCACGATTATTATACCTTGGAGTTCTGGAAACTGGCATACGAAGGTACTATACGCCCGGTAACGGACCGCATTGAAAGTAGTATGGACATGTTGCCGCCTCGTGTTGGTTCACAACGTGGACGACCCCAGAAAAATAGGTTTCCTTCGACGGGTGAATTTGGTACGAGATAACGTTGTAATATGTAGTTTTCGTATTCAGAGTGGCTTATACGTCGCCATTTGTGTTATGTTATGTAAGGTTGTGTTAGGCGAGCTTTTGCGTGAATATGGAAGTAGAAAACCCTTATGCACAAATGCGCAGGGGACCGCATCGCATATGCAGAGAATCCCGCACGGACGCGCATGAGACCCCTGCGCATGAATGTGGTCCCGCCGGGTCCCCTGTCTTCAACGTTTGGGTCCCGTGAAAAAATCGCGCTGGTCCCATGTTCCTTGCGCGCAGGGAGGGGCGCGTTACTCCCATCGGACCCAAACGTTAAAGGGAGGGGACCTGCCGATTAGCACATGGTACCCCAAATCATTAGGGTTGGTCACGTTCGCTTAGTAAGTTGGTCCAATAATTGTTCAATTATTGATGAAAGGTGACATGTAACAGTGCTTCATTTATTGGTGAAGTGACATGTCAGAGCGGTGTCATTATACAAGTCATCAGAGACAGATGACTTGACATTTGATTCCCGATTCCACTTTTTTGTCCCCGGCGAAAATCTAATATTATTAAATTCGTTAATAAGATGTCCACTGCGAAAATCTAATATTATTAAATTCGTTAATAAGATAGTCATTAATAAAAAATTAAAAATTCGTTAGTATGGGTTATATTTTTTATATGAATTATATTTATTTATATGAATTAAAATCGTTAATAAGATAGTCATTATATTTTTTTATTAAATTCGTTAATAAGATAGTCATTATATTTTTTATATGAATTATATTTATTTATAAGATTAAAATCGTATTTTTTATTCAAGAGGGGGTGTGAATTAGTAGCCCCCTTTAGAAAATTACGGTACGAATATGGAAATAGAAAACCCTTATGCACAGATGCGCAGGGGTCCGCATCGCATATGCAGCGAAGCGCGCACGGATTCGCATGAGACCCCGGCGCATCTTTGCGGTTCCCGCCGGGTCCCCTTCCCATAACGTGAAGGTCCCATGACTTCAACGTTTGGGTCCCGTGATAGGAATGCGGGGTCCCATGAGTCTTGCGCGCAGGGAGGGCGCGTTACGAGCATGGGACTCAAACCTTAAAGGCAGGGGACCTTCCGATTACCACACGGTACCCGCACATTAGGGTTAGTGATGTTCGCTTATTGAGTGGGACCAATAATTGCTCAATTATAGGTCAAAACTGACATGTCAGAGCAGTGTCCCTATTTATTCGTCAAAAGTGACATGTCAGAGCAGTGATACTATACAGTATGTACAGGACAGATGACTTGACATTTTATTCCCGATTTGCTTGTAATGTTGTGAAAATCTAATATATTATTAAATTCGTTAATAAGATAAAAATTAATAAAAAATTAAGAGTGCGTAAAAAAAATAAATTTAAATAACCACTCGATTAACAATATCTAACTCCAAGTTTAGAAAAAAGAAAATATATTTTACAACATGTATTTCGAGTCGTACGATCATTGACGTGAATCTAGTAAGAGAGCACACCGATAAAACATACTCATGTTTGTGATTTATGTAGGCTGTAACAATCTTATAAAGTGAACGTAATTCTTTTGATTACCTCCATTTTTTTTGTTCTGTGCTATTTTATGATGACTTTATATTGTAGTCTACGATAAACAAAGTATAAATACGCTCAATTAATCGCTTACTTCCATGAATTAACATTGCAAAAATCGCACATGAACATAGGGGACCCACATTTTTTGAACAGCGGACCCACTCTTCAAAACTGGGGACCCGCGATGATTGCATAGTCCCCACACTGAGATGTCCGGGTCAGTCGTGGTCCCGTCAAAATTGTCCGCATGTCATTGCCGGGGCCCGACTGGTCCCTTCGAAATGTTGCTTGATTTAAGCAGAAGACCCGCTCGTAAAGGTCACGGGACCTGTGCGTTATGAGCATGGGACCAGCGCTTGTATTCAGGGGACCCGCTAAGGGAGCGTTCATAGATAACACGGAAAACTTAATATGAAAAAAGTTAAGTTATGTCAAATCACTGCCATTCGCGTTATTTTTATGTCAACTCACACATCACTCTCACTGACAAAATCTCCTCTCACAATTTCTAAACCCTAAATTGATATCAAACACACGTAAAGCAGATGACTTCTATCAAACAACTAAAATTAAAATTAAACAGAAAACTAGAAAGATTTCAAATCACTTAAAATTCAGTTCTTTTATTTTTACGTCAAATCACACATCAGTCTCACTGACAAAAAGTTGGAAAACACAGAGAAACTCAATCGTTCACAATTCTAAACCCTAAATTCATATCCACCAAACGATATGCACAAATCAAACAAGTAAAATTAAAACTCAAGGGAGAAATTCAACAACACATGAAATAGTTCGTGAGCATCGCAAATTTTAATTAAAATAAAAATGGTATACTAAAAAGAGTCCCAATCATTATTGAAAATAGAAGATGCGAGGTATTTTCTAAACGCCTGCATATGAGTTTGATTGAGGCGGGAGACGTCGTCCTTCTTCATCATAAGCGACATTGCCGCCCGCAACATCGCCACTCCATCTTCTCCCCTGGAAAATCATATCGAAAAAGACACTTATTTTTAAACACGACGACAAAGTAATAAAACGCATCATTCATGAAAACTTACTGATTTTGTTTCCTGAATTCGCGACACCACCTAGCCGGCCAGCTCTTGCCCTTGTTAGGCATGCGTGTTATCAGTTTCAGTTCCTTGAAAATAGCCGGGATTACGATCCGAAGTTTGTTGATGTCGTCGGCGATAAAGCGCAGCTCGAAGCCAGGAGGCGCATCGGAGTCGTAAATCGTATACTCCTTTCCCCGCACATCAACAACGAACAACACCCATCGGCCTGACGTACGCATGGGGATGGCAACTTTGGTCGCTAGATCCCACGACCTGCATTTCCAATTTTCGTCCTCCCCATTCGCGAACGGGAGCAATTTCTTGAAGCCTTTCCCTTTAGGCTTCCCGATTAGGTTTAGCACCCCTCGCTCGTCGACGAGCGTCTTAAACGTATGGGGCATGTACGCGACTTTGCTCGCAACCGATTTGCTAAATTTCTGCATGCGTTCGATCCCAGCGAGGCATTCATCGACATGCTGCAATAAAAGCAAACCGGTTTTTAACACATTCAAGTAAGGTGACGAAAGGTATTTGGTAAATTTATATACGTACCATCTCATCGAGTTTAATACCCTCAGTCGCAAGGTTCAGGAGCCATGTAGGGTCGTGTTGTCCTAGGATCCCTTGTACTTTCATGCCGGTAATCTGCAAAGCCGTTTTTAGCTGACTTTCGACTTTTGGCCACAAGTTTTCGACCTTGAACTGGATATGCCGCTCGAACGCCGAAAGCTTTGGAGGTTTGACTGTATTCGTCGAGGGGAAATCGGTGAACGGCGTCGTGGTGTACCAAGATGGCTTCTTCGTCCGCTCAGGGGTCTGTTCTGTCACGACGCCTTTTCCTTTGTCGGTCGCTTGGACAGAAACCGAAGCCTCGGCGTGCGTCTCCAACTGATCAGCGTGGTCCTCTTGAGCCTCTATGTCCGTCACTGCCTCGTGAACCCCGAGACCATAAGCGCCCCTCCACGACGATGGGTCGACAACCTCGGGCGGTCTCTCTTCATCGGACCGAGCCGGTGCGACATATTCATCGTAACGTTTTTGCGCCCATTCAGACGGACTGTGACCGTCCCATGCCTCCTGGCTCGGAATATAGCCATCCGGTCCCATGTACGATGTGTTCCTCCATCTCTCATCGTAATCTATACAAGAAATTCGAAAATAACTATAAATTATTTTTCACGTCCTTAAGTATAAAAACTGACCAAGCTCGGGCGGTGTAGCGTGCAATCCACCACCAAACTCGGGCTGTGAAGCGTGCGATCCACTAGCAAACTCGTTTGGATCGACATCTACATCGTAAATAGTAACTGTTGAGTAATCTGCGCAACTAATTAAAAAATTAAGTATAAAAACTGACCAAACTCGGGCGGTGTAGCGTGCAATCCACCACCAAACTCGGGCTGTTCAGCGTGCGATCCACTATCAAACTCGTTTGGATCGACATCTACATCGTAAATAGTAACTGTTGAGTAAACTGCGCAACTAATTAAAAAATTAAGAATAAATAAATATCTTACTATAACGAGCTTCGGTAGGCGGAGTGCGAGACCCGTGATAAAATCTGCTCGCCAAACCCTGAACCGAGTTCCCCAACTCCCTGAGGCTGTCGGCCCACGATCGCATTTCCGTCCAATGTTCCTCGTACGCATCCCACCTTCTCTCGTTCGTCGACCACCGTCGACCCTCTTCTTCTTGAAACTGATGCAATTGCGTGCCAAGTTGGTCGAATCGCCCAAACAAGTTGGTGAAGTTTTGGTCCATACGACTTTGCCATTCATCGAAGCGTGGACCCGAGGCGAAACCCTAGTTCTTTCTCTATTAACTTCACTTTTCATGCATGTTCATTAATATTACATGATTGTATATATATTGCTTACGCATGTATGCTGAATCTGTAGGTTGCACCTTACAAGAAGTTGAGAAAGGTTTACTTTTGCAGCTCAATTCCAAGATCACCATCTGGGAAATTACTCAGAAGGGAGCTTAGGAACATCATCTCACCGGTTTCCAGGCTTTAAGCCCATCTTTGTTCCTACAAAGCTATCAAACGATACGATAACGATGATTTTGTCTGCTAAATACCAAATCTGAGTTGTTTATCTCTTTGAAATCAACATCCTGACAACTCTCAGAAAACAACTATGAAACTCATCGATTGGCCATCGCCAAGAATGAACGTAATTAAACATCTTCCACGCCAAGTCTATCGAGTGGAGAGTTTGTGTTGTGAAAAACCGAGTGTAAATAAAATATTCTTCTTAATTGATTGATCAATCAATTTACAGAGTATATATAAGAGGGAAAATACAACTCGACATTTGACCGTTAATAACTAACTATAAAACCTGAGTCGGCTAATAATAAACGCTACACGACTTATAGGAACGATTTACTCCATAAGCTACTTATAGAATCGTCACAAGCAAAGACGATATATGAAGAACTGAGTTAAAACTTGGCGGGCTTCTTCAGCTATCTTCAGTTGAGTCTTGAACATCCTCTGATATTTGCACTACTGATCTAATACCCTCCCCACAATGTGGACGGAATATGTTTATTACGGACACTTTGGAGAGTAAGAACAATAGCTGAGGTCCTGACAGTGGCTTAGTAAACATGTCTGCCAGCTGAAGGTTAGAACGAACTGGTAGAAGTTTAAGGTTACCCAATTGGATGTGGTGCCTGATAAAATGAGCCTCGATCTCGATATGCTTTGTCCTTTCATGAAACTTCGGATTTAAGGCCAATTGGATAGCTGAACGATTATCACAATAGATGATGGGAGTGGGCAACTTGTTGTATCCAAAGTCAGATAAAAGCTGTCGGAGCCAAAGTATCTCTGTGGCGAGTGATCCAATTGCCCGATACTCAGCCTCTGTTGATGACCGGGAAACAGTGGATTGTTTCTTAACTTTCCATGATATTAGTGAATGACCTAAGAAGGTACAGAACCCGGTAACTGATCTTCTTGTGTCTGAACACGTGGCCCAGTCCGAGTCCGAAAAACCTTTGATGTGAATTGGAGAGTCATATGGCATCAGCAACCCTTGTCCTGGGGATCCCTTGAGATACCGAAGTAGATGGCGAAGTGCTACAAGATGAGATGTCCTTGGATCTGACACAAATTGACTTAGCTTATTTACTGCAAAACATATGTCAGGGCGAGTGAAGGTTAGATACAACAGCTTGCCAACAATCTGTCTATATTGAGATGCACTGTCGAGTTTTGCTCCATCTGCCTCTGTAAGATGCTTGCTGGGATTTAGTGGAGTTGAAACTGGTTTTGAAGCTAGATACCCAGTGTCTTCAAGCAGCTTGAGGGTGTAGAGGCGCTGAGAAACAGATATCCCTTGCTCCACCTTAGCTATTTCCAAACCTAGGAAAAACCTTAAGCAGCCAAGATCCTTTAGTTTGAATTTCTGTTGTAGGAATGCTTTTACCTCATTTATATTATTTATGGATTGTCCTGTGACAATAATGTCATCTACATAAACCAATAGTGCTACAAAATGACCCCCTGATCCTTTGACAAACAGAGTAGGATCTGAACTCGTTTGAACAAAACCAAAATCTATCATGGCATCAGAAATTTAGCATTCCATTGACGAGATGCTTGTTTTAGACCATAAATAGACTTATGTAAAAGGCCAACCTGTTGACCTTCGGAGGGAATGGAAGTGACCTTATAGCCCGGTGGTAAATCCATGAATACCTCTTCATAAAGATCACCATTCAAAAAGGCATTGTTTATATCTAATTGGAAGAGATGCCACCTTTGTGATGCAGCTAGTGATAATAAGACCTTGACAGTGGTGGGCTTAGCAACCGGCGAAAAGGTGTCAATATAATCAATCCCTTCTCGTTGCTTATACCCCCTTTTGCTACTAATCTTGCTTTGAATCGTTCTACTTGACCTGCATCATTGTATTTAATCTTATATACCCATCGACAACCAATGGATTTCTTACCACTAGGTAAAATTGTCACAGTCCAAGTCTGATTTTCCTCCATGGCAGTGAGTTCATCCTGCATGGCCTGAATCCATTCTGGTATATGTCTTGCCTCATGATAGAATCGAGGCTCCTGAATCACTGAGGTGCTGAGAACAAGATTTTTATAAGAATCAGATAAGTTGCTATATGTAAAAGATTTTGATAAAGGATGCAATGTGGATTCCATGTCAGAAACTGTGTTGTAGTGAAAATCTTGGAGGTAGGAAGGGGCTTTGCTCTGTCTGAGTGATCTTCTAAGCGTGGGACTGGATGCAACTGGGTCTGATATGTTCAGGTCAAGGCTTGATTCACTGACAGCAGGAGAATCTGGGACTGCATCTGTTCCTGCTTCCAGTCCAAGAGCCAAAACTGTGGTACTCTCTTCATGTGAGTCCAAATGATTATTATCAGAACTTGTGGTGTCTTTGGTGATCTGTGATGATGAGGAATCCTAAGGTGCAGACAGTCCATTCTCATCTATGTCTGAAGCAGTCTTAGGCAGAACAGTGTTATCAAAAGGATCCACATTCTCAGAATCAGAATTAGCAGTGTTGTGATGAAGGGGAAAGGTGTCTTCATCGAATATTACATCCCTGGAAATGATAATCTCATTGGTCTGAATGTCTAGTACCTTGTATCCTTTTATACCTGTAGGATATCCTAGAAACACACATTTTCTAGCTCTAGATGAAAACTTATCCCTGTTAACATTGGTGGTAGAAGCATAACAGAGGCATCCAAATGTACGTAGGAGATTATAATTCATGGTTTTGGAAAACATCAGTTCATATGGGGACTTATTATGCAGAACAGGTGAAGGAAGTCTGTTGATGAGAAATGTAGCAGTTAGTATACATTCGGACCAAAAGGATTTAGATAAACCTGACTGAAACCGAAGAGCTCGTGCCACATTTAGTAGATGTTGATGCTTCCTCTCGACCACAGAGTTTTGTTGTGGTGTGTATGCACAGCTGAACTGGTGCAATATCCCTTTAGATTGCAGCAAATGTGTCAGTTGAAGTTCCTTCGCATTATCAGAACGGATGACCTTGATTCTTGTTCTAAACTGTGTCTCTACTAGTTTGTAAAAATAGTCCATAATAGCTGGAACTTCAGATTTGTATTTCATTAGAAACACCCAAGTGAATCTACTATGATCATCTACTATTGTTAGAAAGAATCTATGACCATCAATCGAAGGGGTATGAAACGACCCCCACACATCACAATGAATTAAATCAAAGCATGAAGAAGCAAAGTTGTTATCAGAATTAAAAGGCAATTTTCTCTGTTTGGCCATTTGACAGATATTACACAGAAGATCAGTTTTTGAGTCTTTACAGCCTAGAATAGTCCTCATTCTATCTAAGACCTTGTAAGAAGGATGTCCAAGCCTATGATGCCATGTATCTACTGAGACTTTATTGAGAAAAACATGTAAGGGACTGAAACTAGAAAAATCAGCAGTGGTGTCTCTTTTCAGAACATAGAGCCCTTCTTGAATGCTACCCTTGCCAATCACAGTTTGCAACCTGATATCCTGTATCAAGAATTGATCGGCTGAGAAGGTAATTTCAATGTTGTTATTAGCTGTTATACTAGATACTGACAGCAGATTGAAATTAAACTCAGGAACATATAAAACATTATCAAGTATTAAGTCCCTGCTGATCTTGATACTACCTGCCTTGTGGGATTGCATGGATGTCTGATTTGGCAAGAAAATGTTAGTACATGGGATCTCATATAATGTCAAGTATAGGGAAAGATCATGACATATGTGGCGTGATGCACCAGAATCAACTAGCCATAAAATATCCCGGTTGTGATCAGGAATATTAAAGGTGCAACAAAAACCTGGTTTTTGACCTTCAGAGCAGGTGACCATATCTGATTGTGAGGTGCCTGGAATTGGTTGGTTCGGAAGGTGCTTTAGGTGCTGAATCTGATGAGAATTAAGCTGGTGCAGAAGATCATTTGCAGAGGTAGGGTCAGTGCCTGTGCTGCCCTGAGCTGCTGGTATGACTGATGACTCGGTTGAAGTCTGATTTGCCCGAGCAGTGAACCTACTCCTTGGCTTAAAACCTGGTGGATAACCATGAAGCTTGTAGCAGGTTTCCACTGTGTGCCCAACCTTATTACAGTGAACACATAAAGGTCTGTTGCCATCTTTCTTCTGCCCGGTTACTGCCCCTTTTAAGTGATCTTGAAATTGATGAGCTGAATTTTTGTTGACTAACATGGCCATTGGTCTCATCACCTCTGCTGTTGAACTTGCGACATGCCTTTGTTTTTCTTCTTGCACAACTAGTGAAAAGACTCTATTTATGCCAGGCAGAGGATCCATCATCAAAATTTGACTTCTGACTTGGTTGTAGGAATCATTTAGCCCCATCAAAAATGCCCAGACATACTCTTGATCAATGAATTCCTTCGTCCTGCACCTTGTTTGAGCGGCTTTGCAGGTGCATCCTCCACAACAGCACGGGGGTCGAAAGTTATTCATTTCTTCCCACAGAGCCTTGAGATTGGTGAAGTAGACAGCAACTGATAACTGATTTTGCTTCAGATTTGTCAGATCCTTCTTGATTTGAAAGATGCGTGGCCCATTTGATTCTTGGAACCGTTGCTTCAAATCATCCCAGATATCTTTCGCCGAATCTGAATAAAGAACACTAGCTGAGATTTCCCTTGAGACAGAGTTGAGTATCCATGAGATGATGATGTCATTGTTTCGCTTCCAAGCCAGATATTTGCGATCTTCTGTTCCAGGGTTGGCAATTGTTCCATCTATGAAACCTAGTTTGCTTTTGACTGATAGGGCAATGGTCATCGATCTTGCCCATGAAGAATAATTGTCTCCATTGAGGGGTTGATGCACAAGCACCAATCCTGTGTTATCAGAGTGATGGAGATAGAAGGGATTCAATTGCTCATCGTTGAAAGAGTCCTGCGTGTTGAATTTGTCGCTGACTTGCTTGTTCTTGTCTGGTGATGCGTCAGCCATGAAAGTAGATCAAAAGGGCTCTTTAGAATCGATACAAGAATGATGTATCAAGAATGTGTTTCTTGAGGTTTCTTGATCTATTGAAAAGCTAAAGAGGAAATGTTTTGAGCTGATCTTGATCAGAGTTTTAAGCAGGGTTAATCTGCTCTGATACCATATCGAGTGGAGAGTTTGTGTTGTGAAAACCGAGTGTAAATAAAATATTCTTCTTAATTGATTGATCAATCAATTTACAGAGTATATATAAGAGGGAAAATACAACTCGACATTTGACCGTTAATAACTAACTATAAAACCTGAGTCGGCTAATAATAAACGCTACACGACTTATAGGAACGATTTACTCCATAAGCTACTTATAGAATCGTCACAAGCAAAGACGATATATGAAGAACTGAGTTAAAACTTGGCGGGCTTCTTGAGCTATCTTCAGTTGAGTCTTGAACATCCTCTGATATTTGCACTACTGATCTAATAAAGTCCACCCTCAACACCTGCGTTCTCGACGGCCGCTGCCGTCGGGTCGGTGGATGGTCACATGCGGCGTTCATGGCGGCGGTCGCGTGGCCTTTGTGATGTGGGCTTAGGAAATAAGAGATGGCTTATCTCTATGGCCGTATTGGGCCTCTGTTAAATTATTGGGCTCTCGAAAAATTTTCATTTTTTTTTTGTAGAAAAGGTCATGTTCTTGGACGTCACTCTACTTTATTTTGTACTAGTTTTTTGCCCGTGCAATGCACGGATTATAATTATTTATAACTAAAATGCAAGTTATGACATTCATAAATAAATCCTAAATTTCGAAAAATCGCGTATTATCACTCTAACGAATTCAAAATGGATTTTTATTTTGTCTAACACTTAGAATTTGTTTTTTCCAAATTGGGTTTAAGGTTTGAAACTGCAATACATACCTTTTTATTTATTTTGAATTAACAAATCAATCATATAGAAACTAAAAATATAGGCCTCGTGCTTTTAATAATTTTTTATGTTTAAATGTGCATAAGTAATTTTGTTATTAATTTTATTAAATATTTCATTCGACAAATTTAAATAATATTCTATAATTTTAAAGTTCTAAAATTTGTGGATAACAATAAAAAGTCGTAAAAGATGGTGCGAAAGATAACTTTCTTGGAACATTATTTTGATTTTAAGAATGAATTTAAAGATGGAGAAGAATTATAGTTTGATGTTAAGAGCTGTTGAAACTGGCCAGCGGCCGAGCAGGCCCATAGCCCGCCATTGGCAAGGCACGCGCGGGCCCGCCCTACGAAATGAAGGCCTGCCCATTTAAAAAATAAAGAAATAAAAAAATAAAAAAATAATAATAAATAGAAAAAATAAAAAACATAGGAAAAATTAAAAAAAAATTGAAGATTTCAAGTTAATATAAACATAAATTATTTTATTTTTTGGCGGACCTCCCCGCGGCCCCCGAGGTCCGTGCGGGCATGCTTGCTCATGCCCTCTACCTGGCAGGCCTAAATATTTAGGGCGGCCCGCCTTTGACACATTTATTTGATGTTCTCATTATTGCTTTTTGAGGTTTTTAATGACTTTTTGGTTTGGAGATGGTCTTTATAAGATAACTTGTAGGATACAAAGTTTGAAGGAGAGTGGACGAAACTGTAAATAGCATTTGGATGAGTGATGATGAGAGTTCGATCATTAATACAAATTTGTATATATGTTAAAATAATTCAAATGATTATTCTATAAATGAAAAAGTCGACGCTGCAATTTTTAATTTCCTCCATCGTAGTGTAGAAGGTATGTATATACCCATTTTAACTTTTTGGGTTAAAGTGCTTTAATTTCAACGGATTTTCACTTCATTGGTTCTTAAAATAAAACGTACAAAATCATTCGCCAACCTCAAACATCATGACAAAAACTCAGATGGGCATACCAAATATCCATCAGAAAAGGGAAACAAAAGGAAATTCTGTTCAACAGATTGCATGAAAAGTAAAAAATTGTTATGATGTTGCAATAGGTCACCACTGCCTTCTACTTTCCATCTTCTTCTTAGCAAGTTCTTAACCCTCAAAATTCATGGCACCAAGTGTAGGAGTCATTAAGACGACAACCAAACCACTGATAAAGCACTAGCCGCTACCGTCTCCCAAGGATCAGCATATCCTTATGCAAATCGACCAGAAAAATAAATGACAAACATATGCTACTACAGACTCAACTCAACTCAATTACGGTGTCACTTAATCATCGTGCGGGGGGGGGGGGGGGGGATGCATAATCTGATTTATACCCTCTTGGATTCAGCGTCAAGGCTCATCCCATCGACATAGAAAGGGACCTTGAGCAGTGCCGGTCCCAGGAAAGAAACCTTTGACACCGTCTCAATGCCAAGTTCCGAAAATTGTGTTCCACATCGTCATCTAAGAGATTGGTCTGCAAACGTTGCTTCAGCACCTTGTGGGATAGGGCGCCATTGATTGAACTTTACAGTATTTAACAGTTAGACAATATACACCTTATAAAAAAAAGAGAGAATGAAACTTCACATGTAATTCTGGAAGTGATGGAAAAATATGAATTAAAGGAAGTCTTCTATCTTCAAACGCTGCACGTACCAACAATCAAGATGAGCTATAACAATGCAAGAACAGAGACATACAATTGTAGTGAGAAACGTGTTTATTGAGTAACTCTTTGGCATACGGTGCGCGGAAACGATGAAGAACATCTTGCTCTTCTGGCAGTTATCGAAATTGATGACGTCGAAATTGTAAAATGCGTATCTGCAGCCGTCTTCAAGTTTTCAGCGAAATCTTAGTAGCTTTCGGCGATTCCGTCCGTGTTCTCGACCACAACCTTGTTTTTTCCCTCTTCGACCTTGAATAACACATAGCGGTATTTCTGAGATGGCCATACCTGAAGAAGATGATCAGCAAGTGTACGTCAGTTTAGTCGAAATTAAATTGTCAATCGAAGGAACCATAATCGCCCATTAGAGAAATTTGAACGAAAAACCAAATTAGACCGCCTTGAAGGAATGAAAACCTATCTTCTATCCCCAGAAATCACATCAACCCGTCTTAAAATAGTCGTAATGGTTGTTAAACAGTTCAACGTAATGGTATTTAAATAGTCCAACTCAAATCTAACTCTATAAAGCAGAAATTTTGGAGGGAATCACCCATCGTTTGATGATCAAGGAGAGCAAGACATGATAAAAAAACAGAATATGCGATTCCTTCCATCGTTAAGCATATTCACAAATATCAAATATCTCGAACACACACCATTCGTAACCACAAAACAATAGAGATGAAAGTGAGGAGTCGATTTACCCTTGGGAATCCATTTGACATTTTGGGATCAGTTTACCATTTGGAACTGGAACAATCTGATTCAGCAGGTGCATTTCAGTTTTTATTTTTTTCCGTACCATACGTGTTTGTTTTTGATGAGGTAGTGGAGAATTTTGAAATTTTTATATTAATTATATTTAATTATAGGATAGGACACGTGGCAAAGGAAGAAAGAAACTACATTTCTATTTATATATAAGATAAGATTGCTTTTATTATAAGTGGAGGTACCCTTAATATTTTACAAATCATATTTTTTTTGGCTAAATAGATTTCAGGCCCTCCTAACATGTTTAAGTAGGTTTCAGGCCCTTTTAATACTTTAAATAGGAAGAAGGACCCATCTAATATTTAAGTTAGGAAAAAGGACCCATTCAGGCTGAAAAGACATATTTATCCTTATTTTTTCCAGAAATTACATCAAACCTTTTAGACTATCTTCACGTGTTATAAAGTGGTATATAAATCTTATTTAGTGGTATTTATTAAGATTGCAGTGGTATTTAAAAAAACTGTAATAAGACACGATGATACTAAAAATCGATTTCAGTACCACAAAACCTAATATTAGCTTTCCAGCCTTAATCGAGAAAACCCCAAGAATTTTCTACCGATCTGAACCCTTAATCGGCGAAACCCGACCGATTTCGACACTTCATCGATGAATCTTGAGATGGCTCCGAAGAAGAACCCCGTCGATCGCCAAGAAAGTGCAGGAAAAAGGAGAAGAAAGTTGCTGGGAAGAAGAACGGCATCGAATGATGGCTCTGCTTGTGTTTTGACAGTGTTTAGCACTTTTGGTGTTTTGAATGATGGCTCTGCTTCTGTTTTTTTTACTGTATTTTGCGTTTTGAACTAGTTCTATTTTCATACCACATCACATGTAAATTATACCACTTAATAATATTCTGGTAACAATTTATACTCCACACGTAACAAAAAATAAGAACATTACAGAAGCGTCTTGGGCCTATTACCGTCTCCATCTTCATATAATACCACATCACATATAAATTATACCACTTAAGTATAGTCTGGTACCAATTTATACTCCATTCATAACAAAAAATAAGAACATTCCAGAAGCTCCATGGGCCTATTACAGTCTCCATCTTATAAAATACCACATCACATGTAAATTATACCACTTAAGTATATTCTGGTAGCAATTTATACTCCACTCGTAACAGAAAATAGGAACATTCCAAAAACTTCATAGGTCATCATCTCCATCTTTATACAATACCACATCACATGTAAATTATACCACTTCAGTGTAGTTTCGTACCAATGTATACTCCATTCATACCAAAAATTAAGAACATTCCAGAAGCTTCATGATCCGTCAAATCGGCTCTCATATTTATACAATACCACATCACATGTAAACTGTACCACTTAAGCATAATTTGGTACCAATTTATACTGCACTCGCACAAAAAAAAGGAACATTCCAGAAGCTTCATGATCCGTCAAACCGGCTCTCATATTTATATCATACCACAACACATGAAAATTATACCACTTTAGCATAATTTGGTACCAATTTATACTCCAGTCATAACAAAAAATAAGAACATTCCAGAAGCTTCATGGGCCGTCGGTGAATATGGTCTCTCCATCTTTATATGATACCACATCACATGTAAGTCATACCACTTAATATATTTTGGTAACCATTTATATTATCCTGGTAACAATACACTACGAAATGATACCACATTAAGTCGTATTTATGCTAGATAATATATTATCTTTACCATATTAATGGCTCGAATAATCTCGTAAATAAAGTTGTTTTTTCGGTCGTAGAAGAATAAAAATCATGGAAATATATGATTTGATGTATTTAACAACCAAGTTCTTTCATTTTGTCACGTTTATGCACATATGATGTAAGTAGTCAAGTGATGAGGTTTTTATCATGTAAAATGTACACCAATGCATCGTGTAGACAACTATATTTACATCATATTGATATTTACCTTTATGAATTACAACAAATGTATCCAAACCAACATTAATACGTTAATTATACATCAAATCTTATGATGATAAACCCTTTATCGTAACCCCGAAGACGTTTACCCTAAGACCCGATACTCAAAAACATAAAACGAGAAACCCTAGCGCATAAACCGTAATCTATAACACATAAAGCGTTTCTGGTACCACATTATTACATGAACATATACTACATAAAAGTTCCCGCCGAAAATAATACGCACATTTAGCTTTCCCGCCCAAACAGCCTGTCTTGCTTATTCTGTACCACTTCCTCCCCAAGGGATACCATAACCTGCCAAAATGAGAATGACATATATTCTCTGTTATACCACTTTAAGCCTCTGTTATACCACTTAACGCTTTTCTTGTACCACATATTATAAAAATAATACCAAATGAGCATAAGCAATATCTCGTACCAGTTCGAGTAACGCTTCTTATCGTTTCTATACCACGTTACGCCTCTTGTATACCACTTTACTTTGTTTTGGTACCTCATCATATAAAATTAATACCAAATTAGAATAATATCTCGTACGAGTTCGAGTAACGCTTCTTATCGTAACTATACCACTTTACGTCTCTATTGTACCGAATCTTATGGAAAATATACCACTTACACCATTCTGATACCACATGGCGAACACTCATTTAAACTATATTTTTCTGGCGATTTCACTTTCCGTTCGTAATCTTGAGGGACGAAAGATTGAATCACCACTAAGGCCCGACGTAATTTCCAAGTTTTGAGTCTCTCGAATTTATGCATATTAGCTTTAATTTCGACCAAAAATATGCTCGATTTATCATATTTGCGTAAATGAATTTCTACAAATTATTCCTCACAGATCTTAAATCTGACGACGTAAATATCATTGAGATGGTCGAGTACTCATCAAAATTGATTTTGTGCCCAATATGCTCGAAAATTTAGGGCAAATCGATCGTTGAAATAGTTTTTCGATTGATACCATTTGAATAACATTTGGTAACATAATAATAGCAATTCATACCTCTTTATATAACACATACAAGGGGCACTTTCGTCAAATCATTGTTTATGTTCTTTACTTTGAATATTATTTCAACTTGGTCCTTAAAACTATATTTAATGTGAAGGGGGCCTGAACTTAAAAGAAAACTTACGGTGGTGCCTGATTTAGAAACGCCCCTTTTTCCCCTTAAATGAATTATTAGAAAGAAAGAAAAAGATGCCAAAACAGGGAATAATAGAAGGCAATTTGATGGATTCAACGAGGATTTTGGTGGAGAGTACGCTAAGAAAGAATTTTTTTTTGGATTGCAAGTTTGCAACTGTTGTAGTGTAGCTGGTATTTTGAATGATAATTGATTTTCTACCCATACTAGGGGCGGGCGTTCGGGTTCGGGTATTCAGGTTTTACCCGAATTCTTTACACCATACTAGGGGTGGGCGCTCGGGTTCGTGTAGTTCGGGTCGGGTAATTCGAGTTATTTGTAGGGTATCGGGTTATCCGATAATTATTTATCGGGTTGGGTATCGGGAAGTAATTTACTGCCCGATCGGGTTATTCGGGTACCCCACAAATTATATTAAGAAAAATATATTAGTTTTTATACATAAACATTAAAAAAATATAATTACATATCTAGATATCTATATCTAACATGGGTTGTGTTAAAGTTTTAAATAATATTTCGATTAATTTTTATTTTAATTGCATAATTAACAAGTGATTTTTTTGTTATCAATGCATATATCATTACGAAAATTGAAAATATATTCTCAATACATATAAAAATATGTTTATATTATATTTATTAAAAATAAAACATCCTAAATATTGTAAGTGACATTTAATATATAACATGGATATTTTGATATGTTGTAATATTTTTAGTCATATTTTTTCAATTCAAAATCGGGTTCCCGGACCCGATATATACCCGAAAAGCGGGTACCCGACGTAGATCGGGTCGGGTTCAGGTAGTGAAATCTTAACCCAAACCCGGACCACCGAACCCGAATTACGTGACACCCGACTACCCGACCCGATGCCCACCCCATACCGACTGGCTAATATCCCCATTCTTACCGACACGTGTCTTTACCTCTCATGTGGACCGTCGATCGTAACAAGAATGATCCAACGGTTTCAATCTCATCAGGTCAATTTGATTCTTTTGTTCGGCAATCATGAAAACGAAACTTTATATAATCATAATAAACTGTCTTTTATCAATGTTGTAGTTATTACTATAATCACTCTACTTACTCTTCAATTTTTACTTCCATGGTCTCAATGCTCGCTTGTAATGTAATGTAATGATAGTGACAATGTGACATTAAGTAAAACTCTTTTTATCGCTTTCCTCGTACGACACTATGAAGGGAGATAGAAATATTAGTTTTAACTTGAAACCAACGAACCAATTATCTTTATTCAACCATTCAGATAATAACAAGAATCACATGAATCCTTATAAGCATGGTTCGTCATTGCGGATGCGGACGTCGATGCGGACTAGCGACACAGATACGTTGCATTATCGCGGCTGGCGATACGCAATTTTTGCAAAAACAATATCTATAAGTAATTAGAGATTTCTTATATGTTGTCCAACCAATATTTAGGGAATATACAATAAATTCACCTTGTAATATACTATTTGAAAAAAATTTAGAGTAAAAACTCTATAAGTACTACAAAGTAATAAATTCTCTAAAATAATACAATCGTTTGGTCCCGACTTGGGCCTCTCTAAAAAATATAAATCGGTAAGATAATAATGTAATAATTTTTAGAAATCCCTTTATAAATTATGGTTCTATTAAAACTTTAAATTAATAATATATAAATATTACGATTATTTATTTATAATGATTTGCTAAACTATTAGAATGTTAAATACTCATAGTTTACTATGGCCACCGAAGATATAAATGTGCCTAAGAGGGGGAGGGGGGGGGGGGGGGTGAATTAGGCTTATAGAAATTTTATGCTTCTTTTCACAAATCCTAAGTGTAGTGACTTAGGTATGCCTACTGATGTTTGTGACGAGTATGCCTGATATATCCTAGTACCGTCGTTTGTGTATCGGGTCTGTCTCACAGCGATAAAGGAATAACTGAAAAGTAAATGCAAAACCGGATTTTTATAGAGGTTATATCCCCAACTGGGGTTTACTCCTCTCCTTGGGATTTGCTTCCCAAGAGTTTAACCAATCACTGTAATGCACCGTAGCTGGATACAAAACTGATTGGTTAGCCCAATACACAACCGAAACAAGTCGAACACTAGCCACTACTAGGTTACCACTCGCCGAGTTTCGTTCCTCGGAATCTCCTTGATCCCGACAGACACAGCTCGCTACCGAAGGGCCCCCGGACTTGTCCTTCCCTTCACGTGTGCGTAAACGTCGACCTTGCCTCCTTGGTATTGCTCACGTCCGAAGACAACACGTCCGAAGGCAGAATATATGATGTGGGAGGATGGAATAACTGATGAACCACTCGCTCAGTGATGGAATCGCAAATTAACGCTCAGTGTGGCAGAAAGCTATCGCAAGTCAAAGGCTCAGGAATCTCTTAGTATCTTTCTGCTCAAGAATCTCTCGTAGGCTTATGTTCGCAAATGCTTAGTTACTCGAAATTCTGAAGTGTAGCTCATATATAATCCTTTTCAATCAGCACATCATATGGAAAATCATATCATATAATAATCACCAAATCAAGCAAAGTTTCCATGCAATTTTCGAGTCAATCATACCATATAAATCATGCACTTTAACAAATCATCACAACGGTCATATAGCACGTTAATGCATAATTATATTCCATATAAAAAGCTCATTTAAGCATGAATATATTCCATATAAAGGCTCAAATTCGTCCCCGAGCATTATCACTCACTTTGCATACATTTACCATATCAGAACTTTCCATAAGTGATTCCCTGCTATCTGTTTCTAGTGTAAATCAATCCAGATTGACTTCCCAAATATAGCACACGAGATAGCATCATATCAGCACGTTTTCCATGTACAGCTCATATTATTAGATCAATATATTTACGATGTTTAGCACACAAATCAGATCAGAGCATACTTAATTCGATTTATCATATCATGGCAGAACTTTCCTTATTTCAGAGATCACATCCGTTATAGCACATACCATAAAATAGCACCTTATCCACAAAGTCAATCAAATCAAATCTTTCCTAAATATAATATTCCAATCAGCATAAGGAAAGATATTAAATTGATTTTGCACATTTAATTCAGTGGAAAGAAAGCAAAGAATCATAGATGTGATTTTCGTCCAGGAATAACTGATTTTCAAAAGATATATCACTTTCCATGTATAAACAGCATATTTTCCTTTTATAACTCAGTAGGATATCTCATGTATCATTTCCATATATAGCACAGAACGATATATCCTATCTCATGGACTGCCTATAACATGCGATCACTTAGTTTCACTCAGTAATCACGGAATCACATACGGATCAAATATCAACACTTTAATTAATCAATAGCTCATAATCAATGCATGTGTGAATATTTTCATGTACTTAGACATTTATAGATCACAAATCGAATTGCTTAATTTATAGACCTAACGTTATTACAATTACGTTGTTCATCAAAACTCTCTAACGCTCATGGACCAAAAAGGTCAACATTCTCCCCCTTTTTGATGATGACATGTAATTGATGCAGCACTGAAGCATGTAAGCATATTCGATCACGCAAGTCCTAGCGCATATGTCTAAGTGTTCCATCATCACTAAGCAGAGCATATGATATTTCTAATCACATATGATACATATTTGCTCCCCCTGCCTAAGTGCAGTTATCTATATGACATGCAGAGATATATCATGAATGAATTTGCTCCCCCTGTCTAAGTGCAGATATCTCATGTCATACTTGATGATATATCGTGAATGCAAAATTTTAAGTTACCCGTAAGTGTGCTCCCCCTGCCTAAGTGCGCATTTTCCAAACATAATTCAAGCAGCAGATAATCATCGCGCAGGCACTTATCACTTATCAAGAAATCTCACAAACGTTAATTAGCGGAGATAAGTATCAGATCATCACTGTAGCAGAGCATAAGATCATGCATCGTAGTATAAAAGCATCACAGATATATCATGAGATCAGAGCAAAATATCAAGCATTGCATAAGAGCGTCACAGATATATCAAAGTGCAGCTATACCATTCGTGAGTGCACATATTCCATATCATTTATGCAGATATTCCATGTATAGCGTTCAAGCATCAGAGCAAACATATTAGTGAAGTTCAGAATTTTTACCAAGCTACATTAGTTTGCTCCCCCTATCTAAATGAGGTTATTCCAACTA
This sequence comes from Craterostigma plantagineum, assembly GCA_027422505.1. NCBI lineage: Eukaryota > Viridiplantae > Streptophyta > Magnoliopsida > Lamiales > Linderniaceae > Craterostigma > Craterostigma plantagineum. Next base: position 30,471,552 of record JAPQWV010000002.1, on the reverse strand, counting down.
TCCAGAGCATAAATTCAAAGTTCCACTTAGAGCATAGATAGATATCATATAGGCAAAAATCAAAGTTCACATACATTTAATGTCCTTTGCATATGTGCAGATATTTCATGCAAATTCAGTCAGCACACATAAGCACTAAGATATATCAGAGTTCACATACATTTAATGTCCTTTGCATATGTGCAGATATTTCAAGCAAATTCACTCAGCACACATAAGCACTAAGATATATCACATAAGCACTAAGATACTCACAGGACAGTTCTTAGACGCCTTCATTAATTACTCAGACTTCTCCCCCTTCAGCATCAAAAAGGGATATACTAAGACTTTAAGGCTGAAAACTTAGCACGAGATGACTAAGAAGAATGAGAATGAAGGAAGGAATAACTTATCAGAAAACGTTCTCAAGGCTGGAATCACTATTAGATCTGGCAGATATCGCAGATTTGTTCAGCTCCCTGTGATCTTATCAGAACTCTTAAAAGTTGGAGTATAACTTAGATGATTTTCAAGAAGAGGAGCTGTGGAGTTCGAATTCTGAGATAATGAAGGAAGAAGTATCGAGGGATCTCAAAAATGGGCAATTGTCCAAGAGATATAGTTTTCCAAAGATGAGAGAGGATAAACTCGGCTTAAATAGAATTAAGAAGATTTCTTTGTCAAGCCGCCGGTCAGAGATTGCAGACTGTTCTGATGCGATCTCATTCTAAATAAGGAAAATATTATTGAAGGCTGAATATGAGATATTTTGGATATCCGAATTTCCTAAGATAATTATCGGCTGAAAAAGAGATCGCAATGTAGGATAATTACGAATTTCTTCCTAATATAATCACACTTAAGGATAAGATGTGAAATTCCTAAAATAAGATCTCAAAATAGGATTATTGGGAATTTCTTCCAAAAATAACATAATTACAGTTCTAAGGAAAGATTTGGAGATCTGGAATTTCGAAAATAATATAGATGGCTAAGAAAGATCTTAAAATTGGATAACTATGAATAAGATCGCACTTAAGGATAAGATTTATAAGATCCAAAAAATATTCTATGAGTTCCCTATACTATCTGATCAGCTGGAATGATATCTACGAATTCCTTCTTAAATAACCTGATCACATTCAAGGAGCAGATCCAGAAGATCGGACATTCCTAAAATAATTTAGATGGCTGAGAGAATGTCTTGGAATGGGATAACTACGAATTTAGTCCTAAAATACGAAAATTGACACTTAAGGAAATATCTATAAGATCCACGGAAATATTCTAATGGCTGAATTATCTTAAGATATGATAATTTCGAATTTCTACCTAAAATAGAGTAATCAAGAGTAAATGGCGGAATCAGACAGATTACTTACCTTATTTAGCTCAATGATTCCCAATCGATCACGGATGTCGCAGAATCTTGCCTCAATTAGGGGTTTTGTGAAGATATCAGCAAGCTGATCATTTGTTCCGACGAATTCCACACTGATATTCTCCTTCTGAACATGGTCTCGTATAAAATGGTGTTTGACCTGAATATGCTTAGTACGAGAATGATGCACGGGATTCTTAGTAATGCTAATGGGGCTAGTGCTATCACACAGAATAGGAATTTTGTCATAACCTAACCCAAAATCACTAAGGGTTTGTTTCATCCAAAGAACTTGTTGACAACAATTTCCTAAGGCCACATATTCAGCTTCGGTTGTGGAGAGGGCGACAACATTTTGCGTTCTACTAGACCAAGTTACCAGGGAATTTCCAAGTAATTGGCACGTTCCACTAGTACTTTCCTATCTTCCCTACAGCCGGCATAGTCGGCATCGGAATATCCCATTAATGGGAAGTCATCCGTATGAGAGTACCACAGACCAAAATTAACACTACCCTTGATATATCTAAGTATACGCTTGACTGCTGTCAAGTGAGATTCCCTAGGGTCAGACTGATATCTCGAACACATACCCACAGCAAACATGATATCAGGACGACTAGCAGTTAAGTAAAGAAGGCTTCCGATCATACCTCGATATTCTGTTTGATCAACTGGTGTACCTGATTCGTCGCAGTCTATTTTGGTGGTCTGATGCATAGGGGTGGACATTTCTTTGGAATCACTCATCCCGAATTTTGTTCCATTGTCAAGCTGCTTTATTTGCAACCCGAGAAAGTAGTTCAGCTCACCCATCAGGCTCATCTCAAATTCCTTCTACATAGACTTAGAGAATTCCTCGCAAAGAAGGATATTAGTACTTCCAAATATGATATCATCAACGTAGATTTGGACCAGTATCATGTGATCACCTTCGTACTTAATAAACAGTGTATTATCAATAGTTTCAGTCGAAAAACCTATGTCAATCAAAAACTTGCTTAACCTTTCATACCATGCCCTAGGAGCCTGTTTTAAACCATATAATGCCTTGTTCAATTTAAAAACATGGTTTGGAAAATCTTCCCTAGCAAAACCCCGTGGTTGTTCTACATAGACCTCCTCATTTATAAAGCCATTTAAAAATGCACTTTTTACGTCCATTTGAAAAAGTTTAAAGCGTTTAAAGCATGCATATGCAAGTAAGACACGTATAGACTCTAATCTAGCTACCGAAGCAAAAGTTTCATCGAAATCAATACCTTCCTCCTGGGAATATCCTTTGGCAACTAACCTTCGCTTTGTTTCTAGTGACATTACCGTGTTCGTTGAGTTTGTTGCGAAAGACCCACTTGGTTCTTACGATGGATTTGTTGTCTGGTCTCTCTACGAGTGTCCATACTTGGCTCTTATCGAACTGAGATAATTCATCTTCCATGGCACGGATCCAAGATATATCCTCCAGAGCTTCATGGACTGTCTTTGGTTCCATCATTGAGAGCAGTACATCATGGGATTCCTCCTTATCCTGATTTCGGGCAGTTGCTCGAGTTTTGATTCCAGATGTGATATTTCCTATCACTTGATCTATTGGATGACTGGAAGCATGTTTCCATTTTCTCCATTGCTGTTCATCAGCTTCCGGTTCCAGTGTCTCAACATTTTTGTCTTTTGGAATATCTTCCTCATTGTCTTTAGTATCCTGTAATTCTGCACAAGGCAAATCTATACCTTCCTCATCAGTAGCATATGCATTAGGAATCTCATCGAAGGTAACATGTATGGATTCCTGAACAGTCAGTTTCCTTTTAGTATAAACACGATATGCCTTAGAATGCAGACTGTACCCAAGGAATATCCCTTCATCTACCTTAGAATCAAACTTTCCTCTCTTATCTCTATCGTTCAAGATAAAACACTTACATCCAAACACACGAAAGTAGTCTATATTTGGAGTTCTACCATGCCAGATTTCATAGGGAGTTTTCTTTAAAATTGGCCTAAGGAAAATACGATTACACACTACAAGCTGTACTAACAGCTTTCGCCCAGAACTGTTTAGGAATATCATACTCATGCAACATAGATCTAGCCATTTCCTGTAAAACCCTATTTTTCCGTTCAACTACGCCATTCTGCTGGGGAGTTATAGGAGCAGAGAAGTTATGACTATATCCATGTTGATCACAGAATGATGCAAATGACTTACTGTCGAATTTCAACCCGTTATCACTGCGTATCCTACATAGATTCATCTCTTTTTCATTTTCAAGCCTCTTTACTAGCGATGCAAAGTTATCTAATGCGTCATTCTTATGTGCAAGGAATATCACCCAAGTATACCTGGAGTAGTCATCGACGATTACAAAGGCATATCTTTTACCTCGCAGAGACATCGCCTGAACAGGACCAAAAAGGTCGAGATGAAGCAGTTCCAGTGGTCTGGATGTGGATATTACATTCTTGGTTTTGAACGATGTTTTGGTCTGCTTCCCCATTTGGCATGCCTTGCATGTTTTGTCCTTGATGAACTTTATATCTGGAACACCTCGTACCAGTGCATTGCTCGTGATGTTAGACAGTAATTCCATGTTGGCATGTCCTAAGCGTCTGTGCCATAACCAGGTGTTATCCTGTGTAACTGCTAAGCACTTGATTCTGGTCAGTGATATCATCAAGAGTAATACAGTATATATTTCTATCCCTAGATGCACTAAATAACACCTTATTATTATTTCTAACAATGCACTTATCATTTTCGAAGGTTACCGTATGACCTTTATCACATAACTGACTAATGCTAATGAGGTTATGCTCTAGATTCTTAACTAGCCATACGTCATCTCTAGTAGTATGTAATGTGTTACCGACAGTTCCAACTCCAATAATCTTAGCTTTTGTGTTGTCGGCGTAAGAGACATATCCTCCATCATACGCTTTCACCGACACAAACTTACTGATATCACCTGTCATATGGTGGGAACACCCACTGTCGAGATACCACTTGTTTTTCTTGCTGAGTTTTCTTCTTTGTACCTGCATGAATCAATTTGTTTCTGAGGTCCCCAACGTTGATTGGGTCCTAAAAGGTTAGTAGCCAAAAAGCTTGTTATATCAAGTGTCCCAGACTGAGATTTCCCAAATACAGGTGGGCCATTGTTGGATGCTTGATTCTCAGGAACCTTCTTTGGTCTCCAGACAAATCTAGACTTATCAGCTCTCTTCAAAAAGCAGTTGTTAGCATAATGACCGTGACGGCCGCATGAAAAACATTTGGGTTTTCTAATATTTTGTGGAGGTGCAGTATGTTCATGTGTTGTGGAATATCCTATGCCTGATTTTCCAACCTGTTTAGGAATACTGAGTAACAAATCAAGATTCTGTGTTCCTACAAAAAAAATTTTAACAGTCCGTTCTTTTCAGCTAAGGATTCCCTATGTCTCTAGATATATCATTATTTTGCTTCCTAAGCTCCTCACAATCACACAAGGCTTTTTCTTCCTTAAGGATTTCTAACTCAGCTCTCAAGCGTTCATTTTCTAGATCCGTTTGGTGCTTCTCTCTAGCTACGTCATCTCGTTGCCTAACCAAACTCCTAACTTGTGAGTTGAGCGACTTAATCCTCTTTTCTGCGTTTTGGATAATTTCAAACATCTCTTCCTTTTCATCTACTTCAGGGACTGAGGAAGTATTATCATGAGATTCATCTTGCTAGCATATAATTCATTCATAAAGAGTATTTTCTTAATAGTGGATGAAGAAGATACATGATCATCGTCATCAGCCATATAAGCGAGATCTTCTTCCTCTTCACTTCCAGCTTCTTCCCAGTTAGTGACCATGACTTTCTGCTTCTTTACCTTTTTGTCACCATTTTCCATCGTGCAGTTTGAGGCAAAGTGGCCCGGCTTGTTGCACTTGAAACATTTCGGCACGTTGTTCCCGGATGATGATATTCCCTTGTTCCTAGGTTGGAACTTGGAGTTTCCCTTGAACTTTCTTCTCATCCGAAACTTTTCAAACTTTCTGGTCAGCATGGCGATCTGCTCCATTAGGTCCTCCTCAGTTTCTTCTTCACCTTCAGAGTCGTTTTCTTGTTCGGTGTTAAAGGCATGTTTGGTTGATTTCGGACTGTTGGATTCTCTTTGATGGAGATCTGGGTCATCTCGTAGGTGGTAAGAGATCCAATCAGTTCTTACACGGAAAGTTCGTCCAAGTCCTTCGCTTCGTAGATGGCAGTTACTTTGGGATTCCATTCTCTTTGAAGAGATCTCAGTATTTTCCGCACCTTCTCACCGTCCGGTATTTTCTTTCCCAACGAGAACATTTGATTGATGATGTTCATGAATCTCGCGTACATGTGGCTTATGGTCTCGTTGTCCTCCATTTTGAACAGTTCGTATTGATGAGTTAAGAGGGCTATTCTTTCTTGTACAACTCGAGTGGTTCCCTCATGCGTGACTTGAAGCATGTCCCACATATCCTTGGCAGATTCGCATGAACTCACACGATTGTATTCTTCTCTTGTAAGCGCGCAGGCGATCATGTTTTTTGCTTTGGCATTCAAGGAGATTCCACGCTTGTCTGTTGCATCATAGTCAGAGCCTTTCTTCGGAGTTCCATCCGCCTTCTTAGGGTTGTTAGGTCCAGTCATGATGATATCCCACAGGTCATAGTCAGTAGCAAGTAGGAATTCCTTCATACGGTTTTTCCATATAGCATAGTTTGTTCCATCGAAGAGTGGTGGCCTAGAATGTGATTGTCCCTCTGCAAAAACATCAAAACTCGAAGAAGCCAGTAGATCTTTAACTCAGGCTTGTTAGGCCCGTCGTTTGAGTAACCTGGCTCTGAGACCAAATGAAGATATAAATGTGCCTAAGAGGGGGTGGTGAATTAGGCTTATAGAAATTTTATGCTTCTTTTCACAAATCCTAAGTGTAGTGACTTAGGTATGCCTACTGATGTTTGTGACGAGTATGCCTGATATATCCTAGTACCGTCGTTTGTGTATCGGGTCTGTCTCACAGCGATAAAGGAATAACTGAAAAGTAAATGCAAGACAGGATTTTTATAGAGGTTATATCCCCAACTGGGGTTTACTCCTCTCCTTGGGATTTGCTTCCCAAGAGTTTAACCAATCACTATAATGCACCGTAGCTGGATACAAAACTGATTGGTTAGCCCAATACACAACCGAAACAAGTCGAACACTAGCCACTACTAGGTTACCACTCGCCGAGTTTCGCTCCTCGGAATCTCCTTGATCCCGACAGACACAGCTCGCTACCGAAGGGCCCCCGGACTTGTCCTTCCCTTCACGTGTGCGTAAACGTCGACCTTGCCTCCTTGTTATTGCTCACGTCCGAAGACAACACGTCCGAAGGCAGAATATATGATGTGGGAGGATTGAATAACTGATGAACCACTCGCTCAGTGATGGAATCGCAAATTAACGCTCAGTGTGGTAGAAAGCTATCGCATGTCAAAGGCTCAGGAATCTCTTAGTATCTTTCTGCTCAAGAATCTCTCGTAGGCTTATGTTCGCAAATGCTTAGTTACTCGAAATTCTGAAGTGTAGCTCATATATAATCCTTATCAATCAGCACTTCACATGGAAAATCATATCATATAATAATCACCAAATCAAGCAAAGTTTCCATGCAATTTTCGAGTCAATCATACCATATAAATCATGCACTTTAACAAATCATCACAATGGTCATATAGCACGTTAATGCATAATTATATTCCATATAAAAAGCTCATTTAAGCATGAATATATTCCATATAAAGGCTCAAATTCGTCCCCAAGCATTATCACTCACTTTGCATATATTTACCATATCAGAACTTTCCATAAGTGATTCCCTGCTATCTGTTTCTAGTGTAAATCAATCCAGATTGACTTCCCAAATATAGCACACGAGATAGCATCATATCAGCACGTTTTCCATGTACAGCTCATATTATTAGATCAATATAGTTACCATGTTTAGCACACAAATCAGATCAGAGCATACTTAATTCGATTTATCATATTATCGCAGAACTTTCCTTATTTTAGAGATCACATCCGTTATAGCACATACCATAAAATAGCACCTTATCCACAAAGTCAATCAAATCAAATCTTTCCTAAATATAATATTCCAATCAGCATAAGGAAAGATATTAAATTGATTTTGCATATTTAATTCAGTGGAAAGAAAGCAAAGAATCATAGATGTGATTTTCGTCCAGGAATAACTGATTTTCAAAAGATATATCACTTTCCATATATAAACAGCATATTTTCCTTTTATAACTCAGTAGGATATCTCATGTATCATTTCCATATATAGCACAGAACGATATATCCTATCTCATGGACTGCCTATAACATGCGATCACTTAGTTTCACTCAGTAATCATGGAATCACATACGGATCAAATATTCAACACTTTAATTAATCAATAGCTCATAATCAATGCATGTGTGAATATTTTCATGTACTTAGACATTTATAGATCACAAATCGAATTGTTTAATTTATAGACCTAACGTTATTACAATTACATTGTTCATCAAAACTCTCTAACGCTCATGGACCAAAAAGGTCAACAGCCACCATATCATATGTATAAAAAATCATGACAACAAATAAAATGATAAATATTATTGTTGATAAGTGTATGCTAATATATGTAATACGATGATAGGAAAATTGGTATTATTAATCCATCCTATTCTCCATCTGCTCATATTAGACCGTAGTATTGATTAACTCAAATTAAATCCAACTATAAAGGTTATCTTCTGAAATTGTACACGACGACTTGTTACCTAAGCATTCGGTTTTCTCTATGCCTTTTGCATGCTCTACCATTTTCCCGGCCTTATTCTCTTTCGCTACTATTAACATAATGCTTCTTCCTCCAAATATTAAAAGCATGACAACATCTCACCATCAATAATTACATGGCAATCATCTTTTACAATACGATAGAAAGTGAATAATATTTTTACGTAATTTATAAAGTTAGTTTTTGAGAATGCAATGAAATGAAATAGTATGTATTCAGAAATGAATACAAACTCATGTTATTATATATTAAGTTATTGTTTATCAAGTGATTAAGATTAAAACTCATAATATGTTTGAGAGTTGATATTTGAAGATAGTTAAATTTTTACGTAAAGAATAAAGCAATGATATATGTTTCTAATTCTATAATTCTTCTGATTCAATTATTTTGGTCAGATAAAAAATCTTAATCCACTCCACGCACGACATACGGAAACCTAAACAAACATTTTTCGCAGTCTGAAACAATTTACTTAGTGGGCTTCTGCAAGTTCGGCCCCTTTAAGCCCGTTTCATCCTATCCAAACTGCTTCCACGCCACCACCCTTTATATATATCGTTTCTTCTGAAAATATCATTCACATACACGTCTGAGAAAACATCATCGAGCCATGACTCTTTCATTTCCGTTAACTTTCCACAAAGCTTCATTTCCCAGAGCTTCTGAAGCTTCATTTCCCAGAGCTTCATTTCCCACAAAGCTGATGATGATGAAGTCTCCAAGGTCCCTCCACGCCACCACCCTTTTTATATATCACTTCTTCTGAAAATATCATAGACATACACGTCTGAGAAAACATCATCGAGCCATGACTCTTTCATTTCCGTTAACTTTCCACAAAGCTTCATTTCCCATAGCTTCTGAAGCTTCATTTCCCAGAGCTTCATTTCCCACAAAGCTGATGATGATGAAGTCTCCAAGGTCCCAACTCCACATGATACCTCTCACCTTCTCTTTGAAGGTTCAAGCTTATGGGAAAAGATCTGGTGGTGAGGAAGACCATGCTGCGGATGAAGGCGAAGATGGTGCAGAGGCGAGGATGAAGGCGAAGATGGTGCAAAGGAGGATGAAGGTTATCCTGCTGATGTGGTCTACTCTGATAGTGATGAAGAAGAGTGCCCGGAAGAAAGAGCTAAGGTGAGAAATCGACCTCCTAAGCGCCTGTTGAAATCACATTAGCTTTTCAGACAGCTTCTGAGCATAGCTCGCGTTTGATCATTAGCATTGGTTGATAAAAAGGGCGCCAAATCATTTATCAAAGAAAAGAAGCGTTACACGTTTAAAGACTTGCGGGTCTTCTGTTAAGTAACGTTAACAAAACGCCTACCACAGTGACGATTCTATTAGTTGGCTTTAAAACTGTGATTGGCGCCATCGGTAAAATAGTAACTTTTGTACCTTAAGCGTGATGTGCGTGTAAATACACCGTGTGTGTGTGTTCTTGAAGAGCGTATGATTCAGAGAGCGTAGATTGGCAATCTTCTCTGTAATAAATTCATGATCATAATACGATTCTTTCTGCACTGTGGACGTTGGATCGATTGAATGCGAACCACATTAAGTCTTGTGTCGATTGTTGGAAATGAACATACGCTAACACAGTGAAAAACACGATATTGATTTGTGAAGCTGAATCGACTACTGTTTCTGTAGCCTCTGTACTCCTTAAATAATAGTTTACAAGGAATCAATGCCTAAAATCAAGCTACTGATTTAGCCTACTCTATAAAGGATAACAAAATTTTCTCCTAATCTAAATATAATCTTTTCAATCTAAATAAGGAAAACGGGATCACAAGGATTATTTTCTTACAATCTCCTCCTAAGCCTTGTGTCCGCCGTTGGTGTCGATTAGACCGATCTTATCCCGTAGTTCAAGAAACTTGATCCTTCCAAGCGGCTTCGTCAGAATGTCGCCCAGTTGATCCTCGCTTCTGATGAACTCAACACCGATCAAGCCTTCTTCTGCAGCCTCGTGATATTTCACTCGAATGTGCTTATTCTGTCCGTGGAGTACAGGATTCTTGATCAAAGCAATGGCAGACTTATTGTCCACCCTCAGTATTGGCGCTCTTGCTGTTGTTCCCTGCACCTCAGACAACACACGAGCGAGCCACAATGCTTGACAAGCAGCGTTAGCAGCCGCTATATACTCAGCCTCACTGCTCGACTGAGCCACCACCTTCTGCTTCATGGATTGCCAGGTGATCGGGCTGCCGTTAAGGAAGAAAATCACGCCAGTTGTGCTTTTACTTGCATCAACATCCCCGGCGTAATCACTGTCGCTGAAGCTGTGAGATGAAGCTCCTCCTTTTCCCTCCTGCCGAACCACAGTCCCCAATCTTGGGTCCCAGCCACATAGCGAAGGATGCGTTTCACCACTGCGAGGTGATCCTCGCGTGGATCCTCCAGAAGCGACTCACATAGCCAACTGCAAACGCCAAATCAGGACGATTGTTTACCAAGTACCTCAAGCTTCCGACGACGCTCCTGTAAGCCGTAGCATCGACATGCGGCTCCATGCTATATTTGCTCAACTTCAACCGTGGTTCCATGGGTACGTAACAAGGGTTACACCCTGCCATGCTCTCTTCTCCAAGATCTTGCCGGCGTATGAGCCCTGGCTCAGCGAGATCCCCCTCACGCCCTGCTTCACTTCAATGCCTAGGTAGTAGTGGAGTAGGCCGAGGTCACTCATCTTGAATGCGGCCGCCATCTCCTCCTTGAATGACTTGATGTCGCCGCCGTTCGAGCAGGTGATCACGAGGTCATCGACATAGACCCCGATCACTAGCCGCTTGCCGTCGTTCTACCTGATGTAGATGGAGTGTTCGGACGGGCTCTTCCTGAAGCCGAACGACACCAGTGTACTGTCAAGCTTCGCGTTCCATGCGCGCGGCACTTGGTGCAGCCCGTACAGTGCCTTTCGGAGATTGAGAACCTTGTGCTCCTTGCCGGTAATGACAAAACCCGGCGGCTGCTCAACGTAGACCTCCTCCTCCAGGTCTCCGTTCAAGAATGCCGACTTGACGTCCATGTGGTGCACCTCCCATCCTTCGTGCGCCGCGAGAGCGATGATCAGGCGCACCGGGTCCACCCGCGCCACCGGCGCGAAAACTTCGTCGTAGTCGATGTCGTGCCGCTGGGCGTAGCCCTTTACCACGAGGCGAGCCTTATGTTTCGTCACAGCCCCGTGCTCGTCTCTTTTCACCTTGAAGACCCACTTCAAGCCAATTGCTCGACGGTCCGGCGGGAGATTGGCGAGGGACCACGTCCGGTTGTCCTCAATCGACTCCATCTCCTCCATCATCGCCTTCCTCCAGCTGGGGCTGGGTTCCGCCTCGGCGAACGATGCAGGTTCGTCGGAGCTCATGGCGTAGAGCTCCTCCGCCACCAGTGCCGAGGCGCGAAGCCGGCCCAATGATGTTGTCGATTCTCCGAAACTGCAGGGGAGCGTCGTCGTCGTGGTCGGCGTCTAGGTGCTTGCCGGCCTCGCTCGGCGGTGAGGCGAACTCCACCTCCTGTGCCCCGCTGGATCCCGCAGGTACAACTCCTCCACCACCATGAGGCGATGCTCGCGGCGTCAGCTCGCCCTCCTCAGTTGCAGTTCTAGGTGCCTCCTCAGTGCCATCGGCCACCGAAGGTCCCTGGTTTGCGATCGAGTACTCCACCGTGAACACGTCGTCGTTGCCGTTCGGCTTGCCGTCAACCTCTACAGAGCCACAATCCCAATGCGCTCCCTCGTCGAACACCACGTCACGCATCACGTGGACACACTTCGTGACAGGATCGTAAGCGCGATACGCTTTAGAGCCGCGCTCGTAGCCGATGAATATCATCTTATAGCCACGATCCTTGAGCTTCTTCAAATGCGGCGTCGTGTCCCGTACGTAGACGATGCAGCCGAACGTTCTCAGGTTATGCACTGCCGGCTTCTTCCCATGCCACGCTTCGAACGACGTCATGCCGTCCATGCTCTTCGTTGGGCATCGGTTGAGGATGTATATCGCGGTGGTCACGGCCTCGCCCCAGAACCACCCGGCAGCCCTTTCGCCTTGAGCATACTCCTCGCTGTCGCCACCACCGTCCCATTCCGTCGCTCGACCACGCTGTATGGTGCAGTGTGCTGGCGATGTATTCCTTCTCCGGCGCAATACTCCGCGAATTCAATCGATGTGAATTCGCCACCACGATCGGTCCGGAGAGCCCCAACTTCAGCCCGGACTCCCCTTCTGCCCGCACTTGGAGTTCCTTGATGGCGGCCGCGGCACGATCCTTTGTAGGAATGGTGGCTACCCACATATAACGACTAATGTCATCGACGAGAAACAAGAAGTACCTGTTGCCGCTTGGGGTTGCTGGTGTGATTGGCCCGCACAGATCGCCATGCACAAGCTCAAGTCACTGCTTCGCACGATACTCCGCTTTCGCCGGGAATGGGGTGCGCTTCTGCTTCCCAGCCAGACATACATCGCACAGCTGGTCCACCTGTCCGATCCCCGGCAGTCCGCGCACCAGCTCCTCCCGCTTCCGGAGCGCCGCCATGTTGACATGGCCGAAGCGATCATGCCACCTCGTCACCGCGCTCGCACACCGCTAAGCACATCGGCGGTGCTATCTTGATCCGAAGAAGGTATAGACGGTTCGCCTCGTGCGTCACCCTTGCCAACATTTGACCACCGAGCTCACGAATCCGCATCACGCCATCTTCGATCTCGATCTTGTAGCGGACCTCGTCGAGCTGGCCAAGACTCACGATGTTCGTCGTCAACCGTGGAATGAAGTAGACGCCATCGAATGAACGGAGCTCCCCGTTCTTGCACACAAAGATGACGGTGCCCCGCCTTTCAATGCGTGCCACCGAGTCGTTGCTAAAATGCACGGTGCCTCGTACCGCGACGTCGAGCTTCGAGAAGGCGGTCCTAGAGCCGGACATGTGATTGGTTGCCCCCGAGTCCAGGACCCACGTCTCCGCCTCCCGTTCCTCTTCTTCTTTCCCGAGCTGCGCGAACTACTTTTCTTTGCGGATCTCGATCTGGGCCACGGACGACATCGACGGCGATCGTCGACGTCGATTGCAGCGTCGGTGGGGAGAGAATGGGGGAGCACTTTGCAAGACAAAGTGATGCCTCTTCCTCTTCGTGGACTGCATGGGTCTGCGCCTTCTTGGGCTTTGACCAGCACTCCCGGGCCCAGTGGCCCAGCTTCCCACAATTTGGTACTCGTCGCATGTGCGCTTGTTCGAAGTAGCCGGCCCACTTGACGACTCGCCAGCTCGCCCATGACCGTGCCCGCGTCGGCCGCCTCCCCTGTTCATGCCACGACCGCGTGAGTGGTTCTCCGCCTCTCGCTTCTTTCGTTGCGCGTCCCACTGCTCCTCAGTGAGATATAGCTTGCCCTCGTGCTTTAGTGACAGCGGGGGTCCATTCAACTCCTCCACCTCTTGCAATCGCCCGGTGAGATCGGCGACCGTCATGGTGGATGGATCGAGCAGGGTCTTGATCGCAATCGGGATCTGCTTGAAGCGGGGAGGCAGACTTTGTAGCATCTTGGCTACGATTTCCTTTTCTTCCATCTCCTCCCCCAACGTGGTGAGGTGCGCCGCCATGCCATTGAGGCGTAACGCGAACTCCTCAACTGTCTCGTCGTCGTTGAACGTGGCGAGGTCGAATTTGCGACCCAACTGCTGTGCCGTTGCCTTCTTCACACGATCGTCTCCGATCCGCATGGTCGCGATCGCGCCCTAAGCCTCCTTGGACATCTCCTTTGAGCCGATCGTCGACACCATCTCGGGTGGGACCGCACTCACCAGAGCATCGAGCGCCATCATGTCTTCCTGCTCATCGGTAGTGCCCTTCTCGATGCGTTCCATAGTCCTCTTGCCTTCAACTTCACCTTCATCATGAGTGCCCAATCGGAGTAAATGGTCTTGGTGAGAACGGGATAGCTGTTCCCGCCCCCCACCTCACGAATCACTCGCTCGCCAGATGCATCGGCTTTGTTGCTTTTATCACCCATAGTTCTGATACCAGTTATTGGAGATGAACTCACGCTAACACAGTGAAAAACACGCTAATGATTTGTGAAGCTGAATCGACTACTGTTTCTGTAGCCTCTGTACTCCTTAAATAATAGTTTACAAGGAATCAATGCCTAAAATCAAGCTACTGATTTAGCCTACACTATAAAGGAAAAAAAATTTTCTCCTAATCTATATATAATCTTTTCCTAATCTAAATAAGGAAAATGGGATCATAAGGATTATTTTCTTACATCGATTTCCAATTTTTGTTTTTTCATATGGTATCAGAGCAATTATCCATTTCACTGCGCTGCGATTCGATTCTTGTTCATAGCATCCGTGGAAATGCAATCAGAGGTGCCACCTCCTCCCCCACCTTTTTCAGAATCTTCAGCATCTACATCCAATTCAAATTCTACATCGCTTCCTTCATTTCTGAGCAATCCTTACTTCTTGAACGCCGGCGATATATCGGGTCAATTATTGGTACATGAACAACTGACAGGTGATAATTACGCAACATGGAGTAGGGCTATGAGGAGGGATTTGTTAATGGTGAACTGGTGTTACCCGCGGGATCCAATCAAGACACTGTCAATGCATCGAAGAGAAATAACAACGTTGTGATATCTTGGATCTCGAACTCTGCCTCAAAAGAGATTTCAGCGAGTATCCTGTATAATTCAACAGCTAGAGATGTCTGGGTTGATCTGCAAGAGAGGTTTGGACCGACAAAAAAGCCTAGAGTCTTCCAAGTCAAAAGGGATTTGATGAATCTCTCACAGGGATCTCTCAGCGTGGCAGCTTACTTCACCCGACTCAAAACCTTATGGGATGAATTAGTCAATTATAGGCCTGTTGGTCAATGTACTTGTGGGGGATTGAATGATCTGCGAGCATACCAGAATGAGGAATACATGTTGACATTCTTAATGGGACTCAATGAGTCGTATGCCCAGGTGAGAGGGCAAATTCTTCTTATGGATCCCTTGCCCTCCATTAAAGGGTGTTCTCTCTTCTTGCTCAAGAGGAAAAACAGAGGTCAATGGCACCTGCCAGAATGGGAGAAGATTCTACAAGCAATATGGCAATGTTTGCAGCGAAAGGGGGTCAAGAAACTGCCAGGAAAAGCCTCAGTAATACCAGGAAGGATTTCAGCAAAGCAGTTTGTACTCATTGTGGCAAGAAAGGGCATACCATTGAGACCTGTTACTAGGTTCATGGCTTCCCACCAGGGTATAGACAGGCTGCAAGATTCAAGGCACCCAGAGTTAATCAAGCAACCGCAGAATCTGCAAGCAGGTGAGGGCCATACATCAGTGTTTCTGCACTATCCCTTGCCAGTGTGCCTGCTCAGATTGGTCCAACAGTTGGTGACACAATGGTGCACCTTCAGCTAACTCCCTTACAGTTAGAAAACTGAAGAACTTGCTGAACCAACAAGGAAGTAACCTGCACCAGCAGAATGGTCCAGATTTGGCAATCTCAGCAGAAAGAGTAGGAGGTACCTGCTTCACCTTCAATTACCTGTTTTTGCTGATTCAAATTATTGGTTGATTGACTCAGAGGCCACTAGGCATGTCTGTAGCAACATAAAACTTTTACATAACCTGCATAAAATAAGAGGGACTAAAGTCATTTTGCCAGACAACTCGATTATTAAAGTAGACCAAGCTGGTACTTTCAAACTTAATCAGAGCATTGAGCTCACTGAGGTTCTTTATGTCCCTGAATTTCATTTCAACTTAATTTCTGTTAGTTGTCTTGCTAACACTAATGGATGCAGGTGCATTTTTTAGACTAATGGATTTTTGATACAGGATCCATACCACCTAGTGATTGGCAGGGGTAATCAGATAGCAGGCTTATACATCTTTCAGGCAGATCATGTCTCTAATTCTCAGTCTGTTTCTAGTATTGGCTCTGTGTTTTTAAATAAGCTGTCAAGTGACTTGTGGCGTAGTAGATTAGGCCACCCCTCGAACAAGGTTTTAGATATATTGAAAGACACTTTAAGGCCCTCACACCATTCCTTGCACACATACTGCAAGATCTGTCCAAAGGCAAAACAAATGAAACTTGTGTTTCCTAATGACAGTAAAAGCACTTGTACCATGTTCGATCTAATCCATTGTGATGTGTGGGGTCCCTTTCATGTTCCTTCTCACCTCAACCATCAATATTTTGCTACCATTGTGGATGACTATTCTCGCTTTACCTGGATTTTTATGATCAAACTTAAATCTGAAGTCAGCCGAGTCATGTCCTTTTTCTTAACATTTGTGGAAACACAGTTCAAGACCCAAGTGAAAACCATAAGAACTTATAATGCAAGGGAATTTGACTTGTCTAGCCTGTATGAAAGCAAGGGAATCTTGCACCATCATTCATGTGTGCAGACCCCTCAACAGAATTCTGTTGTTGAGAGGAAGCACCAGCATTTACTCAATGTGGCTCGAGCATTGTATTTTCAGTCCATGCTGCCCATAGAATATTGGTCAGAGTGTATTCTAACAGTTGCATATTTAATTAATAGAACACCTTCAGTCTCATTAGGAAATAACTCCCCTTACCAGTTGCTGTTTCAGAGGACATTTGACTATGCCTCTCTTCGTGCCTTTGGATGTCTGTGTTTCTGTTCAACCCTCAGTGCAGGTAGGAGAAAGTTCGACCCCAGGGCCAAGGAATGCGTGTTTATTGGCTATCCAAATGGCATTAAAGGTTTAAAGTGTTGGACCGGGACACCAGAGAAGTCACCATTTCCAGAGATGTCAGATAAATTGAGAGTGAATTTCCTTTCCAGAAACTGTTGCATTCACAGGAGGCTTCTGATCCTTTCCCTATGTACTGCCTCGACCATACCTCATGGAGCATCTTTCATCAGAACACATTGAGGGAGCTGCAGCCCCTTCACAGGATATTTCTATAGCCCCTGAACAAACATCTACATCCCCTGAACAACCATCCCATTCTGCTATCTCAGATCAGACATTTCCTTCTGCTTCAGGTCAGTCTGAGTCAGTTCCTCATGAAGGCCCATTGCAGCAGGTTGCAGAGTCCCAGCAAGAGGCCAATGGCCCATTCAGAAGATCAGGTAGGCAGCTGAGAAGACCTCCATACCTCAAGGACTACCACTGCAACAACTTGAGAGAAAGAGAAGTCTTATATCTCTATCACAGTTCCTCACTACAAGAACTTCTCAAGCCAGTTTCAAACTCTCATCAATGCAGTCGACACTGTGAAGGAGCCTAAGACTTTCTCACAAGCTGCCAGCTCAGAACAGTGGTCCAAGGCTATGGCAGAAGAGCTGCAGGCCGTTGAAGAGAACACCACTTGGTCCATTGTTCCATTACCACCCGGGAAAAAGTCCATAGGGAATCGTTGGGTTTATAGGCTTAAGTTCAATTCCAATGGGGAGATTGAGAAATACAAGGCACGCTTTGTCGCCAAGGGTTATGACCAACGTGAGGGGGTGGATTATATCGACACCTTTGCGCCCGTCGCAAAGCCTAACACTATCAAGTTAATTCTGTCATTGGCCGCCAAGTTAAAGTGGAATCTTGTTCAAATGGACGCCAATTTATTATTTTACAGATTGGCATAATGAACACTGCTGATTTTTAAGCCGACACAACAGTTTACCTTTTAGAAAACGAAGGTTTATGTAATGGTTACCTTTCTTTTGTATGACATGACACTCATCGACAACAATCGTCTTACTCCTCTCTCTTTTCTCATTTTGCAGTGGTGGTAAATTTTTTATTAGCCTAATGAACAGGCAGGCAAGAAAGTGAGGCATATCATGAAACGGAGAGGTATACTATGCATAAGATTCTTGATAAATATATCAGAATTTGCAACCATGTAGCTGAGGTATATAATAGATTTATGTATTCCTCCTTCGTGCGCGTCAATGCTTAGCCTCGACAACAAATGTATGTTCGTTATTACAGCATATAAGAATCCCTTCAAAACGTGTTTTGCTTTTTTTGTAATTTATTTATGATTTTTATTCTTTCGTTTTTTTATCCGTGATTTGGTGTAGGCATCGATTTTGTGCAGAGAAAGGTAACTACCGTGAAGCTGAGCTGCAAAAATAATACTAATGCGTAAATCGAGGGCAAAGGTGGAGAGGACCTCTTATTGGAAGAAATGTTTACTGAGCGGCGACAAATGCGGATCGCAACCAAGTCTTGCATAATCCTCGGAAGCTCGGCTCGGAAGACAATAACTTCGAATTGTCCAACAGTTTTGTGGAAAATGCCATCTAACAAGATTGCTATGGCCAAAGAAACCCCCAAAGACGAACAAGAATCTATCATGTCTTATGTTCAATATAGATCAAATATTTTAATCTAGAACGGAGATGTATGGGCGACGGTGTGTAGGAAGGCAAGGAGAATGGAGGAGGTATACGGGTCGCGCTCTTGCCTTCTGCCACTATGGCTGCTCGCTGCCCATCGTCGACATAGTCATCAGGGCAAGCAGCTTCTACCTTGATTCTGACCTCCTGAAAAGGTAAGAGAATGCATCGCACCAACTCACAGGCTCAAGCTAATGCTGATCAACGCCCATTTCTCTTTGATATAAAATAAGCAATGGTGAGGTCTAATGACAGCCTAGATCATGAACGTCCCTCTACTATCAATGGGGCGAATAGGGTTTCCAATGATGGTGGGTTTTCGAGCATCGGGCCCCACGACAGTTAGGAAATGGTAATGGTAATTGTGGTCGTATCAGATTAGGGGGAATCGTTATTATGCGTCGATCGTTAGGTGATGACTGGGTCTCATGGCTCAGCCTCGCCAGTCAATTCATCCTTGGCTTTGTTAAGTTTAGTTAACACATTTGTCTTTCAATGTGCTGCCGTGTACTGCTTTTTCTTGGTAGGGAAACAAACCTCTGAGTACTTTGATGTTTTGCAAAAGATATTTGAACATGGAAATGTGTCTGTTTGTAGGGTTGGTTGGTTAACCATATTCATTGAGTGCCTTAAATATACATCTATTTATATGTATGTGATGTCGACAATAACACCGTTAAGTTGTTATTTGTGGCTTCTTAAAATTGAAATAATGTACAACTGATTATGATGACTGATGAGTATGTTTTGCACGACTGTGATAATAAGCTGCTAATAATGTTCTTTGTGCATGAGTGAATGAATATGGTAAGATCTTTTCCACCCAAATATTTGTAGGACGGAAAAAGTGATCATTTGACAATGTTTTTCGTTATATTATAAATTAGTGAGACTGCTAAATAAGAATATACATATTGCACGACCGTGGCGTTGAACAAATACTTATGCTAGGGCAACTATTCAAATCAATGTCAGTTTCCACAGCTTTGTCTTGAAGCACTTTTTCTCTTTTTTCGCAGCTTCTATATATATCGCATTAGTCCTCCTGGGCATGAGGTCAGTTTCTTAGTCATTTTTGTACCAACTTGTACGGGCAATTTCCTTCTGCACTAAGTATTCTTTTTAACTCAAATTTAGAAATCCCTTCTGAAGTGTAAAATATGCCTAAGAGGGGGTGAGCTAGGCTGTAAAAAATTTGGCTTGTTCATCTTTGAAAAATACTTCTCTTTAAGAAGATATTTGCAGAGTATGTTATTTCCCAGAAGAGTATCAAAGTTATCTCCCTAACCCTGTTTCAAAATATCACGTTAGTTTCAGAAAGTGTTTCTACGATATCACCTCGTTATTAGCGCGCGTTCCGGGTTTGTCTCACAGAAAAGTAAAGAGTAGAAAGTAAAGTGAGACGAGATTTTTATACAGGTTATATCCCCAACTGGGGTTTAATCCTGTCCTTGGGGTGTGATCTCCCCAAGAGTTCCAATCGATCACTAGGTATTACCGGTTCTGGTTACAAAATGATTAACCCTTACACAACCGAAGCACTTTGGATACTAGACCTCCACCTAGGCTGTCGCACGCCAAGTATAGATCATTGTCGTTAACCCAGGTAACCAATTCCCCGACTGGATGCAGCTTGCTACCGAAGGGCCACCGAATCCACCAAATTCGTCCCTCCACGTGCGAAAGACTCCAACCGTGCTCCTTTGTGCGTTCAACACATCCGAAGACACAACACGTCCGAAGACAAGGATTTAAGGTAGGGTGTTGCTAAAGATCGCTCAAAGGGTACAGAATTCGCAAATGAAAGCTCAACACAAACTACGAATGAATCGCAAATTTCAGCTCAAAAACTATAAGGGATTCGTTTGCTTGTGAGTATGTTTCGTACCCTTCGAAGTGAAGCGTTTTTTCTTCTATATAGACCTAAGACTCGATTCTACACTTTACAAGGAAAGTTAAGCACGGAATATGCAAGAGAAAGCTCAATAATTACGTGCATTAACTCAAAGAATTATGCCAAGAATAAACCAATTAAGCTCAACGGTCATGCATGAATTCTTACCATGAATACCACAGATTAACTTTCATTCCGCTGCAATCTCATCCGTTTGTCAGTATATTCCATATATAATTCACTCAGCATATTATCAATAGTAAGCCCAATCAACTGATTTCTTTCCCAAAATATGATAACCAATTCGCACAGAGAAAGATTTGATTTACTGAGTATAATGCAAAGCATATTTTCCGTGTGTGGTGATCTCATCCGACTCCAGCACATTGCATAAATAGACTCAATCAACATCTTATCACATATAAGCCCAATCAATTAATCACTTTCCAAAATATAAATACTAAGTCGCATAAGGAAAGATAGATCATTCACTGATTTAAGAGTCACATAATATCGCACTCAGTGGATATATCATTGATGATCAATCACATGTAAGCTCTTAATCAGAATATCCTTTCCATATATGCAGCATAGTCATTCATATTCGGGTGATCACATCGATATTCTTTCCTAAAATAACTCAATCACATTTTTTCAGCTCAATCAGAATATCTTTTCCATATATACAGCATAGTCATTCATATCAGGGTGATCACTGCGATATTCTTTCCCAAAATAACTCAACATGATATATTTTACATATATAAACACGCAATGAGATTCCATTCGTACGAAGACGTCCATAACCAGGTGATCACATCAATATTCCAGTTAAGCATAAGATCACACAAATTCGTTTTCTTAACATTTTAATCACATTCAAGCGCTTAATCGAATATTTTCACATACTTAAACATCACATAACATGCATATCGAGTTTTCTAATTTGTACCCCCAATTTACATAATTACTTGGAATAATCAAAACTCTCATAGCCATTTGGACCAAAAAGATCTACACCTTCCTTATCTGACACATGTCCTGTCGAGATCACATCCCTTAATAACTTCTTTTCATCCTTATCCAGAAGCTTTCGGCCTTATCAATCAAATGCCTCCTTTCTTCGTCAAACTTATTCAAACCCTAAATTCCTCACTTCATAACTTCCCTCTCCTTCGATCCCAACCATGGTGAAAACTAAAGGCGTCGGATCTAAGTCCGACAAAAAGCGAGAGGCTGCCCTAATCGAAACCCCACTCTCTCCAAAAGCCACCCGTTCCAAGTCAAAGAGCATTCCTAAATCCACAAAATCGCCTACGAAACAGCAGAAGAAAAAGGCTAAGATCGATAAAATCCCTATTTCCTCTCCTGCTTCTTCCCATGATGAGTCTGCTCCTCTCGAGAAATCTGCCTCTCCAGAAAAATCTGTCTCTGCTCAGATCGAGTCACCTCCACGAGATTCCAGCCATGATACTGAAGGGCAAAAGTTGTTCAACCCTGATAATCTGGAGGAATTCACCGACGAAATCAAATTTCTGACTGAGATCACCAAGGAACTTCACGAGAAACTTCAGAAACGGCGAGTTGCACGAGGAAGGAGCGTCAACTTTGACAAACTGGCTGAGAGCCAAGTAGCAACGTGGCTGACTGAGTACGGCTGGGGAAAACATTTTGGGAATAGACAAGTCTGTGTATGTGGAGGCGGTGAAGCTGTTCTACGCCAATCTCACTTTCGTTGAAGACGAAACTGAGATTACAGTGAAGTCTTATGTGCTTGGGACGAATTAGAATGGAATAGCGCAAAGATGAACGAGATGTTGGGAGTTGAGAACGAAGGGTTATGCTACTTCGACTTTGTCCACTGGTGTACGTCTGAGGTGCCCCTGCGTGACTGTTTGAAAGCTCTATGGAATTCCCCTTATAAGCCTAAGTTCTCTGAAGTAGAAGCACTGAACAAACTTCCTGTCGATCTGTTCCTCCTTTACAAAGTTCTGCACTTCACGGTTTGGAGTGCCCGCGTTGGAGTGGAGGCCATTCCACCACCATGAACAACATGAGCATGTTGACTCTCTATGTGGTATCCCAAAATAGGCTGCTCAATCTAGGTTATTTTGTTCTTAAGTACATGGTCCATGCCATTAAGAGCTCTGATAAGGAACTTCCATATGGAATGCTACTTACTGTTGTTTCCGGTGTTTGGCGTCTGGTCGGTGGCGCTCGTAAACTCGGACAGAGTTTCGGCTTACTACGTCGAAGTCGAGGCACGTACGGCGTACGCTTTCCGTAAGACGTTATTGCCCCGTATTTCAGTGCCTCGGGTTGTCGCAATACGCCCCGAAGATACAACGACTTCAGGAATTTCGAAACGTCGCACACCGTAACGAAATTATCGGGCGAATCTACTCAAGACTCGAGCCTTTCTTGCTTTATTAGTGCTTTATTATGCCTAGGGGATGTGCTGTTAACTTTCTCTAAAGTGCTGGGAGTAAATTGAATGAATTTCTATTCTGCCAGGGGACCTATTTATACTGTCTGAAAAGCTGCAGGGGTCAATTCGCGAAAAGTCATAACTTTTCAGTTTGACCTCCTTTGACTGGGCCGAATTCGTAAATAGGTGTAACTTTTGGCCAGGGGTCAATCTGAAAATAGTCACAACTCTTGGACTGATACCCAATACCCCTCAATCAGCCACATCACCATGCCCAGTCAGCGCCACGTCGTCCTCGTCAGTCCACGTGTCAGTGACACGTCATCTACCCGCCACGTCATCTTTTTTTTTTATTTTTTTTATTTTTTTTTCCGTTTTTTTTATTGTTTTAATTTGGGTTGACTTTAATAATTAATTTCTCATTCATCCGATATCGGTTTTGAGCAAATTAATATTCGTTAGATTCGTCTACAAACGTAGATTCGTAATCTTTCAACGATTTCTCGTTTCGGCGACCGAAGTCTTCTCGATTAATAAAATCGTTTCAGCTCTTCTCTTAGTGGGCCAATTACCCACACTTGGGTCTAAGGCCTATTGGGCTTAAAACCCAACAATCGCCCACATGAATGGAAATTAATGTAAATGCAATGCATGGTGACTCTTGCAACAAAGTCCCGACGACCCATCACTGCATCAGAATAGGTAGCTTGTGGCTTTGAACCTTCCTTAGTGAAATACTATCGGATTTACTCGCTGCTCAGTGAACGTGATGTCTTGAACTGGCGACTTTTTGTGCAAACCAAGACAACAGTATACACACAATGATGAATCTGATCTCTTTTCGATTTCTCACGTTGTGTCCATTTCGGCCGTGGACCATATCTCCGGTTCATAAGTGTTTCCATTGAAGCGGCCCCACTTCACACTTATATAGGTGACCGACTATTAGGACTTAATCCTGGAGCAGCCCGAAATACTCCACCACTTTGGTATAGTCATCATTAAAAGCATAAGTGCTTACCCTAACCACACTTCATCGAGAAATCACTTGGGCAGCTGTCGAGAATGAACTTTATTAGTTTCCAAGTATACTACTGAACTAATCACAGCTTAGTTGTCTCATTGAACCAAGTTCGTGGGATTTCTTACTGTGTTTTCTAACTGATCTCTAGCTATGCCTTTTGTCAGCGGATCCGCAGTATTTTCCTTTGACTTTACATAGTCGGTGGAAATTATTCCGCTAGAGATAAGCTGTCTTACGATGTTATGTCTCCGACGAATGTGCCGAGACTTACTGTTATACATACAGTTCTGTGCCCTGCCGATAGCTACCATGCTATCGCAGTGAATCATAATTGGTGGCACAGGTTTGTTCCAACACGGAATGTCCTCCAGGAAATTTCGAAGCCATTCTGCTTCTTCGCCGGCTTTATCTAGTGCGATGAATTCCGACTCCATCATGGATCGAGCTATGCACGTTTGTTTGGAGGACTTCCAAGAAACTGCTCCTCCACCGATGGTAAATATATAACCACTTGTGGATTTGGAGTCTTTACTATCAGATATCCAATTCGCATCGCAATACCCTTCTAGTACCGCGGGATATCTCGAGTATAGTATGCTGTGATTAATTGTGTGCTTCAGATATCTTAACACTCTTCTTAGTGCTATCCAATGGCTACTACCCGGGTTACTCGTAAACCGGCTCAGTTTATAAATTGAATACGCTATGTCAGGTCGAGTGCAGTTAGACCAATACATCAGACTGCCAATCACCCGAGCGTATTCGAGTTGCGACAGGCTCTCCTCTATTTTTGGCTAAGTGTACGTTAGTATGCACAGGTCTCTTAGCCGGAGGATCATCGAAGGCGTTAAATTTATTTAACACGCTCTCAACATAGTGAGATTGTGTAATCACAATTCCTTCGGACGTCTTAGAGACATTTATCCCCAAAATGACGTCAGCCAAACCCATATCCTTCATACTGAAATGTTTTTTCAGCATATTCTTTGTATTCACGATTATTTTGTGATTGCTTCCCATTATTAACATGTCGTCTACGTAGAGACAGACAATCACAAACTCATCGGGTGTGCCTTTTATATAAATGCATTTATCACACTCATTAATCTTAAACCCATTCGACAACATCGTCATGTCGAACTTCTCGTGCCACTGTTTTGGCGCTTGCTTAAGCCCGTAAAGTGACTTCACGAGTCGGCACACTTTATTTTCCTGCCCGGGTACAATAAACCCTTCGGGCTGCCTCATATATATTTCTTCCTCGAGTTCCCCATTTAGAAAGGCCGTTTTCACGTCCATCTGGTGTATCTCGAGGTCATGCAACGCTGCTATAGCGATCAAGACCCGTATAGATGTAATTCTTGTCACGGGTGAGTAGGTATCGAAGAAATCGTACCCCTCCTTTTGGTTAAACCTTTTAGCTACTAAACGATCTTTATATTTTTCGATTGATCCATCAGTCTTAAGCTTCCTTTTAAGGACCCATTTGCATCCTAAAGGCTTGCACCCCTTTGGGAGGTCTACCAGCTCCCACGTATGGTTTTGCATAATGGACTCAATCTCGCTGTTCACAGCTTCTTTCCAGAACGGAGCTTCTGGACTAGACAATGCCTCTTGCAAAGTCCGTGGTTCATCATCTAACATATACGTTAGGAAATCAGGCCCAAATGATTTGGCCACCCTTTTACGTTTGCTTTGCCGTGGTTCCTCGTTTTCTTGAGGTGAACTCTCCACGGCATCATAAGTTCGCTTATTATAGCTTATTTCTTTCTTTTCCTTATTTGGAAAAATATTCTCGAAGAATACAGCGTTCCTCGACTCTAATATCATCCCTGCATTCATTTCAGGGTTTTTTGATTTGTGCACTAGAAATCTATATGCACTACTGTTATTAGCATATCCGATGAAAATGCAATCAACAGTCTTGGGTCCTATCTTCCCTTTCTTTTTGTGTGGCACCATATTTAGAATGCGGTTTGCCGAGAGGATTGCTTCCCCCCACAAGTTCTGAGGTTGTCCCGAACTGATCAACAAAGCATTCATCATCTCCTTAAGAGACCTATTTTTGCGTTCAGCAACGCCATTTGACTGAGGTGAATAAGGCGTAGTTGTTTGATGAATAATGCCGTGCCCTTGGCAGAATTCTTCGAACGACGCCACGTATTCTCCTCCTCTATCACTTCGAATTATTTTTATTCGTGAGTTTAGTTGATTTTCAACTTCACTCTTATATCTTTTGAAGGCGTCAAGAGCCTCGTCCTTGCCACTTAACAAATATACCTAGCAAAATCTCGTGCTATCATCGATAAAAGTAATAAACTACTTTTTTCCACCTCTAGTCTGCACGAACTTCAGATCACATATATCAGTATGGGTCAATTCTAGAGGCACACTACTTCTCTCAACAGAGAAGAACGGTGCCTTGGCCATTTTTGCCTCGACACAGACTTCACACTTTTGTTGTGTGTCGACTTCCATTTGTGGAAGCAGGTTTAAACTTATTAACTTTTTTATTTTATTTAAACCCACGTGTCCTAATCTATGATGCCATAAATTGGAACACTCAATCAAATAAGATGAACTTTCTTTATTATTATCAGCAAGCTCAATCTCGCGTATTACAAGCATTACATTCATCTTAAAGAGCCCCTTCTCGAGGTAGCCCTTTCCTACGAAATGACCGTTTTTGGTCAATACATATTTATCACTCTCAAACACCTGTCTAAATCCAGCTTTGCTCAACAGGGAGCCGGATACCAAATTCTTGCGGATGTCTGGCACATGCAACACGTCCACAAGAGTGAGTTCCTTGCCCGAGGTCATCTTCAGCACTACCCTCCCTAATCCGACGATGTCAGGGGTGGCTGCGTTGCCCATAAACAGCTTCCTGCCTGAGATAGGGATGTAGGTTGAAAACATCTCCTTATCAGAGCAGATGTCGCTCCAGAGTCGATATACCACGACCTAGGATTGTCTACCACGTTGGCCTCGTATACGACGGCGGCTAGGTCCATCTCTGTCAGATCTGTCCCCAGCTTTGCCTCGGTCAAGTGAGCTTGGTTCTTTTTGCTCTTTTTCTTCAGCCGACAGTCCTTGGCCATATGCCCAGGTTTGTCGCAATTGTAGCAGTTGCCCCTAATTTTTTTCTGCTTCTGCTGCGTCGTATTAGGCCTCTTGCGCTTTTTGCCGGTGTTAGACTCGGCCAGGTTCGCACGTACCTCGACACTGCCCCTTTTGTTCTTGGCCTCGATTCTTCGATTATCTTCTTCGATTCGAAGCCTCACGATCAGGTCCTCAAGCCCCATTTCCTTACGCTTGTGCTTGAGGTAGTTCTTGAAGTCCTTCCACAGGGGCGGCAGCTTCTCTATTATAGCAGCTACCTGGAAGGATTCGTTGATCTGCATATTCTCCGCATGTATATCGTGGATTATCAGTTGCAGATCACGGACCTGGTCCAACACTGGTTTGGAGTTGGTCATCTTATAGTCCAAGAATCTGGCGACTATGAACTTTTTCAGTCCAGCATCGTCGGTCTTGTATTTCTTATCTAACGAGTCCCACAACTCTTTAGCAGTCTTGGCCACTGCGTAGACGTTGTATAGGGAGTCGTCTAGGGCGTTCAAAATGTAATTACGACACATGAAATTGTTGTGATTCCACGCGTCCAACGCCGCCTGTTGTTGTGCGTCCTCTTCGGGTACGGCATCGTGAGCAGCGTCGTTGGCATCCACCTGGGGCGGGAGCTCTTTCAGAAAGCGCACCAGGTTTAGGGTCGTGAGATAAAACAACATCTTTTGTTGCCATCTCTTGAAGTCGGCTCCACTGAATTTCGCCGGTCTTTCGGCGTGGCTATTTCTCGTTAGCGGAACAGCGGTGGGAATAGTCGCTATCGTCGCCATCGATCAGACAGAATAACGTCTTACGATTGTTGTTTCTGGTGTTTGGCGTCTGGTCGGTGGCGCTCGTAAACTCGGACAGAGTTTCGGCTTACTACGTCGAAGTCAAGGCACGTACGTCGTACGCTTTCCGTAAGACGTTATTGCCCTGTATTTCAGTGCCTCGGGTTATCGCAATACGTCCCGAAGATACAACGACTTCAGGAATTTCGAAACGTCGCACACCGTAACGAAATTATCGGGCGAATCTACTCAAGACTCGAGCCTTTCTTGCTTTATTAGTGCTTTATTATGCCTAGGGGATGTGCTGTCAACTTTCTCTAAAGTGCTGGGAGTAAATTGAATGAATTTCTATTCTGCCAGGGGACCTATTTATACTGTCCGAAAAGCTGCAGGGGTCAATTCGCGAAAAGTCATAACTTTTCAGTTTGACCTCCTTTGACTGGGCCGAATTCGTAAATAGGTGTAACTTTTGGCCAGTGGTCAATCTGGGAATAGTCACAACTCTTGGACTGATACCCAATACCCCTCAATCAGCCACATCACCATGCCCAGTCAGCGCCAGATCAGCGCCACGTCGTCCTCGTCAGTCCACGTGTCAGTGACACGTCATCAACCCGCCACGTCATCTTTTTTTATTTTTTTCCCGTTTTTTTTTTAATTGTTTTAATTTGGGTTGACTTTAATAATTAATTTCTCATTCACCCGATATCGGTTTTGAGCAAATTAATATTCGTTAGATTCGTCTCCAAACGTAGATTCGTAATCTTTCAACGATTTCTCGTTTCGGCGACCGACGTCTTCTCGATTAATAAAATCGTTTCAGCTCTTCTCTTAGTGGGCCAATTACCCACACTTGGGCCTAAGGCCTATTGGGCTTAAAACCCAACACTTACGCACATGCTTGAATTCGAGGGAATCTCTCTGCCCAAGGCTTGGGAAGATAGCTCAAAGCATGCAGTAGATATGGTCACACTGAAGCGTGTTGGTATACGCTATGATGAGCGGAAAGGATGGTTCAAGACAAGGGATCTGAAGACCTCTTCAAAGAGTCTGATCAAGAAAAAAAGGGATGACGATAGCGACTCCGATCAGGGAACGATCGCTGATTTGAAAAGGAGTATCAAGGGCCTTAAGGATGAGAACCGGAAGAAATTCAAAGAGATCTCATGGAACTTCAAAAGGGTTAACAAGCATCTAAAGGAGATCTCCACGGCTCTGAATATAGCCGAATCCTCATCTACCTCATCCGATAGCGATTCAAGCCCTTAGTTCTTGATTCCATAGTGATTCCCTAGCTCTAATTGGATTATCTCTAGTCTGCTCAGTTCTTTTCCCTCGTTGGTATTTGGGTTTGAAGGGTCGTGGTTGGTTGCAGGTTTAGGTAGGTTGGTGGTGTTTGGGTCCCTCCTTTTTGATGCTGAAGGGGGAGAAGTTTAGGCAATTAATGCCTTAGGTCGTTATGTATCGGGTCGTTTACTTGTGTCCCCTTATGTTATTTTGAAATGATATAATATAATCAGCTTGCTTGCTTTTATATGCTTATGTCTTAATCCTCTGTGCTTTAGTTTGATGATTTGTTAAGGATTAAGGATTTCCGCACATAAGCAGGGGGAACAAACTGATGTGATGTGATGTGATAACTTGAGACATTCCATGGTAACTTGAGATGTTCCATACGATATAACCTGGTAATTGCTAAATCTTTGCGACTATGCTTAACATAGGCTTATTAGCAATTAGACAGGGGGAGCATGCTTTAAAATTTGATAAATTTACTTACTCTGATCATATGTCACATGCTTTGATACTATGGCTTCATATCAAGTGTACTCATATGCTTAAGATATGCATTAATTACTTGTCATCAAAAAGGGGGAGATTGTAGACCTTTTTGGTCCAAATGACTGAGAGTTTTGATTATTCCAAGTAACTAAGTAAATTGGGGGTTACAAATTAGAAAACTCGATATGCATGTTATATGATGTTTAAGTATGTAAAAATGTTAGATTAAGCGCTTAAATGTGATTAAGCTGTTAAGAAAATCGAATTTGAGTGATCTTGTGCTTAACTGGAATACTTATGTGATCACCTGGTTATGAACGTTTTCGTATGAATGGAATCTCATTTCGTGCTATATATGGAAAATATATCATGTTGAGCGATATGTAAACTGAAACGTGATTGAGTTATTTTAGAAAAGAATATCGCAGTGATCACCCTGATATGAATGACTATGCTGTATATTTAAAAGAGATATTCCGATTGAGCTGAAAACATGATTGAGTTATTTTAGGAAAGAATATCGATGTGATCACCCCGATATGAATGACTATGCTGTATATATGGAAAAGATATTCTGGTTGAGTGCTTACTTGTGATTGATTTATTTTAGGAAAAAATATCAATGATATATCCGTTTCAGTGCTATCTTATTTGACTCTTAAATCAGTGAATCATGATTAATCTTTCCTTCTGCGACTTAGGATTTATATTTTGGAAAGTGATTAATTGATTAGGCTTATATGTGGTAAGATGTTGATTGAGTCTATTTATGGAATGTACTGAAATCGCATGAGATCACCATGCATGGAAAGTATGCTTTGCATTATACTCAGTAGATCAAATCTTTCTCTGTGCGAATTGGCTATCATATTTTGGGAAAGAAATCAGTTGATGGAGCTTACCATTGATAATATGCTGAGTGGAATTATATATGGAATATGCTAACAAACGGATGAGATTACAGTGGAATGAAAGTTAAATCTGTGGTATTTATGGTAAGTGATCATGCATTGGCATGATTTCTTGAGTTAATGCACGTGATAATTGAGTTGTCTCTTGCATATTTTCGTGCTTAAATTTTCTTGTGAAGTGTAGAAGCTATTCTGGGCCTATATAGAAGATAAACACTTCACTATTGAAGGGTAGACAATGAACACACAAGCAAACGAATCCCTTAGAGTTTTTGAGCGAAATTTGCGATTCATTCGTAGTTTGTGCTGAGCTTTCATTTGCGAATTCTGTACCTTTTGAGCGATCTTTAGCAACACCCTACCATAAACCCTTGTCTTCGGAAGTGTTGTATCTTTGGACGTGTTGAACGCACAAAGGAGCACGGTTGGAGTCTTTCGCACGTGGAGGGGACGAATTTGGTGGATTCGGTGGCCCTTCGGTAGCAAGCTGCATCCAGTCGGGGAATTGGTTTCCTGGGTTAACGACTTGGATTGAAACTTGGCGTGCGACAGCCTAGGTGGAGGTCTAGTTTCCAAAGTGCTTCGGTTGTGTAAGGGTCAATCATTTTGTAACCAGAACCGGTAATACCTAGTGATTGATTGGAACTCTTGGGGAGATCACACCCCATGGACAGGATTAAACCCCAGTTGGGGATATAACCTGCATAAAATCCCATCTCACTTTACTTTCTGCTGTTTATTTTCTGTGAGACAAACCCGGAACGCGTGCAAATAGCTAGGTGATATCTGCGAAACGATTCTGAAAATAACATGATATTTTGAAACAGGATTAGGGAGATAACGTTTATACTCGTACAGCTTTCTGGGAAATAACATACTCTGCAAATATCTTCTTAAAGAAAAATATTTTTCAAAGAAGAACAAGTCAATTTTTATAGCCTAATTCACCCCACCTAGTCATATTTTACACTTTTCACTGTATGATTGTCTACGCATTCGCAGAACTTGTACAATACAAACGTAAGGAACGTGGTGGTGATCGGACTTGCGCCTTTGGGATGTGCGCCTTATTACCTTTGGCTGTACCAAGGCGCCGAAGGAGAACGCATAGAGGACATAACCGACATGATTCCCGAGTTCAACTACGCCATGAGATTCATGGTCGAGGAGCTCAACCGCCAATTGCCCGAGGCCAATTTGATCTTCTGCGATGCATACGAAGGGTCGATGGATATTATCAAGAATCACAATCGTTACGGTGGGAATTTCTCGCTCTGTTTTCATGAGGATACTCTTTTCCAAACAAAAAAAGATATCTTTTCTTTATGGGCTCGTAGGATTTCAGACTGATGCTTGCTGTGGATTGGGAAACTATCGGGGATGGATTATGTGCATTTCTCCAGAAATCTTCTAATCAGATATGGTATCAGTTTCATCCTACGGACGCTATGAATGATATTCTAGCGGACAACGTTTGGTCTGATTTGCACATGAAGATGTGTTATCCCATGAATGTCAAGGATATGATTTCCAGGAATTATGATTGAAGGCCGCCAAGTGTTGTGTTATTTTCTAATGATATTATTTCTTGTTTGGCATTGAACTTTTAACAGAGAGTAGTACTACACAAAGCGGGTGATCTGATTTGATGTTCTATAGCGCGATTTCGTCTTTTTCTGATCTGATCTTAAAGCTCGAGAAGGACGTCATGTCCCTGCAAGGCAGGAAATAAACGTAGGATTTACGTTCTGTTCTGCTCTGTTTTCTGAGAAATAAGTGTGTTGAGTGGAGAAAAAAAAAAGAATGTTAGTTAGTTACTACTTGAGTTGAGGGATGGTCATGTTCCTTAAAACTGATGAATTATTGTCTGCAAATTCTTTCCACTCTTCCATGTCGATCTTTCCGT
Source organism: Craterostigma plantagineum (assembly GCA_027422505.1). NCBI lineage: Eukaryota > Viridiplantae > Streptophyta > Magnoliopsida > Lamiales > Linderniaceae > Craterostigma > Craterostigma plantagineum. The sequence goes on along the minus strand of JAPQWV010000002.1, from coordinate 30,439,114 downwards.
CTTTTCTTGAATCTGCTTCTCCGAATGTCTTGCCGATCGCATGCAAGAATATGATTTTTAATAGCGATCAATGAACATGATCTTAATCGAACAATGTATATTCATTTAGCAGACCTTATCGATGATCATGTCAATGATTTCGTCGGGTAAGTTCAGATCTGATTCGTTAAGAAGCTCTGCAATCATCTCCTTCACCTTGAAAAGAACATCATTGATTGATCAGCAGCTTTTCACGGCGTACATCGACAATGGAATTATAGAAATTCTTAACCTCTTCTTTTTCGATGAAGCCCGTTTGGTATCTGCTGTGCAGTTTAAATGCGACTGCACAAATTCGAACACATGAATATTTTATTTATACGGAAATTGCGCCAGAGAAGAAAATAGGTTCGTAATGCGTACAAGTGATTTTCTCTGCTTGAGGTGTTTCGGGATGGAATACGTCGAGCGATCTCACGAGCTCGCCGAAATCGAGCACTCCGTCGCGTTTCAGATCGAACAGATCGAACATCTGATATCAGAAGAATCGAATGAAAAAGATTATGATTGATTTATTTTTTATAGTAATATCTGCATGAAAGAGAGAATGACCCGATCTGCGAATAGGGACTTCCTCTTAATAAACTGTCTGATAATTGTAATAAATAATCTTTGCAAAGTGTTTAAGGTTTTTAGTTAATTACTCTGCTTATGAAACCATCCTCAGTTATGGTGCTGCCTAGCTTGCTGAATAGCTCATGCAGCTGCTCGACCTCTTTCACAGTAACTGAATCGTAAGAAAATTCGAAGAAAAAATGTATCTTTTTTAGAACTACGATAGCCTTAAACAGCGACAGCGTTACTACGTAAAAGAGAAAGGATATAAAGTAAGGCATTAGTACATCTTGTCTGAGAAGCAAGAATGGAATGTTCGAAAACGCGTTTTGGCTTCGAGTGCAGGCATCCCATGTTACGCGATGTCGAGAAACGATAAATTTACAACCATGGATGTGTTTCGGTGGTATGTGTTGCGAAATGGACAGCTTAACGAAATTGGAAATAACTGTGAGAATAAAAGGAACACGGGAATTTACGTGGAAAACCCCTTTTTTACTTGGGGTAAAAAACCACGGGCGAGGTAGAAATTTATTACTGTGGTAAAAACAGGGGTTACAACCTCTCAATCTATAAAGGAGAAAACACTCACTATCTCTCTTTATAGTCGGAGTAAATACCGAACAAACCCTCAATTTTTTCTACCCTCTATTTCTTTCTTTTTCTCTCTATTTTTTTCCTCTTTGTTTTGGTGTGTTTTTTAGTTCAATGCCTCGTAGCCTATTTATAGGCAAAGGCATCATACTAATACAAATATAATAATATTATAATAATATTATTATTATAGCTAATGAGTAGGTGAAGTGGGTTGGTGACCAACCCACTCAACCCACCTTCCCTTCAATCTCCCACTTGAAGATTTGATTGATGACCAATCAGATCTTCACACCATTCTTCTAGCTTGCCTTTGCATGTTACTTATGTTCAGTCAATCCACATGAGGAACGACACCACATAAACTTGTCCACAGGAATTGCTTTGGTCATGTAGTCTGCCAGATTATCCGCAGTGTGAACTTTTTGCATGTCCACAGTCCCCTCTTCCACTTGTTCACGAACAAAGTGGTATTGTACCCGAATGTGTTTGGTTCTTGAATGATATGCTGGATTCCTTGCAAGATGCAATGCACTCTGGCTATCACAATAGAGAACAATATTCTTCTGTTTGTGGCCGAGTTCTTCCAGCAACATCTTCAACCATATTGCCTCTTTACTGGCTTGCGTAGCTGCGACATATTCTGCTTCCGTTGTTGATGTTACAACAATGGACTGCAGTTTTGAAACCCAGCTTACAGCACCGCCAGCAAGATTGAACACATATCCGGTAGTGGATCTGCTTTTATCAAGTTCACCTGCATAATCTGCATCAACAAAACCATGGACAGTAAAATCTGTACCTCCGTAACATAAGGCAAGATCCGAGGTTCCCTTGATATATCTGAGAATCCTCTTAACAGCACTCCAGTGCTCCCGACCAGGGTTGGACATGTATCGGCTAACAACTCCCACTGCATGGGCAATGTCTGGTCTGGTACAGATCATTGCGAACATTAGACTTCCTACTGCCGATGCATATGGCAGTCGAGACATCTCTATCCTCTCGTCTTCATCAGAAGGACACATCTCGGATGATAGCTTGAAATTAGCAGCAAGAGGGGTAGATATTGGCTTACTATCTTGCATGTTGAACCTTCGCAGAATTTTCTTCAAATAATTCTTTTGAGAAAGCCAAATCTTCCGCTTGCTTCTGTCTCGAGATATTTGCACACCAAGGATTTTGTTTGCTGGCCCCAAGTCCTTCATTTCGAATTCACTAGCCAGTTGAGTCTTTAAGTCGGCGATACGACCTTTGTTGGGTCCTGCCACCAGCATATCGTCGACGTACAACAGCAACATGATGAAATCGTCAGCGCCAAATCTCTTGAAATATGCACAAGGATCTGAATATAGCCTGTTGTAGCCAAGACTCATTATGAAGGAGTCAAATCTCTTATACCAGCATCGAGGTGCTTGTTTGAGCCCATAGAGAGATTTGATCAGTCTGCAAACCAAATCTTCTTTTCCTTGTTCCTCGAAACCTTCTGGTTGAAGCATATATATTTCTTCATCCAGGTCACCATGGAGAAAGGCCGTCTTCACGTCTAGCTGCTCAAGATGCAAGTCGAATGTAGCACACATTGACAAAACCACCCTGACTGTTGTAAGTCGTACCACCGGTGAGAAAATTTCGTTGAAGTCAATCCCTTCTTTCTGAGCATATCCCTTTACCACCAGTCTAGCACGGTATCGCTCTACCTGGTCATCCCCATTCCGCTTGATTTTGTACACCCATTTGTTGCCAATGGGTTTCCTTCCTTGCGGTAATGGCACCAACTCCCATGTCTCATTTTTATAGAGAGCTTCCATTTCCTCTTGCATCGCTGAAATCCACAGACTCGCATCTGAATTATTCAGTGCTTCTTGGAAAGTGGTTGGCTCTCCATCCTCCGTTAGAAAACAGTATGCAAGATTGCTCTCTATCTCATAATCTGAGTGCCAACTTGGCGGTCTACGCTCGCGTGATGACCGCAAGAGTTCCGGTACTTCAGATTCGACTGGGTCGAGCTCTTCGTGCGCCGGTTCAGCTTCAGAAGAATTATATTGCTCCAATTTTCGTTTCACCGGCGTAGTCTTTGTCACGCCTTTTGAACTGCTATCATTTTCGACTTGCTCTTGATCGCTATCTTCCAGGAAGATAACATCTCTGCTGATAATCACTTTGTGGTCAGTGAGATCCCACAAGCGATACCCCTTTACTCCTTCAGCGTACCCCAAGAACAAACATTTCCTGGACTTTGGATCCAACTTTGTCGTTTCTTGGTTGTGATACATCGCGTACGTTGAACTTCCAAATATATGGAGGTTTGAATAGTCTGCAGGTGCACCAGTCCACATTTCCATCGGTGTCCGCATCTCTATAGCAGTAGATGGGGCCCGATTCACCACATAACAGGCAGTACAGACCGCTTCCGCCCAGAATTTCTTTTCCAGGCCCGCAGTTCTCAACATAGCCCTTGTTCTTTCCAATAGGGTCCTATTCAACCGCTCTGCCACTCCATTCTGTTGTGGAGTGTACGCCGTGGTGAACTGTCTTCTGATGCCCACACCTTTGCAGAATTCAGTGAATTCTTTGCCAGTATATTCCCCTCCATTATCTGACCGGAGACACTTGATTTTTCTGCCGGTTTCAAGTTCAACTCGCGCCTTGTATGTTTTGAAGATAGGAAACACTTCGTCCTTCTTCTTGATTGGATACACCCAGCATCTCCTGGAGTAGTCGTCTATGAATGATACGAAGTAGTTGGCTCCTCCCAGGGATGAAACCGGTGCTTGCCATACGTCAGAGTGGATCAATTCTAGAATTTCTTTGCTTCTAGAATTTGAAGTGGAGAACTTCAGGCGATGCTGCTTGCTCACAATACAATGCTCACAGAATGGTAGCGTCACCGTCGTGAGACCATGAAGTAGATTCTTTTGAGCAAGAATTTTCATGCCTTGTTCAGACATATGACCAAGTTTCTTGTGCCAAGTCATCGTAGACTTTTCATTTGAACTTGTCGTGGCAACGGATGCCTGCCCTTCTTGCAGAGTCTCTCCCTTCAGCATGTATAGATTTGCAGTTATCTTTTCTCCCTTCATCACCACTAGTGCTCCTTTGGAAACCTTCATTATCTTGTTCTCCAATTCAATTTTGAAACCAAGATCATCAAGTTGCCCCACGGACAACAGATTTTTCTTCAAGCCCTCCACATGTCGGACAGCATGGATGGTACGCACAGTGCCATCGTACATCTTTATTTGAATAGTACCGACCCGACAATCTTCAGTGCTTGGTCATTGCAGCTGTAGACATACCCTCCAAAGGCTGGCTCGTATTGATGAAACCATTCCCTTCGAGAGGTCATGTGGAAAGGAAAGTAGCTGCTGAGTCCATGAGCCACATGTCGTTGAATCTTCCATTTTCAGCGATAGTGGTTGCGGCTTCACACACCAAGGCAATTCCATCATCGGTAGTGTTGGCGACGTTTCCTTGGGCATTGGGATTTTTATTTAGAGCCCAACAATCTTTCTTCAGATGACCTTTCTTGCCACAGTGGTAACATTTTATAACCTTCTTATTTTTGGTAACAAGGTTTTGCCGCTTTTGACTCTCACTTGGACCAGACTCTCCGGGTCTTGGCCGTTTTCGATTCATGTTTGGACCACGTGCTCCTGATCTTGCCCTCGTTACTGTCAAAGCTTCCGCTTGTTGGGACGTTATCAACTTGTCTTCTTTGTTATTGCGCCGACTTTCTTCTTCGAGAACCGCAGCTGCAATATTGTCGAAGATAAGTTTCCCCGCAGCTTGGTTGTTGCTCAGATTGATGACGAGTTGATCGTAGGAGTCTGGCAGGCTTTGAAGCAGAAGCTCAGCACGTTCACTTGGCTCTATTTTGTAGTCCAAGTCTTTAAGTTGAGAGAATAGAGTATTCAACTTGTTGATGTGCTCGGTCATTGAAGAAGATTCTTCCATTCGTAGATGGTATAATTTTCTTTTCAAGAAAATTCGGCTGTGGAGTGACTTGGCTTGATACAGCTTCTCTAGATGATCCCAGATTTCTTTCGCACTAGTTTTCTCTTCAACGCTTGATAATATGTCATCTGCTAATGCCAGATGAATATTGACGATGGCCCTCCCGTCCATCTTCCTCCAGTTGGCATCACTCGTAATAGTTGTTGGTCTGCCAATGATCGCCTCCAGACAATTTTCTTTGAGTAAAATTGCCTTAATCCTCATTTTCCACAGTGAGTAGTTTCTCCCGTTGAATTTCTCAATTTCATTTTTAGCTGCCATTTTTTTCCCACGTCGCTATCGTCGGAGAAATTCAACAGTCCAGTCAAATAGTACTGATCAGATAATTTGCAGAAAGGGTAGCGACCAGCTTTCAAGACAAAATTACCCTTCTAAGTAAATTCCCAGATGAGATCTGGTGGGGTCACTATGTGTCCCGCTTGGCACCAGCCACCTAGACAGAACTTACTTACACAGTCTATTACCACGACTTGCCAAAAAACTCTTCCGTAACGATAAACCTTTTCGATATCCTTTCTGATGTGGAAGATCAGACAAAGCTGCAACCACAGAGCATAATCGGAATATCAATCAAACCTGGCTCTGATACCACTTGTTGCGAAATGGACAGCTTAACGAAATTGGAAATAACTGTGAGAATAAAAGGAACACGGGAATTTACGTGGAAAACCCCTTTTTTACTTGGGGTAAAAAACCACGGGCGAGGTAGAAATTTATTACTGTGGTAAAAACAGGGGTTACAACCTCTCAATCTATAAAGGAGAAAACACTCATTATCTCTCTTTATAGTCGGAGTAAATACCGAACAAACCCTCAATTTTTTCTACCCTCTATTTCTTTCTTTTTCTCTCTATTTTTTTCCTCTTTGTTTTGGTGTGTTTTTTAGTTCAATGCCTCGTAGCCTATTTATAGGCAAAGGCATCATACAAATATAATAATATTATAATAATATTATTATTATAGCTAATGAGTAGGTGAAGTGGGTTGGTGACCAACCCACTCAACCCACCTTCCCTTCAGTATGTATATATATACATATCAGAATTTATAATCTTGCATTGCATTGTCAAATCTGAGTGGTTTGACTGATGCCTGAAGCACTCACTCACTCACTCACTATAATAAATAGTTAGCTGAGGATCGAATTTAGCTGTTGTCTGTCTCCTTAACCACACATTGGTCTCGTCAAGGGAAAAAGGGAAGAAACTCTTCTACTATATGTTCTGCTTCTAACATGACACCACTGCACTTAGTTAGACATGATAGATACGAGATTTAACTACCATCCTTTTTCAAGACAGTACTAGCCTTATATTCCTTTTCAACGAGTATTGACCATAAAACCTAATCAGTGGACATCCTTTAATCCATATACAAATTTATTGGAAATTATAGATGGATAACGACACTATATGGCTATCTGTCTCTCTTCGCTCGCCCCTTGCCGTTATTTATCTGGTTAAGAAAAACATGGAATTGCTGGTGTTATATTTCCATGGAATATGGAAAATATCATCTTCTCTCAGTACATACAACAACTGATACATTGTAGTTGACAAGAAAACAGTTGCTCTATTTGTTTCTTAATATCAGCTCTCATCTCAACGAGGTTGATATAACATTGTTTGTGGCGTTCCTCCACTGAGTTATTATTATGATCTCACTTATTACATACACACTGAAGCTAAATGTTGTTGCTTTTTCAGATAATTGAAGGCAAGTGTGTGATGATGCCATGTATTATTATTGTGGGACATGATTAAGGTTGGCATTGCACCATATGACTTGCATTAACTACAAGATAACTTGATTTTACCTAAAGAAATATGGGAAAGGTGATGAGATGGCAATTGTCCCATTGGATGGACACAGAGTAATTTCGTTTGTGATGATTACTATTAAAATGAACAAGAAGAAAACTGTGGCTTGGGCTAACAATTTAGGCCTAAAATATTTCAATTAAGTTTCATGATGGGCCTTTAATATGTCATTGGGCCCAAATATAATTTTAAAGGGACGAGAAATAAATTTTAAAAAGAAAAGAGAAAAAAAAATCCCATGATGCACGTGTGGGGAGTGGAGTGTTCGAGGCTCTGCAGTTTGAGAAAACAATTTCCGGATATGTTGATTGCTTGAAGACGACGATCACACACACAGCACGCGCGCACGCACGCACGGAAGAGTCGTTAATTTGGTATTGAGAAATAATTTCTTCGAAGAGAAATCCACAGATGTCTGAGAAATGAATGAGCCCGACAACGGCGAGCCAGAGCTCAAATTAAACCGTAGCCGCCGAAAAAAGGCTAGCTGTGGCGGGAAATTATCCAGCACAAGCTTTCGTGCGCTGCCTTTCCGTTTCTGGTTGTCAATTTGGTGCGTTATTCTTCTGTTTCATGTTCTTCCGACACGTGGAGTTAGTGAAGGTACGCGCTTCTTTTCTTTTCACGTTGCATTGTTAGGTTTGTGATAAACGTATGAGTTCCAGTTATTTGGTTTGCAGTATGTTTATGGTGGCCTTTCATTATCCGTTCTGTTTGTGATGAGATGAATAAATCAGTTCATTTATGTTGCTGTTTTTCAAGTAATTATTGTTAGCGATCGCGTATTAACTCGTTTAATTTATGGAAAACTGATGGTTTCTTATCCATTAAGTATGTTGGGTAAATAGGTTAGCATAGTTAGATTCAAGTAAATAACGTTCAGTATCTGATAATTTGTTCTTCTACAATTGGTATATAATGATGATGAGCTTGGCTGTTACTTATTTCTAGGGGATTTTCATGTCTATGAGGGGAGCCAAAATGATTCCAAACCCCATGATGAGAATATTCACAACCAACCTGTTCTTGTAATTCCCAATGCATATGAGACAAGTGACGTTTTAACTGAAGAACCAAATGTGCTTGTGATCGAGAACGATTACGCTCAAGGCATACGCTATCCAAAAGTTGGAGATTCGTCGAGAGGAATTTGTCGGTTAGATGAAGATTTAGTGTTACCCGTGTTAGTTTATGATCCTTCCGTGTGTCATGTTCGAGAAGAAGAATGTAACAGAGAAACCGAACCAGAACAGAAACAGAATGGGAAAATCCAGCTGTCTTCTTATCCCAATTTGGAAGAGTTCAAGAATATTTCCAGGCTGGGTAAAGTTATGAGCCCGCCTACCCAACTTGCTAACATCACACACAGGCTTGAACCTGATGGAACTCCTTATAACTACGCCTCAGCTGAAAAAGGTGCTAAATTGGTCGCTCACAATAAGGAAGCGAAGGGAGCTGGCAACGTGCTTGGAAAGGATCACGATAAGTATCTGAGGAATCCTTGCTCTGTTAATGGAAAGTTTGTTATCATCGAGCTTCTCGATGAAACTTTGATTGATGCTGTCAAGATTGCTAATTTCGAGCATTACTCCTCTAATTTTAAAGATTTCGAACTGTATGGTAGCTTGGTCTATCCAACAGTGTCCTGGGATTTTCTTGGCTCTTTTGTCGCTCTAAACGTAAAGCACAAACAGTGCTTTAAGTTGCCCGAGCCAAAATGGGTTCGGTACCTGAAAGTAAACTTACTAAGCCATTATGGTTCGGAGTTCTACTGTACGTTAAGTGTTGTGGAGGTTTTTGGAGTTGATGCCATCGAACAGATGCTTGAGGATCTTATCGTCACTTCTGGGGAGTCTTCTGCTAATGCACTCCCAAGCCCCAACACCACTGCAGTGCCAGTAGTAATGTCAGAACAGATTGTGCAAAAATCTGACATAGACGATGCTGCTCATAGTTTTGTTGAGACTGTATCTAAGGAGGTTGGTGGTCTGAGTGAGGAGACGCAAAAGCAAGTTTCTGATTCTTCACAGAGGTCCGTGCCTAAGAGTAGTATTAAGGAGCCAGAATCAAAACCCAGAAAGCAACCTAGTAGTAGGATGCATGCCGATGCTGCCCTGAAAGTAGTCTTACAAAAGATCAGATCACTCGAGTTGAATTTATCTATGTTGGAGGAGTACATCAAAGAACTTAACAAGAGACAAGGAGATACTTTGCCAGAGCTTGAGAAAGAATTATCCAAGTTTTCTGATCTTTTGGAGAAGAGGAAACTCGAAATGGATAATATCTTGGAGTGGAAGGAACTAACGGTTTGTATAAACTACTTTCTTTTTTGTTTCCGTTTTCTGACTACGTATAATTCTTGATTTTGCATCGGCCTTCGTCTCTACCAGGAAAAAGGGGTTTCTGAACTCGAGTCGTACAGAGCCATTACATCGTCAAAGATGGATCTCTTAGTTAATCAGAACAACTTACTGAGGTTCGTATAAGCCACATACTATAGAAAGCTACTACTATCTGCATTATACCATTGTCTTCTTAAGTCCTCTAACAAACAGTCTCCTCACTTCTTCGCACAATTTTTTTTTTTTTTTGTATTGGGCTATGAACTTGTCTGCAGATTAGAAGTAGAGAAGGTTTCGCAGGATCAACTCCAGCTGGAAAACAAAGAGATCGCTGTGCTTTCATTGAGCATCTGCTTCGGTTGCTTCGCCATTTGCATGTTAGTCCTAAACAAGATCCTAAGATTCTTTCGCACCCCCGAACTTGGAGATGTTTCTTCTTCATCAAGTAGTAAGGGATGGATTTTTGTCCTCATCTTCTGTAGCTTGACAATGCTCATTCCAATACTCTTCGGATAGAGATATATATTTATATATATATATATATATAATATATAGATATTTTATAGGGAGGGAGGGAAGGAGGGAGGGAGGGAGCCCATCACAGCCCATGGCAGTGTGATTTTGAGCAGATTCGGATAATTTTTTGGTCCATTCTTTGTCGAAACATTCGTGATTGTAGTAAGAATCTAAGCTTTGTAAGAAACTGGAGCCCAAATTTACTTGATCCATACAGGTCCGGTTCAATCTTACGAGCAGAGTTTTCCGGCTTGCAGTCGAAATGATTAACAATTATCGCAGTGAAACGGGACTTTGTAACGATAAGAATGAGTACAGCGAAGGATGATGGCAGCAAAGCAATCAAAAATGTTGCCATACTTACCAAATGAAAAAAAGGCAACAAGTAAAACAGTAAGTAGAAACACAAACGTTTATTATGTCACGAAAACCAAACCAGCAAAGACTTAGACGTCGACCATGGGAGTGTACCACGCCGGCGGAGGTTTAGGAAATCTCTAGCCGATATTAACCATGTAATAGAGAGGCGAGAAAGTAGCTTCTTCGTAGTCGAATATCTTTATGTGATGCCTTCCCAAGGGCGGTTCATCGCCGTAATCCTCTTCGGGTTGAGTAAAGTAAATCGAATTGGGCTTTACGAGCGATCCATACTCGATAGCAGGCAAAGCAAAGGAATGGTTCATACCGACGTAGAATGCCAACCCATCCAAGGAACGATCCATGTAAATCAACTTTCCCTCTTCAAAGTCATTTGTGAACGTGAAAACGAAAATCTATCTCGCCAGTGAGGTCCCACTTGTCCCAATCGCCGCCTTGAAGGCAAACGTAGTACAGTTGGAACTTTCGATGATGATTCTTCTTATCGGTATTATTATTAGGAGCAGCCACGAGGAAGTTTGCCTCTCGATACATCCACGGTGCCTTTGAATCGTACCCCTTCCAAGGGAATGTCTTCCCAAATTCCTTTGAAGGACGGTCTTCCAAAGAGATTAACTTGGGGCGGGAAAGGTCTTTGACATCCCAGCCCTCGAACTCGGGGTAAGGCCAATGCAATTCCCTGTGAAACTTTCTAAGAAATGGAAAATTATCGACACGAAGAATTAATGTGGTTCGGATTCAATCGATCCTACGTCCACAAAGTGTGTGAAAATTATTATTGATGTGTGCTGTTACAGTAATCAAAGAATACAGCACGCACTCTGCTCTACAAACTACAGCTTAGCCAAGAACACACACTGACGGTGTCGATTACACACACATCACGCACTGCTCACTTATTTAAAATGTTGGCGCCAGTGAGTTGGTTGTTAGCTGAATAGGCAAAGTCGCTGCTACCAACCACGCCTCTATAAGTAAACCCATTATTTGAATATAAGCCCATTAATGGAAAACCCGCGAACTTCAGAAAGCCCATTAATGGTCCTTCTCAGACTCGTTAGAACAGAAGTGTCGAGCTCAATGGTCCTTCTCAGACTCGTTAGAACAGAAGCGTCGAGCTCCTCCCGTTTGATTATTCTGGCTGAATTTTAACATCCCCCCGCAAGGTGGACGACATGGATCAATGACGGACATCTTGAGTAGGAGCTGCTTCAAGTGTGGACCAGTCAGAGCTTTTGTAAAAACGTCAGCTAGTTGGAATTCTGTCCGAACTGGGAGCAACTTAATCGAGCCTGCAAGGACATGATGTCTGATGAAGTGACAATCGATCTCGATATGTTTGGATCGCTCATGAAATTTCGGGTTCGAAGCAAGCCTCAGGGCAGATAAATTGTCGCAATAGACCACTGGGACCTGAAGACCACTCAGCTTAAGTTCAGTCAGCAAGTGACTAATCCAAAGGACCTCTGCCACGACAGCCCCGAGCGCGCGATATTCTGCTTCTGTGGAGGACCTGGAAACAGTGGCTTGTTTCTTCGCCTTCCAGGTAATGAGTGTATCTCCCAGGAAAGTGCAGTAGCCCGTAACAGATTTTCTAGTATCTTGGCACGCCGCCCAATCAGCATCGGAGAATGCCTTGAGGGAAAAATTCTGGTCTGAAGAGAGGAATAGACCCTGTCCTGGTGACCCTTTTAAATACCTCAACAAGTGATGTGCAGCCATTAGATGGTTTGTTCTTGGTGCAGTCATAAACTGACTCAACCTGTGGACTGCATAGGCTATGTCGGGCCTTGTAAAGGTGAGGTACAACAGCCTGCCTACAAGCCTGCGATATTGGAAAGGATCAGACAAGAGGATGCCATATGCTGTTGTTAATTTCTGGCTCGGGTTCATTGGTGTCGTTAGTGGCTTGGAGTCTATATAGCCCGAGTCTTCTAGCAACTGTAGAGTATATTGCCTTTGTGCAAGATAGATGCCACGCTCGCTCCTAGCTACTTCTATGCCAAGAAAAAATCTAAGCTCACCTAAATCTTTCATCTTGAAGCAGGAATGCAAGAACCCTTTTGCCTGTTGAATATGTTCCATGGCAGGGCCCGCTAGAATGATATCATCTACGTAGACAAGGAGGACAACTAACTGGTCCCCTCCCCCTTTGACGAACAGAGTGTGATCCGCTTGCGTTTGAGAGAAACCAAAACTCTTCACAGCCTCACTGAATTTCTTATTCCATTGCCTGGACGCTTGCTTAAGTCCGTAGATCGATTTATGCAATCTACAGACTAGCTTTCCAGCTCTGCCTCGCTGATAATTGCTGCCAAAGCCCTGTGGGACATCCATATATACTTCCTCTGTAAGCTCCCCATTGAGGAATGCATTGTTAACGTCCATTTGTATGATGTTCCAGTTCAGTTTTGCAGCTAGAGACAAGATCAGTTTGATGGTGTTCGGTTTTGCAACAGGTGCAAAGGTATCGATGTAGTCAACTCCTTCACGTTGATCATACCCTTTTGCGACCAACCGTGCCTTATGCTTCTCTATTTGTCCGTTTGAGTTGAACTTGAGCTTATAAACCCATCGGTTACCAATGGCTTTCTTCCCTTCTGGCAAAGGAACTAGGGACCATGTGGCATTTTCTTCCAATGCCTGCAATTCTTCCTTCATAGCACTCAACCACTTCTCTGAACTAGCTGCCTGTGAGTAGCTCCTAGGTTCCTTTGCTGTCTCAACAGAATTGATGAAGACTTGGAACTGATCTGAGAAGTTCTGATAGTTAAGCACCTTGGATATGGGATATAGCACCTTATGCTCTCTCAGGCTGTTGCAATGGTAGTCATTCAGATATTGGGGCTTTCTTGACTGCCTCCCTGATCTTCTAACAGCCTCAACTGCCTGTGATTCCTGTTGAGGATCTGCCTCTGCCATCGACTGCTCATGAATATCTGTGAGTGGCTGTTCTTCTTTAGGAAGGTCTGCTGTAGGCTGTGCTGTGTCCCAGTGGTTCCCCTGTGCAGGTGCATTATCAGGAACTGGACTGTTAGGTAGGTGTAATTCTGTAGATTCTGGACTGTGTTCTGCAAGATGTGGCTTAGGTAGCACAAGTGAGGCAAAAGGATCAGCACCATCCTCCTGAGATTGCAGCAGATTCTTGAAGGGAAAAACTTCTTCAAAGAACGTAACATCTCTCGAGATGATGACTTCCCTTGTGACTAGATCAAGCACCTTATACCCCTTGACCCCAGTTGGATAACCAAGAAACACGCATTCCCTTGCCCTGGGATCGAACTTTTTCCTACCTGCAAGAAGTGTAGAGCAAAAACACAAGCACCCAAAAGCTCGAAGGGAACTATAGTCAAAAGGCCTTTGAAAGAGCAACTGATATGGGCTATTGTTTCCTAATGAAACTGAGGGTGTTCTATTTATAAGAAATGCAGCAGTTAGCACACACTCTGACCAGTATTCTATGGGTACCCCGGACTGAAAATATAATGCACGTGCCACATTTAGTAAATGTTGATGTTTTCGTTCAACCACTGAATTTTGTTGTGGTGTTTGGACATATGAACGATGATGCATGATCCCTTTGCTCTCATACAGATTAAGCAGATCAAATTCCCTCGCATTGTCCGTTCGAACAGTTTTAACATGGCATTTGAACTGAGTTTCTACCAGATTTAAAAAGAAAATCATGACCGGTTTCACTTCAGACTTGTATTTTATCATGAAAATCCATGTAAAACGAGAGTAATCATCTACAATGGTAACAAAGAATCTATGATCAAGGTGGGATGGCACATGGAAAGGGCCCCAGACATCACAGTGTACTAAATCAAACATTGAACACGTAGTTTTACTCTCAACAGGAAAAGCCAACTCCTTTTGTTTTGCAACTGGACATATCTTGCAATAAGGGTGTGTGAACTCATTCGTTTGGTTTAAAGAGCTCTTCAATGCATCTATCACCTTACTTGAAGGGTGTCCTAACCTACGATGCCACAGCTCACTTGACAATTTATTTAAGAAAACAGTTTTAGATGAGGAAGCAGAATCAGCCCTGAAAATGTATAGCCCTGCTATGTGCTCACCCCTGCCAATCACACGAAGTGAAGGATCCTGTATCAAGAACCCATTAGTATCAAACACAAACTTACATGCATTATTAACAGCAAGGCCACTGACTGATATGAGGTTAAAGTGAAACTCTGGGACAAACAATACATCAGTGAGCTCAATGTGACAGTTAAGTTTGGATGTTCCCGCTCTGTTTACCCTAATGACTGAGTTATCTGGCAAAATTACCTTTGTTCCCTCAATTTCATGCACATTATACAACAATTTCAAGTTACCACATACGTGCCTAGTAGCCCCAGTGTCTACCAACCAATGATTTGAAACAGAAGAACCTGGCAGATTGAATGGCAGATTAAAAGAAAGACATGTACCTCCTGGTTTTTCACCTGATGGGGACAAACCTGTGCTTGATTCTGATTCCCCCTCTGTTGGCTGAGCAGAGCTCTTAAGTTCTGTGCCTCCATGGGTGTAAATTGCAGATTAACCATTGTATCTCCTACAGCAGACAATGCATAGGGCATGTGGCTGTTCTGTTCTGCCTTAATAGTGCTGTCCACTGAAGTCTGGTTCACCCTGGGCGACTTGAACCTTGTGTTCTGCCTAAAGCCAGGTGGGTAGCCATGAACTTGGTAACACGTCTCTATTGTATGCCCTTTCTTCCCACAATGTGTACAAACTGCCCTGTTCAATTGCTTTCTTGGATTGTTGACAAATTTCTTGACAGTTTCCTGGTCTGCTCGAGCCACTAGCATTGCCATGTTACTTGATGGACCTTCTCCAGTCTTAGCATGACCCGGGCCCATTGACCTCTGCTTCTCCTCTTGAGCTATCAGTGAAAATACCCTATTGATGGTAGGGAAGGGTTCCATCGGGAGGATCTGACCTCTAATCTGCGCATATGACTCATTTAGTCCTATCAAAAACAAGTATATTCCTCATTCTGATAGTTCCTCAATTCACTCAATCCCCCACAAATCCACTGACAAACGGGTCTATAATTCGTCAATTCATCCCACAATGTCTTGAGCTTAGTGAAATAAGCCGCCACTGTACTTGATCCCTGTGACAAGTTCATAAGGTCCTTCTTGATCTGAAACACTCGAGGCCTGTTCGTCTGCCCGAATCTCTCTTCAAGATCCACCCAAACTTCCCGAGCTGTCGAACTGTAAAGTATGCTAGCTGATATCTCTCGTGAAACAGAATTCAGGATCCAAGAGATCACCACATTGTTGTTCCTCTTCCAAGCATTAATCGCATCTTGGTTGGAATTTGCGGGCAGAACCAGTTATCCAGTAACAAAGCCTTCTTTATTTCTCCCAGTCAGAGCAATCAACATAGATCTACTCCGGGTTGCATAGTTGTCTCCTGTCAGCTGCTCATGGACCAACAATTGCCCCGATGTGTCACTCGCATTCAGGAAAAATGGATTATTCAAGAAAGGTGGAACTGAGGATGGGCTGATCGTCGTCGTCGAACCTCCTGGTGGTGGCGGTGGTGGTACATTTGTACTTTCTTCCTCCATTGATTCAATCAATCAAGTAATCACTGAGACGAAATCGATTTTGGACACTGTAAATCGCAGCTTCTCGAATTGGTAAAATTGCTCTGATACCATAAGAAATGGAAAATTATCGACACGAAGAATTAATGTGGTTCGGATTCAATCGATCCTACGTCCACAGAGTGTGTGAAAATTATTATTGATGTGTGCTGTTACAGTAATCAAAGAATACAGCACGCACTCTGCTCTACAAACTACAGCTTAGCCAAGAACACACACTGACGGTGTCGATTACACACACATCACGCACTGCTCACTTATTTAAAATGTTGGCGCCAGTGAGTTGGTTGTTAGCTGAATAGGCAAAGTCGCTGCTACCAACCACGCCTCTATAAGTAAACCCATTAGTTGAATATAAGCCCATTAATGGAAAACCCGCGAACTTCCGAAAGCCCTTTAATGGTCCTTCTCAGACTCGTTAGAACAGAAGTGTCGAGCTCAATGGCCCTTCTCAGACTCGTTAGAACAGAAGCATCGAGCTCCTCCCGTTTGATTATTCTGGCTGAATTTTAACACTTTCTGTCGTTAACGCCGAAGAAGAGCATCTTATCCTCATCTCCACACACGATGTCGCTGTATCCGTAGTGCGTCCCTATCCACTCGTTGCTGCTGTCTGGACATGTGCGGCAGAATGCCAGGTAATTGCGGTCGCCATACATCATCAGAGCGCGGAAATCAGTGTCTTCCTCGGGATTGGGGCTGGAAATGACCACCTTAATAACGCAGGTGCTCGCCCATTTCAGGTTGTCCTCTTTAAGTGGCTGTAATTTGGTGGTGACAGTTGGGAGTTTGAGGTGGCGACTAGAGAGGGGATTGTAGAGGAACAAGTCGGAGCCACAGGCGTTGATGAGAGCGAGCCACCCATGAGAAGAGCCCACGCACTCCAAGTAGACATCGTCTGTTGGAGACTGAAGAGAGAAGTAGAATAAAAAAAGAATGCTACGGCACTTCTTGATTGTATTATATTTTTTTTCTGAATACAAACATGCATGTATATATAGGGTTTTCTAAGTAGACAAGATAACTCATTATTTTTTACTATAATAATACATATTTGGTAAACATGTTTGGTAGCTTCAGATTTATTGTTTTCTTGTCTAATAAAGTTGTCTTGATAATGTTTTGTGGCTTGTCTAAATGTGCTCTAATTCACATGCTTTAGTTGCAAATTAGGACTTTCAACACTCCCTCTTAATTTGCAATCTTCAGCTCATCCTTGATCTTCTGAAATTTCTCCATATAAATAGTTTTTGAAAGAAAATCCGCAGCTTGTTCATTTGTGCTGATGAATTCCAAACTGATCTCTCCCTTGCTCACCATATCTTACGAAATGGTGTCTCATTTCAATATGTTTTGCCCTTGAATAGAACACTGGGTTTTTAGTCATAGCAATTGTCGACATATTGTCACAATAGATTATTGTAGGTTGTTCCTGAACTTGCTGTAAATCTGCTAGAAGTCTGCGCAACCATATCGCCTCGCAAGTAGCGTCTGTGAAGGCGATATATTCAGCTTCCGCTGTAGAGAGTGCGACCGTCTTGCTTTTTCGAACTCCAGGTAATTATATTAGTGCCCATGCAAAATAGGTATCCCGAAGTACTCTTTCGATCGTCTAAAG
Organism: Craterostigma plantagineum; assembly: GCA_027422505.1. NCBI lineage: Eukaryota > Viridiplantae > Streptophyta > Magnoliopsida > Lamiales > Linderniaceae > Craterostigma > Craterostigma plantagineum. Next base: position 30,421,606 of record JAPQWV010000002.1, on the reverse strand, counting down.
AACCTGCCCAATCACTGTCAGTAAATCCGATCAGATTATTTTTGCCCTCTTTCACATACCTGATGCCCTGATTTTTGCTTCCTTGAAGATAACGAAGAACTCTTTAGCCGCTGAAATATGAATTTGACTTGGCTCGTTCATGAATCTAGAGATCAAACTAACGGCATACACAACGCCCGGCCTTGTGTTTGTGAGATAGATCAGAGAGCCAGCAGGACTTCGAAAAATTTTATTATCAACCTTCGCAGCTCTATCAGATTTAAAAAATTTGTCATTGACAGACAAGGAGTAGAAACAGGCTTGCAGTTTCCATGCGAAAAGATCTTCTGTATATTTCTCTTGAGAGATAAAAATTTCACCTTTAGATTGTCTGCCCTGAATTTCGAGGAAGTACTTCATCGCTCCTAAATCCGTCATCTCGAACTCGTTCATCATATTTCTTTTAAAAGCTTCGACCTCCGATTCTTTGGTTCCTAAATAGATAAGATCATCAACATATATGCATACGATCATAAAATTCTCACCATTTTTCTTCACATAGAGAGAATGACCGTTTGGAGTTTGAGAGAATCCATTTCTTTGAAAATATCCGTCAATTTTCTTGTTCCATGCTCGCGGAGCTTGCTTCAATCCGTAGCGCTTTTTTGAGTCGACATACTTTATCTTCTTTTCCTTGTATTTCGAACCCTTGAGGTTGTTGCACGTAGATTTCCTCGTCGAGTTTGCCATTTAGAAAGGCTGATTTGACGTCAAGTTGAAATACTTGTAGTTCTAGTTGTGCCGCAAGAGCAAGTACTAGCCGAATAGTCTCCATTCGTACAACAGGCGCAAAAGTCTCGTTGAAGTCCACTCCTGGTTGTTGAGCGAATCCTTTGCAACGAGTCGAGCCTTATGTTTCTGTATGCTTCCACTTCGAGCAGTTTCATTTTGAAAATTCATTTGAGACCAATTACATCCTTATGCTCCGGCAAGTCCACCAATTCCCAAGTTTTGTTCTTTTCGATCATTGCGATTTCTTCTTCCATAGCCTTTATCCACACATCTTGTTTTGCCGCAACTTCAAAACTATTGGGCTCAACTGTGGAGAAAGCAACTTCGCAAGTTTGATAAATATTTTTTAAAGAGCGAGTTTTTCTTACCGGCAAATCTGAGTTTTCTCCTCCGGAATTTGACAAAGAAGGTCCGGGACTTTGAGGTGGAGTTGCTACTACATTTTCTTCTTCGCCATTGGTTGGATCGAAAAATTCATTTGGAGAAAATTGCTGTGAGGAATTTTCTTCCCAGCTCCATTGAGTCATTTCATCAAATAATACATCTCTCGAAATAATGAGCTTGCAATTTAGAGGATTATAAAGACGATAGCCTTTGGACTCATCGCTGTAGCTTTTATACCCACCGTAAGCTCCTCCTCTGTCTTCCCAATTTTTTTAAAAAACACGCCACGTCTAGGTCGTAGCTTATCCTTCCTGAAGCCTAGGTTCAGATATCTCTCCATTTATTAAGATCTTATCCTATAGAGAGATCTTATCTTTCTATGTTTAGCATCCCCCTTAGTCTGGACGGTGTGAAACTAAGTTCAGATTGTGGCGGATCTGAGTGAAGAGAGATGTCGCCAATGGTTTAGTCATGATGTCGGCTATTTGATTCTTAGAGGAGATGAACTGTACATCAAGTTGGTTTGCAACAACCCGTTCTCGAACAAAATGATAATCAACTTCAACATGCTTCGTGCGGCGATGAGAAATAGGATTAGCAGACAACTAGGTTGCTCCAATGTTGTCACACCATAAGCTGGGGGGCTAATTAAGAGATATTGAGCTCGTGCAATAAAACTTGGATCCATATCAGTTTTGTGGTGGGGTTGGCAACAGCTTTGTACTCGGCTTCAGTACTTGAACGAGAGATAGTTGGTTGTTTGCGAGAACTCTAAGAGACAAGATTGCCTCCATAGAATATTGCGTAGCAACCAGTGATCCGACGCTCGTCAGGATTCCCAGCCCAATCGGAGTCCGAGAAGGCACTAAGTAAGGTGGATCCGGATCTGGTTATGCATAGTCCCATATCTGATGTCGCATGAACATAGCGCAAGATGCGCTTGACGGCCTCCAATGAGCGGTAGTCGGAGCTGAGAGAAACTGGCAGACTCTCTCGTTAATATTTACTATCTATAGTTAATTAGTATTATATTCGTAACTTATAATTTAAATTATATTTACTAATTTGTAGCATAGTATATGGGCCTAATAACTATAAGGGCCCACTCTTCCCTTCCCCGTTGGTTAACTACTTCTCAAACTGTAACTTCATCTAACTTCTGAAACTGCAAACTCAAAATACTTCAACCACCTTTATATATTATACATGTATCCATCAATTGTTTATTCTCAGAAGCATGGCTTCATTTCCTTTTACTCCTCAAATTATAGCTAGAATCCATACATCTGAAACATCTGCAAGGTGATGATAACAACTAGAAGGTCACCTGTGAACTATGGATTTGCTAGGTCAAGTATACCTCTCATCGTATCTTTAAGGGCTCAAAACGTTTACGCCGACGCTCATGGGAAAAGAGCTGGGGACGAAATGATGCTGGGATTTAAGAAGGTTGGACCACCGGCGTTGATGGGAAAGAAAGTGCGGATGAAGATTATTCTGGGATGAAAGATGGTGGGATCGCCGACGACACTGACTTTGATGAAGAAGACTACTCTTACTCAACGACGGAACCAGAGGTTGTAACTTTTGGGGGTCTAAAAATATTTAAACAAAACAATACAAAAGACTAGGTCCGTGGTAAATCATGAAGATATCTTATATACGTTTTACATAATATGTTTAGTATATACGTGATAATAAATTACATATTTTAATTAATGAAAAAACAATAAATATGGATCAAATTATACATTGAAATCATAATAAACGACTAATTCTTCGTATAATCGTTAAAATGCTTCTTCAATACGTTTTTAGATATTTATTGCATATTTATTAATGACAAAATGATACATTGTAACTTAGAAATCGAAAAATAAATTTAAAAAACAGTAATAAGCAGCGTCTAACCCGTGGTCTAATCTTCAAAATTTCTTTTACACGTTTTGCATAGATGTCTATTACACAAATGAAAATTAATTCCGTATTGTAATTAATAATAAAACGTTATGCATAGATGTTTATATGTTTATTCTTCTGGCGTTCATCGGCCTCCTTCTTCCGGCGTTCATCGTCCCCCTTCTACGCAAAACATATAAACATCTTTGCAAAACGCCAGAAGAATAAACATATAAACATCTTTGCAAAATGTTTTATTATTGATTACAATAATAAGGTGTCGATGTAAGTGATAGTGAATGAATAATGTGTTGGTCCAGCCTTTGACGCCCACCAAAGAAGAACGAAGAAAAAAAAATTAAAAGAAAATAATATTATATTATAATAATTTAATGAATGGTTTATATTGAAGGGCGACGCGGCGCATTCCTGGCCACCCGTTTCGAGTGGTCCAGAAGAGCTGAAGACATCTATAAATAGGCTGAGGATTCTTCAGTTATTATCATCACGAGCTCATTCGAGTTTTACTAAATAGAGAGAAGTAGTTCGAGTGAATTGTGAGGTTATCAGTTCAGGTAGAAACTGATAGGGTTCCACATCCACAGAGAGGTGTGAGGTAAACACGAGTGGTAAAAGTGAGATAGTAAAAATTCGAGGGTTGTAATTTTTACTATAGTGAAGATTTTGCCGACTCGGCCGTGGTTTTTCCCTCTTCGTTAACAGAGGGTTTTCCACGTAAAAGTTTTGGTGTTCTTTCTTACCTTACGGTAATTTTTATTTTTACCGTGGTAGTTACTGTGCGGGTCCCACCAAATTACCCCGTGGGTCCCACTTCTCCCGATTGTCGTACCGAGCCAAACCGGGACCTTTTCCGCTGCGGGGCCCACTGACCACCGCGGGGCCCACCACCATTCCCAACAAGTGGTATCAGAGCCTGATAGTATTCTGAGTATGCTCTGTGGTTGCAGCTTTGATTGATCTTCCACATCAGAAAAGGTACTAGTAGGTTGCTGGTAATTTTGACGGCCATGGAGAACGACGGAGGAATGATCAAGCTGACAGTAACGAATTACTCCATATGGAAATCAAGGATGGAGGATTATCTTTATTGCAAAGACCTCCATGAACCAATCGAAAATGAAGGCAAGATGCCTGAAGACGGGAAGGCTGACCAATGGAAGAAATTTCAACGAAAGACGCTAGCTGTGATCCGCCAATGGGTGGACATTAGCCTCTACAACCACGTCCGAAATGAGACAGACTCCTACAAACTCTGGACGAAATTGGAGGGTATGTATGAGGTAACGAATGCGCTGAGCAAGGTATTCATGATACGAAAGCTCATGAATGTGAAGCTAAACGAGGGACGATCAGTTGCTGAACATCTGAACGACTTCGAAGGACTGGTAACTCAACTCACAAGTGCCGGTCTAGTCCTTGATGATGAGCTACAAGCATGTCTACTTTTGGGATCTCTACCTGATAGCTGGGATACGTTGGTGGTATCGCTCACTAACTCCGAACCAAGTGGTAAAGTTACGATGGAGATGGTGAAAAATAGACTCTACAATGAAGAGTTGCGACGGAAGGATGCTGCCAGTACCAGTATGGGAAATCAGGCCCTTGTCATGGAGAATAGGGGTCGGAGCAAGAGTAGAGGACCAAAAGGATATGACAAGTCCAAAAATAGATCCAAGTCCAGGGAGATGAGGAAGTGCTACCATTGTGGAAAAGTTGGCCACTTACAAAGAAACTGTAGACTTCTCAACGGAAAACAGAAACAAGACGATGACAAGAACACGTCTACAATCGCCTCAAACGATGGAGGAGAGGTTACTCTGGTGAATGAAGCAGACTGTTGTCATGTTGCGGATGCAAGCACCGAATGGGTAGTGGACTCTGGTGCTTCCTACCATTGTGTTCCAAGGCGTGAATACTTCTCCACGTATAAGGCGGGAAACTTTGGCACTACCAAGATGGGTAACCAAAGTATTTCACAAATAGTGGGGATCGGTGATATCTGTATCCAGACGAGCATAGGGTGCACATTGCGACTGAAAGATGTGCGGCACATTCCAGACCTGCGTCTCAACCTAGTTTCTGTGAAGGTGCTGGACAACGAAGGATACTATAATGAGATGGCGAATAGCAACTGGAAACTCACCAAGGGATCATTGGTGGTAGCGAGAGGAAAGCTATGCTGCTCGCTGTACAAGATGCACGCGACGATATGTGCTAACCAACTGAACGCAGTTGAAGATGATGCTTCTCCAAATTTGTGGCACAGACGGCTGGCACACGTAGGAGAGAAGGGGTTGAATGTCTTGGCTAGAAAGTCCCTCATACCAGTAGCCAAGGAGAAAGCGCTAAACCCCTGCGATTATTGTTTATTTGGGAAGCAACATAGAGTTTCATTTGCGAAGAATTTAACCAGGCGAATGAAGAAGTTGGAGTTGGTACACTCTGACGTATGCGGACCCATGGAAGTCGAATCTCTAGGAGGCAGTAAATATTTTCTGACCTTCATTGATGATGCGTCTCGCAAGACCTGGGTATATCTGTTGCGGACGAAAGACCAGGTGTTCTACTATTTTAAGAAGTTCCATGCGATGGTGGAAAGAGAAAAGGGAATGCCGCTAAAGTGTCTTCGCACAGATAATGGTGGTGAATACATCTCTCGGGAGTTTAGAGATTATTCCACGAAGCATGGCATTAGGCATGAGAAGACAGTTCCTGGCACTCCTCAGCAGAATGGTGTCGCAGAAAGTATGAACCGAACCATTATGGAGAGAGTCCGAGCGATGCTCAAGATGGCTAATCTATCTAAGTCATTTTGGGGGGAAGCTGTCAACACTGCAGTCTATCTTATCAACCGACTACCTTCATCGGCGTTGAATTTCGATATACCAGAGAAGGTGTGGACTGGTAGAGACATCTCATATTCGCATTTGAGAGTGTTTGGCTGCAAGGTGTTCATGCATGTGCCGAAGGAACAAAGATCGAAGCTCGATGATAAATCGAATCCTTGCATCTTTGTTGGGTACGGAGACGAGGAGTTCGGCTACAGACTTTGGGATCCAAAGAAGAAGAAGACTGTTCGAAGTCGCGACGTAGTATTCCATGAGCATGAGACCATGGGCGACTCAGAGGTGGATGCGGCGAAATCCACAGGAGGTGTAGACGATTATACACCAGTTAGCATTCCATATGACAGTGCATCGGAGGAAGGAATGCAACAATCAGAACCTGAACTAGAAGAGCCAGTCGTTGATGACGATGAACCTGTCGTAGATGAACACAGTGAAGGTAATGAGCAGGGGGAGCTTTCAGATGTGCAAGAAGCAGTTGAACCTCAACTAAGAAGGTCAACTAGGGAACGTCAACCATCTACGAGGTATCCGAGTTCTGATTATATTTTGATTACTGACGAGGGGGAGCCAGAGAGCTTCCAGGAAGTACAATCTTGTAGGGACAAAGATTGTTGGATAAAGGCCATGCAAGAGGAGATGGATTCTCTGAAAAAGAATGATACGTACGAGTTAGTTCGATTGCCGAAAGGAAAGAAGACACTCAAGAACAAATGGGTGTACAAATTGAAGAAGGATGACGGCAAGCTGGTCAGGTACAAGGCTCGATTAGTGGTCAAAGGTTTCACTCAGAGGAAGGGGATCGACTTTGACGAGATATTTTCACCGGTTGTGAAGATGAGTTCAATCAGAGTCATATTGGGACTAGCTGCTACCATGGATCTTCAATTGGAGCAACTCGACGTGAAGACCGCATTCTTGCATGGTGATCTTGATGAGGAGATATACATGGAACAACCAGAAGGGTTCGAGGTTAGAGGTAAAGAGGACATGGTCTGCCGGCTGAAGAAAAGCTTGTACGGTCTGAAACAAGCTCCACGGCAGTGGTACAAGAAGTTTGATTCTTTCATGGTGCATCAGGGGTTCAAGAGAACAGATGCAGATCCATGTGTTTACGTCCGGAGATACTCTAACGGTAAATTTATCGTTCTTCTCCTGTATGTTGATGATATGCTAATTGTCGGACAAGATGCAGAGATGATTAGCGGGTTGAAGAAAGATTTGTCAAAGACGTTTGACATGAAGGATTTGGGTTCGGCAAAGCGGATTCTCGGAATGGAGATTACCCGAGATCGGAAAGCTGGGAAATTGTGGTTATCCCAAGAACGCTATATTGAACGAGTTCTAGAGAGGTTCAATATGAAGGGTGCTAAGCCAGTTAGCACGCCACTTGCCGCGCACTTTCAGTTGCGAAAGAAATTCAGTCCATCAACAAATGAAGACGGAGAAGATGTCCCAGATGTTCCATATTCATCGGCGGTCGGAAGTTTGATGTACGCCATGGTGTGTACAAGGCCAGATATCGCTCACGCAGTTGGCGTTGTGAGTCGATTTCTATCAAATCCCGGGAATTCGCATTGGGAAGCAGTGAAGTGGATCATGAGGTACCTGAGAGGAACTTCCAAATTATGCCTAACATTTGGAAGTGGTAAATGTTTTCTTACAGGCTATACGGATGCTGATATGGCCGGTGATCTCGACAGTAGAAAGTCGACGTCGGGATACATATTTACATTCTCAGGGGGAGCTATCTCATGGCAGTCGAGGTTACAGAAATGTGTTTCTTTATCAACTACTGAAGCGGAGTATGTTGCAGCAACGGAAGCTGGCAAGGAGATGCTCTGGTTGAAGAGATTCCTTCAGGAGTTGGGAATTCAGCAGGAGGAGTACATAATATTTTGCGATAGTCAAAGTGCGTTGGACTTGAGCAAGAATACTATGTATCATTCGAGGACGAAACACATCGACGTTCGTTATCATTGGCTCAGACTAGCTATTGAGGAGAAAGCGTTCAAGTTGCAGAAGATCCACACAGACAAGAATGTTGCGGACATTCTAACGAAGGTTATTCCCAAGGAGAAGACAGAGTTCTGCGCCGGGCAAGCCGGCATGAGCTATCGCTGAGGCGGTAGGAGATCTCCCCTACAAATAATAAATGAGGCTGGAGGGGGAGAATTGTTGGTCCAGCCTTTGACGCCCACCAAAGAAGAACGAAGAAAAAAAATTAAAAAAATAATATTATATTATAATAATTTAATGAATGGTTTATATTGAAGGGCGACGCGGCGCATTCCTGGCCACCCGTTTCGAGTGGTCCAGAAGAGCTGAAGACATCTATAAATAGGCTGAGGATTCTTCAGTTATTATCATCACAAGCTCATTCGAGTTTTACTAAATAGAGAGAAGTAGTTCGAGTGAATTGTGAGGTTATCAGTTCAGGTAGAAACTGATAGGGTTCCACATCCACAGAGAGGTGTGAGGTAAACACGAGTGGTAAAAGTGAGATAGTAAAAATTCGAGGGTTGTAATTTTTACTATAGTGAAGATTTTGCCGACTCGGCCGTGGTTTTTCCCTCTTCGTTAACAGAGGGTTTTCCACGTAAAAGTTTTGGTGTTCTTTCTTACCTTACGGTAATTTTTATTTTTACCGTGGTAGTTACTGTGCGGGTCCCACCAAATTTACCCCGTGGGTCCCACTTCTCCCGATTGTCGTACCGAGCCAAACCGGGACCTGTTCCGCTGCGGGGCCCACTGACCACCGCGGGGCCCACCACCATTCCCAACATAATGCTTGATGTGTGAGATTTTTGGCAGCTCCCTCGCTTTAATATCCTTGTTATACATATCAATGCCAATTTCTGATTATCCAAGATAATTACAAAAAGCATAAGGAAGAACAAGGTCTAACGTTTCCGTAGCTCAACTCACGTTTCTCATTATTACAAACAACAGGAAATATTTTCAAGAAAGATATCTCCACCAACTCATAAAATCTACTACCATTTGCTCCTACTCATAAAGAAAGAATCATAGCATTCCTATTGCCGCGCCATGTCAATGTCTGCCTGGGCATTCGTACGCCAAGTGCTTGTCCTAGAATTAGGATTCGAGGCGGCAAGATTCAGATGGGTCATGCTCAGACTCTGCTGAGTGGATTGGTCGACTACTTTTGCGTAAGTTCCTTCGATAGCTTCAGACTCATCAGTTTTGGGTTTTTCCTTAGTAACGTCGCCATGCACAAAGCTACACGCAATCACTTGTGGATAGTACTGTCGATGGGCCGGCCGGCCCCGGGCTTGGCCTAGAATTTTTTTTAATATTTTTCTATTTTTAATTTTTTACTTTAATTTATTATATATTTTTTAGTTGATTAAGTGATTTATTAATAAATTATGAATAACCAACATATGCATATATATTTATTAAATATATGTAGTTAATTGTCGTCTAATTAATGAATCATTAACTATAACATTAATTATATATTATTAATATATATGTAGTTAATTATGGTCTAATGAATGAATCACTAACTATAACATTAATATATTTTAAAGATAATATATAATATATGTAATTAATACAAGTGGTTACCCTGCCAAATTGACAGTACTACATTTTATTCAAGAACTCAATATGTTTGAACAAATTAAGAACATATAGGCTACAATGCAAGAAAACATTAATGTGTTTTTCATTATCATATAAAGATCCAATTTTTACGCCTAGTTTAGATCGTGGATGCTTGCGTTGTTCAGATCGAACGCACCCGAGGAAGGCCCGTCACGCCGAAAATTAATATCGGAAACATCACCGAAATCTGAAATATCTTCAGTATTGCCCCAATGGTCTGCGTTTATGGTGCGCATAAAACTCGATAAGGCCATGTTGAAGTCTCTCAACTGAGCCTTAGTATGCTCGAGAAACTCGGGATGGTTAGTTTGGTCTGAAAGGCTCTGTGTTGCTTTTTCTAGTATTGATTGTAAGTACTTCCCTTGAGCTTCTATTCTCATCTGCAACTTCTTCTGCACCTACAGAAAGAAAAATGATCAGATTTTAGTTAATAAAAATGGCCCTTACTGTACATGCATCGGAGAGAGTTCTCAATGGCTTATTACCTCAAACTGTTCTTTACGTCTTTTCTGCGCATCGATTTGGCACCGTAGATATTCAGAAGTATGAATCCCTCTGTGCATCAGATGAACAGCTTTAATCATCATAGTGATTGATATCAGACGAAACAATGTAAGGATTTGATTCGAGAAAACAATGCACCTACCCTCGTTCGCTGCTAATGCTAGGTGAATTAGAACAACTCGTGCCTCCGATGATCATATTATGATGCCCATATGAACTATCTGCATAAACTAGCAAGCAGATGATATCAAGCTTTGAAAGGTGGTAAAGATTAAGAGAAACAGCAGCAACTCTCTGTGATATACAAAGGTTAAATTTTTCTTACCGCTGTTTTCTTTGCTCTGCTGTTGTTGTGGTAGTTGTCCAAGCCTATACTTCTGCACAGGATCATAAAAGCTTGAAGAACTTCAAAACTATTGTTAGCAAAAGAGAGAAACAAGCTTCAAGAATCTGAAACTAATACCTGCAAATGACTCTTCAAGTGATACAAGGTTAGGCCCTTTAATCCCATCAGCCTCAGCACTGATTTAGGAGTGGCCTCTGCAGATTCAAGATTTAGCATAATATAATAAACGATTCCTTTGATGCTAGCAAGAAAATGGACATCATCGTTACATATTAGACTTAATCTTTGATCCTAGGATTCACATGTCAGAAACGACTCGCTTTTACCAGTTTCTTGACATCTATCTGCTTTGATGGAGAAACACACGCACGCACACATTGAGAGAGAGAAGAGAAAGAAAGAGAGTACTCACTATCAGGACCACCTAGCTTAGTTACAGCATCGACGAAGCGATCATGGAGATCAGCTGTCCACCTCAGCCTTGGCTTTGGATCTCTAGTCATTACCAACCCATCGCCGCCCCCGCTTCCACCACTATCTCCGCCGCCGCCGTAGATACTATCCATTCTTTTTGCAGCACAGAAAAAAGAGCAAAGAATTCTGACTCCTTCCTCTTTTTATGCGCCTAGTCCCTTTTTTTTTTACTTTGCAGCAAGGAATAAAGAGTCGTGAGATTCTTGTTATTATCTGAATCGTTGAATAAAAAATAATTGGTTCGTTGGGTTAAAGTTAAAAACTAGATTTATTTCAATCTCCCTCCAATGGTGTCGTACGAGGAAACGGATAAAAAGAGTTTTACTTCATGTCACATTGTCACGACACGGTCATTATTACATTACATGCAGGCATTGAGACCATGGATGTAAAATAGAATTATTATAGTAATAATTACAACATTGATAAAAGACAAAAGTTTATTATGATTATATAAAGCTTCGTTTTCATGATGTTAATTCGATGGGAGGAAGCATCGGCGACGAATCAGAAGCAGCTGACTGCCGAACAAAAGAATCAAATTGACCTGATGGGATTGAAAACGTTGGATCATTGTTGTTTGTTGACTTCTAAACGATCGACGGTCCACATGAGAGGTAAGGACCGATAAGCGCGGGATATTAGCCAGTGGGTATGGGATCAGAGAGTATTCGCGCTACGCACGTGCCACGCCATTCCAAATTAGGCCGGCCATTAGTCGATTAGATATAATGTTAATGCAAGAAAAAGAAAATCTTCTACAATGTTTTAGTAAATCAAATTTTCGTTCAAATATTACCTACAGTAAATCAATTGCAATCGAAAAAAAAATATTCTTTCTTAGCATATACTTCCCACCAATTCCTCGTTGAATCCATCAAAATTGTCTTCTAGTATTCCCTGTTTTGGCGTTTCCTTTTTTTTTCTTTCTAATTATTCATTAAATTGAGGAAAAAAAATGCTTTGTAAAATATTCAACATACCTCCACTTGCAATAAAATTAATACAAAATAAAATAGAGTGACGTCGACAAGAACATGGCCTTTTCTACCAGAAAAAGGAAAAAATCTCGAGAGCCCAATAATTTAACAAAGGCCCACTATGGCCCATATAAAAAAGCCATCTCTTATTTCGTAAGCCCACATCACAAACGGCCTGAAACTGCCGCAAGTCGCGCGACCGGCCGTCGAGAACGTAGGCGTTAAAGGTGGACTTGGCATGGAAGAGGTTTAATTACCTTGGCGATGGCCAATCGATGAGTTTCTTAGCTGTTTTCTGAGAGTTGTCGGGTTGTTGATTTCAAAAAGACAAACAACTCGGATTTGGTATTTAGCAGACAAAATCATCGTATCATTTGATAGCTTTTTAAGAACAAAGATGGGCTTAAAGCTTGGAAACTGATGAGATGTTCCTAAGCTCCCTTCTGAGTAATTTCCCAGATGGTGATCTTGGAATGGAGCTGCAAAAGTAAACCTTTCTCAACTTCTTGTAAGGTGCAACCTACAGATTCAGCATACATGCGTAAGCAATATATATACAATCATGTAATATTAATGAACATGCATGAAAAGTGAAGTTAATAGAGAAAGAACAAAAAGACCTGATTAGCTACAAACTCCATGATTGCAGCCTCAGCCACTGTACTATTATCCTTCCTAACTACGAATGCCACTGGAATATCTCCAGCTTCTTCATCTTTCTCGCTGTTTCGATTTCACATTCGATGAACTCTAACTTTTTGATTGCACATTCGATAATTTTTTTTGCAGAATTTTACCTAGTCACTGCAGCGTCGAGAACCTCGGGATGACCAACCAGCACTGCGTCTAAATCGGCTGGCGAAATCTACAAAGGACGGAATAATTTACGCCTTTTTGTTCGACAAAGAATTGCGTAAAGAAGAACGACGAATCTTGAAACTAGTAAGTACCTGAAAGCCCTTGTACTTGATCACCTCTTTCAGGCGATCGATTATGTACAAGTATCCATCTTTATCGAACTTGACAATGTCCCCCGTGTGAAGCCACCCTTCTTCGTCTATTGCAGCCATAGTTGCCTCGTTATCATTCAAGTATCCTATACATCACAAACGATTCGACCTACGAATTTCCAAGGGAATAATCGAATCTTGGATGCAGAACTCTGATTATACCTTTCAGATCAAGAAAGATATCAGATCATACCTGAATGAGGTCGACGTGTTGGAAAGAATCGACGAAGTCTTTTATGCAGCTCTCCCTCAGAGGAGCGGCCCCGCAAGAAACCTGCTTCAGGCTTTTAAAGCGACCAAGGCCAGCGAATTCCTTGGCTTTCCTCGTCAAGGCCGTCACTATGGGCGGCACGGCTGGTACGTGAGTGACTCGATACGTATCGATGGCTCTCGCCATCTCGTCAGCACGGAATCTCTTCATCGCCACGACGGTGCTGCCCAGAGATAGCAGTCCCATGACGAATAGCGAGAAGCCGTATACGTGAAACATAGGCACGGCGGCTAAGTATACGTTCTCTGCGCTTGGGTAGTCGTAAAGGGATGCTTCGAATCTGACGAAGAGCTCCACCATGGCTATGAAGTTCCCGTGTGTGAGCATGACTCCCTTGGACTTCCCAGTGGTGCCTGATGAATACAGTATCGCTGCTGTGTCTTCTTGGGCGATTTTGGGGTTCGGTGCAAAACTGGGATTGCTTGAAATGAGCCTATCTATGCTGTTAAAATCGTTGCTGGGCGCTGAATTGAATTCCTCGGGCACGCAGATTATTCGACAACCACCCAAGGCGCTGGCCAAGTCATCGGCTCTATCGCAGCTAGCAAAGACAAGGCTTGCTTTCATGTCAAGAAACTGTTTTTTTATCTCCGTGAAACTGCACAGAGGATTCATGGGAGTAACTACTGCACCGACGCTTAGAGCGCCCAAGAAAGCTATCGGGAAGTATATCGAATTGTGCAGCAGAATCAGCATCACATCGCCTTGTCCCACGCCTCTGAGGTGAAGGCCAGCGGCCATGGATTTGACCAAAGTGAACAGCTGAGAGTGAGTAATCGAAGACCCAGTCGAAGCATCGATTAGAGCGTTATTAAGCCCGTCGTGACTCTTGGAGAAAACAAACGAAACGACGTCGAGGAAGTGGTCGCAAGGAAGGTCGATTTTCGGGTATTTGCTGTGGTATATTCCTGTTTCAGGAGAGTACCAAGGCATGATTTTTCCTTGCAGCTCTTGAGCTGCTTTTCCGTCGGAGTCTTTCTGAACTGCATTGCCTTTCAAGAATGCTTCCATGGTTATCTTATCTACAGAGAAGGTTGGCTTGGCTGGTGAAAGGAACTAATAGCGAACTGAAACAGATGGTTAATTGCAGAGCAGAGCACCCTACCAATACCATGCAGAGTAAACAAGCATTGCCCTTAATTGCGTATTGGTTAACTTTCCACCATCCGAGGAAGAACAGCTTTTAATGAAGAAAGAAGACGACAGAAGCTCATCAATGTCGGAAGAACCATAACCGCACAAGAATGAGTGGGTCATCAAAATCGACGAAGGAAAATGGGGAAGGAAGATTATGATTGGAAATTCATCAATAGCGTTCTCTGAATTTTTACGGCATAATATCCACCCAAGGCCAACCTATCTGAATTCTGACCACATTTTACTGCGAATAACCCAAAAATACAAAAAACCAGCTAAAATCGCAGACCATTGCACATCAATCTTGACTCTTGAGTGGGCAGCAAGCTGCAGGCGGTGAAATTAATTGGTTCCCACCCACGAAAAATTGATGATAAAGTAAGGAAAAAGATGAAGTTTATAATATTTGGTGTTGCGTAATTTTACCACAAAGAAAAAGTTTAAAACTCTATCTATCAAGCCTCCCCTCTTAATTGCGTTTTAGAAGTTGGAATGCATCGTCGTAATCTTGACTGTTGGTCCAAGACAAAGATATAGAGAGATAAATACATTTGTCGTCCAAGTTTAGTTTGTATTACGACATATTTCCCCTGCTGAGACCTCAAACAATTAAAACACAGCCACATGAAAAAAGAAAAAGGAGAATAAGCCATCTTTTTCTCTTCTTAAATTTTCAGGCCTTTGCAGCTTCCAAGGAAGCACCAGCTCTGCTCGCGACGATCTGCTCGTAAAGGTCTCTTATCTTGAGACCAACGATGGTCTGAAACAGACCAGTTCCATTGTTGCTACCTGGGAAATCTGCATGCTTCAACATCTGCTGCGTAACTTCGCCATAGAACTTGGTCGAAAGGCTGCTCAAATGGCTCTCCACGTAAATAAGCTCGTCTAATCTATCAAACTGCCCATCCATTTCCACCACTGACACCTACATGCAAAATTATATGTCATTCCACTCCTTGATTTGTCAAGAAGTATATTGTTTTAGGTGGTGGGGTGAGCCGCCGTTATTTACCTCGTGGTCATAATATGTGTCGGGACCGTAGGCGAACTTGATGCCCGGGTAAGAACAAGTCAGTTTCCTTCCACATGGTATCCATGAGATAGTCGAGCCTTCGTCGAATAAGTAAACTGGGCTGAAATGCTTGACGCCTTCTTTCACGATCAACCTCACTCTCAAAACCTTTCCTTCGTTGTCGTCTGGTATGAGTTGTGTAGGCAAGACTTCGATCACCGCATCTGCGTATTGCTTCTGAGGATCTGATGCAATAATAACGAACCCTTTCCTCAATGGTTAATGTACTTTCAAGTTTCAACACATGAATTACTAGTGAAAGATGACAATGTGTTTTTACCAATGTAAGCATCGAAATCTGGTTTGCGGGCCTCGATACTCGCTTTGATGCTCTCAAGGCTGTGCCCCCTTTCAGCCATGTCTCTCTAATCAACCATGAAACAAGAGAAATGTTGGCATGAGCTGTGATTGTGGGACTAATTGCTGAAGACATTTAATATTATATATCAATCCCATATACTACGCATTACCATGATCTTAGCCTATTGTTATGTATGGAGTTATTACCTACCATAGTTAGCACATTGTATAGGATATAAGAGCACAGTCTTGTATAGAGCAAATATACAGAAATAATATACAGTTTTTCCTCATGGTATCAGAGCCACACGATCAAAACCTGTGTCCATGTTTCTGAGAAACATTAACAAAATCACCTATTTTCTTTCTCTTTCTTGAAAAATGGAAGATCAGACAACCCCGACGGAAAACTCTCACACCGATACTTCACTTCTTGATGACTTAACATCAAGAATATCACAGATGCTGAATCATACACCGACGACAGCAATTCATGAACCTGTTGCTGCACCAATCAACATCAAATTAGATGGAACGAATTATGGATTATGGTCCCAAGTCATGGAGATGTATATCTCGGGGAAAGATAAATCGGGACACATAAACGGAGAAATTTTGCAGCCAGCAGAGACAGATCCGGTTTTCAGGAGATGGAGAACAGAAAACGCTGTGGTGAAAGGGTGGCTAATCAACTCCCTCGACTCGAAACTGATTGGAAACTACATTAGATTCCCAACAGCAAAGGCAGTATGGGATGCTATTGCCATGACATATTTTGACGGCACAGATACCTCACAAGTCTATGATCTAAAGAGGAAGGTGACAAAACTCAGACAGAATGGAGGTTCTATCGAGACGTACTATAACGCTCTTCAAGGTCTTTGGAGAGAGATCGACTTTCGGCGGCCGAATCCCATGAGATGTGAAGGAGACATCCAAAAGTATAATTCTATGATACAAGAAGATAGAGTCTATACCTTTTTGGATGGACTTGATGATCGCTTAGACAAGGTTAGGGCTGATGTGCTTCAACTTCAACCTTTTCCGACAGTCGAACAAGCATATGCTCATGTCCGCAGGGAAGATCTGAGACAAATGGTGATGTTAACGAAAGAAGATAACATAGCAAGTATGGCTATGATATCAAGAGGAGGACAGAAGCCACAACCTCAGGTTCTTCATATGATGAAAGACGAAAAATCAAGCGGCTTGCCGAAGGGAAAGATACAAGTCGGGGGAGGTTGTTCACATTGTGGGAACATGAAGCACACTAAAGAAACATGTTTCAAATTACATGGCTATCCAGATTGGTGGCAGGAACTCAAGGCGAAGAAAAAACGTGACGGAGGGCGTGTGTCATTTGCCAATGCCGAGCAAGCTCATTCGCACACTGAACCTCATCTTTCTCTCATACCTCGAGAAGAATCTTCGCCGGCTGTAGCAAACTGCTCTTTGGCTCAAAGTGAATCAGGTAACAATGGTTGGGTAGTTGATTCTGGGGCAACTGATCATATGACATTTGACTCACGAGATTTTTCAGAAAAGACTCAACCAAGACGATCATGCATCACTAATGCAAATGGCGGAAAATATCCTGTTAGAGGGGCTGGAAAAGTGTTACTAGGACCCTCACTTTCTCTATCAAATACTCTACTTGTTCCATCACTTTCAAATAAACTGTTATCAGTGGGACAAGCTACTGAAGAACTAAATTGTTGTGCGCTAATCTATCCGAAGTTCAGGATATTCTCACGAAGGAAATTATTGGACGTGGTACTAAAAGAGATGGGTTATACTACATGGATGACGTCAGTGTAGGTCGTGCAAACAATGTTGGAACAAATGATAAAAAAGAACAAGAAGTTTGGTTGTGGCATCAACGATTAGGGCACCCATCATTTTCCTATTTAAGGTGTTTGTTTCCGGACTTGTTCTCAAACTTGGATGATTCTATGTTCAAATGTAAAACTTGCATTTTGGCTAAAAGTCATCGAGTCTCTTATCCGGCAAAGAAGAAAAGATATGAAACACCAGTTGCATTGGTCCACTCTGATGTTTGGGGGCCAGCTCCCGTCTCTAATTCTTTGGGCATAAGATGGTTTGTGATTTTCGTAGACGATTGCACACGGATGACTTGGCTGTATTTGATGAAAAACAAAGATGAGTTGGCTGGAATTTTTCGCTCTTTTCATGCTATGATCAAGACTCAGTTCTCCGCTAAACTTCAAGTCCTTCGTTCAGACAATGGTGGAGAGTATGTTAACAAAGAATTACAAGAGTATTTCCTCACCAACGGGTTGTACCATCAAACAACGTGCTCTCAAACTCCGCAACAAAACGGTGTCGCGGAGAGAAAAAACAGGCATATTCTGGAAACAACTAGGGCCATTCTAACAGCAGCACACGCACCTAGACGATATTGGGCAGATGCAGTTGCTTTCGCAGTCTATGTGCTAAATCGGATGCCATCTAGAGTGTTGAACTTTGAAACGCCATTACAGGTTCTCGCTCATCATGTTACTATACCTTCTATTCTTATGCTTCCACCAAAAATATTCGGATGTGTAGCCTATGTCCATCTTCACAAAAATCAGAGAACAAAACTTGATCCGTGTGCAGTTCGCTGTGTATTTTTGGGTTACGCATCACATAAGAAGGGCTATCGCTGTTATGATCCTACCACCAAGCGCCTTTATGTCACAATGGATGTTACATTTCTTGAGAATGATTTCTTCTTTCAAGGACCAGATTCTCGTCAGAAGGAGTTGCATATCGATGAAGCGAATGAATTCAATAATTGGGACCAATGGACATGTTTCCAATACAACACCAACGTGGAAACAACCAGGCTTGAGGAAACGCATTCACCCGAGGCTCAACTTGGACATGATGAGAGAACATATGCTGACATTGGAGATGGACAAGGAGAAAGTAATGAAATGGAAATTGACAGAGAACAAGAACAAGAACAGCCCCCACAGCCCCCTCTATTTTCATTACCGGTCGACAATTCTCCTGAGAATAGTACAGAGGTACACTCTCCGAATCCCTCGCTTAATGATACTGAAGAAAATTTGGTTGGCTATGCGTTACCTTTTAGGCACAACCGTGGAAAGCCACCAAATCGCTATTCACCTGACCATAGAGAGGGAAAGACAAAGTATCCTATTGCTAATCATGTCGGTGCATGGAAGTTATCAAAACCACTTCAGAGTTTTGTGCACAAACTATCTACAGAACATGTCCCAGACACAATTCAAGAAGCTCAAAGTGATCCTAGATGGACCCACGCAATAAATGAAGAAATGGCAGCCCTACAAAAGAACGATACATGGAATCTCGTGCCGTTACCGGATGGGAAGAAGACAGTAGGATGTAAATGGGTATTCTCTATTAAACACAAGATAGATGGAACAATAGATCGATATAAGGCGAGACTTGTTGCGAAGGGATACACACAATCGTTCGGCATCGACTATCAGGAGACATTTTCCCCAGTAGCAAAATTGAGCACGGTTAGGGTATTGCTTTCAATCGCTGCAAATTATGACTGGCCACTTCATCAATTTGACGTGAAAAATGCATTCCTTCATGGAAAACTTGAAGAAGAAGTGTACATGGAAATCCCGCCAGGTTTCGTTTGTGCTGCCTCACAGACCAAAGTCGTGTGCAAGTTACAGAAGGCGCTTTACGGTTTGAAACAATCACCGAGAGCGTGGTTCGGACGGTTCAGCTGTGCCATGAAGAAGTACGGTTTCAAACAAAGCAACTCAGACCATACTTTGTTCCTAAAGCATCGAGGGAAGCTGGTAACTGCTCTTATAATTTACGTTGATGATATGATCATTACAGGAAATGATACGAAGGAGATCGCAAATCTGCAAGAACATCTGGCGATCGAGTTCGAAATGAAGAATCTTGGGGGACTAAAGTACTTTCTAGGAATTGAAGTAGCTCGGTGCAATCAAGGGATATTCCTCTCACAAAGAAAATACGTGTTAGACCTGCTGAGCGAAACAGGAATGCTTGACTGTAAACCTGTCGACACACCAATAGTTGAGAACCACAGGCTAAGAGATTCGACAAGTCAAGTACCCGTCAATAGAGAAAGGTACCAGCGCTTGGTTGGAAAGTTGATTTACTTGTCTCATACACGACCCGATATTGCCTACGCCGTAAGCTTAGTAAGTCAATTCATGCATAATCCAAGTGAAGAACACATGGAGGCTGTGAGACGGATCTTAAGATACTTAAAAGGCTCTCCAGGGAAAGGTCTTATGTTTAGGAAGCACAACCACCTAAACATTGATGGTTATACCGATGCAGATTGGGCTGGAAGTCTTACTGACAGACGATCGACATCTGGGTATTTTGCCTTCGTTGGAGGCAACTTAGTGAGCTGGAGAAGTAAAAAACAGAAGGTTGTCGCGCTATCTAGTGCTGAGGCTGAATTTCGTGGCATGGCGAAAGGACTTTGTGAGCTTCTATGGTTAAAGGAGTTGCTGAGAGAAATTGGTTATTCAGCTGGAGCAATCATGAAATTGTTTTGCGACAACAAATCCGCTATAGAAATTGCACAAAATCCAGTTCAACATGACAGGACAAAACATGTTGAAGTAGACCGGCATTTCATCAAAGAAAAGCTTGATGCGAAGATAGTTCGATTCCCATTTGTGAAATCAGAAGACCAATTGGCCGATATCCTTACGAAGGCTGTTTCAAGCAAGGTATTCCACAGCTCACTAGACAAGTTGGGCATCGAAGATATCTTTACGCCAACTTGAGGGGGAGTGTTGGCATGAGCTGTGA
This sequence comes from Craterostigma plantagineum, assembly GCA_027422505.1. Taxonomy (NCBI): domain Eukaryota; kingdom Viridiplantae; phylum Streptophyta; class Magnoliopsida; order Lamiales; family Linderniaceae; genus Craterostigma; species Craterostigma plantagineum. The sequence goes on along the minus strand of JAPQWV010000002.1, from coordinate 30,401,149 downwards.
TTGTGGGACTAATTGCTGAAGACATTTAATATTATATATCAATCACATATACTACGCATTACCATGATCTTAGCCTATTGTTATGTATGGAGTTATTACCTACCATAGTTAGCACATTGTATAGGATATAAGAGCACAGTCTTGTATAGAGCAAATATACAGAAATAATATACAGTTTTTCCTCAAGAAAAAGAAAAAAAAAATCAGATAGTAAATTCAAATATTTATGAGAAGCTTATTAGCAGAGCGTAGTTAAAGAGAAGCTAATCAACCTGGATTTTCCATGCGAACTTGACTTCATTGCTGATGTCAAGGTAGATACTGAAGTCCAAGAGATCTCTAACACGTTCGTCGTACCTTAGTCAACGTTGCAAGAAAAAGATTATGAGTAAGTAGCAGAAGACATAGAGAGACGATATTAAGGACTGCATGGCCCATACGCAACACGACCATACATTTGAAGAAAGCTCATCTTTTTATACTTACATTGGATGCAAACCTTCAATAACAAGAATCTTCGGCGGCTTAATCAACTCCGGCGGGTCAAGCAAGCCCGTGACATGATTATAAATAGGCTTATCCACAGCTTTCCCTTCCTTGAGTGCCTTCACCTGCTCATACATAAGGTCGAAATCGTTGGCCCTTCTCTTTCCTCCCAGTCCTATCCAAAGAATGGTAGTCGTCCAGGCATATCACAGTAGTCATGTCGCTTATCAAAGTGTTTGAGTCAGGGTTTCCTCCCTTGGGAGGCTCGGCGGCTCCGCCGAAGACGCTCGTCAGCCTCCTCATGAAGGTGCTCTTTCCACAGCCCGAGTCGGCGGCCAGGCCTATGACCACAGTTTTGGTGTCGTCGGCCGATGAGCAAGTGATGTGGGCCGCCGAGTGTTTCTTGGCTGCTGCTGCTGCTGTGGTTTTTCTGAAGAAGACGAGCTTGTTGTTTTGGTTGAACCCTAAAGATGGGGTGGAGGTTGAGCTTAGGGATTGGACTGTGTAGACTGTTGAAATTGAGACTGCCATTTCGGTCTCTCTGTCTTTCACTCTCTCTTACACTCTTTGGGTTGGAGGAGGAAGAAAGAGTGTGAGGAGTGGTGGTGTTCTTTACTTCTTGCTCAATTTTCTGTTATTTAGTCTATTGTTATTTACATGAATGAGAAGAATGCTGATGAGATGATGTTTGTGATGGATAGAAGCATGGGAAAATTCTTGGTGCTCAATTGCTGAAGTTTGGATATTTGAATGACACGTGGCATTCATAGGAAGCTTGTCAAAGAGATTAGGGATATGAGGAGCAGAGTTGAGCAGCGATCGAGCGACTCAAACAAAGAGAGTATTGATTTGAATGATATTGAAACTTAACATGACAACAATGGAGCCGTTCAATTCAATGATCGATCATATTATTATACACTGTTGCTGTAAGAGATATATCAGAGATTAACTAACTAATGAATGATATGTTATTATAATATGAGAATTCACAGAGAACCTAAGCCACTCCCTCCTCTCGCAGTATCCGAGACAAGGCTGCAATAACAGCCCAAGCGAAGCAGCAACAACACTAATACCCAAAACTTTAAGAGACGAAAAAGCCAACACACCGCACAGCGTCACCGTCGGCGGCACGCACATCAAGACGGCGCCGGCCGTCCCCACCGGCACCTTATAAGGACGAGGAGCGTCGGGCTCCATCACCTTCAGCCTCACGAAAGCTGCAAACTCAAGCACCATCCCAAAACAGTACATGAAGTTCTCGGCGGCAACAATTTCCTGGAAGCTAAGCCACGACAGCATCAAAACCTATCAAATTAGAAGAATTGCAAACACAATCTTAACGTGGTTCGGATTCTCAAGATCCTACATCCACGGGCTGTAAATCCTTTATTGATTCACCCTTTCTTGATTACAGAGACGAGCGCACCTCACGTGTATTTCGTGATGATGAACGCACACATTAAAAATGTGAAAAAAAAATCAGATGAAGAAAATAATGAACTCAGTTAAAGAAGAAGAATGGCGCGCGCTCCCTTTTAAACCCACAATCATCTGTAAGGTGTAGAAGTCGCTTCTTCCCTTAGCGTTTCTATAAGTTGCCTTGCTGTTTAAATTTCCCGCGTGTATAAAGCGCTCCCACGCGTTTCATCTCTTCTGTAAAGCTCAATTGATAGGTCCTTCTTCATCATGGTTCTTAGTGCTCCGTCGATCTTCAGTCTTCATTTTCAACATCCCCCCGCAAGCTGGACGGCATGGATCAATGATGGACAGCTTGAGTAAGAGCCGTTGGAGCTGCGGCCCGGTAAGAGCCTTCGTAAAAACATCGGCCAACTGAAAAGTGGTGCGGACAGGGATGAGTTTAATTGAACCCACCAAGACATGGTGACGGATAAAGTGGCAATCGATCTCAATATGCTTGGATCGTTCATGAAACTTAGGGTTTGAAGCAAGGCTGAGGGCAGAGAGATTGTCACAATAGATGACGGGAACCTGAGATATGCCCAAATGGAGCTCCGCCAATAAATGTTTGATCCAAAGAACTTCAGCAACAACGGCTCCCAATGCGCGGTACTCAGCTTCAGTGGAGGAGCGAGACACGGTGGCTTGCTTCTTAGCCTTCCAGGTAATGAGAGAGTCACCAAGGAAGGTGCAAAAACCCGTGACTGACTTTCTTGAGTCTCGGCAAGCGGCCCAGTCAGCATCAGAGAAGGCCTTGAGGGTGAAATCTCGAGCTGAAGACATCAATAGGCCTTGACCTGGGGAGCCCTTGAGATACCGTAACAAGTGGTGTGCTGCCATCAAGTGAGTAGTGCGAGGCGCAGCCATAAATTGACTGAGCTTATGGACAGCATAAGCTATGTCCGGCCGAGTAAAGTTAAGATACAAGAGCCGACCCACTAGGCGCCTGTATTGGAAGGGATCTTGAAGTAAACTGCCATCCTCACTAGTAAGATGATGGTTGGGGCTTAAGGGGGTGGACAGGGGTTTTGCATTTATGTATCCCGTGTCTTGAAGCAATTGGACAGTGTATTGCCGTTGGGAAAGGTAAATTCCAGTCGCATTCCGAGCTACCTCGATCCCCAGGAAAAATCTAAGATCACCTAAGTCCTTCACCTTAAAACTGTGTTGAAGAAAAGACTTAGCATGCTGCAGATGTTCAACTGAAGGCCCGGCCAGAACAATATCATCCACGTAGACAAGTAACACTACCAAGTCGGCACCTTGACCTTTCAAGAAGAGAGTGTGATCTGCCTGTGTTTGGTGAAAACCATAGTTCTTGACTGCCTCTGTGAAGCACTTATTCCACTGCCGTGAGGCTTGTTTGAGGCCGTAGATCGATTTGTGTAACTTACAAACAAGTTTCCCAGATTCAGTGTGTTGATGTCCAAGTTTCCCAGATTCAGTGTGTTGATATCTGTGGACAAAACCTTGCGGTAAGGTCATATAAACCTCCTCCGTGAGCTCACCGTTAAGGAAAGCGTTGTTAACATCGAGTTGCATGAGGGTCCAATTTAACTTGGCTGCCAGGGAAAGAATAATTTTGATTGTATTTGGCTTCGCTACGGGTGCAAATGTATCAATATAATCAACTCCTTCGCGTTGATTATACCCTTTTGCCACCAATCTCGCCTTGTGTTTTTCCACCTTACCATCCGCATTGAGTTTAAGTTTATAGACCCATTTGTTCCCTATTGCTGTCTTTCCTTCGGGCAGAGGTACTATGGACCATGTACCATTACTTCTAGAGCCTGCAATTCCTCTCCCATGGCCTGCATCCATGTGTCTGACTTGGAAGCCTGTAGGTAAGTAGTTGGTTCCTCAGTTGAATCAAGGGCATTGATGAAACTTTGATAAGGGCCTGAGAAATTCTGATAACTGAGCACTCCGGATAGAGGATAGAGAGTCTTTCCTTCTCTGAGTGCATTGCATTGGAAATCCTGCAGATGATGAGGCCTCCTGGACTGTCTAGCTGATCTTCGAGGAGGTTGAGGCTGAACATCATGTGCACTTGTGGCCACTGAATCCTCAGAAAGATCATCAACTTCCTGATCTGAATCTGTCATAACTTCATGCTGGTCGGCAATGTCTGTGGCAAACTCTGCCTGTGTGGTGTCTGGCAGGTTTGCCTCAGCAGGCTGAGTCACCTGTGGCTGCATCACATTTGAGGGAAGCTGGTCTGGAGGTTCCAGATCTTCAGGCAAAGAGAAGGGCTGAGGCAACACATGACTGGGAAAAGGGTCCTCAGGGCCTTGGGAGAAATCCTGCAGCTTTGCAAATGGAAATTCTGTTTCAAAGAATTTTACATCCCTTGATACCAAAACTTCTCTCGTGGTCAAGTCCAAAACTTTATAACCCTTAACTCCATTTGGATATCCAATGAATACACATTCCTTAGCTCGGGGATCAAACTTCCTACGACCTGCACTAAGAGTGGAGCAAAAGCACAAGCATCCAAAAACTCGAAGCAAAGAATAGTCAAATGGTTTTTGAAAAAGAATCTGATATGGACATTTGCTTCCTAAAGTCACAGAAGGAGTTCTATTAATTAAATAGGCAGCAGTTAAGACACACTCAGACCAATATTCCATTGGAATTTTTGACTGAAAATACAAACTTCTTGCTACATTTAGCAAGTGTTGATGCTTTCTTTCTACCACTGAATTTTGCTGTGGTGTTTGTACACAAGAGAGATGATGCATGATCCCCTTACTATTATACAGATTTGACAGCATGAATTCCTTTGCATTATCTGTTCTTATAGTTTTCACTCGACAAGAAAACTGTGTTTCCACCAAAGTTAAAAAGAAAGGAATGACTGTGGAGATCTCTGATTTCTGTCTCAGCATGAAAGTCCATGTAAATCTTGAAAAGTCATCTACAATAGTCAAGAAATACTTATGTCCTAGATAAGAAGTAACATGGAAGGGACCCCATATATCACAATGGATGAGATCAAACATGGAGCATGCTACTTTTCTGTTATTTGGAAATGCTGTTTTTCTTTGCTTCGCTACAGGACATATCTTGCAGTAAGCATTAGATTTCTGTGTGTCTGGTTTCAAAACATTCAAAACATTATCAGAAGGATGCCCTAATCTTTTATGAAGCAAACTGCTAGACACATTATTCAACAGAACTGGTTCAAAGGAATGAGCATTCTGATACATGTAAAGGCCTGCTATTAAGTCACCCCTGCCAATCACTCAGTGCAAGTTGTCCTGAATCCAAAAACCATTAGTTTCAAAGATAAACCTGCAGGTATTGTTATTCACTAGGCAACTAACAGATATTAGGTTAAAATGGAACTGTGGGACATACAATACATCAGTTAGCAAAATGTGCTCATTTAGCTTATAACTTCCTGCTTTATTAACTCTTATCACAGAGTTATCAGGCAGAATGACTTGAGTCCCCTTTATCTCATGTAATTCATTTAACAAGTCAATATTACCACACACGTGCCTCGTGGCACATGAATCAACCAACCAACAACTCAGATTAGGCAAACTGGGTAAGTTAAAAGATAGGCAGGTACCTGCTTCCCTTTCACCTGAGGTTTGCAGGTCTGTGCTGTTGGGCTGATGGCCTCCACCTGGCTGATTTAACAATGTTTTCAGGTTCTCCAACTGGAATGGAGTCAATTGAAGATGGACCATTGTATCCGTTGCAGTGCTTGGCAGTGAATGTAACTGATGAATGGGTTGTCCTCCTTTTGGCATGGATTCAACTGAAGCTTGATTGACCCGTGGCCCCTTGTACCTTGTTCCTAGTCTGTAACCAGGAGGGTAACCATGTAGCTGATAGCAGCTCTCCACGGTGTGACCCCTTTTGTTGCAATGAGTGCACATGGCTCTGCTTGAATCCTTCTTAGCATTACTGAAAAATTTTCTCGCTGTTTCTTGTTCTCCTTTTGCCGCGAACATAGCCATGTTACCACTGAAATCTTCTGTCACTCTACTCTGCCCTGAGGTTATAGCCCTTTGTTTTTCCTCCTGAACCAACAAAGAAAACACCTTATTGATCGTCGGCAAGGGATCCATAAGCAAGATCTGACCCCTTATCTGCGCAAATGACTCGTTCAATCCCATCAAAAAGGTCAATACATATTCTTCATTCTGATATGCCCTCAGCTGGTTAATCCCACCGCATGTACACTGGCAGGATGGCTTATAACTCATAAATTCGTCCCATAGTGTTTTGAGTTTGGTGAAATATGCAGCTATGCTGTGAGAGCCTTGCGCCAAGTTGACCAAATCTTTCTTGATTTGAAAAATTCTAGGCCTATTGGTTTGCCCAAACCGCTCTTGCAAATCAATCCATACCTCCCTAGCTGTTGAGTTATAAAGGATGCTTGCCGAGATTTCTTTCGATACAGAATTGAGAATCCATGAAATTACCACATTATTGTTCCTCTTCCACGCACTAATCGTTGCTTGATCAGCCGTGGCTAGTAGCACGATCTCCCCGTTCACAAAGCCCTCTTTGTTCCTTCCAGTTAGAGCAATCAACATGGCCCTGCTCCACGTGGTGTAATTATCTCTGATCAACTGTTCGTGCACCAACACTTGGCCAGACGTGTCGCCGGCATTCAAAAAATACGGATTGCTAGAGAAGGATGGGACATTGGTACTGTCTATCGCCCCTGAAGAAGGCGGCGGCATAGTTGAAGAATCTTGTTCGTCTGCCATCGATTGATCGCCCAAGAAACAAGCAAATCGCAGCTAATCTGTTCTACAGATTGTCTCTGATACCATATCAAATTAGAAGAATTGCAAACACAATCTTAACGTGGTTCGGATTCTCAAGATCCTACATCCACGGGCTGTAAATCCTTTATTGATTCACCCTTTCTTGATTACAGAGACGAGCGCACCTCACGTGTATTTCGTGATAATGAACGCACACATTAAAAATGTGAAAAAAAATCAGATGAAGAAAATACTGAACTCAGTTAAAGAAGAAGAATGGCGCGCGCTCCCTTTTAAACCCACAATCATCTGTAAGGTGTAGAAGTCGCTTCTTCCCTTAGCGTTTCTATAAGTTGCCTTGCTGTTTAAATTTCCCGCGTGTATAAAGCGCTCCCACGCGTTTCATCTCTTCTGTAAAGCTCAATTGATAGGTCCTTCTTCATCATGGTTCTTAGTGCTCCATCGATCTTCAGTCTTCATTTTCAACAAAACCCCAGAGGCAGAAAACAGTATTCCGACGAGGGGCGTTCCATACTTGGACCTCCTAGCGAAGATCTCGGGAATCATTCCCCTCTCTGCCATTCCCAGGAGCTGGAAAGAATCTCCGCTCATCTCAGCCAAGAACATGCCCATGTTGGACACGGCGGCGGCTCCTTGGACCCAAGTCCTCAGCCATACGCCGCCTAAGATCTTCGCTAGGTCGGAGAAGTAGCCGTCGGTCCAAGACCCACGGTCCAAGGGGGTCGAACCCGTGCCAGTGAGTAAGGGGATGAAGTACCCAAGAACGACGAGGAACAGAGCGTAGAAGAGGGCTTTGGGTAGGGTTTTCTACCTCGCCGGCGAGCGTGCTTATGGAATCCCAGTAGTTGAGGTTCCAGAAAAGCGTGTTGAGGTATAGGCTCCAGTCTATGCTGTGATCATCGGCGACCAGCCACCGCTTGGGCCTTATCTTGGGGATGGAGATGAATCCCATTACCAAGAAAGGAAGGATGGAGAAGACGCCGATGAACACCGACGCCCAACCCACGATCGTCAGACCTCTGTAGTTCAAGAAAGTCAAAGCGACGGTCAACGCCAGCACAGCCAAGATACGCGGCGCTCCGCCGCCTAATGAAGGTACGGTCGATTTCAGGTAATCGAGGGTAAAGTGCATTGTCGACAACCCCGCCCAGCCACTTGGTCCAACCTAGTAGGAAACCCCAAGATGGGCCAAGAGCAGAAGAAACCCAAACTACGTAGCCGCCATTTTCTGGGAACATTGTGCTCAGTTCTGCCGTGATTAGAGCTTCTGGGACGCTCCCATAGGAATGGGAATAGCAGAAAGCCGGCGAGGGCGAACAGTGGGCCTGCGGCTTTGACGCTGTCTTCGATGCCAAACGGTCCCCCAGAGACTTCGTAGTATATGAGGAAGATGAGGGGTAGGAATGAGATTTTCTTACCGCTGTTTCTTGCTGTAGGTGATTCACCTTCGTTGACGACTGCTGTGTACTGAGAAGGGCTGAGAACTCCCATTGAAATAGAAGCTTGCTTGTTCCAGCTCATTGATTCTCGGAGCTTCTGCATTTTGATTTCACAGCATTTGTTAATGGAATCAGATAAATGAGGATTTTAATCAGGGAAACGCATATTGACTGCTATACATCCATATGCAGACAACAAAAAGAAGTAATAACATGAAGCTTCGAAGTCAACAACTAACTTCGCATGATCTCCTTTTATTACCGGGGAAAAGAAAAATGCGTAAAAAAAGAAAGAGAAGTTGAGGAAAATGTAAAAAGTTACCAGCACCGCTAAGCCCAGTCCACGTATATATTCCATGATGGGCCTTCTAGAAGTTAGATCGAGATATTTGGGCCTACTGATATTGGGCTTACCATATATGAGCCCATCGTCTGGCTAATTTTACACGACCAACAAAATATATTATTAAATTAATATGGCTAAATAAAATCAGGGAGCCAATCAAAATATTATATTAGGCTAGGAGCCCAGCCATATTACCAATTCCTATATGAAAAATAATAATATAATATATAATTCTTCCAAGTTGTGGATGAAGGAGAATGATGTACGTTACTCCTCCATTACACTATCTATACAAGCTTAACCTAATCTTGAAATTAGATCAGTGGCGGAGCTAGACTTATAAATCAGTGGGGTCCATATTTAAATAAGAAAATATTATTAATAGGGTCTAATTTGTATATAATATTTGTGGGGTTTTAATTTTGAATATATTTCTTCATTGGGGTCATTTTTGCAAATAATAGTTATATTATATATTATTTTCATTTTTTCTATTAAAGTTTATAAGGAAATGTTTTTTTGAGTGGGGTCCATGCACCCCATTGGTTCGGAGTAGCTCCGCCACTGAATTAGATGCCTGCTTCATTACAGACCACATCAACGCCTTGACCAGAAGCAGTGTTAATTATTCACGACTTAATGACTTACATATATTTTACAAGCTAACATAAGAAGAAAATGTTGAATGTTTTTATTTACCTCCTCGTCTCGTTCATCAGTCCCTCGCCTTTCTTCCTCTTTTGCTGTGGGAGTTGAGCTTACATTACTCAATTCGCTGGATATCATCTCCATGGAGGATGATGAGGGTTGTATTTCTGACTTACTCATGTTAGTCTTGTTCTTGTTACCAAAATTTTTTAGCAACTTAGTTATTTAGGCAACACGAGAGAGAGAGAGAGAGAGAGAGAGAGAGAGAGAGATTGTGTTGTCCATGATGTATACATAGATCTATACAATACACAAGATCAAGGTGTTAAATAGGTTTTATTATGATATGCTAAGAGAATCTTCAACGGGCACTTCATTTTTGTGTAAAACACAAAAATAAAGTACGTCTTTACTCCAATGGGACTCTATATCTAACACTACTATTGTGTTGATCTGCAGAGATACTCTAGATCTAGAGTACACACAATTTTCAAAACAAAAATTGTGTTGAACTTTCTATTTATTTATAATTTAATTAATAAAAAATATTTTAACTATATTTAGATATTTGATATTCTTATAATAATAAAAGTAAAACAATATTTATTTTCTAGTATTTATTTATATTTTCATTTTAACTTAATAAAATTATAATTAAATAATATGCTAAGTTTATAGTTAGTTAATTTTAAATATTAATTATTATAATTTATTGACTTTATAATAATTATAACATAAAGTTTAATATTTAATTTGATTTTTAGAGTAGAAAATAGAGTTAATGGGTTGGAGTGAAAATTAGCGTAGAAAATAGAGTTTATGGGTTGGAGTAAAAGCACTGTAGCAGCTGTAATATTGTACAGAATTAACTGTATTTTCATGGTGCGGCGGGTTGGAGATGCTCTAATATGTGTGGGGTCATAGGTTTTATTTGTCGGGTAAATTTTAATTCCAAAGAAAAATAAGGTTATAAATGTAAAAAAAACACGCATGTATGAAACGCCCAATCAATTAGGCTATCAATTAGAAAACCTATAGCTAAGACGCAACCACCACTATAACGTGAGCCGTCACCGCCAGTCCTACGTCGTCACCGGAGATTCCATATCAGGGGTTACGGATAGGAGATATTTAGGCGCCTCTTCGAGAATCAGAGTAAATCGGCGTTAAAGATCGTATTGTTTTTTTTTTATCTCGCTTTAATTATCGTTCTTCTTCCGTTGGTTTTGATTGGTGCGTGATAGGTATGAGTCGATCGGTAAGAGGCTCAGGCATTAAACGGAAAAGACCCGATTCAGATCCGTCGTTTCTGAATGACGCGGACCATTAAGAGCAGAGGAGATTCAGGCATATGCAGGGCCGTAGCTTCCATAAGGCCAGTGAGGCGGTCGCCTCGGGCCCAGCTTTGAAAGGGGCCCAAAAAATTTATCATACCTATATGTAAATATAGCGTCGCGGTTGGATATATCTCGTCCATAACTTCTGAAATTAGGTGTCGTGAGGTAGACGACGACTAATTAGGGCATTTCTGGTATTCTAATTTATGGTTCTTGGGGTTTTCAAATGTTTGGCCCAATTTTTAACAAGCGTTTGTTCGTTAGAATATAGAAAATAACATATATTATCCAAATACATTAAGCAATGTAAATGAAGTTTAAAAAAAGAGGAATAGCTTGAAAGTTTATTTATCTCGTTAAATACGTTATTATTAGTCTAGATTATGATAGTCTTATAATTCTATTATTTAAATTTTCGTACATTGTTTAACTTTATTGAATATACACGTTTGAACATGCTTATTGATGTTTGATTTGCATTATTTTCCATTTTTTCTTAATGACTTTTTTAATACTAATAAGAATTTTCAAGATATTTGTATAAATGTAATATAATACTATCTCTGTCCCACTTATTTCTTCTCATCTTTCTATTTCGGGCGTCCCACATAATTCTTCCCATTTCCAGTTTTGGTAAAAAATTATTCCAATAATTAAACTAATTACACCATTTATATTAAAAAAAGACTTCTTAATTTGCGTGTCCACTAATAAGTTTTCTCTCTCCGTACCTTAAAAGTGTATCATAATATTAAACTAATGTAGTTTCTTAATCTCCGTGCCCACTAATCTTTGGGAAGAATTAAATGGGACGGAGGAAGTAGAAAATTTTGAAATATATGTAATATAATAGAAAATTTTGTAATATACATATGTGAATTGTGATATAAACTTATTATGTGTTTTTAACCTCTTTACAAATATAATCTAGTATAGTTGCAAAGAAACTGATATATTTTACCTTTTTTTAAGAAAAGTGCGTATCGTCCGCGACCGCGTCGAGACAATGCAATATCTGTATTGCTCGCTTCTGCATCGACGTCCGCATGCGCGACGGCGAACCATGCCTATAAAACACCAAGATAGTTTTTAATTTATGATTTAATTAACTTACATTTACAGTTAAATTTATGTTAGACTACGTATGTTATTTAGAAAAATACAGGGCCCGAATTTCGAGGATCGCCTCAGGTACCGACTTCGTGAGCTACGGGCCTGGGCATATGGTTACGAGACATCAGGGCGGAGACAGAGCTGCTCGACCCTTTGATGCAAAAGTCACTCAAGTCGTTGACTTCTAAGAATCTAATCAAAGAAGTCGTCAACGTCAAGAACAGGGGGAAGAAGCATTACATGGCTGCTGAGTTCGAACCTTCTACAGAATTAACGGGAGGAGATTGGTACTCCAATGGAGAACTAGACGAAGTGTTCATTAGTATGGTTAAAAAGCTGAGCTTGCAGTATATTAGAAGAGGCAAGGTGGTTACTGCAGAAGGCATTTGCAACTCCCTCAATAGGTCGGGGGCTTGGCTAATGACTTGACCAGCCAACAGACTAGTGAGATACTCTATTCTATGATTTTGGACAATGACATCATTGAGGCGAGGAGCACGGGTTTGGGAGATTATCGTTCGATTCCCGTTGGGGCGGTCTGTTATAGCGCTGCAAAGGCCGCCAGGGCAGGTGCGTTTGCTTCGATACCTTGCGGTGCTTGTCCTAGGATTAGCATGTGTGCGCCTGATGGGATCATCTCTCCAAGCACTTGCGTTTATTACAATAAATGGTTGGGCCTAGACTTTTGAAGTTCCATAGCATTGCTTAATTTTAAGCTTTTTGCCTTTCTTAGTTGTCTTAATAATTATCTACTTCTTGTTTCTGGCTTTGGAATTTACATGGTTTGAAGACGTGGAAAGTTATAATATAAACATCGTCCCATACATATGTTACGGTGATTTTCAAGTTTCGATTCATCTGCACGATTTGCACACTCAACACACATACGCACACATAATCACAATCTTTCTAGCGAGTCTCTGAATGTGTAAAGAAAGCAACATTTTTCGAATATGCATCTGTTTTTATTCAGGAACTATTTGGACTTCGATCTCTGATGCTTCTCTCTTCTTCGCCTTTTCTTTCTCGAGCAAGTAGATTCTGTCAGCTTCAGGCATTGCAGACATGATGGTCTGAAGCTTGGAGTTCAACTCTTCAATCCTCTCCATCAACCTATCGTTGGTGAACATTCCAAGTAGAACATCTTGGGTTGTCTCCCAGCTTTCGTATAATGGTAAGGCTATGATAACAGCTGAACCAACCGTACCCCATGCAATAGCTATTGCTGCCCAGAATGTGAAATATCCCGTGCTAAATTGCCCTGCACCAGCCCAGAAAAAAGCATTAAACGAAACCAAAAATCGTAACTGTTTTTCATCATTACTACTTTATTTAGTCACCTGCAGGGAGTGTAAGTATAGGCCATAACACCACAATTAGGAGAGTAAATCCAACGCCCCATTTAATTATCCATCTCCTCGCATTTTTCAGCTTTTCCTCTTTGTACTCCTCCGCCGAAACATTGCTCTGTTCTTTCTCGACCACTGTGATCTGCCTAGTTGTCTCCCAATCGTAGTTCTGAGGCCACTTAAAGCTGCATATCGCATGTACGGCCCCACCAACTAGGATCGAAACTAGGTTTCCCGCCAGCATAGGTGCATTTCGACCCGTGGTGTCTAAATTGACCCGCCCATACTCGACTTTCGTTACGGTCAGCCATGTTATGATCCCCAAGACACAACCCATGACAGCCCCTAAAATTGCCCCTGAGGAATTGGCTTTCTTCCACAGAAGCATGAAATTGGAAGAACAGCTGAGCCATGAAGACTCCCATGGCTAAGTACATCCAACCTAGTGAAACCCCAGCCTTGCTTAGGATCACTGCTAAGATCCCCATGAAGCATCCAAACCCTAGAACGACGCTCCTCGACACTTTTAGGATCTGTTTTCCCGTGGCTTGTGGGTTGATTATATGTTCGGTAGATGTCGTATGTGCACAGAGATGAAACTGCTATTAGCTCTGAGGAGCCTGCTGATGTCACAGCCCTGATCCATGCATGTTTTCATCATCAGATCTTTATCAGATTTCTGTGATAAAGATAAAAGAAATAGTGTCTGTATATATGGCTTGCTTACATGAAAAGCATGGTAAGGAGGAGAACTGATCCTCCTTTTCCCATCAAAGCTATAGCTGTAGCTGGCGGGACGAGTCCATGGCTCGCCTCGCTCGCTGTGATAGGCAAATCGAGGGCTAAAGCTCCTAAGCCGAGGGACGTGGCCAAAGAAAATGGCACGGCGAACCAAACCAATCCTCCGAGTAAATACCCCTTGTGTGTTGATGAGGGCCTTGCAGCTATAGCACTCATCCAATATCCCTAAGTTTGAAATTAAACTCTTTAACAAGATGAAGTCGATCCAAATAGGGATAAATCTGTTTGCATCGTTGATGCTTACGTTATCGACGAAAACTGTCCCAAAATTGCCAACGATGTTGATGATGCCAAAGATAAGACCGCCCGAGCTCAGCATCGTGACGTAAGACCCTTTGTAGTTGCCACTCACAGGTCTACAGATTGCCCCGTATGGGAAACGGGATCTTGGCAAGTCCTTGTTTTGCTGGCAATTTCCAACAAATGTCTGTAAACTACGCTTGGGCTCCCCAATTTGCTGCTAGCCACGTACACCAAGAACACGAAAATGACTAGCGCCACGTGTACTGCAGCGAAGAAACAGCAGTCGTTAACTTTTTTCTGTCATAAGAAAACCAATAGCTTCGATCTTTTACCAGCTTCTATTAAGTTTTGAACTCACTGACCTATTGCCGAATGAATGTAGCTAGCTAGGAAAGTGGCTTTGAGTCCGCCTGCTAATGTGTAGACTATGACGCCGAGAGGCATGAGAAAGCTTGCGGCGTAAATGTTCACTCCAGTCAGTGCATTTACCACAGCAGATCCTCCGAGGAGCAGCATAGCAGTCACGATAATGTTTGTCATGAAGCAGAAAATAAGAAAAATGATATGGGCTGGCGTACCCCACCTGGGTCAAACGAAAGAAAGACTCAGTTTTTCAGCAGATATTTCAAGAAAAACGAATGCAAGTTGCAAGAATTATGAATTGTATCGATGGCATGCCTTGCTTTCACGATTTCGCAGAGGGTGTGAGCGCGGGGAGCTTTTCTTTTGATCTCGATTGCCATGACGCCAAACAATAGCACCTGTTTATCACACTCAGAAACTTGTTAACAGCAAATGACGTTATGACATTAGAGTCGATGTAAGAAGAGAACATTCCTGTATCGTAGCTCCACTTGCATACCAGAAAGGGCCACTGATTCCATATTCCCAGGCTACGTTAGAACTTTGCAAGATCGTCGCAGCCCAGTCCACTGTTCATTTACTTACAACTGTTATAATTATGTGTAAGAGCTAAATCAAGAACTAAATGACTGAACCTGCGAAACGATAATGCTGGCGATCAGCCCTGTTTTCACGTTTCGGCCCACAGTGTTGAACCATTCTGAAGTGTGGCTCGAGCCCACGTATCTCTTTTCGAGCCAAACCTAGGAAAGAAAAAGCCCGCCGAAGACCATTCAAGGTAGTGAGGAAAAGAAAAAGGAAAAAGAAAAACTGAAGCTTTCACAATTAGGGCTGGGGAAATATACCGAAATACCGATATACCGTCCTTATCGTATCGTAACGTATCGAAAATGTCGAAAATTTTGGTATACCGAAGTTTTTGGTAAGGTATGATACCGTACCGAAATACCGAAATATTTTTTTTATATATTTTATATATATATACACAAATAGATATATTATTTCAATGAATATAAAATGGATAAAAATATTATAAGGATCTTCATAAATTTATTAGCCCATAAATTATTAACTATACCCAACTATGTGGTTATGTAAAGTTCTTTGTCTTACTAAGGAGATTGACTAAAATATATAAATTTTTTTAGGTTATTTTATGAATAAAAATCTTTTTATTTTGGAAAATTTAGTATTAATAATCCATCTTATTGGGGTCTAAGGAGTTTGAATTGACAAAAAATTCGAAAACAACAAATTAACGAGTTACGAGACACGCTTGGTAAAAAACCCTCCGTGTGAACGGTATAGCAGGTATGATACCGATACCATACCGAAATTTTGGTATGATACCTTATCGAAATTTAAGGTATACGAAAATTTTGGTATGGTATTGGTATGATTTTTTTCGATACCGAAATTTCGGTACGGTATACGGTATTACATTTTTGATACGGTATACCGTACCGAACCACCCCTATTCACAATAGATGAGCAAATCAAATTTTACCAGAAAAGAAGTAAACACAGCAAAAAACGCCCCAAACCCAAGAATCACAGAGTACCCAACTCCTTGGTTGAGCACTGGTTTGCCACCGAAGAAATTGCTCTGTCTCACGCAAGTGTCGCCATCTCCATGGTTGTAATACTTGGCTTAGAACTCAAATGGCGGGCAGCTTGTCAGAGAAGAGGCCATCGGTGTTATTTATTGCTAGTGCTAGGCGATAACTACACTAAACACTCCTTCCCTTCTGCAAAAACTGCTAATAATTTGTGGGAATTTATAGCAAGGGGGGAGCTTTCTTGGACGGAATATACTATAAATGTAAATCACAAAGTCAGACTATGCACAGCTCTTCAGATGATTATAATAATGGATGCATCTCTCTCTTAGATGGTGGTGGTGAATGATTTAATCATGTATTGTTGAGTAGACCTTTTGGAGTTTGGAATTTGTCTAACCAATCGATACCGTTTGGCTCATCCTTTGACTTTAGTATATTCGAAGTCAAAGCCTTTCTGTAGAGCTTTGAGGATACCACCATCACGCAAAGATTCAGTAATCGAGATATTTTTTTATGTAACTTATTATATCAATCTGTCTTATTCCATAACACGAATTCACTCCCTTGTCCCATCCCATCACGAATTCACAACCAAGTTGAAGATGACTTCACACATGACATCACTGCCCAGAATGGTCATAATATGGGAAGAGAAGATAATTGCAGTTTTATTCTACTTCAAGTACTTGGCTTGATAGAGATTCTTCCATTTTTTTTTAATCTGAAAGAGATTCAGCTTCTAATTTAGGAAACTCCAACCCGTTGAAGATGGCGAAATGAGTTTTCTTTTATTGCAACTGTGTAGTAGTTGAGTTGCTCTATACAAACATATCAGGCAAGCAAGAGGGAACATAATAGATTTAACCATAGTTTGACTTTGATGCCATTCTTGCTATTAACAGCCACATAGAGAAAGATTTGCTTTCATATATAATCAATCTCATGAAATGCATTGTGCCAAAAGGAAGTCATAACATAATGAACCTCTCCATTGCCATGTATTATGTATAAAAGTAATTTTCTAGCAAAAAACATAAGACATGAATCGTTTTCTACCGTTCGTCCACGGTCTTTGTTAAGGAAGTCGAAGAGCTTGAGAAAATCTGCCCTAGCTGATGGTAAGGAATCTTACTTATCTAAGAATACTGATGCATGGCTCAGATGACCGAGCGGTCGAGGCTTGCTTCTCTCTATGTGATGCCGAAGTTACCAGATAAAGCCCAGCTATAGTGAGAAGTCCTCCCAAAAACACTGTTTCGAATTTCACAGAATAATATCAGCAATGTATTGATCTGAAGTTGCTACAAAGGATTTTACATGGAATGTGTAATAAGAGAATAGAGATTTAACCTTCCAAGGTATACGGGGCTTCCAAGGAAAGCTCTCGATAAAAAAAGCCGAAGCAGCAGGTTGGAGTGGATTGTATAAAGCAACCAAGGAAGGACCGAGAATCTTATTCGACCATGTCAGAAGCCCATAGTTTAGTGCAGATGCTACAATGCCCTAAAAAAGGAATAGAATCAGTGATTCAGACATTTCCATCTCAACATATAAGATTAAGGAAAGACAGTCAGTCGTCTTACAGCATATAATACAGCAAAAGTCTCAGATTTTGTGAGACTCCAATCTGTAGATTCACTCGTCATGAAAAGCGCAGCTATAAGCATACAAGAAGCGCCAAATGAGTACGAATACGCCCTCACTGATATGCTCGCTGGATATTTAGCTAAAATTGGAGCCTGAAACACGCATAAGAATTACTTCAAAATAGTTGTGCATGAAAACTAGACATAACAAAATGATATTATCTCTTGTGTATTGTACCTGAATGGCGAGATAAGTCGCCATGCGCATGCAATTTCCGACGAGGCATAAGATTCCCAAATGCCAATTATTGAGTCCCAAGTCGAAAAGCAGAGGTCAACCAGCCAACGGGCTCGGGCTGGCCCGTGGCGCTTATCTCATTATGGTCTGCAAAATCTGATTCCTTGTAACCTAAGATAGATGGACCACGGAACATTGCCATCAGAATGGCACCTGGAACACAAACAAGTGAACTTCCTATCTTTGCTTGGCCTTCTGTTCTGTTTTTCTTAGATTCACTGTTTCTGTGCTGCAAAAAAGAAACACATATATATAGAAGTTCAACTGCTTGTGTGTGTGTGTAGTAGAGAGAGAGAGAGAGAGAGAGAGAGAGAGAGGGACGGAGGGAGGGAGGGAGGGAGAGAGAGAGAGAGAGAGAGAGAGAGAGAGAGAGAGAGAGAGAGAGAGAGAGAGAGAGAGAGGACGGAGGGAGGGAGGGAGGGAGGGAGAGAGAGAGGGAGAGAGAGAGAGAGAGAGAGAGAGAGGGAGGGAGGGAGAGAGATATGACCCCATTAGTACAGCCAGTATGAAAGTGAAGACTGGAATAGCAGGTTGTATAGCAGCAGCATAAGTTGGACTTGTGTAGCCTAGGCCGAGCAGAAACAAAAGCTGGATGCCAAAAATTCTGAGTAAACCGATTATTAGGTTGAGAAATTGAGAAATAAACTCTGGCTAAAAGAAACGAAAACATAATTACCCTGTTAAACCAAGAAAGAAGAACCCTATTACCAACTGTCGGTTCAACGGCACTCTTACCGTTCTGTAAATAAATGAAAGCGAGTCAAAATGGGTACAATAATGTGATTGCTACACTATTAAAACAACGTAAGGTTCATCCCACTGTTTCGAGCAATCTCCATTAGCTTCCATAACTACATGAAACTATGCTGTTATGTTCCTCAATGAAGGTATCATTGGAAGAATATCAAATGCCTCACTTTGCATACAAGATCCAAGATTATCTGTCGTTGGAAAGTCCACGAGCATTAGGATATACACTAATCGGACAACTTCATCTCAATCTTCTTCTATTGACAGAGAAGATTATTACTTTACTTGCCATTGCCAATCAAATCCCTGTTTGTCATAAAGATCCAACGATTTCACGTCACAGGACTTTCAGATCTAACCAAAGAGCTCAATCTCCATGGCAGGACCAGACATTTCACACATACATTTGAACCCAAATCAGCTCAACATAAGCCATAAAGCCAAAATCAAGACCTTCGCTCAACGCACATATTCACTCATCGAGAGGCATCAATTAATAAAAACCCAAAGAGAAACATGAAGCGGTGAATAGAGAGAAGGACACCAACTTTTCCCGAAAATAGGCGACTGGCGCGAGGATCGATAGCGCGAGAAGATCGAAACACGCAGAAGACGAGCTGATTGACGCCGACGTTGAGTGCCACCTTGGTTATGACATGGTATCCGCCGTTGAATACCTGTACGGCCGCCAATGCCACGTGGGCCTTGTACGGTTCAGCGCCATTAGCCATTGCAAACGAAAATCATCTCATAGGCTCATTGAAAATCACCAACTAATGTCTCTTTTGAAGCGTGGGATGGTGATGTGGCGTCGGCGTCGCTCGGGACAGAGGGTTGATGTCGTGTGAGGTACGCGATGCAATTGAGGAAAGGGGTATTTTAGCTGGTGTTCGTTTTAGGTGAATTACCTTTCATTTTCTGAATAGACACCTGTACCTTACTATCTAAGGAGAAACTACTATAATACCTTACTTAAAAGGTAGTTCGGGACGTTAATTATAATTAAATGATAAAAGTGTTAAAAAACGAAAAAAGAAAAAGATAAAAAGAAAAAAGTAAGAAAACAACGACAATTCATTCGCCGTGAGACCCCTTGTGAAGATTTCCAGCACTAGAGCTCTACGAACTCATGCAATGGCGTCTGAATTGCAAGTCATTTTACTTCTTCAGTTGTTTCGCACATTGCCGAGTATGTTTCTCTGTTATTTGGGTGTTTGAGGGTTGTTGATTTCGTTGGTCTCACACAGCCTAAGAATTTCACATAGTCTGCCTTAAAGTTGATTTGTAACCCGTTGATGAAGGCTGTGTTTGAGATAGGGTTTCAGAGTTTAAATTGTGAAAAGAAAGGATTTTCAGAAATTAAATCGAATGGAAGAGAAAAGGTTGTCAGAGTTAGACGGGTTCTCCTATTTGAGCTCATGTCTGAGGACCCGTCTCGATCTGAGAACCCCTTAATGGTTTGATAACCCACCTTGATAATGTGATGGGTTCCCAGATTTTTATGGGTCCTCAGATCGGTGACCACTTCTGAGGACCCGTAGAAAGTCTGAGAATCCAACACACACAATTTGAAAGCAACAGTTTATATTCGACTAAATATGATTTTCTTTTGAATTTATATAGGTTTTATTGAAACCACAACTTTATCAGGATGATGACTTCGACTATAAAGTCGTATTACGTGAAGATCTGTGAGCGTATAATAAATTTCCTGAACCAAGCCGAGCTTCGGGAAATACTGGCATCACAGTTTGGCCACGTAACCTGTGCTGGGCCACAATTCAAGTAGAAATCAGTGAACCTTAACTAAGCACTCAGATAAAACAAATGGTCTTAATATTAATTTATTATTGAATTTCCGTATAAAAATTATAACAATCCATTTAAAAGTAGAAACAATTGCAAACCCTAATTAAATTATTATTTAATTCTTGGACAAAAAGTACTCAAATAGAATAATGGGTCTCAATATTATCTATGATTGAATTTTTTCATATAAAGATTATAATAATCTAATAATCCATTTAAAAGTAGAAACCAGTGAAAACCCCGATTAAACACTTAGATAAACACAAAGGGTCTCAATATATAATTTATTATTGAATTTCCATATAAAATTATAATAATCCATTTAAAAGTAAAACAAGTGAAAAGGCTAATTAAATTATTATTTGAAATTTTTTTCTTTGACAAAAAAGTACTTAGATAGAACAGAGGGTCTCAATATTAGTTTATTATTGTATTTCCATAAATTATAATAGTCCATTTAAAAGTAGAACCAGTGAAAACCTTGTTGATTACCTGAGGACCCTAGGCAATCAAGATTGATTTTTTACGATTTGGCGTGTCTACAGACAGTTTAGTGTTCAATATTCGGTGGTTTAGTGGTTTGCATCAGAGAGATATATGTCGTGAAATCTCAACTTATTTAAAATTTTAAGTTAACACGTTGTTTTGAGTGATAATGAGGTATGCTTGTATGAATAATGTTCTACAACTTTCGTATTCTTACCGACATTCCATATTTTTTTTATTAAGGATGCAATTGACATGTGAAAAATGCTTTATATTATTCGTGGTGAGCGGTTCCTTCCATTATACTATTTGGGGGCTAAAAATCATAGTCAAAGTTCGTTTGACTGAACGAGTCATAAGAAGTTACACAGGTTCTCACAAAAATGATTCATCTCGGATTACCCTTTCTATACCTGAGTACCCAATAATAACCCTTTTAGAGTAACATATATATTTTAAAGACATAATAATTACGAAATCATTCACGAGTGAGTTAAAGGTCACTTTCGAAAACAGTCAGGCATGTCATAACTCATTGTCACTGTCAGGAATCGTTCATGAGTGGATTAACTCTTGACTAGTGGGTTCTCAGAGTCTATATGGGTTCTCTGATAAGAAATAAACACTAAGGACCTTGGAGGACCCTAGACAAATCACGGTTGGCTTTGTACGATTTGGCGTGTCTAGAGAAGATTTTAGTGTTCAATCTTCGGCGGTTTAGTGGCTTGTATTGGGGAGGTAATAGGTGTCATGAAATTTCAGCTTATTTAAAATTTTGAGTTAACATGTTGTGTTGAGTGATAACGAGGTATGATTGTATGAATAATGTTCTACAACTTTCATATTATTATCGATGTTTCTCATTTTTTTTAGCTAACGACACAATTGACTCATCATTAATGGTGGGATATTATTCATGACGAGCGGTTCCTTCCATTAAACTGTTTCGGGGTTCAAAATCATAGTCAAAGTTCGTTTGACTGAAAGGGTCCTCACAAGTTGCACATGTTCTCACAACATAATTTCAAAGTTGAGTACTTTTTCTTTTCCTGAGTACCTTTCATCGAAAATTCGGCGCGGGACACCATTTCGAAGTATTATCATCGCTAATTGTCCATTGCCCACCGAATTGAAACACAATGTTTATTAATGTCATAAATTCTTTATATTATTCGTAACGAGCGATTCCTTCCATTATACTCTTTGGGGGCATAAAATCGTAGTCAAATTCGTTTGACTAAACGAGTCCTTAGACATTACACAGGTTCTCCCAAAATGATCCAACTCTGAGTACCCTTCGTTTCCTGAGTACCACAAAACCTTGGAAATTATACAGCTGAGAACGTAGAGGTGTCCAGATATATAACGGGTACTCAGGAATCATTTCATACCTGGGTATTCGTTATAAAACTGAGAACCCGTACTAAAGAAGACGGTATGATATCCCTACCAAGAGATATAACTACGATTTTGGTTCACCGCTTCATATCAAACGGTGGAAAAAGGTTTCTCTACTCTTAACACCCGCAAAAGAGGGCCCAACACTATGGTTCCCAGTGAATGTAACAGCAAGAACCCAAAACTAACCGGAATTTGATTATGAAATTCATCAAGACGGCACTGGTTTCATTTAAATTAACTAAACAAATAGCAAACCCACCCAAAGTTATAGTTGGCGGACGAAAACCCGGAAAAAATGACTTACTTTCAAGAATAATGTGATAAATTTCATGGTTGAACCACGCAACTTCAACAAACCGTAAACTTTTCTTGATTTTGTTTCTCCAATCGATGGTTGTTGGGGTCATAAATGGTCGTTTGCATCATTAGTACTGATTAGTGCTGTGGTGGTTGTAGCGTCGTAAATCGTTGAGTTTTCTTTTTCTTCAATTTTTTATTTTTTACCCTGAATGTCGTTGGGTTTTCTTTTTCTTTTTTCATTCTTTTTGTTTATATATCTAATCGATGATTAGTGTTCAGCTAATTAAATTATTTAAATGGAGGTCACTTGACCAAAAACTTATAGTTAGTCATTTTAGAAAAACTCATTCAGCGTTCATTTAGCTAAAGTACCCCTAATTGGTGCGAACTGGGAACATTGACGGAAAAAAAAGTAACATTCAGATCCTTTCACGTAAATTACGTAAATTACAAATTACAAATTGGTGCTTCTTGGAGAGGATAAATCCGAATATGCACCATAAATTTTTATTTAAAAAAAGTGATACTGAATCTGAACCTTATCCTTAGTTTCTGAAAGTATGGCGCTGTCATTGGTCCACTATTCTCTTGGAGTGCAGAATTAGTCAATGTCTCTGACAATATTTTAAGCACGTTTATTTATTTTCATTGGAGGGATACGTGGGTCCGATCGGGTCGGGCAGGGTCTGCTCTGACTTTATGAAACTTATTTGGGCTAACATCCACCGAAAGGCCCAATAGTTCATTATTATTTAGGCTGCTATCCTCACGAGGCATAATTGAAGTATGACTTGAATCAATTAAGTCAACTTATGAATCGTTGACCCTTCTTTTTCCCCGTAACAAAGTTCAGATTTTTTCGCGTTCTTTGATTCTTCAGATCGAAATACTATAAGCTCTCCGCAATCGGCACCTCGCTTGCTTCTTACCCTTTTGCTTGATTAATTATATTATTTTCTGCGTAAGGTGTTTTCTTTTTTTTCTTTTTTTTTCTGAGGGAGATGCTGCTGAGATATGCGTCTATGATTTTAACTGTACTGTCACTCATCGCCTATTTGGCGTCGTAACAGAAAACGAAATTAAATTGATGATAAGAGTTTTAACGTGGTTCGGATCTTGAATAATCCTACGTCCACGGAGGGAATTTGTAATCATTTATTCACAATCTGCAGATTACAAGATCAAGAAGATGAACAACAATCTTCTTGCTAAGAACTCATCAATTTACAGTGAGCTAAAAAATGGGTAAAGGTGAACAGTGTTGTTCTGTTGTTCAATCGCTCAAACGGTCTATATGAAGAACTCCCGCCAAGTTGATTTCACTTATCTCTTGCTGAAGCCTCGCTTTGATCAGCGATTTAATAAGTTCCCTTAATGATTTGAAAAATGCGCCAACTAATACGTGTTTCTCATATTTAAAACTTCAGCTTCTCTTGTGATTTATCATCAGACTTAAACTTCGAATCTCCTTGGCTATACTCTGAGTTTGCAGCTTGCCTTTGCTCCTGAATTTCCAATAGCCCCCGCAAGATGGACTGTAAAGATTTATGACAGACATCTTGAGTAGGAATTCCCGTAAGACTGGGGCTGGTAATGCCTTAGTAAAGACATCAGCAAGCTGGTTGTCTGTCCTATATGATAAGAGTTTAATATCTCCTGCTGCAAAATAATGTCGAATGAAATGACAGTCTACTTCTATGTGTTTAGACCGCTCATGGAACTTTGGATTCGAAGCTAACTGGGCTGCTGATTGGTTATCACAATAAAGGACTGGTTTCTGTTCCAATGGAATGCCCATATCTTCCAACAGGTGCTTAATCTAGAGCACCTCAGCAACAGCAGCTGCAAGTGCTCTATACTCCGCTTCAGTGGATGATCTAGAGACCGTGGCTTGCTTCTTTGCTTTCCAAGTTATCAAGGAACCGCCTATAAAAGTGCAATAACCTGTAACTGATCTTCTTGTATCTTTACAGGCTGCCCAATCTGCATCCGAGAAGGCTTTAAGCTGGAAGTCTTTATCTGATGATAATTCCCTGTCCAGGCGAACCCTTCAGGTATCTAAGCAAGTGATGCACAGCTGTGAGGGGAGTGGTCCTTGGCATTGCTATATATGGCTTAGTTTATGCACTGTAAATGCAATATCAGGCCGAGTGAATGTTAAGTAGAGAAGTCTGCCCACTAGCCTCCTATACTGAACGGGGTCTGGCAGTAAATCTCCTCCATCCCCTGTAATTGTCTGATTTGGGTTCATAGGAGTTCCAAGGGGTTTAGCACTTATATAACCACTGTCTTCTAGTAGCTGCATTGTATATTGCTTCTGTGACAAGTATATTCCCTTTTCATTGCATGCCACCTCCACGCCAAGGAAATATTTGAGGTCACCTAAGTCTTTAATTCTGAAACAGGCGCTGAGAAAGGATTTAGCTTCTGCAATGGCCGTGATTGATGGACCTGCTAACACTATGTCATCAACATATACTAGAAGTACTAATAACTGATCTCTTTTGCCCTTTAGGAAAAGTGTGTGGTTTGATTGAGTTTGGGCAAAGCCAAACTCCTTGACAGCATTTGTAAAGGTCTTATTCCATTCTCGAGAAGCTTGCTTCAATCCATACAGGGATTTGTTCAGTTTGCAAACAACTTTGTGCTTCCCCTCCTCCTTATATGAGTTGTAGAACCCTTGTGGAAGATCCATGTACACCTCCTCTGCCAATTCTCCATTGAGGAAGGCATTATTGACATCCATTTGGACTATATGCCATTGCAGTTTTGCAGCTAAACTGAGAATACCTTTTATGGTGCTAGGCTTTGCTACGGGGGCAAATGTCTCTATATAGTCTATTCCTTCTCTTTGGTTGTAACCTTTAGCAACCAATCTAGCCTTATATTTCTCTACTTCCCCAAGTGAGCTATGCTTGATTCTATATACCCATCAGCTTCCAATAGCCTGTTTGCCCTTTGATAATTTCATGAGTGACCAAGTCGCATTCTCCTATGCTTTCAGCTCCTCTTGCCTGGCTTCCACCCATTTCTTAGATTGTGAAGCTTGTGCATATGTCCTTGGTTCCCGATCAGTGGAAATGCTATTGATCAGTCCTTGATACTGCCTTGAGAATCTCTGGTCTGAAACCATTTCTGATATTGGTTACAAAATCTTCCTTTGCACTAAACTATTGCAGTGGTAGTCTCCCAAGTAAGCAGGCCTTTTTGTTTGTCTTCTTGATCTGGTATTGACCATTGGGACAGCTTGGGAACTTGTTGTCTCAGACTGATAATTTTCCTGCCGAGTTCCAATGTCAGAACTGCCCTGATTATTCATTAGGTTTTGAGTCTGGTCCTCTATGTTCTTTGGTCCAGCGGTCTTGGTGTTCAACTAGAACATTAGATTCCTCCAGTAAATGCTGTTGATCAGTAGAATGAAGTGGTGTCAATAATTCACTTTCTGGCAGATTCCTTGGCAGCACCATTTCTGAAAAAGGATCCTCAGCTGCTGAATTAGAGTTATGCTGCTCTTTAGTGAGAAAGTGTTTTCCATGAACTTCACATCCCTTGAGATAAACATCTTCCTAGTTGACAGTTCCATTACTTTATATCCTTTTACTCCTTGTGGATATCCAAGAAAGATGCAGTCTAGTGCTCTCGGATCAAACTTCTTTCTCGCACCTACAAGAGTTGAACTAAAGCATAGGCACCCAAAAGCACGCAATATATTATAATCAAAAGGTCTCTGGTATAACATCTCATAGGGACTTTTACCATTTAAAATAGGTGATGGTGTTCTATTGATAAGATAAGTAGCTGTTAAGGTGCATTCAGACCAGAAATCAGCAGACAATCCAGATTGAAAGAAACGTGCCCTTGCCACATTTAGCAAGTGTTGATGCTTCCTCTCCACAACAGCATTCTGCTGTGGAGTCTCAACACAAGTCAAATGGTGCAAAATTCCTTTTCTTTGAAACAATTCTGCCATGTTGAGTTCCCGTGCATTGTCTGATCTAATAGTCTTAACTCTACTTCCAAACTGTGTCTCTACAAATGCTCTAAAGTAAGGCAAAACTGTCTGTGCTTCTGATTTATGTTTAAGCATGAACAACCATGTAAATCTTGAGTAATCATCTACTATGGTTATGAAATATTGATGTCCTAAGTATGATGGCACATGGAATGCCCCCCAAATGTCACAGTGAATTAAATCAAATGGAGAACATACTATTTTGCTGTCATTTGGAAAGACATTCCTTTTCTGTTTTGCTAATGGAAGATCTTACAGAAACTGTGTAAATTCTTGCTGTCATGCCTTAAGGAACCTTTCAACATGTCTAACACTTTGTTTGATGGGTGTCCTAATCTATTGTGCCAAAGTTCAGCTGACATCTTATTCAAGAAAACAGAGACATCATTAAAAAGAGAAGCATTATTTCTGCTGGCAGATTGCCTAGGGGCTTAAATTGCTTGCATCAGATATAAGCCAGCTACTTCTCTACCCTTGCCAATCACTCTCTGTGAATGGTCCTGTATCAAGAAAAAATTAGATTCAAAAAGAACTTCGCAATGCAGGTTAGTGGCAAGTGAGCTGACTGAGATCAGGCTAAAGTGGAATTGAGGCACATACAAAACTTCTGTGAGTGTTATGTGCTGATTTATCCTGCATGAACCTGCTTGATTGACCTGAATTACTGTGTTGTTAGGCAGTATCACTTTTGACCTTTCAATTTTATGAACATCATATAACAAATCTATGTGTCTAGTAACATGCATTGTGGCCCCTGAATCAAGCAACCACACATTAATACCTGTTAATTCTGGCTGAGGAAGAGTAAGGCAGATACCTGTTCTTTTGTCTGCCTGATGAGTGATCATTTCCTCTGCTGGCTGAGTGATTCCTAATTGGCTCATCAAGGTTCTCAGGCTCTCTAATTGCAAAGGTGTCAATTGGAGCTGAATAAGTGAGCTGCTGTGTGGCAACTCTTGATTTCTACCCTGCTGTTGTGGCATTTCTTGGGTTCTGCCCAGCTGTGCAGTGTTTTGCATCATGTCCACCGCTGATTGGTTTATCCTAGCTGATTTATACTTCAAAATTTGTCTAAAACCGGGTGGATACCCATGTATTTGATAGCAGTTATCCACAGTATATCGCCTTTTACTGCAGTGAGTACAGATTGGCCTTTGCGAGTCCTTTTTTCTGCCCTAAGTATCCCTTCTTTCCCTGATCTTGGTCTCTCCTCGCAGCTAGCATTGCCAAGCTGTTGATCTGATCATCATAGCTCCTGACAGGTCCAAGAATCATTGACCTCTGCTTTTCCTCTTGAGCTATCAGTGAGAATGTCTTGGTGATTGAAGGAAGTGGATCCATGGTTAATATCTGTCCTCTAATCTGTGAGTAGGAATCATTTAGTCCCATCAAGAAAACCATCACATACTCCTCATTGTGTTGGGTCTTCATGAGCTTCATTCACCCACAAGTACATTGACATGTTGGGAGATAACTCGTTAATTCATCCCACAAAGTTTTCAATCTTGTATAGTAGACTGAAGTACTGCTGCCTTGGGACAAATTTACCAGTTCTCTTTTAAGCTGAAATACCCTTGGCCCATTAGTCTGTCCAAACCTCTCGTCTAAGTCTACCAACACGTCTCTTGCGAGTGAGCTATACAATATACTTGCTGAGATTTCCCTACTTACTAAATTCAGAATCCAGGAAATAACAATATTGTTATTCCTCTTCCAAGCGGCGAGCTTGTCTTTTTCTGTAGCTGGGGGTGGTTGAAGATCACCATTGACAAACCCCTCCTTGTTTCGCCCAATGAGATCAATCATCATGGATCTGCTCCAAGTACCATAGTTGTCTCCATTCAGCTGTTGTTGGACCAGAAGTTGCCCAGAAGTATCTAGGGGTGTTCATCGGTCGGTTCGGTTCGGTTTTTTCAAAATTCGGTTCGGTTTTTTGATTTCCGGTTTTACGTATGTTTAATCCGATATCCGACCGTTTTAATTTGGTTCGGTTCGGTTTTTTATAATTCCGTTCCGGTTTTTTCGGTTCGGTTTTTCGGTTAGGAATTTAATATCAACAAAAAGCTGAAAATACATAAAACAATTTATGATTATTAAAATACAAAGAAGATTTATGGAACGTGACATGTAGCAATTCAAAGGCCGGAAAAAAAAACATGAAAATGGAACAAAACCTAACCAAAATATAAAAACATTCATTACTAGAAATTATTTCGGAGAAAAATAGTATTTGATTTGTGAGGAAAACATTTACCTAAAAATGGAAAAAGTATACCAATGAAATTATATTTACTGTGTTGTTTACGTTATGTGAGAAAAACAAATAATTTTTGATATTTTTCTATTTGTAGTATGATAATTTCAGTTCGGTTTTTCGGTTTTTTCGGTTTTACGTATGCCTAATCCGATATCCGAACCGTTTTAATTTTGTTCGGTTCGGTTTTTTACAATTCGGTTCGGTTTTTTTCGGTTCCGGTCTTTTCGCTTCGGTTCTTTACGGTTCGGTCGGTTTTTTCGGTTTTTCGGTTAATTTGAACACCCCTAGAAGTATCGTTGGCACTGAGGTAATAAGGATCATTTACCTGTTGCGATCCCATAGTATTGACAGTTGATGAATTCGATGAAATGGATTGCAATGGATTCGCTTCCATCATCCGACTTCACAAGACTGATTGAGTACCTCTGAATCGTTCGATTGACACAGCTAATGAGCTGATTGTGCTCTGATACCATAACAGAAAATGAAATTGAATTGAAGACAAGAGTTTTAACGTGGTTCGGATCTTGAATAATCCTACGTCCACGGAGGGAATTTGTAATCCTTCATTCACAATCTGCAGATTACAAGATCAAGAAGATGAACAACAATCTTCTTGCTAAGCTCATCAATTTACAGTGAGCTAAAAAATGGGGTAAAGATAAACAGTGTTGTTCTGTTGTTCAATCGCTCAAACGGTCTATATGAAGAACGCCCGCCAAGTTGATTTCACTTCTCTCTTGCTGAAGCCGTCGCTTTGATCAGCGATTTAATAAGTTCCCTTAATGATTTGAAAAACGCGCCAACTTATAGAAACGTGTTTCTCATATTTAAAACTTCAGCTTCTCTTGTGATTTATCATCAGACTTAAACTTCGAATCTCCAATACGTCGACAGAAGAAGCGTTCAAGAATGGTGAAAACAGTGAGCCGCAGAATGCGATATCATAACAAAAAAGTCTTCCTCATCATTAATATGTTTGCTCGCGGAAATTTTGAACTCTCGGGAGAATCGCTGACTGCATCTAAGAATTCTTAATTGGCTAGTTGTAAATAGTCCCAGGGATATGGAGCAAAGGATTATCCAGGACCTATACCGAGGTATTGACTATCTCAAATCTCGGAACAGAATGAGATATGATGAGATTAGAAACAAAGATAGGGAACCCTCGAGGGTCAATCTCCGTCCGACCCGAGGAAACATTTGCACGGCTCCATTACCTTTTTGGGAGACCTACGCCCGTAGAAACTGTCTACCTGATACTGTCCTTTGGCCCATAAGTCTTGATACAAGGTTAAAAACCTAGCTCTTCGGGAGTGGTATCTTACTTATGGCTCTTACACCAATTAAATATACTAGTACTTTGTTGCACACCAGATGTGTGTGCTTAAAATATAATTATATTGAAATTTAAATTTTGAATTATAATTTTAGTGTTTAAGATGAAATATAATTTTTAAATATATAAAAACAAACTTAGTTGTAGAGACCTAAGCACATTAAATAAAAATTAGGAGTGATAAGAAAATATGTAATTAATTAAACTACAAATGAGGGACTAAATTGCAAATAAGTTACATACCAAATTGATTCATTTTATTTCAACACAAATCAATTATATAATAGTATAGATTATTAAACTGTTATTTTGGTATGTTAATTTTAAAAAATAATACTAAAAATCATCCACTAACTCTATTTATATATTTAGTTTCTTAATATGTGTAGTTACTGTTAATGTTGACTAGCTCAGCATTGATTATGTCGAGCTAACATTCCAGCCAACATTGTTGTCTGTGAATTGGTCAACATTCGATATTATCTTTCATGCCCAAAAACCGTTTAACCTTTCGTCTTGGCTATTTTTAGTGATGTGCAGGATGTATTTAAGTGCTGGAACGGGTCTAAATCGGATGGAAAGCGTGTGGAGCTGCTTGAACGAATTTAGGAAGTGCAATTACTATAAATAGATGATTTGAAGATCAAAAGAGAATTAGTCAAGCGACAACCAAGATTATAAAATCTGAATATAAAAAGAGAATCATTCAACCAACTACCATAATTAGGAGATAAGTGATCGACCAATTATATGAGAAGATTCTAACTAAATATATACTATAGTTAGGGAGATCTTCGAGGAGATATTTGAAGAGATATTCAAGGGATCTGATACTAATTCAAGAGGGAGCCAATGCCTATAAATATGAGGAGATTTCGAGCTGCAACTTACACCTTTGGACGAGAAACTTTTGAGAGCTATGAGCGAAAATTATCGAGTGTCGTTCAGAGAATTTGAGCGAGCCAAAGTGTCTTTTTAGCCTCGTATTTGTTTTCAGAAGTCTTAGTACTTCGTAGGTTTTCAGAATCGTTTAGATTCGTAGTTTTTCTAGGCTTGTTTTTACTATCTTCGGATAGTTATTTTGCCATCCATTGCTGTTAGTGGAATTTCGCCTTGAGGCATGCAGCAAGTAAACTTGCTGCACAGATTTACATCTTGTGTTATTTCAGTTTCGCCACTAAGTTATCATATATTCCGCTGCGCGCTTTGATTGTTAGGCTGAGTGTGACCCCGACATTTCACCAAACATCAGTTTTACAACTTAGTATTTTACATCCATATCTTATCGGGACCACCTCAAAGTGGTATCAGAGCCTACGCTTGACGCTACTAAGCGCAAAGATTCATCTACAATGAATGTTACAAGTGGGGGTGGGATCGGGTCGGGTATTTCGGGTATCAGGTTTTTCGGGTTGGGTACCCGATTTTGTCGGGTAGTTATTTTCAAACCCGATCCCGACCCAATCAAATTTCGGGTACCCGACAGTCGGGTACCCGAAACCCGTCGGGTACCCGCGGGTCGGGTCGGGTATTCTGTTTTCGTTTTTACCAAAAATTCACCCCTTTCAAAGCTGAAAGAAAAACGTTAAACCCTGATGCTCAACTGCTCTACAGGCGCGAGTGATGTAATAATAATACGTTTGCAGATTATCGAGTTTCGTCGTCTCTAATATCCTTCAGCAGACCTTGGTTCGCGCATCACAGAAAACGCAATTATTATTCGATTCTTGATCTCCGTTTCTCCTTTGTTTTATGAAAAAAATTCAAGCACGACAGAAAGGTATGGCTCAAACACCAGTGTTTGAAGCCAGCGAAGTCTGGAGTAGGAAAGCGAAAGAAGAAGGTTCGTCCGTCGATTTTGGTTTTATTTGTCTTGGTTGTGGGATTGGCAAAAGGATGCAAGAGGTGTTCTTTTTGTAATTGGTGCAGAAGTGGAGCAAGAGAATGCAAAAGGAGAAGGTGATTCATTACATTAGTGAGCTCTTACGCATATGTGTTGATAGTTGAAAGGCAAGTCACTAAGAAACAAATCTTTATATTATGTAAAAAGCCCATACTGGACCCTAGTCATGTGATATCTACGACTGTCCCATATTTTATTTTTTTTTAAGTTGTGCGGGTACCCGATCGGGTAATTCGGGTAGCAAAGTGCTACCAGAAACCCGACCCAAAGTAATTAATGATTAAAATCCGAATTTTCAGACCGTTCGGGTAAAACCCGATCGGGTCGGGTCGGGTACCCGAAACCCGACCCCAAATGCCCACCTAGTTACAAGCTCAAACCATCTCGGCAAAGTCCCTGTGTTAGACGGTTCCAATTATGCCTATTGGAAGGTTCGTCCGCGCCAATGTATCAAGTCCATAGATGTGCGAGCGTGGGCAGCTGTGCTCAACGGATACATCCACCTCGATCTCCTCCAGATGCTGATGACGAAGTTGTTGACAAGCCGATTGAAGAGTGGTCTATTGCTGAAAAGAATGCGACTGAGTATAACAAGCCCTTAATGCCATCTTCTCTTCGGTAGACATTTTCATGTTCAAGATCATTCAGAATTGCTCGACTGCAAAGAACGCGTGGGATCTACTCCAGAGGTACTGCGAAGATGATGCAAGTGTGAGGGAAACCAAACTGCAATACCTCCTCAATTAGTTTGAAAATCTAATAACGAAGGAAGGTGAGGATATCACCACGTACTTCGGGAAGATCCTGACGATTTTGAGCGTGTGCTAGCCTCGGAGATCCAATTTCTAATAAGGTACTCGTCTCTAAAGCTTTACGTACTCTAACTGAAAAGTTTAATGTGAAGGTTGCGGCCGTCGAGGAAGCACATAATCTGGGCATGATGGAATTCAACACATTGATAAACATCATGAAGAACTACGAGACCAACCTCGAAGTCCAAAAGAGAGCTTCAGGGCGAAAGCATTGCTCTAGTCAGTCAGTCATCCAAGGTGCAAACTGAAGTTGACCCTGACAATGATGAGGATATGGCTATGTTCCTGAAGAAATTCACAAAGTTCCTTCAGAAGAAGATGTCGAGCAGAATGTTGGCCCAACATTCAGGAAGGGCCAGAATGCCAAAGCAGAACCTTCGTCGGCGCCTCCATACTTCAAATGCAATACTGATGGAAAGAAAAGATTGACTGGGATTCAGTGAGATGCCATGCATGCACGGGTTGGGATCATTATGCCAACGAATGTGCGAACACCCTTCGCAAGCGTGGGAAATCGGGTCGATCTTTCCGATGATGAAGAGGAAGAATAGTGTGCAAAGGAGACTAAGCAATCATCAGTGACCATTCAATCCTTCTCGGACGACGAAGATCATCAAATCGGCTTCACTGCGGTAACTGATGTTGAGCCAACATCTGACTCAACATCTGGAAAATAGATTATTTTTTATTATGATGACTTTAACTGTTTTGATGGGTTTTTGAGTTCTGATGATGTAGATTTAAAAATACAGATGATTGTGCAGCCAATGAGCTACTGTCCGCACAATATGAAATAGAGAAGGCAAAAAATGCGCAACTCAAAGCCGCAGTGAAAGTGCTGTCTGAGGAGAATGAAAAGAACGAAAAAGTGATCGAAGGCCTCCTTGAAGGGATAAACAAAATGGAAGTTGCGCTAACACGTAAGGACAATGAGATTGACATACTTCAAAAGCAAGTCGACGAGGCCAACGAAACTTTCACGAAGTTAAACAAGGGTAAATCGACCCTTGATGAGGTATTATCTTTAGGTATTTTTTATAAGCAAGGTTTAGGATTTAACTCTCAGCCTACTAATGCTTCAGATTCTGTTATACATGATAAACCTAAGATAGTCTTTGTTAAAGAGAAAGCCGAGCATGTTGCGAACAAAAGTAGTGAGATGTTAGTAGTTAAAAAAGGTCCTAATCATGCTGCCAGTAATGATAGACAATTTAAATGTAAGCATTGCATGCAACCTGGTCATATTAAGCCATACTGCTGGAAGTTAAAGGGGAGATTTCTACCAAGAAATCGATGTCGGCTGAAATGTCATCCAACATCATGCCCACATTGAGAAATCAGTGCTGAAAGGAATGTGTGGAGGAAGTTCAGCTGTCACCTTCAAATTCTGGTAATACACATGCTATTTTATCATCTAAGAAAGTTTGGAAAGAGAAGTCCGTGCACAAGTGCAATGTTGTGTATACCTCTTTGCGAGCTAACATGACAGGTTCTTGGTACTTCGATAGCGGGTGTTCCCGACATATGACGGGTACCAAAGAGTATCTAAGTGATTACATGCCTTTAAGGAGTGGATTTGTGACGTTCGGAGGGGGTGATATAGGGCGGATCCTCGATCGAGGCAGATTGAGCGTGCCCGATTTCCCGAAGCTGAGCAACGTCCTACACGTCGACGGACTTGTGGCTAATGTAGCATAAGTCAGTTATGCGACGACAACCTTGAGGTAAGATTTAATAAGGGATGTTGTGATGTTTTTAACAGCAACGGTGTTCGAGTTATGGCAGGAAAAAGATCGAGTGACAACTGCTATCCAGTTGGTGAAAATCCGGTGTGAAGGACATGTGCCAACTCTCTAAGGCCGAGGACGAAGTGATGCTGTGGCATTACAAGCTAGGTCACGTCAATTACAGAACCCTGGAACAACTTA
Source organism: Craterostigma plantagineum (assembly GCA_027422505.1). Taxonomy (NCBI): domain Eukaryota; kingdom Viridiplantae; phylum Streptophyta; class Magnoliopsida; order Lamiales; family Linderniaceae; genus Craterostigma; species Craterostigma plantagineum. The sequence goes on along the minus strand of JAPQWV010000002.1, from coordinate 30,366,366 downwards.
TCAAGCATGAAGCCATCAGAGGCATCCCAAAGTTAAAGGAGTTTGGTAAGGTTGTATGTGAGTCATGTTTGAAGGGCAAGCAAGTGCATGCTAACCATAATGTTGATCAACATGCTGCCCAACATTTTAAAACTGCTCACTGTTTTCAACTTATTCACATGGATTTAATGGGTCTGGTGGAAGTAGATAGCTTAGGCGGTAGGAAATATGCTTATGTGCTCGTGGATAATTAATGCATGGATATTTTTTCTTCGCGAAAAATATGAGTCGTTTGATTTTTTCAAAAAATTGTTTGCTATGGCTAAGAATAATTTCAGTGCTCCTATATTTCGTATTAGGTCTGATCATGGTAGGGAATTTGAGAATCAATTGTTCGATGAATTCTGTGATAGGAAATGCATTATTCATGAGTATTTATCTCCTAAGACACCCCAACAAAATGGGGTGACCGAAAGGAAGAATAGGACTTTACAAGAAATGGCACGTGTTATGTTGCATTCTAAGAGTCTTTCTAAGAGGTTTTGGGCTGAAGCGTTGCATACCGCATGTCATATATCTAATCGTGTCTTCTTTCGTCATGGTACTAAAATGACTTCGTATAAATTGTTGAATGGGAAAAAGCCGACTGTCAAGTATTTCCATGTTTTTGGGTGTGATTGCTACATGTTAAATGATCGTGAGTATTTGACCAAGTTTGATTCGAAAAGTGACAAGTGTATTTTTCTTGGATACTCGCCCAATATTCGTGCTTATCGTGTGTATAACTTGCGCTTGAAGTCTGTTCAGGAGTCGGTGAATATAGTATTTGATGATGCTACTGATCTTGGCAAAGTGTCTCCACAAGTTGATATTTCAGATGTTATACAAGCTGCGGATGAAGCAGAGGAGAATGCGGGTGACAATATTGATCCAACATCTGACCCAACATCTGAGCCAGAACAGAACACTGAGGCCGGACCCAGTGAAGTTGGTCGAGATCCGCCAGCTAAGATTCAGAAAGATCATGCTACAGACCTAATTATTGGAGATGTGAACGAAGTAAGGAAAACCAGAGACAAGCCACACAAGAATTACAAGTCTATGGTAAGAAACGTATGCATGAACACAGTATATGCTGGGAAAGCTTTGTATGGACTAAAGCAAGCGCCTCGAGCTTGGTATGGTAAGTTAACTACATTTTTACTTGAGTTTGGCTTCGTACGAGGTGAGGCAGACCGAACTCTTTCCGTGAAAAGGGTCGGTTCTGATGTTTTAATTGCTCAAGTATATGTAGATGATATTGTGTTTGGCTCGAGCTCACAGTCTATGCTAGATCAGTTTGTGCAGGCGATGAACACTTCCTTTGAAATGAGCATGATCGAGGAGCTAACTTATTTTTAGGATTGCAGATTAAGCAAAACAGTGACGGGATCTTTATGTCCCAGGAGAAATACGCAAAGAACATGGTGAAAAAGTTCGGGCTCGACACGGTTAAGGTAATGAAAACTCCCATGGGTCCACACAGAAGGTAAGTAAAGACAATGTGGGAAAGAATGTTGACCCAACATTATATCGATCCATGATAGGCAGTTTGCTTTATCTTTCAGCGAGTAGACCTGATATTATGTATAGCGTATGTGTCTGTGCTAGATATCAATATGAGCCTAAGGATTCCCATCTAAATGCTGTTAAGCGTATTCTTCGTTATGTGAGTGGTACTTGTAGCCTAGGGTTGTGGTTCTCCAAAGATACTAATATGAGTCTTGTAGCCTATAGTGATGCCGATTGGGCAGGTTAAGAGGATGATCGCAAGAGTACAAGTGGCGATTGTTTCTTCTTAGGTAACAATTTAGTTGCATGGCATAGTAAGAAGCAAAATTGTGTTTTTATCTACTGCTGAGTCTGAGTATGTTGCAGCGGGTAGTTGCTGTACGCAATTAATGTGGTTGAATAGCATGTTGTGTGACTATGGTTTAGAGTGCGAATTTGTTCTCATGTATTGTGATAACCTTAGTGCCATCAACATCTCTAGGAACCCGATCCAGCATTCACGTAGAAAGCATATAGATATAAGGCATCATTTTCTGAGAGATATGGTTGAAAATAGTTAGTCCGCATTGAGCATATAGACACGAAACATCAGTTAGCAGACATATTCACGAAAGCATTGGATTCTGAAAGGTTCTCGAACCTGAAGAAATCCATAGGTTTGCACATGTTAGCTGAATGTTGGTCCAACATTTGGATCAACATAGTATATGTCAAATTCGATGGTTACGGCTTTAATGTTTGGTTAGATATTCTATTCTGTTTTCCTGTGAAATGACTTGATTCTTCTTGACTGTTCCCTGAATGAACCGATCCAAAAAAAAGGAATCTTGGTAATAAGTCCCTAGGCACACGGCATTCGCTGGAACAATGTGCTCTTTGCGACGAAAAGCCAATCCTTATTGCATATAAGCATGCTCATAAACTCTGTGATAGATATAGGCAATTAGTAATAAGCTTCCTTAGGTGCACGGCATTCGCTGTGACGATGCATTCTATGCGACAAATAGCCAATCCTTGAGGCTTGGGGTATAAGGGCAGTGCATAATTTCAGTTGGTTATATAAGGTGAAAGGGTAATAAATGGAACTGGTTTTGAGAAGAGTTAAGCAGAAAAGTCTAGGATTACGGAATTAGAATGTTGAGTCAAATGTTGGGGCAACAAGTATGACTGTCAGTTTGATGTTGCTATAGTTTTGTGCTTTCGTCTTTAAGTGTCTGTTTTTAGTCTTGCATGTGTCAGTTTTGTGTGTTTACTTTAGTTATCTTTCAGAATTGCATTAGAACTCTCGAAGGACAGCTCGCTACGCTTGTCTCTATGTGCTCATCGAAGTCACTCAAACGGTTAGTCTTGCTTGATTCTACCTTGACTTTTGACTTGGTGTTTTTGGGTTGAATCATGATTTGATGTGCTCCTGTTTACTCGCATGACTAATTCGTCCACATTGGTACTTCTTTTTTAGGGTTGCATTGATCAATCGTTATAATCTCACATACCCTATTTGCATAATTCGAAACTGCTCACCTAGAATCTATCTCTCTGTTCTTGATTGTGGTTGATATAATAGAGGGTTACTCATTCTGTTCTCACTTTATTTTTTTGGATTTATCTTTGATTTCTTTATGGCGAACTAACTTGTTTCTGAGCCTCAGAATGTTGGCACAGATGTTAGTCTCACATTTACCTCGACATCTGCAAGATTGGCTAACAGAGAATTTCTCTGAGTTTTTTTCTTTCTTCCCAAAAAGGGGGAGAAGGTTGTGCAGATAAAAAGGGGAGATAAGGAAATTCAGGGGGAGCAGAATAAAAAGCCGAACAAATAGGGGGAGCTGACCAAGAAGGAGAAGCAACCGAGAAAGCATCAGAAGGAAACTCCATACTCCATTGAGAGTGAAGCTCTGATCCTTTCTATTTTCGCAGCAATAGGGGAGCTGACCAAGAAGGAGAAGCAACCGAGAAAGCATCAGAAGAAAACTCCATACTCCATTGAGAGTGAAGCTATGATCCTTTCTACTTTTTCATGCATAATTGATTCTCTGATTTTTATTTTTACATGATTGATTTGTGTGCATGCTGATTTGCTTCTCCGATATGTTTACATGATTGCCTGCTTACTTGCCGAATATATTTATTTTGCTGATGTTTAAGTTAAGACCTTGGTATGGCTATGTACTATTTTCGTAGTACTTTGAATAGTTTAATCACTATTCTGGTTGCGTTTATTCTATCCATCTTTTAATGTCTTGTGGTTGAGTAGATTTTGCCTTTAGGGAGACTTTTGAAACTTTCTATTCTGCACGGGTTTTGGGAAGAAAGATAAAAAGGAGGAGATTGTTAATGTTGACTGGCTCAGCATTGACAGTGTCGAGCTAACATTCCAGCCAACATTGTTGTCTAGAATTGGTCAACATTTGATTTTATCTTTTGTGCCCAAAAACCATTTAACCGTTCTTCTTGGCTATTTTAGTGATGTGCAGGATGTATTTAAGTGCTGGAACGAGTCTAAATCGGATGGAAAGCGTGTGAAACTGCTTGAACGAATTTAGGAAGTGCAATTACTATAAATAGAAGATTTGAAGATCAAAAGAGAATTAGTCAAGCGACAACCAAGATTAGAAGATCTGAATATAAAAAGAGAAACATTCAACCAGCTACCATAATTAGGAGATAAGTGATCGACCAATTATATGAGAAGATTCGAACTAAATCTACTATATTTAGGGAGATCTTCGAGGAGAGATTTGAAGAGATATTCAAGGGATCTCATACCAATTCAAGATGGAGCCAAGGCCTATAAATATGAGGAGATTTTGAGCTGCAGTTACACCTTTGGACGAGAAACTTTTGAGAGCTATGAGCGAAAATTATCGAGTGTCGTTGAGAGAATTTGAGCGAGCCAAAGTGTCTTTTTAGCCTAGTATTTGTTTTGCAGAAGTCTTAGTACTTCGTAGGTTTTTCAGAATCGTTAGATTCGTAGTTTGCAGAATCGTTTAGATTCGTAGTTTTTCTAGGCTTGTTTTTACTATCTTCGGATAGTTATTTTGCCATCCATTGCTGTTAGTGGAATTTCGCCTTGAGGCATGCAGCAAGTTTTATAACTTGCTGCACAAATTTACATCTTGTGTTATTTCAGTTTCATCACTAAGTTAATTCCGCCGTGCGCTTTGATTGTTAGGCTGAGTGTTACCCCGATATTTCACCCAACATCAGTTTACAACTTAGTCTTTTACATCCATATCTTACCGGGACCACTTCAGTTACTATTATATCCTTAAGCTTGCAACTTATATTATAACTACACCAGTTAAATTAAAATAAATTTAATATTATAGCACAATTGGATGTGCAAGGAGTAGTAGTTCTATTTAAGGAAAAAAGAGAAAAAGAAAAACGAAATTGGGAAGATCATTCTATTTAAGGAAATATAAGGACTTTTACTGCAAACCCTCAAAAACTAAAGCAATCGTTGCTACACCATACATTCATGCCCTGGCGCTACTGATTGTACAGTGGTTTTTGTCCTAATTAGATTTAAACAAACTTTGATTTAATGTGATATGAGGCTATCTCAATTAAAGAAATTCAGGATTCGGGAAATTTATATAGCGGTAGAATCGATTATCACATAGTTTTAGTGTGTGTGAAGGTGGCTTGTTTGTAAAGGATGTAAATGGAACGTAAAAGAAAGACCAAGATGTACGTGGTTCGAATCCTTGCAGATTCTACGTCCACGGGCACTCTGGAACTGTTTTCACTATACTTTCGAAGATTACACACTCAAAATATAATTCATCACGTTTTCTCTCATATATCTTTGATAAAACTAGTAAAAGTGCTCATAACAGTGAAAGAGAGAAGTTTCTAACTGTTTTTCATGTATTGATTTGATGATTATTATCGTTGGCTTGTAAAATGAATGAAGTTCCCCTCATATATGAGCTTCCTACACTTCTTGCATACGTCAAAGGATTCCCGGAGATGGGATGTATTCCATCATGTCATGAGCTTCAAGCAGTCTGATAGGTTACATCACATAATTCCTGGTGACAGGACCTTCTCGTACCATGTACAGTGTAGGCTGTCTGTCAGGAGCAGATTCGTACAGAGTCTTGTAGTCTTTTCAACAGTGCCAGTGGCGCTGCCATATCTCTAGTGAACTCGAGTCCCTGCACAGTTATATTCATTTATGGGATTTTTTCACCAGCAGCGTGTCAACAGGAGCGTACAAGTGGTTCATCAGGATTACAGGACCTGCTTAGCATAATAGGTCACAAAACACTTCCCTAATATGAGTAGTTCCCTAAATTCCGTCGGAGGTCCTATAAGTCTCCCTTCATAATCTAACTTTCTAATTTTCAAGGGAACTCCTATTTTTTTACTGAGTTCTCTTAATAATTATCACAAGCTAATTATTTACTTAATTTCTTTTTAACCTGGCTAACTATCGTTCCACATTATAATGTATCTGTGTTGTGCTGCTGCTTAGTTTTAATATGGTCTTTCAAATATTTGGAGAATAGCAATAAACTAAAACGCTATCCTCTCATTACCATCGTTAAAATCCAGCACCAAGTACTAAAACTAAAATAAACGACGGCCATGCAACAGGAAAAAAAAAAGAAAAAACAATTGGAAGCTCTTATTCAATAGCAACGACCACACGCACGCACACACACACACACACATATATATATATATATATATATATATATCAATTAAAGAAGAGGGATAGTTGGAGTGAACCACATAGGCGCGGGCACCATCCTCTTGTAGTCCTTGGCTTCACACGGATAATAACAAGGCGAGAAAGTGCCGTCTTCGTAGCTGTAGACGCCGTTGTCGTGCCCGCCGTACTCATTGGGCACGGATAGCTTAGGCTCGTCTTGAGGCCATGAATCAGTGAAGTAAATGGAGTTGGGTTTCAACCCATCAAAATTGCCCGCCCTCAGAGCGAATGAGTGATTCTTCCCCATGAAAAAGGCCAGCCCATCGAGGGTACGGTCCATGTAGACGAGCTCCCTCTTCTTCGCGTCGAACTTGTGCACGTCAAACGCCAGAGTCTGCAGAGGGCAATCGTAGGTATATTCGTCCGAGCCTTGGTCATCCATATAAACGCCGTCCATGAGCCTAACCTTATGCCTCAGCACGAGAAACAGCTCGCCATTACAACGAGGGCCGTCGGCCACCACGAGATACGTCTCGCGGTATCTGCAGAGGCGACTCTTCATGTAAAACTCCCTCTCGCCACGCCTAGGCCACGGGTAGTGATCGTACTGCTTAAGAAAGTAGTCTTTCATAGATATGGGCATATCGTCCGACAGCAAATCCAACGAGTCCCAAGCTTCGAGCTCGTCCTTGGTGAGGGCGAAGAACAAGCCCTCGCTCGCAGAGTAGGCTATGTCCAGGTAAGACCTCGGTGATCTCTTAGGGCCATTTTTGTCGTCCCAAGTCCAGTGAAGAGAGCTGAGGGGATGCCACATGGCCTCGGCCCCTCGTGATGGGTGGCAATAGGCTAGCCTGGAATCCGATCCGTAGAGCATAAAGGCTACGCAGCTCTCGTCTTTCTCTGGCTCGGGAGAGGAGAGGATCACTTTTTTCACTATGCAATCTTCTTCTGATTCGTCGAAGTTTATTGGTGGGAGGCGTTCTCCGCCTCCTCGGAGGGTTAAGGTTTCCATAGAAGGAAGCTTCAGATGGCGGCGGGAGATGGGGTTGCAGAGGAACAAGTCGTGGGTCGAAGAATCGAAGACGACGAGCCAACCGTGAGATGAGCCCTTGAACTCATCGACGTCGTCTTCTTTGCCGATGCTTCGATTGTGGAGTTGGAGGTGCGGGCCGTCGTCGCCATCGAAGCTGATCACTCTTTCGTCTCTGATGCTGTAGAATTTGTAAACAATTTTAGAAACTGTCGTTGTTGTACCTTTGTTGTCCTCGAAGGATATTTCTGGAGTCAGCATCAGCCATGGCGAGACCTGCTGCTGCAGCGGTGATGATGATGATGGGCTCTTTTTCAAAACCCTTTGCATACGACGGCGTTCAAAGCAGCAGTCGATATTCCGTAGCACTGATCGTCGTCGCGGATAGGAGGCCGCCAAGTCGTCAGAGGCCTTTCTGGGAAAGACGATAAGGGGTCGTCGGCCACAAGTCAACGAATCATGGATCACTGATGATTTGGGGAGAGGAGGAGAGTAACGGCCGATGAGGAAGATGGAAGAAGCAGCTGCCATGGACGACGCCATACCTGCTTGCTCGATGTGCTAGCTAGCTAGGGTTTTAAATATATACTGTTTTCATTTTTTTTGGCAAGTAAATAACTGGAATTACTGCGGGGATTTTTGTAATTCGGAGATTCGGTCAAGGAAATCAATATAATAATCTGCCGAGATTTTTGTTACTATTTTTCATTTATATCCTATAATAAATGGTGATTAAAAAAAAAAAAAAAGAAGGGACCGTTTTCTCTTCTTCACTGCTCGATAAATAGCCCTAGCTAGCTAACTAGAATCTCGTCTGTCGTCTAAACTCAAAATAATTGAAATAATAATCATGGCAAGTTTTCTTTATTCGATGTCGTCGGCGGCAGTACATCGCCGTCAGGAATACGACCACGTGCCGTCTCTTTCTTCACCGCATATCAACAAAACGGCGATGATCATGAAACCCTCGACGGTGGGATTTCCGATGGGGAGACGACAACTGTCGGTCAGATCTTCCTCGACGACGACGACGAAATCGTCTGATCCGACGCTAGCACTAGCGAAGAAGATTAAAGCTGATGACGACGATGATGCTTGTAATAATTCCTCAACAAAATCTGCTGCTAGTCGTCGTCTTCCATGGCTGATGCTTACTCCAGAGATTAAATTACCATTTGGCGACCCAGTTTTCAAGTTCTACTCCTTGGCAGACGAAAAAGTTATAACTATCGATAGGAAAAACTTGAAACGCCAGCTAGGGTATTCGGAATCCCAAGATGGCGACGTCTACTTGGAGTGCGTGGGCTCTTCTCATGGGTGGCTCGCTATCATCAACGCATGTGGCTCCGATTTGTTCCTCTACAATCCTCTCTCTAATCGCCACCTCAAGCTCCCAACTCTCACCACCAAATTAGAGTTCCTTAAAGAGGACGACCTGAGATGGTCGAGCCTCCGCGTTAGAAAGTTAATCATTTCCAGCCCCAATCCCGAGGAAGACGTCGATTGCCGCGCTCTGATGATCTACGGCGACCGCAAAAACCTGGCATTCTGCCGTACATGTCCAGACAGCAGCAACAATGAATGGATAGGGACGCACTACAGGTACGATGACATCGTGTGTGGAGATGAGGATAAGATGCTCTTCTTCGGCGTTAACGACACAAAGTTTCAGGGAGAATTGCATTGGCCTTACCCCGAGTTCGAGGGCTGGGATCTCAAAGACCTTTGCCGCCCCAAGTTAATCACTCTGGAAGACCGTCTTTCAAAGGAATACGGGAAGACATTCCCTTGGAAGAGGTACGATTCCAAGGGACCGTTGATGTATCGACAGGCAAACTTCCTCGTGGCTGCTCCTAATAATAATACCGAGCAGAAGAATCATCATCGAAAGTTCCAACTGTACTACGTTTGCCTTCAAGAAGGCCGCGATTGGGACAAGTGGGAGATGGATTTTCGTTTTCACGTTCACAAGTTTGACTTTGAAGAGGGAAAGTTGGTTTACATGGATCGTTCCTTGGATGGATTGGTACTGTTCGTCGGTTTGAACCATTCGTTTGCTTTGCCTGCTGCTGCTGGCGAGTATGGATCGCTCGTAAAGCCCAATTCGATTTACTTTACTCACCCCGAAGAGGATTACGTCGGCTATGAACCGCCCTTGGGAAGGCAGCATATAAAGATATACGACTACGAAGAAGCTACTTTCTCGCCTCTCTATTACGTGGGTAATGGCACTAGAATTTGTGCTGACACTCCGCCGTTGTGGTACACTCCCATGGTCGTCGTCTAAGTCTTTGCTGGTTTGGTTTTCGTGACTCGTTTGTGTTTCCTACTTACATGTTTTACTTTTTGCCTTCTTTTTTTTACTTGGTAAGTCTGATGGCAATACTTTTGATTGCTTGCAGCCATCATCCTTCGCTGTACTCATTCTTATCGTTACGAGTCCCGTTTTCACTTGATTGCGCTAATTGTTAATCATTTCGATTGCAAGCCGGAAAACTCTGCTCGTAAGATTGAACCGAAGTTACATAGATCAAGTAAATTTGGGCTTTCATTTTCTTATAAAAATTAGATTCTTACTACAATCACGATTGTTTCGACAAAGAATGGACCAAAAAATTATCTGAATCTGCTCAAATAACACTGCCATGGGTTGTGATGGGCTCCCTCCCTATATATATATATATATATATATATATATATATATATATATATCCAAAGAGTATTGGAATGAGCATTGTCAGGCTACAGAAGACGAGGATTAAAATCCATCCCTTACTACTTGATGAGGAAGAAACATCTCCAAGTTCGGGGGTGCGAAAGAATCTTAGGATCTTGTTTAGGACTAACATGCAAATGGCGAAGCAACCGAAGCAGATGCTCAATGAAAGCACAGCGATCTCTTTGTTTTCCAGCTGGAGTTGATCCTGCGAAACCTTCTCTACTTCTAATCTGCAGACAAGTTCATAGCCCAATACAAAAAAAAAAAAAAAATTGTGGAAGAAGTGAGGAGACTGTTTGTTAGAGGACTTAAGAAGACAATGGTATAATGCAGATAGTAGTAGTTGCTTTCTATAGTATGTGGCTTATACGAACCTCAGTAAGTTGTTTTGATTGACTAAGAGATCCATCTTTGACGATTCAATGGCTCTGTACGACTCGAGTTCAGAAATCCCTTTTTCCTGTAGAGACGAAGGCCGATGCAAATCAAGAATTATACGTAGTCAGAAAACGGAAAAAAAAAAAAAAAGAGTAATTTATACAAACCGTTAGTTCCTTTCATTCCAAGATATTATCCATTTCGAGTTTCCTCTTCTCCAAAAGATCAGAAAACTTGGATAATTCTTTCTCAAGCTCTGGCAAAGCATCTCCCTGTCTCTTGTTAAGTTCTTTGATGTACTCCTCCAACACAGATAAATTCAACTCGAGTGATCTGATCTTCTGTAAGACTACTTTCAGGGCAGCATCGGCATGCACCCTACTACTAGGTTGCTTTCTGGGTTTGGACTCTGGCTCCTTATTACTACTCTTAGGCACGGACCTATGTGAAGAATCAGAAACTTGCTTTTGCGTCTCCTCACTCACACCACCAACCTCCTTATATACAGTCTCAACTAAACTATGAGCAACATCGTCTATGTCAGATTTTTGCACAATCTGTTCTGACATTACTACTGGCACTGCAGTGGTGTTGGGGCTTGGCAATGCATTAGCAGAAGACTCCCCAGAAGTGACGATAAGATCCTCAAGCATCTGTTCGATGGCATCAACTCCAAAAACCTCCACAACACTTAACGTACAGTAGAACTCCGAACCATAATGGCTCAGTAGGTTCACTTTCAAGTACCGAACCCATTTTGGCTCGGGCAACTTAAAGCACTGTTAGTGCTTTACATTTAGAGCAACAAAAGAGCCAAGAAAATCCCACGACTCTGTTGGATAGACCAAGCTTCCGTACAGTTCGAAATCTTTAAAATTAGAGGAGTAATGCTCAAAATTAGCAATCTTGACCGCATCGATCAAAGTCTCATCGAGAAGCTCGATGATAACAAACTTGCCATTAACAGAGCAAGGATTCCTCAGATACTTATCGTGATCCTTTCCAAGTACGTTGCTAGCTCCCTTCGCTTCCTTATTGTGAGCAACCAATTTAGCACCTTTTTCAGCTGAGGCGTAGTTATAAGGAGTTCCATCAGGTTCAAGCCTGTGTGTGATGTTAGCAAGTTGGGTAGGCGGGCTCATAACTTTACCCAGCCTGGAAATATTCTTGAACTCTTCCAAATTGGGATAAGAAGACAGCTGGATTTTCCCATTCTGTTTCTGTTCTGGTTCGGTTTCTCTGTTACATTCTTCTTCTCGAACATGACACACGGAAGGATCATAAACTAACACGGGTAACACTAAATCTTCATCTAACCGACAAATTCCTCTCGACGAATCTCCAACTTTTGGATAGCGTATGCCTTGAGCGTAATCGTTCTCGATCACAAGCACATTTGGTTCTTCAGTTAAAACGTCACTTGTCTCATATGCATTGGGAATTACAAGAACAGGTTGGTTGTGAATATTCTCATCATGGGGTTTGGAATCATTTTGGCTCCCCTCATAGACATGAAAATCCCCTAGAAATAAGTAACAGCCAAGCTCATCATCATTATATACCAATTGTAGAAGAACAAATTATCAGATACTGAACGTTATTTACTTGAATCTAACTATGCTAACCTATTTACCCAACATACTTAATGGATAAGAAACCATCAGTTTTCCATAAATTAAACGAGTTAATACGCGATCGCTAACAATAATTACTTGAAAAACAGCAACATAAATGAACTGATTTATTCATCTCATCACAAACAGAACGGATAATGAAAGGCCACCATAAACATACTGCAAACCAAATAACTGGAACTCATACGTTTATCACAAACCTAACAATGCAACGTGAAAAGAAAAGAAGCGCGTACCTTCACTAACTCCACGTGTCGGAAGAACATGAAACAGAAGAATAACGCACCAAATTGACAACCAGAAACGGAAAGGCAGCGCACGAAAGCTTGTGCTGGATAATTTCCCGCCACAGCTAGCCTTTTTTCGGCGGCTACGGTTTAATTTGAGCTCTGGCTCGCCGTTGTCGGGCTCATTCATTTCTCAGACATCTGTGGATTTCTCTTCGAAGAAATTATTTCTCAATACCAAATTAACGACTCTTCCGTGCGTGCGTGCGCGCGTGCTGTGTGTGTGATCGTCGTCTTCAAGCAATCAACATATCCGGAAATTGTTTTCTCAAACTGCAGAGCCTCGAACACTCCACCTCCCCACACGTGCATCATGGGATTTTTTTTTTCTCTTTTCTTTTTAAAATTTATTTCTCGTCCCTTTAAAATTATATTTGTGCCCAATGACATATTAAAGGCCCATCATGAAACGTAATTGAAATATTTTAGGCCTAAATTGTTAGCCCAAGCCACAGTTTTCTTCTTGTTCATTTTAATATTAATCATCACAAACGAAATACTGTGTCCATCCAATGGGACAATGCCATCTCATCACCTTTCCCATATTTCTTTAGGTAAAATCAAGTTATCTTGTAGTTAATGCAAGTCATATGGTGCAATGCCAACCTTAATCATGTCCCACAATAATAATACATGGCATCATCACACACTTGCCTTCAATTATCTGAAAAAGCAACAACATTTAGCTTCAGTGTGTATGTAATAAGTGAGATCATAATAATAACTCAGTGGAGGAACGCCACAAACAATGTTATATCAAACTCGTTGAGATGAGAGCTGATATTAAGAAACAAATAGAGCAACTGTTTTCTTGTCAACTACAATGTATCAGTTGTTGTATGTACTAAGAGAAGATGATATTTTCCATATTCCATGGAAATATAACACCAGCAATTCCATGTTTTTCTTAACCAGATAAATAACGGCAAGGGGCGAGCGAAGAGAGACAGATAGCCATATAGTGTCGTTATCCATCTATAATTTCCAATAAATTTGTATATGGATTAAAGGATGTCCACTGATTAGGTTTTATGGTCAATACTCGTTGAAAAGGAATATAAGGCTAGTACTGTCTTGAAAAAGGATGGTAGTTAAATCTCGTATCTATCATGTCTAACTAAGTGCAGTGGTGTCATGTTAGAAGCAGAACATATAGTAGAAGAGTTCCTTCCCTTTTTCCCAAGACGAGACCAATGTGTGGTTAAGGAGACAGACAGCAGCTAAATTCGATCCTCAGCTAACTATTTATTATAGTGAGTGAATGAGTGCTTCAACATCAGTCAAACCACTCAGATTTGACAATGCAATGCAAGATTAATTTCTGGTATATATATATATATACATACCACCGAAACACATCCATGATTTATCGTTTTTTCGACATCGCGTAACATGGGCTGCTTGCACTCCAAGCCAAAACGCGTTTTCGAACATTCCATTCTTGCTTCTCAGACAAGATGTACTAATGCCTTACTTTATATTCTTACTCTTTTACGAAGTAACGCTATCGCTGTTTAAGGCTGTCGTAGTTCTAAAAAAGATTTCTTCGAATTTTCTTACGATTCAGTTACTGTGAAAGAGGTCAAGCAGCTGCATGAGCTATTCAGCAAGCTGGGCAGCACCATAACTGAGGATGGTTTCATAAGCAGAGTAATTAACTAAAAACCATAAACACTTTGCAAAGATTATTTATTACAATTATCAGACAGTTTATTAAGAAGGTTCTTTTCTTGTTCCCCAGGAGGAGTTCAAACTCGACTTGTTCGGGGATAGCAAGAGGAAGTCCCTATTCGCAGATCGGGTCATTCTCCTTTCATGCAGATTATTATTTCAGACAAATAAATAAATCATCGTAATCTTTTTTTATTCGATTCTTCTGATATCAGATGTTCGATCTGAAACGCGATGGATTGCTCGATTTTTGGGAGCTCGTGAGATCGCTCGACGTATTCCATCCCGAAACACCTCAAGCAGAGAAAATCACATGCACGTATTACGAACCTATTTTCTTCTCTGGCGTAATTTCCGTAAAAATAAAATATTCATGTTTCGAATTTGTGCAGTCGCATTTAAACTACACAGCAGATACCAAACGGGCTTCATCGAAAAAGAAGAGGTAAGATTTTTATAATTCCATTGTCGATGTACGCCGTGAAAAGCTGCTGATCATTGATTGTCTTCAAAAGGTCAAGGAGATGATCGCAGAGCTTCTTACTGAATCAGATCTGGTTTTACCCGACGAAATCATCGACATGATCATTGATAAGGTCTGGTAAATAAATATAAAATATACATTGTTCGATTAAGATCATGTTCCATATCTCGTTATTAAAGATCGTATTCTTGCATGCGATCGACAAGACATTCGAAGAAGCAGATTCAAGAAAAGACGGAAAGATCGACACGGAAGAGTGGAAAGAGTTTGCAGACAAGAATCCATCAGTGTTGAAGAACATGACCATCCCTCAACTCAAGTAGTAACTAACTAACATTCTTTCTTTCTCTACTCAACTCACAAAACAGAGCAGAACAGAACGTAAATCCTACGTTTATTTCCTGCCTTGCAGGGACATGACGTCCTTCCCGAGCTTTACGATCAGAACAGAAAAAGACGAAATCGCCCTTTAGAACATCAAATCCGATCACCCGCCTCTCTGTTAAAAGTGCATGCAAAACAAGAAATAATATCATTACAAAATCACGGAGCACTTGGCGGGCTTCGATCATAATTCCTGGAAATCATATCCTTGACATTCATGGGATAACACATCTTCGTGTGCAGATCAGACCAAACGTTGTCCGCCAGAATCTCATTCACAGCGTCCGTAGGATGAAACTGATCCCACCATATGTGATTCGAAGCGCTCCCACACGCCATTTCTGGAGATATGCACATAATCCATCCCCGATAGTTTCCCAATCCGCAACAAGCATCAGTCGTGACATTAAATCCTACGAGCCCGTAAAGAAAAAGATTTCTTTTTTTTTTGTTTAAAAAAAAAGAATCCTCAAGAAAACAGAGCGATAAAATTCCCACCGTAACGATTGTGATTCTTGATAATATCCATCGACCCTTCGTATGCATCGCAGAAGATCAAGTTGGCCTCGGACAACTGGCGGTTGAGCTCCTCGACCATGAATCTCATGGCGTAGTTGAACTCGAGAATCATGTCGTTTATGTCCTCTACGCATTCTCCTCCGGCGCTTTGGTACAGCCAAAGGTAGTAAGGCGCACATCCCAAAGGCGCAAGTCCCATCACCACAACGTTCCTCGCGTTCGCATTGTACAGGTTCTGCGTATACGGAAACGATCATGCAATGAAAAGAAACACAACAGAAAGAATTTCATGACAACCTCAATCTCCTGCTTCATCGTCTGAGCTAGGAACTGGTTGAAACTCCACGGAAGGAACAGAGACTGTACGCTCGACACGTTCCTGAGGTAGTAGTGGATGTAGTCGTTGCTTCCGATCGAAATGTAGAAAACGGAGTGGGAAATTAGGTCGTTGGCCGACTCCTCGCCCATGGTGAGGATGAAGAGCTGAACGGTGTCCATGACCTGCTGTATCTGCTGAGTAAGGGAGATGTGCTGGCCCAGCTCCGACCCGCTGGAGAAGATAATACCCGACCCGGCGGATGCGTAGTTGACCCCACGGATCATATCGTTGACCGACCCGGTTTGACCCAGGTAGTTCGGCACGAGGGGCAGTCCCATGCGTGAAGCTGTTTCAATGGAAGACCGCTTTTTGTCGTCGAGGGGCAAAAACCCATTTTTTTTTCCAGGGAAAGAAATCATCGTTAATCAAGAACGTACCGAGGAAGTCGACGGGGATTCTTCCGTTGCAAAATCGGCCGGTGGGTCTGTGGGTGTCGAAGTCTCTGCCGTAGGGCAGCCTATCGGCGCGCGCGAAGGTTCCGAGGAAGTTGTTGGTTCCACAGTCGACGGATGAGTCTCCGATCACGAAAAGCGCCGGAGCCGACGGAGTCGCTGGCTGTGGGTCCGTCTCCTGCCGCGGCGGTGCTGACGTGGCAGTTCCGGCGATTTCGTTGCTGATGAGCTCCTGAGGGTATTCCAGGGATGTTAATGGGTTGACGAGCGCGGCTGAGATCAGAAGGAGAATCAAGAATTCCATCGCGGAGAGAGGTTCGTTGGTGAATGTTAGTGGCGGGATAACTGAGTGAGATTAGAAACCGTGGAGATCGAGTCAAATGACCGAAATGCCCCTAGGTGAACTTTTGAGGGCTTATGATAATGTTTTTTTTTTATATAATTAAGGCTTAATTATATTTTTAGTCCGGTATATTTGAGTAGATTGCGTTTTAAGGACACTTTAATTAAGGATGACGATTTATGTCCTGTAAGTACCAAAATTGTAGCAATTTAAGGACACCTAAGATGTTGGTGGCAATTTTAGTCCTACAATTATAAAAATTGAAGCAATATGGGGACTTCCAAATCCAGAAATAAAATTATGAGCCCGAAAATTATACGCATGGTGCTGAATATTTTGAGTTATACTAAATTTATCTTCTCTTTCCTCCAGTTAAGCATTACGCCATATGTGAAAACAAAAAATGAGCTTCACTGGAGAAAAAAGATCAAGTTTTAGTTTTGTTAAGTATCAAAACTAAAGTATTTTCAGAACAATTAAAGTTAGAAAATGTCATTTCAGCTCGAAATTTATACATGTGAGATCACATATGCTAACTTGGACTATTAGGTAGGGCTTAAGTGGATGATGGACAAAATAAATTTAGTCCAATTCCGTCTCTTAGGTTCCACGTGTATAAATCACGGAGTTAATTTAGTTTTGTAAGTTTAACTGTATTATAAATTGCTTTAATTTTGATACTTGGAGGACTAAATTGCCACCAATAACGTATGCGTCCTAAATTGCTACAATTTTGGTACTTATAGAACTAAAATCGCCACCATTAATTTAAGTGTCCTTAAAACGCAACCTACTCAAACAAGCAGGACTAAAAAAATAATTAAGCCTATAATTAAATTGACCATCAAATCAACTCCGCCGATGCCCTCTCAACATCTCCCACAAACAAACACTGAAAGCAGAGCAAGAAAAGATCCGAAGGACAGAAAAATGGGCAAATCGCACACAAAGACAACCATATCCTCGTGCCTACTCGCCGCCATCTTCTTAACACTCGTCGTAGCCATAGCTTTAGTCCTCTACTTCACTCTCCTCAAGCCCCACGGCCCCAAGCTCGCCGTCTCCGCCGTCACGCTCCCCACATTCTCCCCCCTCGGCGGCGGCGGCAACAATTCCGACGGCTATAATGCGGTCAACTTCACCCTCTCCGTCTACGCCGCCGTCAGCAACCCCAACCACGCCGCCTTCACCCACTACGACAGCTCTCTAGAGCTGCTCTACATGGGTTCTCGGGTCGGGTTGCTGTTTGTGCCGGCGGGAAAGATCGGGCCGGGGAGGACCCAGTACATATCTGCTACGTTTAGGGTCAGCGGGCTTGGGGTTACTCCTGGTGGGTTCGGTTCGGGTTTCGAGCTGGAGATCCGATTGGAGATGATGGGTCGGGTCAGGGTGGTTCGGGTTGTCAGCTCGAGGGTCGTGGGGAGGATGGAGTGTAGGGTGGTGGTAGGTGTGAGGGATGGGACTGTGTTGGACGTTCACTGTTAGTTAATTATAGTTACCGACGGTTAATTTAGTGCATCATCGTTTTCATATCACGTAGCACTTTTATTGTTCTTTGTTTAGAACAAGAATCGTTTCAACTTCCTCAAGTGTAATATGGGATTGCGCTGTTTCATAATTATTCAGCTTCGATGTGATTATTATCATGACATCCACGAAAAATACGAACTCCGAGGAGCAAAGGGAAAGGGCGTGCGACTTTATCGGAATTCAGCGACTTTTCTTTTCTCTTCCAATCATACGAGACTTCACCAAGGTAAATAAGCACATCTTTTATTACATAATCAGCAGAAAATATATGAAAGATAGCTCAAGATTTATGACATGTTCATGTGGCCAAACATAGGATCTTCGCCCAACTACTACGCATTATCAAACATCTATATCTTCTGTTGATTTAGAATCCGAACTGAGAAGTCTTTCAGCTTCATCATTTGCTTCGGCTTGGAGCCTCCATTTCTGAGAGATATATAACCAAGAAAGAAATGGAGCTTATTCATTCAATAAAGAGCGAGCGCCTTTTTTCCTCATAACTATTGAGTAGTAAGTATTAAAGGTGAAAGAAAAGCCTACCTCTTCAAGATTCTCAATCTCCATGATTTGCTTGATCTGTTCTGCAACATTTTCCTGTACACACAAATAATCCAATTCTCATATACATTTTTATTTCATAAATGGTGTAAATCTTGTACATGGTTTTTACGGACATACCGAACTGCTAACAGCTTCAGCTGCAACAACATCCGAGTCCAGTTCAACCTCGATTTCAATCATCGAAGATATCTGAGGTCATAAAGCAGAATCATGCGTTATATATCGACTGACTGCAAAGAACATATGCATCTATATTTCGATGAGCTTGCTTCTTTTCTTGCGTATATGCTCAGTTTCATCGGTTTAGAAAGATGCGTACCCTGGCGAAACTCTCAATAAGTTCGATTCGGGTCTTGAGGGAATTCTCCAAGCTCTCACGTACCCTTTTGACCTTACTTCTCCGAGAACTAACACCATCGAAGATCACAATGAGCTTTGCTATTATTACAACATGGATTAAAATGAGAGTACGGTAAAGAATTGACATATATGGTTTATACCGACCGGTAAGAAGAATCGCCAACAGCGTTAATTTTATTTTCCAGTTGGCACATTCGAGCAAGCATCCACACCTAAACGTTGTGATCGACTAGCTACTTTATCAATCATCAACTAC
Organism: Craterostigma plantagineum; assembly: GCA_027422505.1. Classification (NCBI taxonomy): domain Eukaryota; kingdom Viridiplantae; phylum Streptophyta; class Magnoliopsida; order Lamiales; family Linderniaceae; genus Craterostigma; species Craterostigma plantagineum. Next base: position 30,347,243 of record JAPQWV010000002.1, on the reverse strand, counting down.
ACGAAATGAATCAAATTCATTATGGTCGAACCTCGTTTTCAGCAGCCTTCTTTAGCTCCTTGATTCGAGTTTGAAGCATATCATACTGAGACAAAAGCTGCTGCCTCACTGCAGCAACATCCACTGATCTTTGAGGTAGCTGTAATAAGAAGCAGAGCATTTTATTTTATTTTTCTCCAGAGAATATACAAACGCATATGACGACGATGCGAACAGAGTACGATCGCAATCCCAAGCACTATCGACCTGCCTTGTTAATCTGCGGAAGTACGACGTTGTTGAAAGCCACGCCAGCTGCTACCGAAGAGACAGCTACAGCTGCGATCAGCTGAGGAAGAGAAGGATCCAAGATTCCAGACGCAACATCGCCAGTGGCGAAGATTGCAAGGAAAGGAAGTAATAGAGACATATTTAGCAAGGATCTGCTAGAGGAATCATTCGAAGGCGCTCCCAACAGTCGAGATTCGCAGCCATCTCTGTGATTTGTCAGGGACATGGGCTCCCCAGGGTAAAAGTTTGGAGTTCTTGGGCTTAACTTCAGAGGGCCAAAGTTTCTGTAAGCTGTTAAAGGAGCTGCTGTGGCTATAGTGACTCTCTCTCCTTCTTGGGCGGGAAGGTCTACTGTTTCGGTGGCAAACCTATGGGTTCGAGCCGTCCCAGATGGGGTTTCCACCTACAGAGAGACGAACAAAAGTTGAAAAATCTCGAAGAGAATGGAGTTAAACTGATTATCATACTGCAATAGGTGGTTAGGAAACGTACGACGACAGAGTGAACTGCGGCTGGAATATTTTGCTTCGGAATTGGCAAGTATTGAAGCCCTCTTTTCCACGAGGGGACATCCACGCTGCGTTCGTCAGGAGGAGATCCTTAGAAAAACGTGGATATCTGGGATCAACTCTTGCGTGTTTATATATACTCTCTAAATGACTTTTGTGTGCTAAACAAACACAAGTCACTGTGCAACAAGTTCTAAAGAGTGGTGCTAGAAACTGGACAGATGAACAAAATTGGAATAAGAAGGTAATGGTCAGCTACCTTATATCTTCTGATTGAATGGTGAGGATTTTGCCAGATATCAATTCGTATTTGTAACGGCAACTCGAGCAAGATACAATCTGAAAGTGCGGCGTTCAATAAAGTCCTACCTAATGTACTGTGTGGAGGGAAATGGTGAACGATAACTACCTGAATGCCTTGTTGAGGTTGAGCAACGGCAACGGGTATCATACAACTGGGGCATCGCACAACCTTACCGAAAGGGACCTGAAAATGTTCTAATCATTGTCAGGAAACAAGTGATTGATCTCACTTTGTGTAAGGAAGTTACGGTACAAGAATGTCTAGGGACTCGAATTCATAGCCACCCAGCTTGAAGCAACGAGTAAGCAAACTCGAAAGAAACTGCCAAGAAAAATAATACCTCTTCACCAGGAGAAACACCAACTCGACAGACACAATCGATCGTTCTAAGAGCATCTGAAACCCTCAATAATGCAGCAAGGCCAATGATCAACAACGTATATGTACTTATGTCTGGCCTTGACCATTTCCATCTTTCGACTGCAACGGCATTCTCAATCAGTCCTGGGGCTAGAAAGATGAAATTTCCAAGATCAGTCCAATGTGCATTTATCTGATTTTTTAACTTGTCTAGCTAGCTATCTTGTACATAAATAATTCAAACCCAGAAAATGAACACTATGCAGAACAGCGAAGCCAATAACACCACCTACGAAAGCATAGCATTAAAAATACTCTACTACTATTAGAATACCTGAATCGAAGCTGGTCCTCATGGCGGAGAAGACGGAGATAGCCAGGTCAGCGTTGCCACGATCGAGCGCGGCAGATATAATGCTACAACAATCCTCACTTCCCACGACTCCTCCATTCTCCCCACGATATTCAGCGATCAGCTGTAAAACCTCCGATGCTTCTTTCGCGGCTGAGACTCGTCCCAAAAGCTCATCGTCCAAGACCCCCGACGACGACGATGAAGAAGGAGAGAGGAGCCCACTTTCTTCGGAAGAGAAGGAAGAGGAGGACGATACTTGGTTCTTGGAAGCTGCGAAAAGGACTGTAGTGGCGGCGGCGGCGGCGCTGTTGAAGCTTTGGGGATGTTGAAACGACGGCGTATGGGTGGGGAATAGTAACAAACCGAGTGAACGCGCCGGCGGGAGTGAGCAGGCGGCGAAGGAGCTCATACTACTCATCAAGATCGAATTTTTATCATTGCCCAGAAGGCGGCATCGGAGAGAGTAAACGGAGGAATTTCGAAGGAGCAGTGAATATTAGTGGCGATTGTAGAGGATTAGAAACGAGTGGTAGGGATAGGGAGGGGGACAAACAAAACATCTTTGGCTGTAGATATACCAATAAATAATTGCAAATGACCTAACTTCCGAATTGGTAACGAATTCATTCGATCTAATCGTGAATCGGAATTTCATAAGTACATAATTGATTGTATTTTGTTTGAATGTCTATATTTCATATAGATCACGTCCGTGCCTGTGGTCAAAATTTAAAGCGCACATAACTCTGTTCTGTTCATCACAAAGCAGAGCAGCCAAAACACAGAGCATCAATGGCTTCTTTCCATCTCCAAACTCTACAATGTCCTCTTCTACACAAATCGCCCTTTCTTGGGCAACCCAACGTCACTTATTCAACCAACAAATCATCTCTAGCACTTCTTCACAAACGGCCAACGCATAACTTCATCACAGCCAAATTTAACCTCTCTGAAATCCTAGGAGGCCGAGGCTTATGTAATGGAGAAGAGGGACTTCAGAAGGAACTCAAGAGAACAGTCACAAAAGAAGAATCACAAGATTCGAACACATCATCGCAGCAAGAGAATAAGCCATTGGCTCTTGAAGTATCAGAGGATGCATTCGAAAAGGAATTACTAGGCTTGACCGGCGGTTTTCCAGGTGGCGAAAAGGGTCTCAAGAAATTCATAGAACAGAATCCACCGCCGAAAAAGGAAGAAACTTTGGCTGTTTCGGGATTTGATCAAAGCTCGGTGAAGAAGCCGAAGCCGCCAGAACTGCCTTTGCTTTTGCCTGGCATGATTGCCATCGTTAAGAATCCTAATAACCCCTTTTACATGTATTGTGGGATTGTGCAGAGGATTACTGATGGGAAGGCTGGTGTGCTCTTTGAAGGTGGGAACTGGGATAGGCTCGTCACTTTCAGGCTTGAAGAACTCGAGCGCCGCGAAAAGGGACCGCCAATGGTGAATCCTAGGTCTGCAATCTTCGAAGAAATGGTGAAGAAGAGCTCTTGAATGTGATCTTTCGTATTTATGCATGGTGATCTTTCATAGCACGAATGTAGATAAATCAAGATTCGTGCTTTTGTCCATGGAGATGGTGTTAGCTTTATGATAAACAGACATTTATAAACAATTTCAACACATCAGAAAAAAATGCAAACCCCGTTTGAGTTCAACTGATAATGAGAACTGTGCCTTGAAGTTTATGAAAGCAATCGAATCAAGAGGCATTATTGTTTCACAAAACTCCAACTCACTGAAAATTCAAGAGGCCTTGTTGAATATCAGATTTGATCCTTCTCTTTTCAGGGACTGAATCAGAGCTCAGATACAGCCACCCAACTGTCAATAGTAAACCCGAAATGGAGTTTGAGTTCATGTCCACAGAATTTATGCAAGTTAGATATATTGAACTTGATCAAGAACTATGCACATGCCAAACGATAATGATCTTCGTGCTATAGAAAGGGAAGAAACTACTCCTTTACCCCAAATCTTTGTAACAACACTAGGGGACAAACGACGAATTAACTCATTTCCCAAGATTTGTGACATACCATGACAGCATCGATCTCCTCTTGACTCACTGGTGTCCTTTTTGGCTGATCAGAAGCCTTTCCTCCCGTAGACGTACTTGAAGGACGCCTGGAGAAGAACTTCTCAACATCACCACTTTCTTTTGCTGCTTCAGTCTTAATAGTAGTTGAACTAGAACCTGAAAAATATGTTTTTTCTGCCCTCTTATCTGATGGAATTTTTTAGCAATGAAACAATTATTGAAGAAATTGAATCAAACACAACTTTTAGTTCGGGTAATGCATTCCAATTAACTAATCATAGCGTCATAGAGCTAAAAGATAACGTAAAACCCCAACAAAATCCAGCTTGTGTCCGAAATTTGGCGACTATCATCCATGAAACAAACATATTAGACGACGAGATATCAGGTATTACCCACTAGCTGAACTGAATAGATCAAATTGAAATTCTAATGAAAAACGCATCGCCAAAGCTAGCGTAAACTGAAATACCAGAAGAAGCTTTAATATGCCTCTGGGGGAATTTGATGCGCGGGATTCTCGTCATCGTCTCTAATCAGCCGATTTTCCGCAAAGCTAACGAGCAAATTCCTCTCCGAACAGCTCTACACCTCAACGCCCGTTTATTTCTGACTTTTCCAATACCAAAAAAAAAAAAAACAACTATGGGGCCAGTGTTAATTTATGTGGTCTGGGGTCAAAAGTTTTCATGGTGGTTTTGAGCCCATTAACGCGACATAAAATTGCAAGCCCAATTATCGACTGATGTGAAAGCTCGTTTTAATGGCGGTCTTGGTCTCGACAAGAGCTACGAGCTGCAGAAATCAAAACCCTTGCGTCATTTCCCTCTCCTTTCCCAAGTAATACGAGGTAATATTTCAGTTAATTGAGTCAAAAGGCATTCAATTTATAGATTTCTTTTTTATGATTGGATTGAAGGTACAGCTGTTGTGTATTCTGATATTGGATTCTTTTCTGCGTAGGGTTTTTGGGTCGAAATGGCCTATAGACGAAGCATCGCTGCTAGAGCTAAGTTCTTGTATCAACAGCAGCGCCGAGTTATTCCTTCGGTATCACACTCCCGCGATGACGATAATGATCAGCGACAATTGGGTACGAGAAACGATGATGCGAAAAGATATTTTCGGAATCAGTATTTCACTGCCGCGAACAAGTTCAATGCTTTTCATGGTACGAGAACAAACGTGGATAGGAGATTTATGATTCCATGGAGTGGTGGAATGGCGTACGCTAGGAATTTTTCAAGTGGGAGCGTTGGAGAAGGAACTGCAGCTGACAACATCGAGCTCTTGAACGACGTGTTAGTAGATAAGGTTGCTGAAGTTGCGACCCAAGCGGCACCTGTTGTTAGTGAGGTCACGGTTGCTGCTGCAGATTCATTCTTCCCTGTGGCGGCATTGCAGTATTTGATAGATTACGTGCACGTTTATACAGGGGGTGAATGGTATGAATCAGAGATACGTATTGTTAGGTTTTAAAAACGAACTGAAAACCTCGGGTAAGTCATAAGTGATGGTGTTTTTTGTCTGTAGGTGGGTAGCTATTGCTTTGACAACGCTTCTGATTCGTGGACTTCAGCTTCCTCTTATTATTAATCAGCTAAAAGCAACTAGCAAATTTACTGTAAGTTATTGCCTTCCATATTTTTGTTCTCATTTCCAGTTGGATTTGAGTGTTTATCAACTCTGCGTGTTCCGAAAGCTCAACATCAAAACCATTTTTTATAACTAGTCAAGAAAAATTTTCACTTCAAGTTTCTTGCTCAATTTTATCATTTTTGTGCTGTCTGATTTTTGCATGTTTATATAATCACAAGAGTACCTTAAACTCGCCTTATCACTGAATGAAATGGAGTTTTAGGCAATTTTCAATATTTTCTGCAGCTTTTGAGGCCAAAGTTGGAGGCTATTAAAGAAGATATGAGCAATAGGGTATGATTTTCTGTACAGTTTTTTTTTTCTATTTAGCCCATTGCTAGATAAAGGTTACGGATTGCTGGCACCATAAACTGAATGGTTGCGTTTTACATACAAGACTTTTTATTGGGATGAGTTACATAATGTTTCACACAGGACATGAGTCCTGCTGCTGTTGCTGAAGGTCAAGCACAGATGAAACAACTATTCAAAGAGTATGTAACTGTTTATTCTCTTGTCGATCTTGTTTTCCCGCTATAGTTCGTCAAACTTATTAAGGAAATGTTATTAAATAAAAGTTTTTTATATGCTTCTGTTCAACTTATTAGCTTTCAATTAAAGAAAAGTTATATGAGAGGCGTGGTTGCATCATGATGTTGCAGATATGGTGTTACTCCCTTCACGCCTTTGAAGGGAATTTTAATAACAGGCCCTGTCTTTTGCAGCTTCTTCTTTGCTGTAAGAATACTCTCCCATAGCTTAATTACATATCTATACGACTTCACCATTTGTTGATCTCTCTCATTGCCTGTCATTTTCACCATTCTGTTGTATTTCGTCATCTTTATACACAGATTAGGAACATGGTTGAGAAAGTCCCGTCTTTTAAAGAAGGTGGAGCTTTCTGGTTTACTGATCTCACCACTCCAGATACTATGTATATTTTTCCTGTTCTGGCAGCATTGACATTTTGGGTTACAGTGGAGGTTAGCCACCTTACCTTCTATGAAAGTGTTCTTTTTAGCGCTCACATATAGGATAATTACACTAGCATCACCATTCTGTTAATTCAAGTGATAGAAACTATAAGCAATTTATTTTTTTTTCTCTGTTTTTGATTAATCGACTGAGATACTAATGTATTGTCGTCCCATAATGCCTGTCTTTTAGTTGGCTTTTTCCCATTTCGATTAACCAATCTTTGACTAACTCGATTTTAGCTGAATGCCCAAGAAGGATTAGAGGGTAATCCTACTGCCGGCACGATCAAGAATGTTTCGAGGGGCTTCGCTGTACTAACTGTCCCTCTCACTGCAAGTTTTCCCAAGGTTTGGCTGGATGATGCTGTGTTGAAGTATTGAACTTAAGTGATATTTTATTTTGCAGTCAGTTAAACTTGAGTGTTGTTTCTCTCACAGGCCATATTCTGTTATTGGATCACCTCAAACATGTTCTCGCTCGCGTACGGTCTAGGTGAGCCATTGCCTCAACTCCGATGTTTCTTAACACTAACTGGTGATAGAAACACTCATTTACTTGTGTTTTTGTCTTTCTTTGATTGATGTCAGTGATAAAGAACCCTAAGGTGAAGAAAATCTTAGGCATACCAATCATACCAGTGGCACCACCTTCAGCTAATCAAAAACCTAGTCTTCCATTTTTCGAAACGTTAAAGAAGTATGCGCTTGCTCAGAAACTCCAACAACAACAACAGCAACAACAGTCTCTATCACGTCCTCCTACTGCTGATGAATCCTCGAAACCTACGAATCAAAGAATACCTTCCTCGGCAGTTCTTAATCAGAGGATCAAGAGCTTAGAGAAAGAAGTGAAAGCTAGGAAGAGATCGAAGAAAAGAACGGTAAGATGAGTTTGTCGCGTCGCTCAATATTTCTAATGAAAGGGTTTAAGGTTAAGAAGACTGTTGTCGCTTCTATAAATTTTATAGAACTCACATTTGTATCCAAATTCCAAACCAAATTTTTTACTCCCTCATCATATGATGCCATGGTGAGGATTGTATTCAATAAATTCATCACATTATCTGATCGAATACTTATTGAATTGAATCTCAGTTGTCCCTTTACTTGAGGTGCTACTTAAAATCGATCACAGTGATTATCTATATTCAGATACGCACTGAACTTGCCACACACCCAACAGTTAGAAGTCAACTTTAATTTCTATTTTCTACACCAAAATCTTACAAAGTCTAATTCCCCATTTGAATCAGACATAACTGCATCGCTTAAGCAGCATAAGAGTAATGTATAATCAGATACTTCCTCAGTGAAACCCATCTTGGCTCGTCTATGTTAATCATAGCAATTGCTATGTTAGCTTTGTATCGGATTAGGTGAATCAGTCTTGACTAACTTTTCTTGATGAAAGTCTTCAAATGCTGAGAAACGACACCATCTTTTAATGCTTCTTCGTCATCCCAACTATCTCCCCAAGTCCAACTGTTATCCCATCCCTCAATTTCACAAGCCTCGAGCTTGCTACCGTGTGAGATAGGCAGCTCCATGTCTTCATTGAGGCTTTTGAATTTCGTAGATTTACTTCTCAAACACCTCGCCCCAAACTTGATACTCATCGAAACTGATAAAATAACGAAAGTTGCGTAGAAAAGAAAGAGCCCTGTCGATGAATTAGTACCATTCGAGGGATTTACGTTTGAGGAGTCATTCGTGGGATCATCCTTTCTCTTGCTGGCGAAAGTCTTGAAATCGAGTTTGCAATTGCCGTGCCCTGCGTTGACGATGATGAAGTGGTCGCCGTTCGTATCTTTGATGGAAACTTTTACCTGAGAATATTACGCTTCAACGTTCAGCACTTACCTTAATATCGTCTAACATCAAATCAACATCAAGAAACATAGGAAAGATGGAATCTAACACCAGGATCAATTAAGCCGGAAAAAATCGAAAATCATATTTCGAGTTCATAGGAAAGATGGAATTTTTCTTCCATGGTTGCGTAAGAGAATAAGTACGTAAATAGAAAACACATACTTGTTTGATCAGATGGACCTAAATAACATGAGTTTCTTGACACTAATCAGGCTATCAGCTACAAAATGAAGACCCTATAAGCTGCAACTAATTAAACATCAGATCATTGAAGAATAAGTACCTCAGTATCTTCCTTCTCTTTAAGTTCAAGCTGTTTCTTCTCCAGTTGAACAAAATCAGGAGCTGAGACTGTAATGGATAAAGAACCATTTCCTCTGTTCTGAATCAAAAGAGAGAGATCTGGAGATTCTGGTAGGTATGCAAAGAGCTAAAAATAAATTATTCATCTCACTCAAAGCCCAAATATTACCATGAAATCAGCAATGCATAGGAAATCACCCGCAAAACATATTCTATTTAAGAATCGTACCATTTCCAGGAACTGTCAGACAAGCAACCAAACTTTTCTCATCATCCGTGCAACTATTTGACGACGCATCGCATATTTCTTTCACACCAGAAGATTTTCTCACGTCCAAGTCCAACACGTTCTTTGATTCCGAAATCAACCCTTTGCTCTCGTTAGATTCAGCTCTTCGAACATCATCGCTCAACTTTATCCCATCATCTTCTACCATTCCAGCGTTTGACTGCTGCTCACCCAAACCATCTCTCACTAAGTTACTCCCACCAACCTTTCCCATCTCCAAAACATTAGCGGTCTCATTCAGCGGCTCACTCTTTACGCTATTCTTCAACGCTTCTTCTGCCGACGCCAAATAGGCGATGAGTGACAGTACAGTTACAATCACAGACGCAAATCTCAGCTGCATCTCCCTCAGAAAAAAAAAAGACCTTCCGCAGAAAATAATATTTAATCAAGCAAAAGGGTACAAATCAAGCGTTAGGAAGGTGCCGAGTGCGGAGAGCTGAGGGTAATTCGATCCGAAGAATCAAAGAACGCGAAAAAGGGGTCAACGATTTCATAGTTGACTTGATAGATCAAGTTCAATTAGGCCTCATGTGGATAGCAGCCCAAATAAAATTGAACTATTGGGCCTTGCGGTGGATGTTAGCCCAAATAAAAGTTTCATATAAAGACCATACCTGCCCGACCCGACCCGGCCGACGTATCTCTCCAATGAAAATAAATAAAACATGCTTAGGGCCCGTTTGGTAGGTGGGATGAGTTTAGATGGTATTAGTTTTAGTTGGGTTTCTATAAAGGGAAGTATAAATTTTTTGAGTGTTTGGTTAACGGGTTTAAATAATAATTTCCGTTGTGTTTGGTAGATGATTTTAGATGGTATTAGGTTTAATTAGGGACAATTACAATTTTACCCTTATGTATAATGTAAATATTTAATAATTCTTGGCTAGGGCTTTATCTTCCTGCATAGTACACGGCTGCCAGTTGAATTAAGGTTTGCCAATTTTATTTTGCTTAACTTGTAGATCGTTGCTTCAATTATGTGTGTGTTCTTTGATCAGTAATCGTTGTTTCCTTGTTAACCAAGATCGATCATCTATACACAACACCCGTGTCCTTTTGGTTCGATATGATTCCCTCAATTTTCTTTATATTCTTAATTTTTTGTTTGCTCGTATTAATATATATTTTTCGGAGATTTATTCATCTTTGATTATTTATGCAGCATGGAACGGGCTAAGGTTAACACCAAACGTTCATGGCTTTTAGAGGAAGAGAGGGTGCTTATTTTGTCCTTTAAAGAGATCATCACAGATGGATGGAGGAGTGAAAACGGCTTCAAACCTGGCTTTCACCATATTTTGGAAAAGACTATGCGGAAGTACTTGCCCAACACAAATATCAAAGCTCTTCCTCACATTGGTCGAAGACAAAAACATGGAAGAAAGATTACTACATGTTGCAGGACATGCTCAATAAGTCAGGGACAGGTTTTAATCTAGATACAAAAATGATAGATGCTACTGATGACCTCTGGAACGAGATAAGAGATGTAAATTATTTATAATTTAATACTATCATATTTCAAAGACATGAGACTTATTATTCCCTTTTCTTGCAGCACTCCCCAAAACTCTACAAAGCTATAATATACAAAACATGGCCTATACATGAAGATTGCTGTGAGATATTTGGTAGAGATCGAGCCACAAGAGAAAATGCAATTGGCATTACTGATGAAAAAAGACTAGAGGATGAAACATTCACCTCGCAGACGGAAGAAATTCCGAGTACTTCTGACTTTCCCGCGACTAATAAACCTTTTGGTGATTCTCCCACACTTGATGGTCGTGCTTCACCTGCTAGTGATGATCAACGGTCCAAGAAAAAAGCTAAAAGGAAACGACAAGAGATTGAAGATGAGGATCTCATTAATGAAATGAGGGAAATATCTCGAGAGACAACTAAAACATTAATGGAAGGAATGTCGAGAATCGGAGCAGAGGCAGAAAATCAAAGCAAGGGTGCTGAGATAATTAAGAATATGCCTCTGAACTTGTCGCCCATGCAGTTGTTTGAGGTTTCTGACGCCATTATCAACAATTCAGGAAAACTACAGATTTTTCTAGCCATGAATGAAGTCGAGCGCTTGCATTTGGTGAAGACCATGACATGTCGTTAATGAGCTTTTGGTTTTTATATCCTTATCTGGTTTAAGACTTAAACATAGTGGTGTTGTCATGTTTATATTTTATTGAGGTATTTTACATGTTTTTATGTGTCAGTTTGAGATTGATAAACGCATTTTCATTCGTTTATCTCCATCATTTTCATGTTGAATATTTGGTTTATGTGAGTTGTCTCATGCATTTATTCATAATTTTTACATATTTTGATGTCAAAGGTTTATGAGGCGATATTTGGGATGAACCGCGTAAACATGGAGCAGAAATTACAATTTTTTAATCAACACGGCCTTCAACATGGCCATGTCCAGCAGAAGGAAGGAGAACTCTAGCTTCGGCCTCCCAACATAGCCTTTAACACGGCCGTGTTTGTCAGCAGAAAAGAAAACACACTTGCGGCCCTTCAACATGGCCTGACACACGGCCATATTTGTCAGCATAAAGGAAAATCATAGTTGCGGCCCTTCAACATGCCCTGATACATGGCCGTGTTTATCAACAGTGTTGGGCCTTAAACCCTAAGCCCGAATGATACATAGCCGTGTTTGAGGCCGTGTTCACCATGTTTTCTACTTAAGCCGCAATTTGAAGCCCTAAGAGCATCTAAGCCGCCGCAACTCATTTCTAATCACCAAAAACACCTCAAGGACGACTCAAGAACCCTAGAGATCAATCTCAAATGATCTCTAGGTGCTAAAGTGAAGATTTGAAGCTCATTAACACCGGAGGATCGAACAAAGTACGAGGGATAAGCTTGAGCTCGCTAAATAGGGAAAAATCTATGTATTTCTCTGCTTTGTTTCGTATACATTTCGTGGCTTCTTCCTTCACTATGAGTAGCTAATCATTTTGTGTGTTTGGGATGAGAAGAACGCTAGATAGCGTTGTAGTTTGGACGTAAAATACTCGTGAACACATGATATGGCTTTGTATCGTTTATGACAGCTTTTATTCGATTCAATATGTCTATGTATTGTTTTGAGAATCACATTTGGCATGTCTATGTGTTGGTGTGATGTTTAATAGACCGTTAAGGGCGAAAGCTAAATGACGGTTCGTTCTATCGTAAACGTTAGGCGTCGACTATAGGGCGAAAGCAAATAGTCGACCCTCAATTTAGATAAACTACTATATATTCTCGTTACCATTTAGGGCGAAAACTAAGTTGGAAACGAGTAGGAATTATCGTGACATAGTCATTAATCATGTGGTAACGGTAGTTACGACTTCATCGACGATATCTAGCGGGATTTGAAATCCCAAGCACATTCCTTTTATTCAAAGTTACTCTTAAATCTTTAGTTGTGTTTTGATCATTTTTCTGTGTTGATTTAAGTTGTTGTGACTTAGTTCAAATATAAAAATCTCAATCATTTGTTAGGCTAGATATTGAATTGATAGGTTATTACTAGTAATCAAGATTATTTCTCGTGTTCGATACTCGAATACTCGCTATAGCTATTTACAAACGATAGGTACACTGCCTATTGCGCGTGGTGATAGTTATAACATATTCGTTTTAAGTATTACTTGACGTACTTGCACGGACATTTATTTAAAACGTACACGCGCGCGATCAGAGATATTGTCATTATTCTTGTTTCATTATCAACAATTCCACTTTGGTTTATTATGAACAATTCCATGTTTATGACTATCTTACCAGCATTCAGTAAAAACACATGTTAAACTGAAGTTCTACAATATGCAATTTGCAAGGATTGTACAAACAATACAGATGCGCAAGCATTATGTGCAATTTACGAGCCACTCACCAAAATGAAAATTTTTGACCAACAAATTACAGACCACATAAGCTAAATAGTAATCAAATAAGAAACAAGACAAATAAGATAGTTGCAAATAAGAAATATCACTATCAGTCAACTGTCTCCTTCAACCATTCAGCCACTCGAGATACATGCCCATAGCCAAATTATCTCGCCAACTCGTCCACGCAGTAGACGTTTCAATTGAACTAATGAATTGAGCTTCACTTTCATCCCCATTTACATAATCATCTTGATATCCTTCAGGGACCTCCACCTCTAATGGATCAACATCCATTTCCATACGTATGAAATTGTGAAGTAATGCACATGCTATGACAATTTTATTCTGCTTTGGAATCGGATAAAAGGAAGGGTTTCGTAGTATACCCCATCTTTTTTTCATCAAACCCCAAGTTCTCTCAATAACATTTCTTGCTTTTGCATGCCTCATATTAAAATACCCTCTTTCATTTTGAGGAGTTTGAGTTCCTATTCCCCAATCCTTCGAATGATAGCGAACGCCTCTATAAGGAGTTAAAAATCCCTCGCTGTTGGTGTATCCATTATCAGCTAAATAGTAGCAACCTGCAACTTTTTCGTTAAAGTACATTCTAATATGTAAAACATAAATCATGCTACATTAATGTTTCATCTACATGTAAAATCAAATTACCTTTACAAACACGAAACTCGTTTGTTCGTGAAAGAGCATCTCGAAGCACACGGCCATCAGCGACTGAACCCTCCCAACCTGCCAAAACATATATAAATTTCATATCTTCGTTACATACTCCGAGAACATTGGTTGTGATCTGTCCCTTGCGATTTCTATATCGTGGAATATCCCTTGACTTCACTGTAACATCGATGTATGATCCATCTAAGGCTCCCAAGCAATTCTTACATAAGAAATAAATAAAAAGTTAGTGATTATCATGAACTCAAAAAGTTATTTCTATTAATCTACAAAGTGGAGCCAATACCTGAAAATATTTGAAGTTAGATGAAGTAGTATCAGTACTAGTGGCATGAGGTTTGGCCAATAATTTCTCGTGAAGTCTAAGAACTGCATCTAGTACGGAACTGAAATGCTTACTTACTGTCCAAGTTGATCTATTAAAGTGAAACTTCTGTTCTCGTGTCTTCTTATGATGCGCTAATACACCAAGAAATATAGCCATCATCTCAGAAACTTGTAGATATTTGGAAGGTCGCAATCCACCATAATTCTCAAGAATAATGCATAATCGTGCAAATGCATCAATACTAATCCTCAAATTTTCATGTGATGTACTACAATAATATGATATTAAATGTTTCAAGTAATCAACCTGCTTTGGCATCTTTTCATACATTGAATAAGCACACGATTTTCTGTTTTCTCCTATTAGTTCTCTTCCGATAATATATAAAGAAAACTGCATCATATACAAATGATTGGCTAATAGTCCAAGAACCATTATTGCAGCAATAGCATCATCTTTGGATCCCATTTTAAAATCAAGTAACCTAACCCTTTGCGCTATAATAGAGAAAAGAAATTGAAATATTAGCATACTTCATCTGTTCTCGAAGAATAAAAAAAATAATCGAAAATATCACGTGCCCATTTTTTAAATCTCCCGAACCCATATATGCGCAGCACATTCAACGACATAAAACAGCAATCAAGTCAAAGAATCGAAAATATCTACCAATCCCCCAATTCAAAAGTTTAGGTTTAACATAAAATTATAATTCATACCAGCTCTCAAAGGTAACGATGGTTTATATCTTGTGCTTGGAGGGTTTTATCGGCTCTTGGACGCTCGCTGATGGATGGGTGTCATGGCATGAGATGGTCGTTGGTTGGAAGTATTGGTCGTCTGTGGTATCTAATGGTTGGATGTCGAAATAATGATTTGATTTGTTTCAACTTTCAACGAGCTGCAATGGAAGGGCAAACTATGAAATAATTAAAAACAGGGATAAATATGTCAAAAGAACATAAAGATTAGATAAAGGAAGGGGTAAGGGTGATTTATTTAATACTTAATAGAGAGTATCAAGAGGTATTAAATAAAACCTACCTTTAAAATAATTTGTCTACCAAACACATTTTTTATTAATCCTTATCCATCTAAACCCCCTAATACTACCAACCAAACACACTCTTAAAGTATTTGTCCGAAACATTGACTAATTCCGCACTCCAAGAGAATAGTGGACCAATTGACAGCGCCATATTTTCAGAAACCTAAAGATAAGGTTCAGATTCAGAAGTCACTTATTTTAAATAAAAAAATATGGTGCATGTTCGGAATTATCCTCTCGAAATAATCCAAGAACAAGTCACCAATTTGTAATTTACGTAATTTAAAAGGATATGAATGTTACTTTTTTCCGTCAATGTTCGCACCAATAAGGACCACTCATTCATTCGTTCGCGGGGTAACGGCGGTGTGCTTTGGACTTTTGTGATTAGCTCCGACGACAGAATTTTCTGATACGTTCCATATCTCTCCTCTACGAGATTGTTGTTCCTTCCAATCAAAGATCTGATCTGAGCTATCAGTTTGTCGATCAAGTGGACAAATGGTCAGCGTGATGAGCGGTGAGGGATGTACACAGGAGGATTTCATCAGGAGGCACCACAAGCATGATGTGAGAGAGAATCAGTGTTCGTCTTCTTTGACTAAGCACATCAAGGCTCCTTTGCCTCTCGTGAGTTGTGTTTTTGGTTACTTTTAGTGTCGCCTTTTGTTGGATTGAATCTCGGATTGTGATGTTCAGTTCATAAATATTAGATCTTTGGTTGCTTGAACTGCTGTGCGGTGTTTATTAGTAAATTTCTTGAAGTCGTGTGGATTGTGGTCACTTACGATCCTTTCAGGTTTATTGTGATGATGTATTTTTGTATACGTCTGCTCCTTCTAGTATTGAGCTTATAGGATGAGCTAAGCTTCGGACTACGGAGGACCTGAAAAAGTGTTCCCCGAGTTTGTTTGTCTGATGATTATAGTATTCACACGACGTGATGATCCATACATGATTATCGTAAACCTTTTTCTACCCTTCTTGTTCCAAAATGGATTTTCGGATTCGTGTTTGCAGGTGTGGTCTTTAGTTAGGAGGTTCGATCAGCCTCAAAGCTACAAACCATTTGTGAGTAGGTGCACAATGGAAGGTGATCTAAGGATTGGGACTGTAAGAGAAGTGAATGTAAAGTCTGGTCTTCCAGCCACGACGAGCAAGGAGAGACTCGAGTTGTTGGATGACCAAGAACATATTTTTAAAATGAGGATTGTCGGTGGAGATCATAGGTTAAAGGTATACTGCATTGCAATATCTTATATATGCGTTATAAAACTTGAGTTTACGTTTTGGTTTTTCTTCCTCGCCATTTGCAGAACTATACTTCCATAATCACCGTTCATCCTGAGGTCATCGATGGTAGACCTGGGACTCTGGTAATAGAGTCGTTTATCGTCGATGTGCCTGAAGGAAACACGAAGGACGAAACATGCTTCTTCGTCAAAGCTTTGATCCAATGCAACCTTAAATCACTGGCCGATGTGTCTGAACGCCTAGCTTTGCAGGGAAGAACCGAACCTATTCATCGAGTCTGAGACTCAGAGCTGTCCCGCTGTGTGAGAAACCAAGACAAGTTTGCAATTATAATTTTATCTATTTCTTTGCTGCCATTTTTATGTACTTAGTAGTGGTTCGGCCCACTGTCTCTGTGCGTGACAAGATCTCATTTCCTTTATTGTGTTTTGAACTGCTGCTTGTGAGTGATAAAGCTAGGGTAGGTCATGGTTTTACAGCTTGGTGTGATATTGGAGACGATGCCTCGTTTTGAGAAATATAATTACTGTTATTGTTTGAAGTAAAAATGCTTTCTTGGTTGATCATCATGTTAGTTAATCTCTTTCACCATTTCTAGATTGAAACATATCCTCTTTTTTGCTCTATTGCTCCAAGATTCACACACTTCTCCATCCCTCTTTCTCTATCTTACTTCGTTTTCAATATTCATCATGTCCTTGTCAGTTTATGTAATATAATTCATATAGGATAGGAGGATGTTGTCATTAATGTAGGTATAGTGAAGCAACAAATCGATGAAGGCTGTGGATGAACTGGCATGTTATTAATGCGACAACTTGGAAACCACATGCATTGGCTTTACTATCATTCTTTAATCAGTATCCAGTTTTATTTCCTCTCAGCTGAAAACTGACTAATGTTTTCCTTGTGGGCTATCACTCACATGGCATCTTTGTGCAATAATACAATCCACACCTTAATGCATTGCAGCTTTTGCAAAACCACAGAATCCAAGAATAACAATAATCTAATGTTAGACTTAGAAATGAGTGGCTGGAAAAAGAAAATAAGTGGAATATGTTGTAATACTAGAAACCTGCAAACATAAATGCCCTAAATCTATCCGTTGTTTATTCATTCAGCTGCAGCTCCGGCGATAAGATATTGTTTATCGAGAAGACAAGCATACCCACATTCACTTAGGAATTCTCGCTCGCACATATTCTATATTTCTTAATAACTACTCTCTCTCACTCAGGGTATCTCTCTTCATCTCCTCTGCTGAAACAACCACATACAGACAAACGCGAGAGGTGTGTAAAGGCTAGTAGTGTTAAGGTAATTCGTAGAAGAAACTCTTGCTTCGTTTCGTTGCTGTTGTCTGATTGTATTTTCGTCCTCTTTATTGCAATGATTGAGGTTCTCTGTCGTTGTTTCACTATAAGAGCCCTTTCATATTAAATAAGTATCTCTCTTCGTTTCTAACACTAACAATAATGCAGGTTCCTTCCATCATCATTGTCGAAGATCCATCATATTTGGAGTTTTCTTCTTGAATCGTTTCTCAGGCTTAAGCAGATCTCGAAAATCTTACCAACCCTTTATTCTCGTACTATTCGAGTCACAATCTTTAGATGAGCTTCTTCTATCACGGTCAAAATATGCTCTGCTTCGCTGCAACGCTACTATTCGTTGCAATAACAGTAAGCAACGCTTCGTTGGCCAGCGGCGAGTGGGAAACGTGTTCGAACTCCGTTCCCTTGAGATATCGCAACGATAAGATATCCATAACAGACTACGGCGGCGTTGGCGACGGCGTGACGTTGAACACTAAAGCCTTTAGAGCGGCGATATACAGAATAGGGCACTTGAGAAGGCGAGGCGGAACTCTGCTCTATATTCCGCCGGGAGAATATTTAACTGAGCCTTTTAACCTTACCAGCCACATGACTCTTTACCTTGCTAGAGGTGCCGTTATTAAAGCAACGACGGTATAAATCTTGAATTTCATTCCATTCCCTTTTTTTTTTTCTTTTTAATGGAAATTTAGAATGATTTTTCTGGGACCCTTTGATATTAGACTGAACTCATTTCTCAGGAGACTAATAAATGGCCGCTGATAGCTCCACTACCATCGTATGGCAGAGGAAGAGAATTGCCAGGAGGACGATACATGAGTTTCATCCATGGAGATGGCTTACACGATGTGATCATTACAGGTTCCATTTCTAGAATTATTACATATGGTTTCTTCTGCTTTATTTCATGCAAATTGCTTCTAATATTTACTGTATTCGTGTAGGGGAAAATGGGACGATTGATGGGCAAGGCGGCGTTTGGTGGAACATGTGGAGGCAGAGAACTCTTCAGTTCACAAGACCAAACCTAATTGAGCTGATGAATTCAAGGGAAGTAATAATCTCCAACGTCGTCTTCAAGAACTCTCCCTTTTGGAACATACACCCCGTTTACTGCAGGTCTATATATGCACTGCAAAGGCCCGATCTTTAAACCTGCTGTAAAAAAAGGGTTTAATTAAAAATGCGATCTTTTTTCTTGAATTGCAGCAACGTTGTGATACACCACGTAACAATCCTCGCGCCGGCCGATTCTCCCAACACAGACGGCATCGACCCAGGTAATAAAAATCTAATCTTTAGTACTTTAGCTCGATTCACTCGCTAATTAAGGTCCTAAAAAATCCCACGCGCGCAGATTCGAGCTCGCACGTGTGCATCGAAGACTCGTACATCTCCACCGGCGACGACCTAGTCGCCGTGAAATCGGGCTGGGACGAGTACGGAATAGCCTACAACCGCCCCAGCCACGACATTACCATCCGGCGAGTCACGGGCTCCTCACCCTTCGCCGGAATCGCCGTCGGCAGCGAAACTTCCGGCGGAATCTCGAACGTCCTCGCCGAGCACATCAGCCTCTTTGGGGTGGGAGCGGGCGTGCACATCAAGACCAACGTGGGTCGCGGCGGTGTGATAAGGAACATCACCGTGTCGAACGTCTACGTGGAGGACGCGAGGAAGGGGATAAAGATCTCCGGCGACGTCGGCGACCATCCCGACGAGTTCTACGATAGGAACGCCCTTCCATTCCTTAGGGACGTGGCGATTAGGGACGTTTGGGGGGAGAGGGTTCAGCAGGCGGGGTTGATACGAGGGATAAAGGGTAGGCCGTTTGCGAGTATTTGTCTGTCGAATATAAATCTCAAGGGTGGTTTCGGCGGCCGGGATTTGCCGTGGCAGTGCTCCGACGTGAGCGGAGTGGCCGTGGAGGTTAGTCCGTGGCCGTGTGAAGAGCTTCGCGGCGGGCCACGGTGGGGCGTTTGTTCTTACTTGTGAGCAGCTTGCTTTCTTTATAATTGGTTGATCTATATAAGCATTAAGATTGTAATAATTGATGTTGTCCTATCCAATCCAAGCACGAAGATAATATGGTTGTATTGTAATGTATATTGTTTAAGCTTTAAATTAATCGGTGTTGGTTTGACCTTAATCGCACCGTGCATGAATCACTTTAAATCATCATCTATTAGCAAATACATTGACCTAAATAATTGGCCTATAACTTTTTACAAAACCCTAGGAAAGAAATACTTATATATGTAAAGAGCTAATAAAATCATGATTCCTAATCCTAACCAGCATGATCCAGTCGTGCTGCATATAAATAAACTATACAGTGTATATATTTATATATATTCTCTTTTGACAAATTAGGTAATTGACCTTTATTTTAAAGAGAGTCATCACACCCATTCACAATATCATTCGTACAGAGGAAAAAAAAAGAATGGATGAGACGAAGAAGACGGAGCTTTACTATGTGTTCATGAAGTACGATCCCGAATACGAGAGGCTTCGATCTAACAAGTTAGCGAGAAAATCTCTTCAACTATTTAAATTGTAGTTATATATCATTATGCTTATAGAGCTGTAGCTGTAAGAAAAAATAAAAAATAATACGAATAACTTCAGAACTTGTGATGTTCTTGGATGTATCATCAGAAGTACTACAAAGAGAGGTTGTTCGCAGCATGAGCTTGATCTGTACTTGAGTAGGAAACACGACGACCTTCTGGCGAAAACATTCGAGCCAAGTTCCTACAACAAAACCCTTTCGTTGATGATCGTCGATGGATTTGCTGTCGAAATCACAGATGATCAGGTTCTTGTATGTATATGTATTTTACATGATAGATGATCGATCGTCCATCGTTTATGAATATATAATTCTGTCAGCAGGCCAATGTGCTTAGATCTGCAAAAGGAGTGAGGATTGTGGAGAAAAATCAACAACTTTCTTCATGATTTAATGGGGCCAAGAGCACATCTATCCATCTGTTGTTTTTAGCTCGTGATTATGTGTTTTTATTACGACGCGAATTCTGCTCCATCATTAGTTAGTGTTCTTATCCATGGTGTATTATGTGCTATGCTGATTTGTTGGTAGTAATGCATAAATATTTATTCGATTTAATTCCAATGTTGGGAGCTTAATCGAAATGCCATATGCTGCACTGACAACAAATAATGTATACAGAAAACTAACTAGTTATGTTTGAAAGATTCCACCCCATCTATTTCTCCTAGTTAAGGAAACAGTACAACAATATGCTTGAGCTGAGAACAGACAGACACAACACTTTATATCGCTATCTCTCTCTTTCCATTTTTCAACAAAGGTTGAACTTGAAAACACAAAAGCTGATGGATGACACCTCACTCTCTCACTGTTTAATTCAAACCACTCTTCACATGCACTGGCTGGCCAAGATTTTTCTACTCCATTTATTACTGCTTTTTATTTTTTATGTTTTTCGTATCAAGGTAATTAACAAATTATGCTTTATTTAAGTTACACTTCACACTGCTTTGCATTGCATACGTGTGCATGCGCTCGTCTCATCGCGGACTTGTTAGCTTAGCCACCCTATATGTATTCTGTACGGTGATCTATAACTTGAATATAACTATACCAAAAGTCAATTACGCGTATATATTATATCATCTGCATCCACCATAATGCACACGGGCACGAATGGGTCAGAAACAGCTTTAACATCACGTGTATGTAAGCTTAGACCATGCGCCTTATGAATGATTCACATTTATATATGATATATCCCAATATTTTTTCGTAATTAAAGCTCTATTTCGATCGACCCACCGTACAGCCCATAATGTTGGGTTGGAATAAAAGCCCACTATATCTATATGGGCCACTTTGGCCCATTAGCAGTTATCGACTCAAGCCACTCCTCAAGATTGCTCATTTAAGCCCATTTTAAGCATTAGCACAGTTGATTCCAAGTTTTAATTAGCATAGCAAATCTACCAATGCAACTAACAGAGATGGGAGGCAGAGAGGGGATCTCCATAAACGTTACAGAAACGCAAAAGATTTGAACTTATCTCTCAGATCAAAGGCTTCTTCTCCTCCTTTGTAGCTTCGGCAGAAGTGTTTTCACTACCTTCTTTTGGTTTTCGAAGAGCTCCTCTGAGGCCTAACACGATGAATATGTTAGTGAGAGTAAGCAGCGACTCAGCTCCACCATGTAACCAATCAACATTGGATAAAGACGTTCCATAATGCACCTTTGCTGTTCCAAGAATTCAATTCAATTTGCAATCATCAAAACGATAAGAGAATAGGCAATTAATTTGATACAAAGACGAGTTTTTTTTTTTACCGTATATCCCAGCTGGTACTGCAAAAATAGGGAGGTGAAAAGAAAAACAATCAATTTTGAGGGGATGAGCCAAATCTTTAAAGACCAAAGGAATGAAGAACCAAAAGAACATTACACAAGAAAAATGAAGGAAGGGACTTACTCGTAGCACCGACGAACGTAAGCAAGAAGTAGAAGCCAAAGAGAGTGAGCTTCGGCGCAGTCTTGGACTTTGTGATGAAATACAAGAAACCAAGGTAAGGGAACAGCGAAACAGCGAAGAGCTGTGAGGCTATGCTCTGTGAATCGACGTTTGGTGCCCATGGGTCAACAGGAAACAAAGACCCATTACAGTTAAAGCCTCTTCTTCTTCTTCTTCTTACAGAGCTTCTTCCACTTTGTTCGATCTTTTGAACCCAAATTGTATCTATTCTGAGGAGCTTTGCTCGCCATCTTTTGTTATCTACGTAGTAATCGAACCAAGAGCACACGTACGAGTTTCTGGGAAGAGATTGGATTTGCAGATAGCTTGACATCGTTTTTTCCTTTTTTTGCTTTTATTTTCTTGTTTTATTTATATATTTGTGGTGTCGATCATCTTGTCTTATCACATCCCATTCATACTCACACAGAAGTTTCTTTATGTGTTTATCTTTTGTTAAAGAGAAATCTCGATGGCTCCAAACCTCAAAGGTCGTACCTTGTCAAATGATATGAATTAGAAGTGTGGTCCATCTAAAAGTCCCTTCATTTTCTTGGTATTTTCCGCTAAAACATGCAACTGCAAGCATCAATCCATGGCTTTTATCGGATCATGCTAACCATCCATCGTAGCATTACATATATATATATATATATATATATATATACATATATATATATTGACCAAATTAAGGCATGTATTATGTCTCTTCATCACCTAAGGAACTATTTAATAGTCGAGCATTTCTCATGTTCATCATGGTCATACACTTCTGAGTGGCGATTGTTTATATACAACAATACGCCATGGCAATGGCATCTCAAGTAACAACACATGCAAGAACATCTCCGTCGATAGTTTCAAACTCAGCGAACAAAACATATCGTTATCCAGCCTCTCTCGGGACTTCTCAGAACACAAAATTCCTCAAGTCGACGCAGATAATTTCAAGAATATCAGAAATCTTCTCATCAAGACACAGCCAACAAGGAAAAGGCGAGTCTTTTGAACTGGGCTCGTCGAAACATGGGGAAGCCTTTACTGAAGAAGCTGATCTACGAAAGTTAAGGCCTCTATGGGACGATGGATATGGAACGCAGACAGTGATCGACTACTTAGAAGCCTCGAAGGATATGATACATTCTGATGGTGGACCTCTGCGATGGTTCTGCCCAATTGAAGCGGGCCCTCCTTTGAAAGATTCTCCCCTTCTTTTCTTACCAGGTAAATCGGGCGAAAGTCGAAAACCAAAGCAAGAACTTTGTAATAATTCACCACCCATGAAGTTAACAAGGGAGGTCCATCTGTGTACTCCTTTGCAGGGATCGACGGTTTGGGCATGGGATTGATATTGCATCACAAGGCTCTCGGCAAAGTTTTTGAAGTGCAATGTATGCATATACCTGTCTACGATCGAACCCCTTATGAAGGGCTCGTGAGATTCGTAGAACAAACAGCGCGGGCCGAACATTTATCAAATCCAGAAAGGCCAATTTATATAGTTGGAGACTCCATAGGAGGGTGTCTTGCTCTTTCTGTAGCAGCTTCGAATCCTACGATTGACTTGGTGCTTATCTTGATCAACCCAGGTTTAAGCTCAAGAAAAGATCCCAGAATTACTCAACCCTCGTAATAAAGTCTTGATTTTTGCCTAATTTCGGTTTTTGCCAGCAACATCCTTTAACAGGTCAAAGATGCAACCTTTACTACCAATCTTCGAAGCTTTCCCCGACGAGCTCCACGCCATTCTTCCTTACATTGTCTGGCCCACATTAGGAGATCCGATAAAGATGGCCAACGTAACAAACACGACCAATTTCTCAGCTCCGCCGACCAAACAGCTTCAAAAGCTCACCCAAGAGCTCTTCGCCATGATATCCAAACTTCCCAACCTAGCCAGCATTCTGCCCAAGAAAACGCTTTCATGGAAGCTGAAGCTTCTCAAATCAGCAGCTTCGTCTTCGAATTCCCACCTCCACGACGTCAGAGCTCAAGTCCTAATCATGGCGGGCGGAAAAGATTCGATACTCCCAAGCAAAGACGAAGCTCAGAGACTCTCCAACACCCTCAAGAATTGCAGAGTCCGCATCTACCATGAGAACGGCCACGCCCTTCTCCTTGAAGATGGCATCAACCTCTTAACAGTTATAAAAGGCACCTGCTTTTACCGCCGGTCGAAATCCCGCGACTACGTCTCTGACTTCTTACCTCCGAGCATGTCGGAACTACACCTAGCGAGGGACAGAAACCTCAAGTATTACAACATCGCCATCAGCCCAGTAATGTTTTCGACATTATCAGATGGGAAGATCGTAAGAGGGCTAAAAGGTGTCCCCGACCAAGGCCCAGTCCTTCTAGTGGGCTACCACATGCTTTTTGGGTCTGAAATCGGCTCTCTGATCGAAGGGTTCTTGAGAGAGAAGAACGTCATGGTCCACGGCATAGCCCACCCTGAGATTTTCACGGCGAAGCAAACCGGGCCCATCCCCGACAATTCGTCCTTCGATCTGCTGAAAACTTTCGGCGCTTTGCCAGTGACGCCGACCACTCTCTTCAAGCTGCTGAAGACCAAGTCCCACGTTCTTCTCTATCCCGGCGGGGTGAGGGAAGCTCTGCACAGAAAGGGAGAAGCTTACAAGGTTTTTTGGAACGAGGAGCCCGAGTTTGTTAGGATGGCGGCGAGGTTTGGGGCGAGGATTGTGCCGTTTGGAGTCGTCGGAGAAGACGATATCGTCGAGCTGGTTCTTGATTACGACGACTTGATCAAACTGCCTTGGGTTAGAGACGGAATACAGAGTAAGAATCAAGGCGCGGTTAGAGTTAGGGAAGGAATGAAGGTGAAAGGGGAGGTTTCGAATCAAGATTTCTTCGTGCCTCTGTTTTACCCAAAGATTCCGACGGGGAGATTCTATTTTCTGTTTGGGAAACCTATCGAGACGCAAGGGAAGGAGAAGTGGCTGGAAAACAAAGGCAATGCTAAGGAGATGTATGAGCAGATCAAACGTGGAGTGGAGACGAACATTGAGTATTTGATCAAGAAAAGAGAGGAAGATCCGTATAGGTATTTGTTTGATAGGTTGCTTTATAGAGCCTTTTCTTCTCCTGTACATGATGATCCTAGTTTTGATCCATGAAAAGCAGCTTAGCTCATGTGTAATAAGGCAAACGAAGTCAAGGTGCAGAACTACTTTCCTTTTCCATTATTCATCCATACCTCAGCTACACGAGCAAGTGCTTTAGTTGAAGATCCATCTTCTTTCAAAGACCTATCAGCAGCATCTCTCAAACCTCTCATCCTCTCCCTCATCTTGCCACCTTCGTCTCCTTCGATCAAATCCCTTACAACCTTCGAAATCTGCTCGCAGCCCACGATTCCATCTTCACCATCGTCCTCCACAGTGACCCTAATCGCTACCTTCAAAGCATCGCTCAGCAGCACGGCATTCATCTTCTGCTCTGCGTACAAAGGCCAAGCAATGAGCGGCACGCCGTGAACAATGCTCTCCAGCGTCGAATTCCAGCCACAGTGCGATAAGAACCCGCCCACCGACCCGTGGGCCAAGACCTCGATCTGCGGAGCCCACCTGGCAAGCACAAAGCCCTTTTCTCGAGTCCTCTCCTTGAACCCGCCGGGCAGAAACTCGTAAGGGTCGTTCATTTCGTTCGCATCGGTAAAGTACGCTGCGTTTCTTGATTCATCATTCGGACATTTGACCACTAAAAGGAATCTCTGTCCGCTCATTTCCAACCCTAACGCCAAGTGGTTCAGCTGTTTCCTCGATAGGGTTCCTCCGCTACCAAAGGATACGAATAGGACAGAATCTAGCGGCTGATTATCTAACCACCGCAGACACTCTTTGCACCGCAGGTCATAACTATCGCGGGTCGAACCCGTACGGGTCAACGGGCCTACTGGGTAAACCGGCGGGATGGAGGCCGACTGAGCCAGCTGATTCAAGGCCTCAAAGGTTTCGATTTCCAGGTCTAAGAAGTTGTTGATGATCAACCCATCTGCTGATAAGTAGTTCTTGCAGAGCTCAATAGCAAGCTTGTATGCCTCGTTTTTTCTGTCGTCAACCGAACCCATCAAGTCCGACCCGCGGACCGGGACGGTGCAACCCGGGAACTTAATGGGTTCTGGCAAATCCCTGTACTCGCAAGTGCATGCCTTGTCAAGCTCGGGCAAGTAGAGGGTCGCAGAGAGTACCATGGCGCTAGAGGGGTTGTAGACATACTTGGGAATGCCCAATTCTTGGACCATATGGAAGGTGATGGTGCAGAATAAATCAACCACGAGCGCCGATAGAACGTCACGGCCAGGCTCGTTGAGCTCCTTTAGGGTTCTGCGAAGGGCTGGGATCGAGCGATTTACTCCCAACATGATGCGCGTTTCGAGCTTTGCATCAGTGGGGAGATCGTCTAGATTTACGGGAGGTAGGTAGACGAAGCTTAAATTGGGATTGGAATGAATGAGTAGTCCGTCATCTTTCTTGGCTGATGATGATGATGGTGGGACATTGCCGTTGAGCATGATCATGGTGATTTTGAAACTGTGTTTCTCAATGAGCTTTTTTGCCAGTTCGAGGAATGGTATGACGTGGCCTAGTCCAGGTGTGGTTAACATGGCTACATGATGGCTATGATGATGCTGTGGAGCTTGAGCTTCGTCCATGGTGGGAAGAAGAAGGGAAAGGAACTTTTGCCGTAATTCTTGAGGTTTTTTTTTTACTCTGGTAGGGAGATAAGGATATAGTGTGAGAATGTTCAGGAACTTGTGGTTGGAAACTGGGAAAGAGAAAGGTTGGAATTTACAGGCATCAACTGTACAAGGACTTTTAGCCTTTCTGTATCTATCTGAAAATGAAAAACCTTGGACTGTTGTGTTGCTATTACCAATCCATGGCCAAAAAGTTCACCTTTCAGAGCCCATTGGGTCAACAAACGAGCGGTACAGTACATATATTCATTTAGTCAAAAAGCCCATAAGAGTTCATCTTTCTTCCATGGACATAGCAGAGCAGTATAGCAATGTTGCATACATAATTGTGTAAGGACATGACATGTTTTAAGAACACGAAGTACTCACAGTTCTATTCACACAGTTCAATCTTTCCGAAGCAGTTCGCCTCGTAACTGGCTTGAAATCAGGGGAGGATGACACCATTGCATCAAAGTCTGGAGATTCTTGAATAGCTGAGAGCAAAGTAGGCATCTCATGCACCACGTGAGAACTTGTGTTGTTGCTGCATAGAACTCTTGTCTTGAATACTGATCTGATGAATCTGTTGAAAGAAGTTGAGATCTTTGACCTGGGCATCGTCTTCTTCTTCTTGTCACTGATGATATTATTATTGTTATTCTTCTTAGGACTATTAGGTGAATTAATCCTACTATTTGACAGATGAGGCATTGAGAGTGATCTTGAAGATGATGCTGACATGGCTGCATCGAGTTGTTTTTCGAACGATTTCAATTCGAAGGAATCGTAAAGCGAGCTATCGCAATCCCATACTGCCTTCTTATTGATGGAGATTGTATCTGGCTTCAATAGCCTTTCCTGTTCCATGGTGCTCTGTTTTTCCATGCTCTGCAGTTTCTTTTGTAGTATACGAATAAGAAAGAAGAAGAAATTTGTGGAGTTTCAAAGTGTTCGATTAAGAAATCATACAAGTTTGGTTCCACCTTTTCCAAGTTATATACCATAAGACCAGCAAGATGTACTATTTTAAAGTATATTACTGCTTTTCCGTAACTTTAAGACCAACTTTGCCTATCTTGTAATAATATGATAATCACATGGCATAATCCGTATATTAAGACTTAAGCCAGCGTACAAATGCTTCAATAGGCAACAAATACATCCTACTATTCCAAATTCGAGGATTAGACCTGATAATCTATAACCATTACAATAAATATAAACAAAGGACTTGAGATATCTGAAGCTATAGATACTTTCAACCATCGTTCTCTCATGTGTGTTTCCTGTATGTTGTGATCAACACAGTAGATCTGAAGTATTTGAAGATTGAAATTCTATATCTGGAGATTTAACACAAATTATACAACAAGAATAACCCGATGGAGATTGGTAATAAAAAAAAAAAAAAAAGAAAACCATATCTGTTTTTTTTCCTCGTCATCCTAATTTAATGGACACCATTCACCACCATCTTCATCAAGAGATCGTTCCAAGAATCGATCGGCCCAGGCAGACACCAATGCAGACAATCACTAATGACCTTCGCATCCTTATTCTTCGCAAAAGGTTGAAAGAATCGATAAGGCCCGGGATGTCCATCTGGCCTCAAAAGAGACATAGGATTCACGTCGAACAGATTAAGATCGATCCCTCCTTCGCGGGCTTTAGTCGAAACCTTTTCGAATTCAGTCAACTCAACTTCACGAAGAATCTTGACCAATACGTGCTGCTTATACTCGCCCTCCTTCGCTGGGCTCGTTCTATTACACGTCCCGCCTTCGTACCATTCGCCATCCTCAAAGTGAACTGGGGTTGTAGTTCTGTAAAAGATCTTGCCTTTATGGTTGGATTCGACGATGTGTTCGAAGACTCTGCTTAAAACCCTTCGATATGCGAAGTCGATGCCTATATCTGTTAAGTTTCTCTTGCAGAAATGACAGCCTAGGATTCTCTCGTTTTCGTAGTATATCGCAGTTCTTACGAACCATTTCCCGCCTGAAAGTATTGCGTAGTCGACGTTCTTGAATTGGTCGGTCCATTTCTCGTCGAGCACGTCGAGGTTGAGTTCTATGTCTGAAGTCGAAACTCCATTGTTGTCTTCGTTTATTGCAGCTTGGGCTAAGAAGGGCGACCATATTATAGAAACTGTGAGGTTGTAAGAAGGGAAGATCCATCTTCTTGATCTGAAATCTGGGCTGTGATAAACTTGAACTGCCTCTTCGACCTGAGAATGAATAGACACTCAATTTGATGAGATGAAAAAGGATGTTTTATACAGCAGCGATAAAGAGTTTGGTCCGAAGTTCGTACTGTTGAAAGCGTGCAAATTAACGATTGGACATGGTTTCTAGAGATCGAATCGCCGATGAATGCCCAGGTTTTATTCGTCATCGACTGTAAGAATCTTTTGGGATCGAATCGAGGCAACTCACAACCATGTGGCTTCCATCTCCAGTAAAGATAATCCATGTCTGGCCGGCCATTCATCATACAGTTTTGATGATCTTCGATGAAGCTACAGCTCTTGTTTGTGTAAGAAGGGCCTGATTTGTTAGGAATCCAATCTCCCATGTAAATATTGCACTTATTTTCTAAGCTATAAATGGCCTCCTTACTATTATCTGCAGATGATTTGTAACAAGCATTAAACCACAGAAATGAATCGTATAATCAAACGAGGAAACATCAGATTGTGATAACCTAATGAAGACATTTATTCGAACACTTTCCAATCACGCAAGACACAAACTTATAAGACAAATAACAAATTTTCATTTCACCTTTGGGATTGGGAAGAGTTTGATCTGTATTTCTATTTTCTCGGGAGACAAAAATGGGCTTTGAAATCTTAGTGTCGTCAAGAAATGGGGCGTCAGAAACATCAGATTTAGTGGAAAGAAGCCTGAAAGCGAGACCCAGAAAAAGAACTGAGAAACCCAACTTGATGATGAACTGATTGTTCATTGGGCTACACAAAGATCTACAGCTGAACTCCATTCTCTTCACCATCTTTATTTCCTCTGCTCTGCTAATGTTTGAGCTATTGAGTGATGATGCAGAGGATTCATAAGTCTTTCTTTGCTTATCCAATGATGGAGCTTCTTCTTTTCATATTATATTTGGCCTTTTCCTTGAATTCTATTGCTTTGCTGTTTGTGTCTTCTTCTTTTCCATCTTCATCTCAACTTAAATAGTTTCCAAAGACTTTCCTTGCAGTCACGGGCTTGATTGTCTCCCCAAAAAAAAAGACGACAAAATACTTTAATTTTTTTTAAGAATACATGAAAATCATCAAGAGCATAAGATTTGTTTTCATTACTAAAAGAATGTCTTTTAATCAAGTATCCCACCTTAATATATGGGTTTTTGCCCCAAGTGATATGATATAGAAAAGTGATAACTACGAAAGTGATAACTACAATTTGATAAACATATCAATTTAATCGACAATTATTAATTGTGTTGCATATAGTGGTTATTTTAGCATCGGTATCTCATCTATAAACTAAATGGAGCTTATATAATTAAATTATATACATGGTTTGGACAATATAACAACACGGTGAAAGAAGCAATCTAACCACTCATTTATTTATATATACGTAATATTATAATCTTATACCGATGTGAGATGGATCACGAAAACAACTACTCCCCCGTCCCGGTAACTTTTGTACATTTTACCAAATCGGACGTCCCACTATCTACATCTCCATATTTACTAAAAACTACCACACACAATCAATATAATAACATTAAATATTCTTAAAAGACGTGCCATACACATATACTTTTCTTCCTCTATACTATTAAAATATTATATTTCTTAAAAACCGAACTCAATCCCAAATGTCCATATATTACCGGGACGGAGGGAGTACTTTATTATTACATTATGACAAGTAGTTTTAGTTGACTAGTGTCATCATGCGCTTTCAGAACACATATATAGTAGTTAGACAGTCAACGTGTAGTTCACCGAATGAAATCGATTTTTATACGGAAGAAAAAAAAAAGAAAAAGAATGATGATAAATCGGTATTGTAATAAGGTCTGACATTCGACAATTACAAAAAGTAAACTCGATTAAAGTAAACGAATTCTTTAGTAAGTAATAACGCAATACAAGATGGTTGTTGGGCCTAGGTGAGAAATACACGGATGATAATGGTCGTGCAACTACTAAAGCCCAACTTTTAAACTCAACTAAGTTACGTTAGAAGAAATATTTCGAGAAATATAAACCATTTAATTCTCTAACAAACAAAACAAAAAGGAGAAAACAATTACTACACCATGGAAAAAATCTTGGAAAGGAAACAAAATCTTAATGGGGACCATAAAACTGCAATTTTCCAAAGTTCTTACGGCTGTATGGCTACCCTTTACAAAGTAGAAAGGTCAACATTCACGAGTCACGACCATATATGATCTCTCATAAATCGTAATATTTTTTAAAATACGTGCCTGAGAGCTAACACCAGCGTACAAGCGTTGCAGCAGGCGGTACTGCTCGCTGCAGCGTAGATATTGTTGGGGTTGAACGGTAATATTTCGGGCCCAGCGGAAGGTTGATTTTGGACTCGCGACTATTTGTTTGGACAGTATAAAACCGAAATGACGCCGATAGAGAACACGAGATTTTTACGTGGTTCGGCCGATACCGCCTACCTTCACGGAGAGCACCAGCTTTACTATATTGAGAATATTACAGCGTACAAACTAACACTCGTGTTTAAACCAAAACTCGAGACCCCTTACCCACCCGGGTAATATATTTGTACATATTCTCAACTACCCCAGTAAAACTATACCGCTCTCACCCTTATCCACCCGAATAATTTTTCTCACTCTCTTCTCTCTATCTCTCACCGGCGCTTATTGCTTTTCACTTTGGGTTGTCTTTTACAACTGATCGAGCAAGCCTTTTATAGGCAAGCTCATATGAGAAAAACCAAAATACATAACGTCACTGCATACATAATAAGAAGGGAAAATGAAAATGATTTTCTCCACCTTCGCATTTGTGTGCAAGGTTGAAAAGGTCAACAATTCTCCCCATTTTCAACATCGGCGCCTTCTTTAGAGAGCATTCCAGCAAACCCGAGAATGAGAGTAACCCGTTCGCAATTATCACGAACATCCATTGGCCTTCCTTATACCAGGCTACCAGCTACACATATCTGAATCAAGAATTCAGGTCCTACCAACTTGATTCACCTACGGCCAATCCTATGTGCAACTGTCAAACCAACTCTACCCGTCGATTTTGAAGAGAGACTTCGACGCAATCCCTTCTCCAGCAGGACTTCCCTTCTCACGATCGTCTGCCTTTTCACCACTCGCGCGCGATTTTCGTGAACCCATCGAAGTCAGAGTGTTTTGTACCACACTCCCGTTCAGACGATATAAACCTCCACGCTCTTCTCCCTTCAGTAGGACTTTTCCGCCGTGTGTGATTTTACAGACTCCCTCTGCTATAAAACTCCCATAGCCCTTGGAATCTAATTGGCTCAAGGATATTAAATTCTTCCGTAACTTTGGGACAAAGATCACACCACCCAAAGCTCGCACCGCTCCGTCAGTCATTTTGATCTTCACAGTTCCAACACCACAAACCGCATGACGATATCCATTAGCCATAGAAACCGAACATCTTCGTATCTTCTGGAACGTATCAAAATATTTTCTTTCGGAGCAAATATGATACTTCACCCCGAATCAAATATCCATTCATCCTGAGAACGAGCGTCATCGTTGTAGACTGTGAGAACGTCTACAACATCATCCGTATCCTGTGCTATCATGGTTGTGGAATTTTTCTCGCCGTTCTTGTCCTTCCTCCAAGTCGGATGTCCCGGCTCACCACACTTGTTGCACACAATGCCCTTCTCGCCATCCTTTGATTTGGACCTGCTGCTACCAAATTCCCTGGCGTGAAACCTTCCTCTACGATTCTCCCCGTGTATAGCCAACGTCGAATTTTGACTATCCCCATAATTTGATCGTCTCATCTTTTCATGCGCCAAAAGAGTTGACTGTACATCCACCATCTTCACCGTCGTCTTTCCGTACAAGATGGTTGTGACCAAATTATCATAAGAATCAGGAAGCGAGGTAAGAAGTAAAAGGGCTTTATCTTCTTCCTCCAACTTTACTTCAACTTTTATAAGTTGATCCACAAGTCCGTTGAACACGCTAATATGATCCATGAGATTCTCACCTTCCTCCATCTTCAGCCGGTACAGCTCCCGCTTTAGATCTAACTTTGTGGTTAAGTTCTTCCCGAGATGCAACTCCTCCAACTTCGCCCACAAGTCTGGTGCAGAATCCTCATTCACAACATTATTAATAATGTTATCCGCAATGTACAGACGGATTGTGCTGACACATCTTGACCCCAAATCCTCCCAGTCTTCTTTCGTCATTTTCTCCGGCTTTCCCTTTTCCCCTTTCAAAGCCTTAGCCAAACCTTGGTGAACAAGGATATCATTCACTCGTCTCTGCCACAGAGTGAAACTTCCCGTACCATCAAATTGTCGTACTTTGAAACTGCTTTCTGTAGCCATTATCCTTGCAGAGATTCAACAGCTTTGGCCCGACACTGTCTCCCCCGTAACGAACCTTCTTAATATCTTTCTGATGTGGAAGATCAGACAAAGCTGCAACCACAGAGCATACTCAGTATCAATTAGGCTTGGCTCTGATACCACTTGTTGGGGTTGAACGGTAATATTTCGGGCCCAGCGGAATGTTGATTTTGGACTCGCGACTATTTGTTTGGACAATATAAAACCGAAATGACGCCGATAGAGAACACGAGATTTTTACGTGGTTCGGTCAATACCGCCTACCTCCACGGAGAGCACGAGCTTTACTATATTGAGAATATTACAGCGTACAAACTAACACTCGTGTTTAAACCAAAACTCGAGACCCCTTACCCACCCGTGTAATATATTTGTACATATTTCCAACTACCCCAGTAAAACTACACCCGCTCTCACCCTTATCCACCCGGATAATTTTTCTCACTCTCTTCTCTCTATCTCTCACTAGCGCTTATTGCTTTTCGCTTTGGAGTGTCCTTTACAACTGATCGAGCAAGCCTTTTACAGGCAAGCTCATATGAGAAAAACCAAAATACATAACGTCACTGCATACATAATAAGAAGGGAAAATGAAAATGATTTTCTCCACCTTCGCATTTGTGTGCAAGGTTGAAAAGGTCAACAGATATATTCATGCAATTGTAATATATGGAGCAGCAATACAATAATATTGAATGTGCCAAGATTGAGATACCTGAAGGAAAGATCGATCTAACAAATATTTACTTTCAATAAATTCTTCAACGCCAAACTTGAATAATATGATATAGACAACATGCTTATACTGATACATATCTCTTCTGCAAATTTGTTAACCTTTTAAATAATTTGAATTTCACTTATATCTCATGGAAAATGACTTAGTCCCCGTCTTTATGCGGCAATTTGGGTACGTGACGATCAGACATAATAATGATTCATAGGCCATATACTTGCCATAATCACATGATGTAAATATATACATCATTGCCAGAATCATCATCTTTTCTACCACAAAAATATATGGAGCTACATGTATCTCTATAGAAAGACAAATTTGGTATAAAACTAAGATTTTTCATCTGATACACCTGCAGAGGTTTTATATAAGCCAAGTTGTGTTATTTTTGTCCGAATCTATGTCACCACAGCTCATCATAGGACCACTGATTATTTTCCGTTATTATCAGTTGACTGAAAAATCACAAGTATTATATGATATGAAACATCCTAGTAAATTGGTCCATTGAAATAGTAAATCACAAGGGAAAAATAGATAGTCCCAGTGGGTTGTCGTCGTTCGTGTATAGATGCAATACAAGTGGCAGAAAATTCAGGCAAATCTTTGTTTTGGAAAAAAAAAAATAATTCATTCATTATTGAAATTTGTAAGAACTCATCTGAGTTCTCTGATGAAATCAACAGATGAAAGCTTTTGGTTGGAGGGTTCATATGTGGTAAGGTTTCGAAGCGTTTCTTGAAACCCTATCTCGATTGCAATAAGAATAAAAAAAAAATAGGATAGCCAAATAAATTGTTGGAAATTACTATCTTCTTCAATCTCCTCACAATGAACTTTAGTCCAAGTCTAAATCAGTACTTATGTGAAGACCAATATTGGGACATCAGTTCAGATTAAGTTAAATCGGTTGATATATAGTGCGATGGTAAATACATTACCATTTACCACCAAGGCCCTAACATAGAGTAGCTTTAGCTATAGCATAAGCTTTGAAACTTCAAATTCTTCGTTATTAAATGCGCTGGAGAAATAATTTCAATTGATATAATTAAACCGAATTAATGTATACAAGTTGGGTATTTGATGAAATATCATTCGGATTATATTCTTTCACCTAACTCGAGACATGAAAGTCACGTGATTTTATTCAGACAAAAATCAAAATATGTACGTTGTACAATAGTACAAAAAAAAAAAACACGAATCGCTGAGATAACATGCAAAACTGCGATACCCACACTTGGTCCCATTAGCAGTTGCCGGAGCTAAATTAAAATAAAATTCAGTGAATTTTCCAAGGTCGTAATAAATATAGTAATTAAGAATACTATAGAAACAAAATAATATAAAAAAACGCATTACATTTTAATTTACCAATATCTCGAGCACAATTTGAACACCGCACCGCTCACATGACAAAACTGACGATAAACCAGCAGAATCTGCTGATTTTAACATGATAAATACTAACGTATATAACACTAATCTAATTAATATAATATCAATAAACCTTTTAGAGAGCTAATAACATATCCGACCCGAAAGCTTCGCCTACATCCTCAAACAAATCGTCCACTTGCCAAGCCGAAGACCCGACCCACGAACCCGGGGTGTTCGACCCGATAAGCCCATCGCTGCAACAGCTCACCAAATCCATGGTGCCAAACGCGTCGTAATCGGAACACGTATTTGCTTGAGCAAACAAGTCGGAGAAATCTGGGACGGAGTTATCGAGTTCAAAGCCGCCGGAGAACAAACCTCCGTCGCTGGTCGGGAAAATCGAACTAACTCCGGCGAAGGGATTGTTTTCGACGGCGCTGTCACTTGCCTGTGTGGAGTTGGACACGCACGCCGACTCCGCCGCCTCCGCCTCGGGTTCAGCAAATATAAGCACGGACGTGGGGGACTTCACGAAATTGCTGCGATGCGGCGACGGCGACGTCGTCTCTTCTTTGCCGGAGTTGTACTCTGAGCTCGTCGTCTTGTTGCTCAACTTTTCTGAAACATCTGCTAAAGCAGCGCTGTCGCCGCCGCCTGCGGTGGTGTCATATCTGTCGGAGGAGAAATTCGTCAGCGCGTGGGGGCCACGAAGCTTAATAGCCGCGTGGTCGTACACCATCGCGGCCTGCTCAGCAGTGTCGTAAGTACCCAACCACAGGCGAACACGTCTCATCGGATCTCTGATCTCGGCGGCCCATTTTCCCCAAGGCCTCTGACGCACGCCGCGAAACTTCTTCTTGCCACCGCAGCTGCTGCTTTCCCTCGTCGGCGTTTTGTTGTTTTTCCTCTTCCGCTTCGTTAGACCGGCGACAGAGTTTCTGACGGCGCCGGCGTCGCTGATCCTCTCACGACGGCTCTTCTGAAATCTAACCTCGCTGACGTATTTCCTGACCCGTCGTCGGCGTTTGCAGTGAGCGTGGTTGTTGTCTTCTTCTTCGCTTGAGGAGTCCGTCGCGTCGGCGTCGGCGACGGTGAACCGTACGGTCCTGGCCTTGATGGTGTCGTTATGCTTTGCCACGGCCGTGGTTAAGTTCATATGTTCGGTGTATTTGACTCTTGAAGAGGGCAGCATGGTGTTTTTTGATCTTCTTCGCAGTTTAAACTGTGTCAGTTTGCTTTCTTCTCTCTGTTTCTTTTTTTTTTCCCTGGATTCGAATTGAAAGCGAAAGGGCTTATGAAGAGGGGCGTGGAAGGAATAAAAAGATTCTCAAAGAGCAAAGAGGGGAAAGCTAGCAAACGTTAAAGAGAGTGTCTTTGAGAAAGAAAAGACTGAAGATTTTTCTTTAACGAAATAAGGAAAGAAAGACTGACAGTGAAAAGCTTTGTGCTTCTTTACTTTTTACTACGGAGAGAGTGTGAAACCTTTTTGCTGGGCTGATTTGAGAAACCAAAATCACCCAAGTGGAAACTTTGATTGCTCTTCTTTTGTTTCCTCTCCTTCTTCGAGATTCTTAAATAAAGCTTTCTCAAGTAAAGTTTGGGATAGGAGTGGTTCTTCTTCTTCTTTCTTGCCTTGGAGCAAGTGTTGCAATGTTCTACGTTGGAGATAGAGAAAATGGTGTTTTTTTTAGTGTGTGTTGTGTTGTAATGGTGCAGAACGAAATACGAGTGGTAAAGCCACTCCTTTTATAAGGGTGCGAATAACCAACCTCAAAATATAAAATTATCATTTTTTTTTCCAAGAAATGAAAAAGTCTTGAATTTTTAAGACGATTTCTTACGTTTAATTAATCTGAGATTAACGGTAGGGGTTAGATGCAGATCTTTTTCAGCCGCCGCATCTAAGAGGGGCCTGTGATCTTGACACGTGGACTAATCCGATCCGCAATATTGGTTAATTTTCTTTTTCTTTTGCCACCTCAAACTGGGTATCACGTGACAGGACAGTTCCGTTAATAAGGTCAGTCAAAAACGAATGAAAATTAGACGTCAGACTATCTTTGACTGTCAAATCGTTATTCTAACGGCATGGTTTATAATTTTATACTTTAATTATTCATTATATTTAAAGTTTTTCTCTTCTTTTTATTGTTTTTAACAGTTTGTATTTGGTGTGTTATTTTGAACTCAAGCGGTAATACAGCTTTGCTAGCTTTAACGTGGCTGGCAACCTAGGATTTGATAACCGTTAATAATAAAGTACTAAAAAGGCTGTTCTTTTCTGTGAATACGCAGCTGCTGCTCTCTCTGATTACTTCAGTTAATTTAATTTTAAAAAATAAGAGAG
The DNA here is from genome assembly GCA_027422505.1 of Craterostigma plantagineum. NCBI lineage: Eukaryota > Viridiplantae > Streptophyta > Magnoliopsida > Lamiales > Linderniaceae > Craterostigma > Craterostigma plantagineum. The sequence goes on along the minus strand of JAPQWV010000002.1, from coordinate 30,309,466 downwards.
TTTGATTTCCCCAACAAATAATCTAACTTTACTTATCTTACCTCTGCCTCATGCATGCATCCATCCAGGCAATACGTGTGTCGTTTCATGATGAGCCTCTCACCATCCCAAATATATATACTATATAACGTTACATGTATTACGTATTATTTATATTTCCGTGGTGTTAATTTCAAATCTTAGGTAGACACAGTTATTGCAGGAGTTGAAGTTTGGGGTGTCGGTAATAAATATTCAACAGTGATGCTCATTAAGTATTCACCAAGATTTTGGTGTCTTCCATCAATAATTATTGACATGCAGTAGTAATGTCTTCGCATTCATTAACCATTGTCTCCCTATTCTCTTTAGCTATTTATATCACTTCCATCATCCATAGATAGTACAATAGCTATCGGTTCATAAAATAAAAACAAATAACCCAAGTATAATATACGATCGTTATATAACGAGTTAATTTTTTTTCGCCTTAATTTACACGAAAAGAATTGGCTGTCCGCGAACAATGCAGTACACAAACATCAGTGTTGCGACGAATTAATCCAAATTATCTTCGACAGCTAGCCAAGTCGAAGATAAATTGCAACAAAGGATCAAATTCAGCGCATGAAGGGTAAGAATATCATTTTTTGCATTCTTTTCGAGCTTTGACTCGAGCCGGCCCAAGTGTATATCGGGTCGGTTGACTTGTCGTATAGGTCCAAAGATTCTTTGACAACATATCGAACAAAATTGACGGAATTTTAGAAGTGGTTCTATTAAAACTCTAATGTTAGATGATACGTAGACGTATAGAACCAAAACGAAAGATTAATCAATTAAATATTTTAACATAGTCGTACTTATAGGTGGGGAGCATGATGCCAAAATCCTGATGGTTTTAAACTAATATCGAGGAGTGATTAGTTGTTAGGCACTGCTCATTGTGTAGGTGCTGCTCAATTATGGAATGGATGATTATGCATAACCGTCGAAATAGGAAACTAGTTTGATTATGAGCCGATTTGTACTTATATATAATTGGACTATGCTTCATCACTTTGTGTTCAGACAGTTCATGTTTATTCGTTCTTTGTGGGACGTAAAGCTAAACTTTGTCTTCATCATTATTAAAGAATGATTGGGCATCTTTCAACTTAAATATTTTCTTAATTATTTCATTAACGTTATTAAAGTTGTCTTAACAATTTTCTATGCCGTTTCTAGCTAACAGTGAAAACGCGTAAATATTGAGCGCTTCGCCTAATTACAACTTGTTCGATACATACAAATTTAAGGTAAAAATCGGCATTAGTAATATCACTGAGGAAACTTACAAAAACCGGCTAAGATTTTCAATTCTTTGTTTCATATTCACGTTTGAGAGCGAATAGTTCTGAGGAACTAGGTTACGGAAGTTGCCTGAGGATAATGCATAATAATAAATATACAAGTTGGGAACTGTAACTTTTTTAATAAAATTTCTTCTACTTGTTCGAAGATCACTTTGCAATATGTAATTTGTAGTTCATCCATAATGAAAGCGAATGCCTGATTTATATAATATAATATGGGATCGGATAAACATATATCAACTAGCCGAATGCAACATCTTTCAAGATTAACGTTATGATTTACGATGCCATTGATCTACACTCTATGAACACTCTTACCAATAAAATTCTTGGATATTGTGAATAGAAAACAAATAAAATCGTAAAGAGTGACCCCTTAACGGCTCGAGAATGAAAACCTTCGATTGATGTGTCTCTTAGATCTTACAAACCGTTGCATGAAGTGAATAATATAAGACTCAAGTTAAAAAGTCTTTATTTAAATGATTAAATTACACCAACGACGTCGTGCACGAAAACATTAGCTCAAGCTATTTGTTTGTTGCTGCATAACGAAGTGCATCAAGAAATATTTATCTTTTTATTTATTAATTTGCATTTGGTATTTGCAAGTTTGTGGATTTTTATGGGAACCTTGCGAGTGTGAAGGCTGCTACACAAGTCAACGAGCAACAACTCCAAGAAGACACGAGATTGAATATTTATATCTACTTCGAGCCACAAAATGAAGAGAATGAGGTTTTATTTAATTCGTTTCATCGTCTTTTTGTGGTTTGCTATATTTGTTATGGGTATAGAGAATGACCTATTTATCAATCAATACATTTGATCTTACACAACCTTTAATCGTGAAAAATTAAACAAATTTTGCTCAACTCAACTAGCTCACCGTATTAGTATCCATTTTGAACAAAAATATTAAACCCACATTGTCTAGTGTCTCATAATAAACTTACTCGGGCTAGAGTAGAAGCCTATTTAGGGCTCAATTACAATACCATTTCATGGCTCATTTAAGTTTGGTTAAAGAACTTTGTTATTGGGCCATAAGAGAAAACAAACCTGACTGCACCACTCCAATATGAGCAATGACCGAGTTGAAAAATACAAGAGAGAAAGGAATGAGCTTTATTAATACTTAAAATATCTTGCGATTCTTCTTTCTACACACTCATGTTTTTTTCCCAGATTTTTTTGTTCCTTTAGTTCGATCACGAGTGAAGGTGGTCCCGTACACAATGGATGTAAAACACACTGATGTTAGACGAGATGTTGAGCTAACACTCACTCTCACTTTTTATGCACAGCGGAAATGGTAGTAAAGTAAAGACGAAACGAAATGAACTCAAGAGATGATTCTGTGCAGCAAGTCAAATAACTTGCTGCGTGCCTCAAGGCGCAAAAATCCACTAGAAAGATGGATTACAAACTATCTAAAGGATAGTTAAAAACGTCTAGCAAAAACCTACGAATCAAAAACGATTCTACAAACTACAAGATCTCCTGATCTCTGAAAAGCTAGACTTAAAAAGACAATCTCTCTTTGAAGTATAATGCTCGCTCGAAAGCCTTTTTCTCGCTCGTTGTTCGTCGTACCTTCAAATGATTAAGTCCTTCGACTTATATAGGTCTTCAACTTGTAAGAGACTTCTTCAATGACTTGGTGACCACCCATAACGTCCACTAACGTCCACTAAGTGAAGTTGGACAGTTGATGAACGTCTTAGGACGACTTGGTCACTCCCAAGAGCTTGGTCTTCACTTAAGCTCCAAGTCTTCTATTTTTAGCATGCTCCTTTCCTATTTTCGCTCTAGCTTATCCACACTCTTTCCACACGGTTTGATCCATTCCATCCCTTATCCATATCCTGCACAATACTAGAAAAATGCTACGTCTTCAATAAAATTAGTTTTGGGCATGAAAGATAAAACTGAGATAGGGAACATTCTTGGCCAACAGATGTTGACTCGAATGTTACCCCAACATTGCTTCAGTTGAAGACTCAACATCAACAATCTCCCCCTTTTTATCTTTCTTCCCAAAACCAATGCAGAAGTTAGCTTTAGCGAAACTCCCCCTGAAGGCACAATCCACTTTACCCCAAAAAAAATGGTTAGAGTTAGACGCAAATACAGAATAGCAATAAACACCATTCAAAGTACTAGAAAATAGTACATGCCTTAGAGGTCCTGAAAAAAACATCTGCAAAAGAAAAATTTGTCCAAAAACGAAAAACACAAAACACAAACGCAGGCATAGAATCACAAAATCAGAGACAGGCAAGCATGCACAAAGTAATGGCAACAAACACAAGCATGCATAAAATATTTAGACCAAGATCTAAATATTAAGACTCTCAATTGAGTCCTCTGCCTCAGCATCCTTAGCCCCAGTTTCACTTTCTGCGTTCGCTTCTTCAGCCTCAGCTTCATTCTCCACTCGCTCAGCTCCCCCTAAACCTTCTGCCTCAGTACTTTGCCCTTCACCACTCTTTGCACCACTTGGCCCTGCTTTAGCTCTAGTTCCTTCTGCCCTATTTCCCCCTTTTTGGGAAGAAAGCAAACTCCTCAATGCATCTCGCTGAGCCACCAAAGCAGCGATGGACTCCTCAAGACATTGGACTGCTTGTTCAAGGGCTGCCACTGATGTTGACCCAACATCCTGATCAACATCGTGCTCAATCTGGCCTGGGGTGCGCCATGGAAGATCAACAAGCCTGTCTGAGCCCGCCAAATGATTTGACTGAACAGTGATGGACTCCTTTGAGTGGTTACTGAGTCTCTTCGAGTAGGCTGAAATCCGTCTTGCACAAGAACTCCATAGATAATGGAGGGATAAGGAAGAATTCCCTTCCCCACCTTTGCAGCTTGGTTCGACATGTGATCAAGGATCAACTTTCCCCAATTTAAAGGCAGATTTTGACCCAGTGCGTATAGCAAATGAGCCATCTCTTCAGTCACTCGAACCTCATTCAATGATGGCAACCAACTATACACACCGATCTTAAACAACACTGAATATAAAGATGTGAGAGAACTACCCGCACAGTTCCCTGCCCACTTAGACACTCTACCCCCAGTAATGAACCGTACCACATCATCATTATCATATTCATATCCCATTTCTACTTCAGGGGTATGAAGAAACCTGTTAATAGCACTCGATGACATGTCATATAATCTCCCCCTCAAAAATACCTTCCCATACTTCTTAGACTGAACTTCAGCAACATTAGAGTCAAGATTAGCGTATACCTCTCGGACGACTGCATCACAGTACGTCCCTAAGCTAGTCACCATGTGCCCGAGATGTCGAGACTCCAAGAATTGCAACACGCCGTACTTTCTCAAGCTCGCCACTTCCACAACCCGTTCAACCCTCAAAGGTCTCTGATTTAGGGAATCCCACAGCTCCTCATTGGCTGTGCGGTAGAATTTTCGGTTGGGCAGTGGACTCTCCCAGTCAGAATCTTCCAGTGTTGAGTCAACATCTGGTGCAACATCGTCTTCATAGCCTGGGATTGGGGATGGTTCACGGTGGCTGCTCGCATGAGACGATGGTTCTTCTGTCCGGGCTCGCTTAGATGGAATGTCAGAACTCTCCATTGGCCTCTTTCCCTCTCGTTTCTCCATTCTTTTCTTTAGCGACTCCAATGTCTCAGCAAGGTCGGCATCATCATCGTGATCTCCCTGGGTTTCATCTGAAGCAGTGAACGACTCAGAGACAGAGGAAGGTGTCTCTCCCCCTCGAATGATGAAGTCCTCATCTGAGCTTTCTGAGTCGATGTTATCATATGTTGTGGAGTCCACGATGGTGTCAATAGAATCACTGGAGACGGTGATTGGGTCATCAGCGTTTGAGGTTGGGTTCAAGGCTCGTCTAATGCGACCAATTCGTCGCTTCTTTTGCACAGGAGGTAAATCCTAGTCCTTAGGCCGGCTTCGCTTCTTCTTGGAGGTGCTCGCTTGAGATTTCTTGGACTTCTTGGACTGGATTTTGACTGACGACGGTGAAATTTCAGAACTAGGGGTTTCCTTGGCCGGAGATGGGTCTGTCACTCGTGGTTCGGCTGAAATTGGGTCCGCCGGTTCTGGGTTCGTGGCAGTCGAGGTCGGCGGCGCATTCTTAGCCTGGTTACTTTGCCGTTTTTTGAGTGATCGGAGACGAATTCCCAGCGGCACATCATCGTCTTCGGGGTTGGGTATCGTTGCTGAAGGTGCTTCTGTCGAGTGCTGTGGCGTTGCAGAGGGTTGCGAAGGTGGAGCTTGTTCTTCAGCGGCTTGAGACGGTGGTCTGGTAGGTCGGAGTGGCTGGAAAGGACCGGTGTAGACCACTATCTCCATGGGACCTGGAATTACTTGCAGAGGAACTGGATAAACAAGATTAGGGTCGAATGTTGGGTCAACATTCGGTTGAGGAGGAAAATTCGACATGGTATGATCTGAACGAAGCAACACAGGGTCGAAAACAAGTGTGGATTTTGAAAAACCTAATGATCGTGCAGGATGAGATATGGTTAGGAGTGAGAGAGAGAAAGTTCAAAGTGATGTAGGTAGATGATTAAATAGAACTCTTAAACTCCTTAACATGTTCAACGGTCACTAACACTAAACCAGACTGACCAGTAAATTTCGCTAATTATGGTGTAAGTGGACAAAAAAATAATCGTTGAGCACACAAGTAAAACCGCATAAAATGGATAAGATGAAGCTAAGTCATGATTTTTCAATGCATTAAGCCAAAAATAGTAAATTGCCTCAATCAATATTCGAGCACACAAAAGCAGTTTGAAGACTCAGTCATGCAAATAAGTCGGAGCAGTTTAAACCACAATTCTACCCAAAAGACAACTAAGTCCAAAGTCAAGATAGAATCAAGAAATACTAACCGTTTGAGTGATGTTGATGACCACATCGAGACAAACGTAACGAGCTGTTCTTCGAGGATTCTAATGCAAATCTGAGAGATTTCTAACATAGACACTAAAGACTAATAAATGCAGTACTAAAGACAGACACAAATAAAACGAAAGCACAAAAAATGTAGCAATATCGAACTGACAGTCACATATGTTGCCCTAACATTTGACTCAACATCCTGATTCCGTAATCCTAGACTTATCTGCTCGATTCTTCTCAAAATCAGTTCCCATTATTTCTACCCTTTCACCTCAAATATCCGAAAACTTTACGCACTGCCCTTATACCCTCAGCCTCAAGGTTAGGCCTTTTGTCGCATAGTATACATCGTCACCGCGAATGCCGTGTACCTAAGGAATTTATTACCAAAAACCTATATCTAGCCGAGAGTTTATGAGCATGCTTACAACAAATAAGGATTGGTTTTTAGTCGCAATAAGTACATCGTCACAGCGAATGCCGTGTACCTAGGAACGTATTACCAAGAGCCTTTAAAAAGGGATCGGGTTCATTTTGGGACCAATCAAGAAGAATCAAGTCATTTCACAGGAAAAACCGAACAGAATATCGAACCAAAAGTAAAGCAGTAACCATCAAATTCGACATATGCTATGCTGATCCAAATGTTGGACCAACATTTAAGCTAACATGTGCAAACATTATGGATTTCTTCAGGTCCGAAAACCTTTCAGAATCAAATGCTTTCGTGAATATGTCTGCTAACTGATTCTTAGTATCTATATGTTCAATATGCACTAACTCTTTTTCGACCATATCTCTCAGAAAATGATGCCTAATGTCGATATGCTTCGTACGTGAGTGTTGAATGGGGTTCCTAGAGATGTTAATGGCACTAAGGTTATCACAATACATAAGAACGGATTCGCACTCTAACCCATAGTCACATAACATGCTATTTAACCATAATAATTGCGTGCAACAACTACCTGCAGCAACATATTCAGACTCAGCAGTAGACAAGGACACACAATTCTGTTTCTTACTATACCATGCAACTAAGTTATTACCTAGGAAGAAACAGCCGCCACTTGTACTCTTGCGGTCATCCTCGTCACCTGCCCAGTCACCATCGCTATAGCCTACAAGACTCAAATTAGTATCTTTGGAGAACCATAGTCCTAAGCTACACGACCCACTCACATAACGAAGTATTCGCTTAACAGCATTAAGATGAGTCACTTTAGGTTCAGACTGATATCTAGCACATACGCAAACACTATACATGATGTCAGGTCTACTCGCAGATAAATACAATAAACTGCCAATCATCGAACGGTACAATGTTGGGTCAACATTCTGCCCAACATCGTCTTTACTTACCTTCTGCGAGACCCCATGGGCGTTTTCATTACCTTGGCAGTGTCCAGCCCGAACTTCTTGACTGTGTTCTTTGCGTACTTCTCTTGGGACATAAAGATCCCGTCGCTGTTTTGCTTAATCTGCAAACCTAAAAAATACGTTAGCTCTCCAATCATGCTCATCTCGAACGTGGTGTTCATCGCCTGCACAAACTGATCTAGTAAAGACTGTGAGCTCGAGCCAAAAACAATATCATCAACATATACTTGAGCAATCAAAACATCAGACCCGACCCTTTTAACAAAAAGAGTTCGGTCTGCCTCACCACGTGTGAAACCAAACTCAAGTAAGAATGTTGCTAGCCGTGCGTACCATGCTCGAGGCGCTTGCTTCAATCCATATAACGCTTTCTGCAGCTTAAAAACATGGTTAGGATAATGGGGATCTTCGAACCCTTTAGGCTGTTCGACATAAATTTCCTTATCAATGTACCCATTCAAAAACGCACCCTTAACATCCATTTGGTGTAAAGTGATGTTAAGCCAACATGCTATAGCTAACAACAGCCTAATCGATTCTAACCTAGCAACAGGCGCAAACGTCTCATCAAAGTCTATCCCTTCTACTTGCGTATAACCCTGAGCTACTAAACGAGCTTTGTTCCTAACAACCCTACCAAGTTCATCAGATTTATTTTTAAAGATCCACTTCGTACCTATGACATTAATGTCCTTCGGCCGTGGGACTAAACTCCAGACTTGGTTTTTCTCGAACTGCAAAAGTTCCTCTTGCATCGCATTAATCCAAAAATTATCCTTGAGTGCTTCAAGGACATTCTTAGGTTCTACCTCAGAAACAAAGCAATTGAAACGTACCTCAGCGTATACCGTGTTCATGCATACGTTTCTTACCATCGACTTGTAGTCTTTGCGTGGTTTGTCTCTGGTCTTTCTTCCTTCGTTCATATCACCAATAATGAGGTCAGTGGGATGATCTTTCTGAATCTTAACTGGCGGATCACGTCTTACTTCACTGGGACCAGCCTCAGTGTTCTGTTCTGCCTCAGATGTTGGGTCAGATGTTGGCTCAACATTGTCATCACCAGTCTCCTCTGTCCCATCGACAGCTCGTGGAACATCTGAAATATCAAATTGAAGGGGCATTTTACTAAGATCAGTAGCATCATCAAACACAACATTAACTGACTCCTGAACAGATTTCATGCGCAAATTATATACTCGATAAGCACGACTATTGGACGAGTATCCTAGGAAAATACACTTATCACTTTTCGAATCAAACTTAGCCAAATACTCACGATCATTCAACATATAACAGAAACATCCAAAAACATGAAAGTACTTAACCGTAGGCTTCTTTCCATTCAATAACTCATAAGAAGTTTTCTTCGTACCATGCCTAAGGAACACACGATTCGATATGTGACAAGCAGTATGCAAAGCTTCAGCCCAAAAACGCTTAGAAACATTCTTAGAGAGTAACATAACACGAGCCATCTCTTGTAAAGTCCTATTCTTCCTTTCAGCCACCCCATTTTGTTGGGGCGTCTTAGGAGATGAATACTCATGCACAATGCCTTTCTTATCACAAAACTCATCAAAGAACTGATTTTCAAATTCTCTACCATGATCAGACCTAATTCGAAAGATAGATGCACTGAAAATATTTCTAATCATCGCACAAAAATTCTTAAAGAAATCGAATGATTCTGATTTTTCCCTAAGAAAAAATATCCATGCATATCTAGAAAAGTCATCCACGAGCACATAAGCATATTTTCTACCTCCTATACTCTCTACTTCCATCGGACCCATCAAATCCATGTGAATTAACTGAAAACAGTGAGCAGTTTTGAAATGTTGGGCAGCCTGTTGGTCAACATTATGACTAATATGCGTTTGCTTACCTTTCAAGCATGACTCACACACTACCTTACCGAACTCCTTCAGCTTTGGGATGCCTCTGATCGCGTCATGCTTGACCAGCTGCTCCAAGGTTCTGTAGTTGACATTGCCCAATTTGAAATGCCAGAGAACAACGTCGTCCTCGGCTTTTGATAATTGACACACATCCTTCACACCGGATTTGTCGCCGACTAGGTAGCAGTTATCGCTTGATCTTTTGCCTGCCATCACTCGCACAGAATTGCTGTTAAAAACTTCACAACACTCTTTATTGAACCTTACCTCAAGATCTTCATCACAGAGTTGACTTATGCTTATAAGATTCGCAACGAGCCCGTCAACATGAAGTACATTGCTCAACTTGGGAAAGTCGGGCACGTTGAGTCTACCTCGGCCGAGAATTCGTCCTTTAGCACCTCCTCCAAACGTCACAGATCCACTTCTCAAAGGCATGTAATCACTGAGATACTCCTTGGTACCCGTCATGTGTCGGGAACACCCGCTATCGAAGTACCATGAACCTGTCACGTTAGCTCGCAAAGAAGTATATACAACAAGACACTTATTCGCTGATTTCTCGACCCACACTTTCTTAGATGTAACTACTGCATTCTGTTTGCTGGAATTCAAAGCTGAGCCAGCTGAAGTTTCTCCAATCATCCCCTTCAACACGGATTTCTCAATGTTGGATGGAATGTTGGATGACATTTCAGCCGACATCGATTTCTTGGCAGAAATCTCCCTCTTCAATTTCCAGCAAAACGGTTTTAGATGTCCAGACTGCTTGCAATGATGGCAAATATAGGAGCTATCTTTACTTATAGGGGTCACAAGCTTGGTACTATTCTTAGGTTTCACAACTTCACACTCATCACTTTCGACTTGGGCTTTAACAAAGACTATCTTAGGCTGAACATGGGTCTTGGGTTTTGGAACTTCACGCTCAGGCTGAGAATTATATCCTAGACCTTGCTTATCAAAGATACCAAGAGACAATACCTCATCAAGTGTTGACTTACTCTTGTTCATTTTTGTAAAGGTATGATCGGCCTCATCTACTCGCTTTTGAAGCTTGTCAATCTCCTTGTCCCTTCTGGTCAGTGCAGCTTCCAACTTGGTCATGCCTTCCATCAAGCCTTCAATGATCTTTTCGTTCTTCTCATTTTCCTCAGACAAGACCTTGACCGCGGCATGAAGTTGTGAATTTTTCGCCTTCTCAGTTTCATAATGTCCCAACAGCATCTGAAAGGCTTCTTCACAACTCTCTGCTTCAGGCTCTGCATCATCAGAACTCAAAAGACCATCAAAACAGTTTGAGTCATCATAATCAAAAATAATATGTTTTTCAGATGTTGAGTCAGATGTTGGCTCAACATCTGTTACCGCAGTGAAGCCAATTTGATGATCTTCATCTCCTTCATCGTCAGAGAAGGACTGGATAGTAACCGATGATTGCTTATTCTCCTCATAGCAGGGTTCTTCATCTTCATCGTCTGAGAGGTCGATCCACATGGCCTTTCCATGCTTGCGAAGTGTGTTTGCACATTCGTTGGCAAAGTGGCCCCAGCCTTGGCATTCGTAGCATCTCACTGACTCATAATTGATATTCTTCTTCTTCCCATCAGACTTCCCAAATGGCTTGCGCTTAACGAACGGAGGAGCAGAAGATGTTTCAATTTGTGCATTCTGGCCTTTTCTGAATGTTGGGCCAACATTCTGTACAACATTCTTCTTTTGAAGTACTTTGCAAATCTCTTCACAACCATGGCCATGTCCTCTTCGTTGTTGGGATCGAACTCAATCTGTTCCTTCGATGGCTGGCTGACCAGAGCAACACTCTTTCCTCGTGCGGCCCTCCTTTGGACTTCGAGATTGGTTTCGAAGTTTTTCAAGATGTTCATCAAGACGGTGAAGTTCATGTTTGCTAGGTTGTATGACTCCTCGATCGCCGATACCTTCACACTCGCTTGAGATCGTCAACAGCTTTCCAAAGTACGTGCTGATATCTTCGTCTTCCTTCATTCTGATGTTCTCGAACTGACTAAGGAGAAGACGAAGCTTGGTTTCACGCACACTAGCGTCGCCTTCACAGTACTTCTGGAGAAGATCCCACGCATCTTGAGCAGTAGAGCAATTCTGGATGATCTTGAACATAAACATGTCCACGGATGAGAAGATGGCGTTGAGTGCCTTGTCGTTGTATTCGGCCGCGTTCTTCTCCGCGATCGTCCATTGCTCGAACGGCTTATTCACGACTTCGCCATCAGCGTCTTGTGGAGTCTTTGGAGTCGTATAACCATGCAGCACTGCTTCCCATGCTCGCACATCGATGGACTTGATGCACTGCCGAACATGAACCTTCCAATAGGCATAATTGGAACCGTCTAACACGGGGACTTTGGCGAGATGGTTTGAGCTTATAACATCCATTGTAGATGATCTTCAGCGCTTAGTAATGTCAAGCGTAGGCTCTGATACCACTTTGAAGGTGGTCCCGTACACAATGGATGTAAAACACACTAATGTTAGACGAGATGTTGAGCTAACACTCACTCTCACTTTTTATGCACAGCGGAAATGGTAGTAAAGTAAAGACGAAACGAAATGAACTCAAGAGATGATTCTGTGCAGCAAGTCAAATAACTTGCTGCGTGCCTCAAGGCGCAAAAATCCACTAGAAAGATGAATTACAAACTATCAAAAGGATAGTTAAAAACGTCTAGCAAAAACCTACGAATCAAAAACGATTCTACAAACTACAAGATCTCTTGATCTCTGAAAAGCTAGACTTAAAAAGACAATCTCTCTTTGAAGTATAATGCTCGCTCGAAAGCCTTTTTCTCGCTCGTTGTTCGTCGTACCTTCAAATGATTAAGTCCTTCGACTTATATAGGTCTTCAACTTGTAAGAGACTTCTTCAGTGACTTGGTGACCACCCATAACGTCCACTAACGTCCACTAAGTGAAGTTGGACAGTTGATGAACGTCTTAGGACGACTTGGTCACTCCCAAGAGCTTGGTCTTCACTTAAGCTCCAAGTCTTCTATTTTTAGCGTGCTCCTTTCCTATTTTCGCTCTAGCTTATCCACACTCTTTCCACACGGTTTGATCCATTCCATCCCTTATCCATATCCTGCACAATACTAGAAAAATGCTACGTCATCAATAAAATTAGTTTTAGGCATGAAAGATAAAACTGAGATAGGGAACATTCTTGGCCAACAGATGTTGACTCGAATGTTACCCCAACATTGCTTCAGTTGAAGACTCAACGAGTTTTACTCATATTTTCCTTATCTATATTTGTTTACACAACTATTTTTTTAGTCAATTGGCCGAAGAATATTCCAACAATATATGCTCGTGGAGTGGGACCCACTCCAACACACCAAGAGCGGTGGCGATTTGCTACTTGCTGACCTTACGCGAATTCAATTTCTTTTTTTTTTAGAAATGAAAATATTTCATTAATCAAACAGTGCCCTTTACATAGTCCCTCATACTAAGCAGATGACATAAACGTGAGTATGCTATTCGATTAGTTCAAACACTATTCTATATAGCTGTTGGAATTCATATTAGCAGCTCCGATGCGGCCAACCTCACAACTCAAATCTGCAGCAGAGTATCTCCGATGGTTTCCAATCCTCGCAACTCCGACGACTTCCGAATATCACAGCTCGAAGCGTCGGCCGAACCTCGATACTCCGACGACTTCAAAACCTCGCACACAGCTTCGCATCTCGACCTTAGCCTACCCTGTGTCACCGTAAGAAAAAAGCAACTAACGAAAGTAAATATCCCCACTATTGCTTAAATCTGTCGCTGCAGGTAGAACGATAAAGCTGCAACTAAAGAAAGCTATGCAGAAAATAAGGAAGAATTGAGATGTCACCAACCTTTCGCTTTCTTATTTTCTGGACTGAAGGTTTGAAGATGCTCGCTCTTAGTCGTCTACCTGAACTGATCATGGAGAAAAAAGAATCGTGAGAGAAGGAGAAAGATGGAATAAATTGAGAAATGAAAAGAGAAAGCATGATCAAATAAAAAAAAAATCTGCGACATGTGGTATAAAATCATGCTACGTGTGGTTAGTTGAGGAAAACGTGCAAATGGAAGTTATTTGTTGTTCCCAAAGTTTGAAAACATCGCTTCACTTGAATGGATACAGTATTCGACCGAAACTCCATTACATAAATATAACAACGAACGGAATAAAAATAAAAATATATAAATAGAATACTTTCCGACGGACTAACCCGTCCTACACATTTAAAACAATTCAAATAATAAAAAAAAAAGAAGCATTTCGACGAAGCATCCATCGAACACTTCTAAATAAATAAGCCTAACAATAAAAATGAAATTCGATGCTTTTTCAACGTGATTTCCGTTGAAATTGTTATCGACTAACTCATGGTCGAAATATCCGTCAGAAAATAAGGCGACAAATTTTCCGTGAACCTTTGGGTCAATATATTTGTTTCTCTTTTGTAGTGTTCCTGGCACAAATTAGCAGCCGATCCTTCACGTCTTTAGTAAGTACCACGGTTGCCACGTCGAGCACTTGTTGACAGTGAATCCTCTTGTTCCGCTCTCGCCATTTATGATACGCTATAGCCGTCATTATCATGCCTACTATCTTGTTTGCTCTGCCCTTTTCTTTACCTAGCCTTGTCATCCACGCAGCCCACTGGTTATGTTGTTTTATTTTATTGTAGAAGAACGAACGAAGAGGAAGATCTTTTACTTAACAATTTTTTTATATTACATGCACATCAACGTGCCTTCTCTCTTTTTTCTAAACAAACTCACCTAAGCTCACATGGCACTATGTGCCTTGCCTTTTCTTTTCCTCCACTCACCACACACTCACTTCTCCACTCACTTCATTACACACATACATGCATGCATATATATAGTATATAACTTAACATGCATATCTATTATTAAAATGCTAAATCGTGCAGGATCTCAGCGTAGATTTGATTTCCAAGATTTGGTACTATTCCTTTTGCTGCTTAGTTGATTTTGGCTGCTCTTCACGCGTGGGTTCTTTTTCTTCTTCACATTTATTTTTCTTCGCTCGGATCCGTTTCTTACTTAGCTTCTTTCTTTTTCTTCTTCACTATTTGTCTTATTTGGCTGCTCGTATGTTTTGTTCTATTGTTGTGGGCTCTACATTGAGATTAGTCTAACAAATTCCCCCCTTAATCTCAATGTTCACGATATTTCGCCATTTCTTAAACTTGACTCTCTTTCGTATGTCGTATGTCGCGGCTAGCCATTTGCCGTCGATAATTGCCTTCGTTATTATCTCCATATTTGTTGTCCAGTCGTACTCGCCAGTTACCAGATAGTTGGGTGAGTCGGCGACCGTATCGTAGACGATATCTCTTCTACTTCCTTAGTTTCGTCGTCCAGCTTCATCTGCTCTTTAGTGATGAAGATCAACTTCCTTTTATCGTATTCTTTCAACTTCACGACTGCATATTCGTCGATCGCATCAACCGCGTGCAAAAGCTCGTAGTACTTCTTCCTTGAGCGTCGAAGACTAGGGATTTCTCTATGGCCTTTTCGGTTTCATAGGCCTTGTAATAAATATAGGCATGTTTTTCTTCCATCTTCGTGACGTAGCCCGTCAGGCTCGTCGGCTCATCGCCAGGATCTGGCTTGTCGAATCCTTCATACTCTTTCTCGTTAATCTCCTCCATGGTGGTGACCATGTACTGCTCCGTCTGGTTGTTCACGAGCGCATCGCTAGTAACCTCTTCTGCGATTTTTCTGCAGTTCTCATCGATCTCTTTTTCTTTCAGATTTTGGTTATCGCCCATCAGCTTGGGGACCTCCTTGGTCGTCGTCGCGATCTCGTCTTTCTTGTCCGCATCTAATTTGCTGGCGAGCTTGGTTCGACTCCTCAAGATATTCATGTAGGTCTCGAGTTTGTTCCTCGCCTCAATCCATTCTTTTACCTCTTTTTCTTTCTGGCGCGCTTTTTCCGTGTTAACGCGTTCTTTCTCGTTAAGACTGGCCTCCGTAGGTTCTCCAGTCTTCTGTGTCGTGACTTTATCGACAACAGGTCGCATGGCCTCCGTCGTGGCTGCGCAGGTCGTCTCTTTCACGCCGCGCTCCTGGTTCTCTCTTCGCATGGCTTCTTCAGCCTGCTGGGTTATTTCTTCAACAGCCTCACCGCCGTGTGTCTCCATGGCTTTTACGTTCGCCTTCGACGACACATGCATGGATTCGGCGATTTTGTTTTTCATCTCATCGGCATCTTCCGATGTATTCGCGTCGATCTCCTCGACTTTCTCAGGTGGTTGTCGTGGCGGCGTTTCTTCGACCGCCTCTTCTTTCTCGAGCTCTCCTTCGTTTGGAACTTCTTTCTTCTTTTCTTCTTCCACGGGCTCCTCGGCCTTTGGATATATTTCCTCCTCTTCATCGCCATCGCCATCGCCTTTCATCTTTGATGATTCGCCTTCTTCTTTTCCCGTCTCGGGTTTTAGTGGTGGTTCGACTTTTTTCTTTTCCACCACCGGCTCAGCGTGATCTTTATCACGCTCGGTCTCGGCGTCACCATCTTCTCGTACGTGTTCGCCTTCAACCTTCTTATCGTCCTCCTTCGCCGTCTCAAGTTCGCCTTGTTTTTGTGGTTGAACTTCGTTGCTGCTATCAGCGACTTTATACGCTTTCTCCAACAGTTCCCAGGCTTCCTTTGCTTTTCTCATATCGCCTATCTCTCTGCTACAACAGGTACCTTCTATGGCATAGTAGATGGTGAGGATCGCGATATTATTTTCTGTGAAAGGAGCTCGCCAAGTCTTATGTTGCGATCTTGTATACCCCGTCGTATCGGGTCGGGTATCTTCGTCTTCGACGATTTTCCATAAGTCTTGCTCTTCAAGCAAAGCCTTCATTTCTACGCTCCACCTTGCGTAGTTATTCTCCGTGAGTTGCGGGACTAACATGTGGACATCTGCTATCCACCTCGACTCCATTGACACCATCGGCTCTGGCGACATCATCGGCTCTGTCGACTCCGTTAACACCTTCGGCTCTGATACCATTTTGTTGTTTTATTTTATTATAGAAGAACGAACGAAGAGGAAGATCTTTTACTTAACAATTTTTTTATATTACATGCACATCAACGTGCCTTCTCTTTTTTCTAAACAAACTCACCTAAGCTCACATGGCACTATGTGCCTTGCCTTTTCTTTTCCTCCACTCACCACACACTCACTTCTCCACTCACTTCATTACACACATACATGCATGCATATATATAGTATATAACTTAACATGCATATCTATTATTAAAATGCTAAATCATGCAGGATCTCAGCGTAGATTTGATTTCCAAGATTTGTTACTATTCTATTCCTTTTGCTGCTTAGTTGATTTTTGGCTGCTCTTCACGCGTGGGTTCTTTTTCTTCTTCACAATTATTTTTCTTCGCTCGGATCCGTTTCTTACTTAGCTTCTTTCTTTTTCTTCTTCACTATTTGTCTTATTTGGCTGCTCGTATGTTTTGTTCTATTGTTGTGGGCTCTACATTGAGATTAGTCTAACATGTTATACCATCTAGGTAGAAACATATCATTTAACCAATGAGAAATGTTGTTTAACACGTCGTTGCTGTACGAACACTCAAAGAACAAGCGGCTCTCAGATTCAGCTGCGACCTGACACAACACACATCTGTTTTGGGCAGCGATCCCCCATTTCTGTAACCTATCCATTGTGTTCAGCCGTCGATGCATTATCATCCAAAGAATAAATGAATGTTTAGGAATATTGAGTCTATTCCAAATGACATGGCTGGGATGAAATGGACTATGCAATCCCACAAGCCACTTATATCCCGAACTAATTGTATATACTTTAGGGTTCGCTAACCAAGCATTAGCTATTGTGTCCACCCCATTCTTCAATATCATTTTCACCTTCTTGATCTTCTTTCAATTTCCATTTGCCGCAAAAGCGAACAAATATGAAAAAGAAATAAAAAAAAGTCTACGTGCCCTTTCGAGGCTGCGAAAACAATCATCAACTCTTTTGTCTCTATGTTCATTTTTATATTAAATAATGAATAAATTTATTATTATGAAACATATGTTTATTTATAATGAATTAATAGTGAGTGGTATTGTTTCGGAGATTTACTACCGTTACTCAAGAAAACCACGTGCTGTGTGCGTGTGCGCATTGATAGAGAGAGGATGTTGGCAATGGCATTATTCACTTTGTAGCAATTTATACAACTTTAGTGTTAAGAGAGGTCTGCGAGAGATTGCGTGATAGATTTGGGGCGATTCTGTAATTATCCCTTTACTAGCATTGTCCAAACTCCAAAGGCATCTATTTTTAAACGCGTTAAAATGAATAATATGTAATGTAAGGAGAAAAAGCTCAGAGTAATTCATACACATCTGTTGTGTCTCTTTTATGCGTTGCCGGCGCTCACGAAGCCCTAGTTCTCTATCGACCTCTTCTTTATCTCAAGATATTCGATCAAGTACAAGATTTCAAATCGCTGATACCTCGAAGCTGCGGAGATATGTTTGAAAGGTGATCATTATTCGATGTGAATTATTTCTTATCAATTGTTCAAACACCTCGTTTAATTTTTGATTTTTTTTGTCAATAAGATAATTGTATCTTCGGATGTCAGAATTCAGCAAGCTTGATGCTTTATTTGGGTTTTCCCCCTTCTTTCCCTCAAAATCTAGTTTTTCCTTCCCCCGCGGTCTGTTTGCGGGGAGGAACAGACTGATTCGGTTATCCTATGTGTCGTGGTGTGTGGGTTTCATTTCTTAAAACCCAGCTTGCAAATACTGTTCCATTGAAGCTTTCTGCCGAGAAATTTCACCTGTGAAAATAGCAGAAGATTATCATGTTTGGTTGATAATAATATCACGAATTATTATACTTCGCCTCTGAACTGTTTTTGTTGAAATTGAGAGCGCCGTAGTTTTGTTGGGCATGGATGGCAGATTCCCGAATTTGCCCTTTGCTTCTGAAACGAAATCAAATGCATTCAAGAATCTTGGCGATTCCATTCAAATTGTAGGAAATGGAGCAGGAGAGGGAACTATTATTGTGCGGATACAACACTAAGGCTTGATTCGCCGGGCTTTGGAAGCTCTTTCAAAGATGGTCAGAAGGGACTCAAGCGAAAGTGGAGTGTTCTAGATAGGCCGTTGAATCAGAAGATGGAATTATCATTAGGTCTCCGGCTTGGCAATTCCTCGAGCTCGTCAGACAGTAAGGGGAGTACAGCTACTGTGTGTACCTCAATCTCTTCGGCCAAGGAAACCAAAGAAGAGTGCTCGATGGATCTTGATCTCGACTTCTCTCTCCATCTAGGAGGTGACAAATCATCGGGCTCCGAAAAATCAGCGAGTTCTTATCTGAATTCAGGGAATGCTTCACCCAAGGTCGATCTGCAGCTGAGCCTCTCTAGCGGTCCGCTTTATTTGGTATCACAACTATCTATTCAAACTCCACCGCCCAAAGAACGCCACGAAGATGATTAACTTTTATGGGGCTATGAATGTGGATTGTGACTCGACAAGGAGCCCTTTGTTGCCGGCAACAAATGCTCATAATTTCCCAAGCAACTCCCTCGATCAGATCATGTCATCATCTCCACGTCTCTCTTCGAGCATTGTAACATTGCCAAAAAGCTCAGTAACCTGTACTTCCGGGATAACAACACAGTCTCAGCAGCAGCAGCAGCGTAGTAGCGATACTAAACAATGTCAGTTCCAAGGTTGCACTAAAGGCGCGAGCGGCGGGAGCAGGTGCCAGCGTTTCGGCTGCAACAAAGGAGCCGAAGGACGAACAGCATTATGCAAATCCCACGGAGGCGGTCGAAGGTGTGAATTCTTAGGATGCACTAAGAGCGATGAAGGCCGAATAGAATTCTGCATCGCCCCGGCGACGGCCGGCTGTGCAGCCATGACGGCTGCAGCCGTGCGGCCAGGGGCCGATCGGGGCTGTGCATCCGCCACGGAGGTGGCAAGAGATGCCAGAGAGAGAACTGCACGAAGAGTGCTGAGGGGCTCCCTGACCTTTGCATCTCCCACGGAGGCGGCCGTAGGTGCCAATTTCCCGACTGCTCCAAGGGAGCTCAGGGCAGTACGATGTTTTGCAAGGCTCACGGTGGAGGCAAGCGCTGCACCTACCTGGGATGCAATAAAGGCGCGGAGGGAAGTACTCCTTTTTGCAAGGGGCACGGAGGAGGCAAGAGGTGCTCGTTCGAGGGAGGAGGAGTTTGCCCTAAGAGCGTCCATGGAGGTACTTTGTTCTGCGTAGCGCATGGCGGTGGTAAGAGGTGTGCCGTTCCAGAGTGCACGAGGAGCGCCAGGGGCAGAACCGACTTTTGCGTGCGCCACGGTGGGGGCAAGAGGTGCAAGTTCGAGTTGTGTGGGAAGAGTGCTCAGGGGAGTACAGATTTCTGCAAGGCCCACGGTGGAGGTAATCGGTGCTCGTGGGGTCATTTTGGTTCGGAGTTTGGGGTGGGAGATGCTCCTTGCGAGGGTTAAGACTGGACTGTGCGCATCTCATGGTAGTTTGGTTCGGGACAAGAGAGTTCACGGTGGTGAGACTGTGGGGGGTTTGTTGTTGTCCAAGATACTTGTAGGATGAAGCAGCCACCGTCGAGCGTTGAGAACATGAGGGTTGACGATCCAAATGTGGTGGGTAGCAGCAGTGTTGGTAACTTATGTGGATACATGGAATGGGTATTCTGGCCCTCAACAAGCCACGCCTGGGATGGCTAATAACAAGGTGGTTCTTGAAGGTAGAGTGCACGGTGGGAATTTGCTGGCGGCTTATGTTTTCGGGTAATCCTTCTTCTGGCCTCAGCTTCAGTACAACAGCTACGAACAATGGTGAGCCGGAGAATTCGTTCGTGGTGAATCGTCAGTCTTGGATCTGAAGATACTTCGTCAGCTATAGATTTCGTAAGCTGCTAATGATTTTCATTGTTGTTCATTTTGTTTCCGAGTGGCGGTCAGAATGAGTGTTTGAGACGAAATAAACTGGCGTTCGTGTGCGTGTATGATATATGATGGTGGTGTGCATGTTTCAATAATCGGAAGACCGCCCGAGTGATGTTATTTGGATTTTTTTTGTTCTAGTTTTTGGATCTTTGGTCTATCTGTGTGTATATAATCCGTTTGTTGTTTGTGTTGTGCTGGAAAAAATTTTGACCATGTTCTATAAATAAGGTTATGATGATTTTGTGTATTCTGTTTGTTCGTTTTGTTCATCTTACTCCATTGAGTTATATGAGATCGATAAAAGATGTCTTGGATATAACTTGGCAGTAACAACCCAAACATGAGGCGTTTGTAGTCCAACGGTTAGGATAATTGCCTTCCAAGCAATAGACCCGGGTTCGACTCCCGGCAAACGCAAACATTCTCTGACTATTTTTTTTAAAATTATTTTCTTCGATTATTCATTCTCTTTTTCTTTTTGTTTCCATTTTGGTGCATAATAAAATAGAAGCAACCAACGAAGAAGCTTAGAAACAGTCGTATGATCGTTGGTGATGTCTGATTAAACGAGAAACGCAGCAGAGAACAGAAATCAATTACAAAGCTTGACGCACTTGCTACCATAATGGCAGAGCAGCTAATCCGAAGCACGAAACCACAAAACAAACAAGTCACCGCATACCTCCCCCATCTCCTCAGCAAGCTAGCTTTGGGCCTCAAACTCTCACGGGCCCCACCATCGCCGTTATCTACCCACAACGACGACTTCCTAGGCAAGATCTTATCTATCACCTCCCTTTCAATCATATGCTTCTTCATTACGTTAAGGTCCAATATGTCCTTATCGAGCCTTCCTTCGATTTCAAGGCCTCCGCCCGCTATGGCCGGAAGGTTGGTGCCAGCCTCGAATAGAGAGAGAGAGAGAGAGAGAGAGATAGAGAGAGAGAGAGAGAGAGAGAGAGATAGAGAGAGTGGAATCTACCAGCTTTTGCAGTTGGGATGGGCGGAGAACGCCGTGGAGGAGAGGACTACGGCTTGGAAGACGAAGTATAGGTTTGTGTTTTGGAGGGTTTTCGTTTCTAGGGTTTGGACTAGGGGTGTTCGTTCGGTACATACCGTACCGAACCGAACCGAAATTTCGGTACACCCCTTATAGGTACCGAATACCGAACCGAATTTCTCGGTTCGGTATTCGGTATTTACCGAATTTTTTCGGTACCGAATTTACTGAAATTTAAATAATAATAATTAAAAATCGGTAATAATTAAATTAATATGTATTGATATAGTTATAATTTTATTTTCAATATTAATATAATAAAATATATTTTAATTTAAAATTTCGGTAATTCAGTATACCGAATTTACTGAAATTCAAAATCTGTACCGAACCGAATTTACCGAATACCGAATTTTTTTAAACAGAATACCGAACCGAATTTTTCTGTTCGGTTCGGTTTTGTACCGAAATTTCGGTATTTTGGTTTTTCGGTCGGTATACCGAATAACGAACACCCCTAGTTTGGACTCTATGTTCTTGCTTCTTCCTCGCTTGCTCTACCCTTTCGATTTCTTCAAGGATTGCTGTTGTTTGATGATGATTATGAGGATCACGGGTACTTAATTCTTCTACTGTGGGATTCCATTGGCTTGATCCATTGATTGAAATAAACGGCCTTGTTTTGCTAGTTTTGTTTGTGCATAGGAAAAAATAAATATTATGGTTATTTTCAGTTAGTCTTATCTTGCGATCAATGTTTTAAAACGCGCATAGCACAACGCGTCGCGTTTCCATTCAGATAGCGTGTAGCGTAAATAGCGTAGCGTATTGCGTGAATATTTCGGACAAGTCACTTATTACGTTAAGAAACATAATTTAGAACAAATTATTAATCATAAGTATATTATCAAGCTTTATATAAAATTTGGGTTTAATAATATATGTGAAAATCTTATTGTATATATTACAAACAATAAAAATCTAAAAAACATTATTAAACAATTCATCTAAATAAGATTTAATTTTTAAATTAATTTCACTCTTGTGTAGTATTTAGGAAACCTCAATTTAGAAAATATAGTATTTAGAAAATGGTTCTTACGAACATCGAAAAATATAAGATATGCATGTCATTTTGATCGTTGTTAAACAAAGAATAAATTAGATAAATTTATTTATTTTTCTCAATTAGATTACATTAAATAATTGCTTTTTTATGTTTTGTGGAATTAATTTAAAAGTCCGAAAAGAAAATGGAAAACTAAATAAAGGCATTGCCACGTCGTGCCTCTATGCGTCTCTGGTCATACGCTTTTTTGTTTGTGAGTCCAATCATAAAGGCATTGGCACGTCATGCCTCTATGCGTCTCTGCCTATTATGTCCGTACGCTTTTTTTCACTTCATAGCGTTTAGAAGATTTACGCTAATACGCGCGACAGAGCGCGCGATATTACGCTTTTGAAAACACTGCTTGCGAGGAAGGCACTTAGTGGAATGGAACGTAACCATGCTTCTTTGACTTGGTCCCAAAGTCTTATTATATCACTCAAGTCAACCGTTATTGTTTGTGGGGTGTTTTACAATTATAGGTGTAATACCCGTAAAATTTAATACGGGGTTTTGATGTAATTTGGCAGAGTAAGTCTTTAAATTAGAGGTATCGAAATATTAATCTACAATTTTAGGTAGAAAATATAAATTATAGAAGCTTAAAACGATAAAGTAAATTAAATTAATTAATGGAAGTAAATTAGATATTACGGCCCAAAAGCCCAAATTCATAATAAGTTCTTCAGCCCAAATTTATGTGGTCCAAAATACATGTAGTTATGAAGGGAAATTTGGTTAAGGAAATATACGTAGTAGTTTATCTACTAATTTGTTACTTACTAGTCATCCACAAACTAAACTATCAGGAGAGGATACTAAAAAGAATGATGACATAATACATGTTAATTAAATAAAGGACAAGAATGATAATTTGAACTTAATAAAATGTGCAAGGGACAAAGTTTACTTAAAAAAAAACTCTCGTCACCTATTTGTCATCTCTCATGAGTGATGTCCTTTAACAAACATTCAGAAAGAGTAAAGTTTTCAACATAGAATTATTGAACATAAAATATAAAAGTAGTTGGACCATGCTATTATTAGGATTCATTGTACTCATTCATATGTCAACACGTAAATCAAACATGTTATTTTCCTAATCATCATTCATAAAAAAAAAAAACTCAAGATGTGGATTTTTAAGATTATATTAAACTTTAGAAAGTATATATTAAACACAAAGGACGAATATTACCTAATCAAAAGAGAAAAAGGGTTGTGAACTACTACGCCACTTTGTTTGTCTTCATCACATTACTCAACATATTAATATATATCTAATATGAGAAAACCATCATGAAGTAAGAAAGAGGAAAAGGACGAATGTTGTTAATCATAAGGGAAAAAGAACCAAACCTACTCCACTTGTTTTTCTTACATAACCTAATTCATTGATATATATCTTATATATGCTAATTTAACATGAAAACCCTCAAAAGTAAAGGAAGATGTCGAACAAAGGGTGTTGAAGCTAGATTAAGATCTCAAGCTTGGAAGAATTAGTGAATTAAAAGACTGAAAATTCGAACAGAGGTATATGAGTAATATTTCACATTTAATGTGTTTATCTTATTTTCGATAGCTAAGTATTGGATAATCATGTTGCTCTTATTCATTCGAATTGTGTGATGTAGGAGTTTTACTTATTTACGTAAACATGTATAATTATGTGTGTTCATGAAAATTTAATGTTTTGAGCCATACGATTTTCCTACTTCACATGTATGTTTCGTTCTAGTCATAGGTACTCTCTGGTCTTGTTATTAATCATGGGTAATAATTGTAGAATATGAGATAAAACCATTCTAATCAAGAGCTATAATAATTTCGTAAGTGACCTATATTTATTGACTTCAGTAAAGGAAACCATCGAGTTACGCCTACGAAAATCTTGCAAGAACTTTGATATTTCTTTAGGGAAACCATTTGACTGCTAAAGCTTCGGACGCCAGGTAGGTGAAACTCACCTACGGCACGTAAACGTTGTATGAATTTTATGTGATATTTATGTGCTTGTGTGATTATGTGAATTTGCTGAATTATGCGATTTCGTGAATTATGTGTTTCGCATGTACTTAATATTTTTGCACGTTATTTGCATATGTTGTTTGCACTACACTTGCATATCATGTTAGTGTGAGGGGGTTGAGTACCGTGTGGAACGGTAACGTTTGGGATGTTGATGAGTGGTATCAGTGTAGGTTATTGCGTCGAGTGTAGGGGAAACTCGGGTGTGTGCCAACTCTAACGTGACCTGAGCTGGCCGCCGAGCGTATGAGGTGTCGAGTGATGGGATGTGTTATGACATTATAGAACATTTCGCGTATAGGGCGACTCTAACGAGACCTGAGTAGCTTACCCGCTCTAACGAAACCTGAGCTGGATATGCGACTCTAACGAGACCTGAGTAGCCACCCGCTCTAAAGAGACCTGCGTGGGATATTCCATTCTAAAGTGACCTGAGTGGGAACCCACTCTAACGAGACCTGAGCGGGGTATTTGAAATGTACTAAGTGTCGAGTCATGTGAGGTGTTGAGATGAGTAGATACGAGTCGAGCGTGCATTTGTGAGGTGTTTGGGAATGGGTTTTGAGTGCACGTTGCATACATGCATGTTTCATCTACTGGGCAAGGAGCTCAGTTTACGTGTTGTAGGTATATACGAGTCCGGCGTTGATACAGGTCACGACTAGGCGGGTTGATGGCGGTGACTCCACGGACTTTTGAGGGCAGGGCGGTACATGGATGCGACCTGTGGATGGGATGTTAGGATTTTAATATTTTATTAATTTAGGGTTACGACTTGTGTAAATATACAACTATATAGATGATGTTTATTTTATTACATTTATTTTAGAAAAAGTTTTTATTCGACGGGTCTTCCGTGACTTACGTTGCGAAAATCCGCCAAACTATTTATTAGAAAATGAGGGTCGTTACAGGTGGTATCAGAGCTTAGGTTAGAGGTTCTGTAGACTGTCCATGTACTGCCGCTCAAAAGCCTGGAGGACAGCCTTGCCTGTAAGTTTTTAAGTTTTTGCTTTATTATATAAATATACTTGTTTGCATGAATGTTGTAGATAGTACGCTAAAATGACAAGAGGACGTAGAGAAAACAATGGAGAGTCGAGTCGTAGGGTTGCATCTGAGTCACTTACAACTGAACGAGACTCCACGATCTTGCGCCTTACTGAACTGATCCAATGTCAGTCGGAGCAGATCAACGAGTTGATAAATCACCATAGTTCATCTGAGCAACATCCTACCCCGCCACCCAAACGTATAGAAATAATAGGGGAACGGTTTCGGAAATTGAATCCTCCAACCTTTGAGGATGCCATCGATCCTACTCTGGCTGATGACTGGTTGCGCACCATAGAGGATATGTTCCTATATGGTCGGGTCCCGGAGAATGAACAGGTGTTGTGTGCCATCTCTATGCTTCGAGGTAATGCAAGGTTTTGGTGGGACACCATCAAAATCTTGGAGGACCCAATGACAATGCTGTGGGAGAGATTTCGAGAATTGTTCCATGAGAAATACTTCACCACTCATGACCGAACCCGAAAAATGAACGAGTTTATAAATCTGAAGCAAGGTGAGCAAACTATCACGGAATATATCCGTAAGTTTGAAGAGCTGTCGCGCTTTGCTCTGCACATGGTGGCGACGAACGCATTAAAGGTGGAGCGATTCCAAGTAGGTCTCAAACCTGAGATCTACCGAGATGTCAGCATGGTGGGAACACGAGAAATGGCATTTGCCGAGGTGGCTGAAAGAGCACTCATCGCGGAGCAGGCAGAGGCTCAAATTGCAAGGGCCCACGAGGAAAAGAGAAAGGCGGAGAGCCAGGTAGAACGAGAGGATAATAAGAAGCGTCAGACTTTTGATAATGGTCCCAACAATAATCAGAGCTACCGCCAGAGACAGCAAAACGGGCGACCGAGGCCAAACCATGAAGTGACTAATTTCCCAATTCGATCTCCAAATGTCAATCCTCAGTGCCAGAAATGCGGACGATACCATGTAGGCGTTTGTTTTGGAGCAAGACCAAATTTTAACCCCCAATGTTTTAAGTGTGGAAAACTAGGACATCTTGCGAGAAATTGTCCGAAAGATCGTTCCGAGAATCAAACCCAAGTGCCAGTACAGCCTCCACTCGTAGCGGCACGTGTGTTTACTTTAACAAACGAGGAGGAAGAATTGAACCCACCAGGGATGACGGGTATGTTAAAGTATACTCATTTTTGTGCCAATTAATATTTGGGTCGCACATACGGATGTGCAGGCCAAATGTCTGATGAAGGTAGGAATTATCTTACTAGAGATTTGAAAAGCCTAAGGATAAAAAAAAAAGAAAATAATAAAATAAACAAATAAGTAAAATAAAATAGACGAACTGCCAGAGTAGCGCAGCGGAAGCGTAGTGGAATTGTAGATTTTAGGAGAAATCGTTGCCCGAATTAAGCCAATCGGTCTAATTTCGAGGGCGAAATTCTTTTAAGGGGGGAAGATTGTAATACCCGTAAAATTTAATACGGGGTTTTGATGTAATTTGGCAGAGTAAGTCTTTAAATTAGAGGTATCGAAATATTAATCTACAATTTTAGGTAGAAAATATAAATTATAGAAGCTTAAAACGATAAAGTAAATTAAATTAATTAATGGAAGTAAATTAGATATTACGGCCCAAAAGCCCAAATTCATAATAAGTTCTTCAGCCCAAATTTATGTGGTCCAAAATACATGTAGTTATGAAGGGAAATTTGGTTAAGGAAATATACGTAGTAGTTTATCTACTAATTTGTTACTTACTAGTCATCCACAAACTAAACTATCAGGAGAGGATACTAAAAAGAATGATGACATAATACATGTTAATTAAATAAAGGACAAGAATGATAATTTGAACTTAATAAAATGTGCAAGGGACAAAGTTTACTTAAAAAAAAAACTCTCGTCACCTATTTGTCATCTCTCATGAGTGATGTCCTTTAACAAACATTCAGAAAGAGTAAAGTTTTCAACATAGAATTATTGAACATAAAATATAAAAGTAGTTGGACCATGCTATTATTAGGATTCATTGTACTCATTCATATGTCAACACGTAAATCAAACATGTTATTTTCCTAATCATCATTCATAAAAAAAAAAAACTCAAGATGTGGATTTTTAAGATTATATTAAACTTTAGAAAGTATATATTAAACACAAAGGACGAATATTACCTAATCAAAAGAGAAAAAGGGTTGTGAACTACTACGCCACTTTGTTTGTCTTCATCACATTACTCAACATATTAATATATATCTAATATGAGAAAACCATCATGAAGTAAGAAAGAGGAAAAGGACGAATGTTGTTAATCATAAGGGAAAAAGAACCAAACCTACTCCACTTGTTTTTCTTACATAACCTAATTCATTGATATATATCTTATATATGCTAATTTAACATGAAAACCCTCAAAAGTAAAGGAAGATGTCGAACAAAGGGTGTTGAAGCTAGATTAAGATCTCAAGCTTGGAAGAATTAGTGAATTAAAAGACTGAAAATTCGAACAGAGGTATATGAGTAATATTTCATATTTAATGTGTTTATCTTATTTTCGATAGCTAAGTATTGGATAATCATGTTGCTCTTATTCATTCGAATTGTGTGATGTAGGAGTTTTACTTATTTACGTAAACATGTATAATTATGTGTGTTCATGAAAATTTAATGTTTTGAGCCATACGATTTTCCTACTTCACATGTATGTTTCGTTCTAGTCATAGGTACTCTCTGGTCTTGTTATTAATCATGGGTAATAATTGTAGAATATGAGATAAAACCATTCTAATCAAGAGCTATAATAATTTCGTAAGTGACCTATATTTATTGACTTCAGTAAAGGAAACCATCGAGTTACGCCTACGAAAATCTTGCAAGAACTTTGATATTTCTTTAGGGAAACCATTTGACTGCTAAAGCTTCGGACGCCAGGTAGGTGAAACTCACCTACGGCACGTAAACGTTGTATGAATTTTATGTGATATTTATGTGCTTGTGTGATTATGTGAA
Source organism: Craterostigma plantagineum (assembly GCA_027422505.1). Classification (NCBI taxonomy): domain Eukaryota; kingdom Viridiplantae; phylum Streptophyta; class Magnoliopsida; order Lamiales; family Linderniaceae; genus Craterostigma; species Craterostigma plantagineum. The sequence goes on along the minus strand of JAPQWV010000002.1, from coordinate 30,280,784 downwards.
TTTGCTGAATTATGCGATTTCGTGAATTATGTGTTTCGCATGTACTTAATATTTTTGCACGTTATTTGCATATGTTGTTTGCACTACACTTGCATATCATGTTAGTGTGAGGGGGTTGAGTACCGTGTGGAACGGTAACGTTTGGGATGTTGATGAGTGGTATCAGTGTAGGTTATTGCGTCGAGTGTAGGGGAAACTCGGGTGTGTGCCAACTCTAACGTGACCTGAGCTGGCCGCCGAGCGTATGAGGTGTCGAGTGATGGGATGTGTTATGACATTATAGAACATTTCGCGTATAGGGCGACTCTAACGAGACCTGAGTAGCTTACCCGCTCTAACGAAACCTGAGCTGGATATGCGACTCTAACGAGACCTGAGTAGCCACCCGCTCTAAAGAGACCTGCGTGGGATATTCCATTCTAAAGTGACCTGAGTGGGAACCCACTCTAACGAGACCTGAGCGGGGTATTTGAAATGTACTAAGTGTCGAGTCATGTGAGGTGTTGAGATGAGTAGATACGAGTCGAGCGTGCATTTGTGAGGTGTTTGGGAATGGGTTTTGAGTGCACGTTGCATACATGCATGTTTCATCTACTGGGCAAGGAGCTCAGTTTACGTGTTGTAGGTATATACGAGTCCGGCGTTGATACAGGTCACGACTAGGCGGGTTGATGGCGGTGACTCCACGGACTTTTGAGGGCAGGGCGGTACATGGATGCGACCTGTGGATGGGATGTTAGGATTTTAATATTTTATTAATTTAGGGTTACGACTTGTGTAAATATACAACTATATAGATGATGTTTATTTTATTACATTTATTTTAGAAAAAGTTTTATTCGACGGGTCTTCCGTGACTTACGTTGCGAAAATCCGCCAAACTATTTATTAGAAAATGAGGGTCGTTACAATAGGCACCCTTTTGATTGTAGCTAACAAAACTAGGCACTGTGTGTAAATTATTACAAAACTAGGCATAATCCTTTTTCTGATTACTTCTCTGATTTTTTATTGCTTCTATATTTTTGAGTTTCTTTTATTGAAATTTATTGTATAAATTATTAGGGAGATCATAGTTGTTTAACCAATCGAACCGAATTTTTGGTTCGTATAGCATACATGATTCGATTCGATATTTAGTATCTAATTTTTATTTCTTTTTATTTTTTATTATGTACAGTAATATATATGATATTATATATTCATAACTATATAAACAATATTAAATATTATTTATTTCTAAAAGTTCCGTATCAGCCAGTTAACTTAACCGAACCAAAAAAAGATCGATAACTACCAATATCAAATATTATTTATTTTTTTTATTATAATTTATTTTTCATTTATACGGCTATGATGTTGAACATCAATTTTACTTTTGTCTTTTACTCGATTATAAAATTAAGTTATAATAAGGAAGTTGGATAAATATTCCATTTATTGATAACTTTTTTTATGAAATTAATTCAGACGAGAAAATAAAATAAAAAAAATGCCTAGTTTTGACACAAAACACACACAATACCTAGTTTTGTAATTGACACTTGGTCAAGTGCCTATATTTGTAATTAACTCTTGTTTGTGACAAGAAGAATATTCATTATAGGTAGGAGAGAGACGCAACTCATTGCACTGATTACAAACTTATTTGGATCGTGGAGTAAAAAACACATATGATGTCATCTAAAATAATATTTGAGTTAACCAGTCCTTTGATGGAAGATGTCGTTCTTCCATAATAGAAAAAATAAGAAAAATACAAAATTGTTGTCAGAAGTGGGATTTGAACCCACGCCCTCGTTAGAGGACCAGAACTTGAGTCTGGCGCCTTAGACCACTCGGCCATCCTGACTTATGTTTCTTTTTATATAGTAAGTCGTAAATAGTGGGAAGCCGAGGGAGCCATGAATTGAGCCCATATGGAAAAGAATGGGCTTCGTAAGATGTTACGGGCCTATATCGAAAGCCCATTATATAAATGGGCCGTACGACCCAATATAGCTTAAGTCGGCTCAGAAAATTAAGACTTGGTAATCTCATCTCATCTTCAAAGTGTCGTCGATTCATAGCTTGCTTGTAGCCGCCGTTGACGGATGAAGAAGTAATAAAAGAGAAGTTCATTTTTTCTCTCTCATTTGACAAGTGGACTATATAAAGTAACCCACTTCACAGTGATAGTGGAAGTACTTATCATTACAAGTTATTACAAAAAAAAAAAACGAATCGTACCAGCGACAACAAATGGCCTCGTCTCTTCCACAAAATGTCCCCTTTTTCTCTTTTCAACCCGTGGTGCAAGTCAGTACCCTTTATGCTGTAACGCACTACTATACTAACAACACCATCTCATACCATAGCATAGCATCATTACATTACATGACAACTCCTTCATAGGGTAAGCTTCTTTATGAATGTCGCCACGTGGCAGCGTTCAATGTGGTATACACTTTTACTTTCTATATGCGTCTGAGTCTTGGGTATTCACTATCTCTACCTCTCTACCTAATATAATAATGGGACTTTACAGTTATATTCTCTTTATCCAATGTAGTGGTAATAACATAGGCATGCATGCTCCTTAAAAGTGTTCTTTGTGGAATTCAAATTTGGTTGAGCCTTTCTGATTGTAATCGTAGCACAGCTGACTCAGTTCTTTAGCCAAAACTGGAATCCCACAATAGAAAACACCTGCTCGAAAACAAAAACGCCGATGTTTCTAACTTGGAATGCTTATACCGATCAATAAATGTATGCAATGTACTGACCTATTCTTGCATTGGCGTGTTTCGTGCCGACTTTCGAAAGGACTTTCTTCCAGTTCGGCCTTGCGAAGTGCGTTCTAACCTGTTTCGTATCGTTCATTGTCTGAATTTTCATCTAATTAACCATAACAAAAGATGAACTTGAGATCACACATACCCTTGTCCCAGATACTATGTCAACTCCGTTTTTAGCATGATTTAGCGCCTGAACCATGGTTATGAGAGCTGAACGAGCATCCCCTTCTTCGTACACGCTAGTTAGGTAATTATGCATCTCAATAACTCCCTGGAAATTTTTTAGCCAATGTAAAGGTTGGAGGAGCCAAAAGCCCATCAAGAATTCGTAGTTTTTCATTGCGTGTTTTCTTACCCTCTGATCAAGTTCTGCAACTTCGTTCATCACCCCTTTGAACCAATCGAAAGAACCTTGCTCTCTTGTTACCCAATAGAAGTATGCGTTAGTAGTCCTCAATGGCTTCTTACGCTTGGGAGTTGTCATAGTTAAAGAATCATACGATCCCGAACTTTGGTCCGAGATTCTGCTGAAATCTGTAACTGAATCCTGAAAACAGCAAAGCGTTGTAAGAGCACATCAAAAGAAGACTCTGCAATCTAGGTTGTATCTGATCACATTTTTATTACCTGTTCCTCCATTTTGACAATGTTGTTTAGCAAATCTTTGAGGATGCTGATGAAAGGCGTCGCCCCTATTCCTAAACCGACGAGTAGAAGAACGTCGTATTTCTTGTAATTTTGCGCTGGAGCACCGTAGGGTCCATCTATTAATAGCTTAGGCAAGCTGCATAAAACAGAGTTAGCTTGGGACGAAGGTCTTCGAAGCTTTTCTCTATGTATATGTAATGTATACCTTCTCTTTGTATTTTCATCAGCTCTAAGCAAACCACTTTTGCCAGCAAGAGGAGGCTCGCATGCATCGGAAAACACTTTCTTGAGGTCACGAGTCCAATCGCCTAATTGCCTTATGTGAATGCTGAGGTAATCGTCGCCAGGGGCTGAGGTAATCGAAAACGGATGCCTGCAATGCATGAGAAAAAAGATATTATTTCAAATAAATTTTCATCTGATTATTCAAATTTTTTCGTACCATTCAAATGGTGAAATAGCGGGGCACTGCACGAACATGTACTGTCCACTCTTGTACTTAAATTGCGGCGGCTTCGACATTTGCAGAGTGAGAACATTTCCCGGGTAAATAGCAGCCTGAAAAGGGTTATGGAATTTATTAGCAAAATTCATCAAGTTTTCTTTCTTTTTTTTGGAACAACACTCTTCTGTTTTTCTCATGATCACCTTCAAAATCCTGACACTGTAAGACCCAGACCGAAATAATCTAAGCAGTCTTTCCCCTGCGTACAAAAGTACAGGAACTGCAAGATACATCCACGTCTGAAGCAAACCGATGACGAAGAAGAAACACAATGTTATTTTCGTAGACGAAAATCTTAAAGAAAGTTAAATATAACCAACCATACATACCGTCTTTTTGTACCAGTGGTGCACGAGGTAAAGAAACGTCCCATGAACGATCAGCAATATGTAGACGAAGACCAACAGATGATGCGAATACCAAAACGCGTTATAACCAGTTAGCTTGCCTAATGGCTTTGGCAGCTTAATCAAGCTTCTCCTGAACCATCTTGTGGCTAATATAAAGGCGACGGACATGAGAATCACCATTAAGAGACCAGTGATTCCTTCGATACCTTTAACAAGGTCTACGTATTCGGGCTTTTGATTTCCAAAGTCATTCATCATGTAAAGGCTGTAAGAGGAATCGGGCGAGTCTATGAGCCTGGGAAAATCGCAGGCCAAGTGGTTTCCAGCATGGAGAATGATTCCAATCACTATGGCTGCTGCTATGGTCTGTTCTTCACATCATATTTTTTACAAGGAAAAAGTATAATTCAGTGACTCAGATAAGGGATTCAATATAACATCTTTAAGGTCAAAGCACTGTTAGCTTTATCATTAATCACCCTTCATTCAGACAGTTAGATTGTTTAGTCGCCATGGTATACAAACTCTCCTTATTATTCATTCCCCCATTTTCTTGTTAAAACAGGACAACTAATATTTCATTTTTTCGTAGTACGTTTCCAAAGAACAGAATCTTTAACTATGTTTGATTCTGACCCAGTTCGGAGAACCTCAAAGACAAGAACCGTTGACTAAGTTACAACTCAGCATATTAAGACCTTCACATAAACTTACGCCTCAAGACAGTAGTACCTCTTAAACTAACACCTGCTGGTTTGCCCCAAAAACAAAAAGCACTATGAAAATTTAAACAAACAGAGATAATTAGAAGGTTGTGAGAGGTAGATATCTGACCTTGTGAAAGTTAATGTTGTCATCGAACGGCACAAAGCATCCCACCCTAGATGACCTAAGCCAAGTAATCGTGTTCCTACAAACAGGCAACAGTATGAGAGCCATGTTGAGTTTCAACGTCTCGGCAGCACCTTTGGCTGTTAGAAGGCAATATCCCATGACCTTGAAAGCATTTTTCTGCTTGTATTGATAGAATTTCCACACAAAAAGTCCGATCATTATCATAATCCAAAGCATTAGGACCCAAATCCTCCTCCAATTTTCTTGCATGAAGTATAGAAGCTTCGTGCTTATTCTCTGTATTGGACTACGGTATCTGAGCCCATGTAGGTTTTGACTTAAAGCTTGGCTCGTGTAGCTAAGCGCTTGACTGTAGTTTAAGTACGTGTCTTTCTGTAGCAACAGTGTCTCCAATTGCCAAAGCTGCATATGTCATAGATTCATCAGTATATTGTCTCGATGAAACCAATAAGACAACCCAAGTGTCATCATTTAAAATGTTCAAGTAAAAGAAAGTCAAAGAGACGCTGACATCCACGATCCATTAAGCTAGTCAGTAAAAATAAAAAGAAAAATAATCGAGTCCTGTAGGCCAGGCGCTAGGGGTGTAATTCAGTTATACACTAATTATTTACAAGGTAATTTACGACCAGTTTTTTTCTTCATCATAAATATGATCAAGTGTGCCCTTTCAGACTGAAGCCATGCATGACATAAAGATGGCAGGAAAAGTCAGATCATGCGGAGCGGGAATGATTGTAATAATAAAACTAAATCATAATTAGAAGAAAATACACGTTAAAGCATATGGTCCATGGTTTTGCGTGCAGAAAACGCGCATATTGAGATAAGAAGAAACATATGAAGTCCACATGGGGTTAGCAATTATTCCTGGCGAAAAGATATGAGAAAATAATCAAATCATTCCATGAATATATGACACGACGGCAATATTCGCAAGTTACTCAGTCCCATCCCTTCGCATGCAATATTTAATCTTGCAGTACTTAGTAAGACTTTGGACATTAGGTGATATAAACTTATCATCTATTTGGAATAACTAATAACGATTACTCCTTAACCACTCCAATCAGGTACTTGGATACGCTCTGATTACATATTTATTTAAAAGATTAATAACTTATTTGAAAGTTGGTAAACAATTTTATATGTATAACAAAGTCGACGTGTATTGTTGAACGACGCAACACGGTAAACCAAATTAAAATAAAAGACGACGTAGTTAGTCACTCGTCATGAAGAAGAAGAAGAAACTGACTTTTCTCAAGCTATATTAGTAGAGTCCAACGTGCTTATTTTTTAGTTGCAACCACATATCATTATCCTGTAAATACTAAATCTAAGTGCTGCGGTTGGTAATTAAGCATATAATAAACAATGTTTATAATTTCCTTAAATCAATCAGATATTATATAATCCAGTTTTATTTATTACCTCAATGTAGCCAAGCCTCTCAGGGTCCAACTCCTCCATGATCAAAGCAGCATACTCTTCAGCTTGTTCTTTCAGTTTCGTCAGCTTATTCGCAGAGGCACTCAACGCAATAATCTGAATAAATAATAAACGACAAATTAAACGAAATGAACGAAATAATATAACATTTCACAACATTAGACTTAGAAAATTATTCAAATAAAAATTATACCCTCACCAACCCACCTAACCTTATTTTAGGAACATACGTATTTGACTCACTCTCGGTTTGTAACGTGCACGTAGACGATATTGTTTTCGGTTATCTCATAATTACTAAGCCACAATATATATATATATATATATATATATATCAACTAGGTGCTGGATTACAGCCATACAATCAATATAAATGGAGCAGTTGGTAAGAGATTTATCCAACACACATCATTGGCTTAAGACCGTTTTTATTACATAGTCTTTATATATTTAAATGAGTTTCCGAAATAAACACTATAATATATTTAAATATCGTGGCAACAAAAGTCAATTCGATTTTTATTTTTTATGTTTTATATGCCACCAGAATCTGACAGGCGGGCAGACTATGGTTTACCTCATAATCATCACATCATCAATTTAAAATTCCATTATGAAAAGAACGATTACCAGCTTTTCAGTCTTAACTTAATTAAGTAATTAGCTAATTACGGGTTAATTAAGATTAATGCCACATCACATCATCAATTTAAAATTCCATTATGAAAAGAACGATTACCAGCTTTTCAGTCTTAACTTAATTAAGTAATTAGCTAATTACGGGTTAATTAAGATTAATGCCACTACCTCCTTAACTTCCTCTTCAGTGATCCGTCCATCTTCGTTCTTATCCACCCTATAATTCATATAAGTATAAAACGGATTCAATCAATCTGTTAACAATATAAGAATATGATGATCAAACGTTACATGTCGAAGAAGATTTGGAGCCTTGAATCGAAGCTCTGATCCGTAATCTGTGTCCAAAACTCATGGAGCTCTTCTCTGATGAGCTTATCAACTTTTAGTCTTCTCCTCCTACTCAATGCATCGAATACTTCCAGTGCAAACTCCTTTGAATCTCTCATCCCTGCGCATATGAATGCATTTTATGACAAAATGGACGGACATTCGCTGAAGGTATTGGGAATGTCCCATGATTAAACCAACGAACCTATGCATTGCCCGAAATCCGCACGATGAAGATACCCATCTTTCGCAAGCTTTTCGAAGTTGTTGCTGACCTCGTTCCAAGCGTCGACCTTATTGTAACTCTTGCTATTGCTACTGATAAACCTCAAGCCACGCAACGCCCTCTGCGCGCCCGACCTTGTCCGATCAAGCTGAGCTCTCTGCCGGCGCATGGCTCGAGCGGCTAGGGCCGACTCTAAGCCTCCGCCGGAGCCTCCTGCTGCTTGCTTCCTCGAACCCGAGCCCGCGCCGCCGTGGCTGCTCCACGAGAACCTTCTTAGCTCCTGAGAAAGCTGCCTCGCCTTGGCCAACGCCTCGGCTTTCAGCTCGTGAGAGATCTGAAGAAGCCTGTTCGAACCGCTACGGCGCATTGTGGCGGAGCGTGATGTCGACGCGGAGTTTGGGGCGGTGGTCGTCTCGAAGGTCAAAATGGTCTCGTTCGCAGCTGCGGCGGGCTCCACGCTCCTGAGAATGATCGTGTCGTCGTCTTGGAGGTCGAGCGTGACCTCCACGTACTCCTCCTCCGAGGCGCGTGGCGCGTGGACTGGCTCGGCAGACGATGACGTGGACAGATAGTCCGTCGCCGGCGGGGAGTCGTCGTCCTCGCTGCAGGGTAGGATCGTCTCTGAGCCCCATCTTCGCAGGGCGTTCACGCTTTTCCCCTTCATAAAATCCCTTCAAAGACCTGTTCCCAAGTTTCTCTCTGCTCAGCACATAACATCCGTGATCATTGATGATTAGGAATGAAATGGTTAGTAGTAAAAACTCAAGAGGAATGTCATCTTAGGAGAAATCAACAACGGAGGTATGAAAACGCGTTGAGCATCTGACAGAATCCAGAAAACAACATGCAAACGACAAATCTGGGAAATGAAGATGGGGGACCGTTAAAAAGAACAGAGACTAAAAAAAAATGGAAAACGAAGAAAGCAACAAAATCTCCATTTTCCTCCTCTGCTTGTGTGAAATCTCTCTGTTTTCAAAAGCGTGATCAGCTTTTGATTATTTGGTGAAGAAATGGTGATGATGGTGAAGGGCTCTGATGCACAGGCAGAGAGAGAGAAGGACAAGCATGATGACTGAGGAGTGGTTATGTTGGGTGATACATATAATATGTGTGTGTGGACTGTGTGTGTTTGTGCGTGCGTGTGTGTGGTGACGTGTCACACATAGTACGTGCTTGTTCGAGAGACTTTGGGAGTTGAAATAAAACGGGACATATTTATCTGGGCCTATCCACTAAATAGGCTCCGTAAGTTTCTGGGCTCATTCGGCCCAACATAATTTTAGTGGCAAAATTATAAAAATGAAGTATACCATTTTTTGCTTTTGGGTCACTACGTGCGCCAGTTACAAAACTAGGTCATTAAGTATGTATATTGTAACAAAATTGGATCACCATTATGTATACAGTTACAAATTTGAGTCACTATGTATATAATAAAAAAAAGATGTTGGTAACCAAATTTTGTTACTATATACATACTTAATGACCTAGTTTTAACTGGCAAACATAGTGATCCAATCGAAAATTGAAATACTAAATTGACCCATTTTTATAAATTCCCTAATCTTAGTAGAAGATTTAAAGGATACATTTGTTGTAACTATGTGCTTTGATTAGACATCACAAACTATGAATTATGGCTTGTCGTGCTGTCGAGAGTTGATAATACTCGATTTTATATAATCTTTGAGTGAGTAGGTGAATTATTATTCTAGAAGGTCTTTAAGGACAAACCAAATATCCCACGGTTTTCATTGGCCCACGCAAGAAGCTTCGAATAATAAAACTCTTCAAGTCAATCTCACAACAACTCCCAAATCGAAATTATTGATGGTTTATAAGGAAAAACGTACTTTGTTAATCATTTGTGTAAGAAATGCGCCCCATATTCCGTTTCACTACTTCAAAAGTAGGAGAAGGATTGATTGAGAAAGTCAATGCATGATTGTTGTGGTTTGCTTTAATACACACGGAAGAAATTATTCTTGTGGGGTCGTATGTGAAATTTGAAGATTGGATTTTCGTTGCTCTTCATCGGCCTCTCAACTGCCGTTGGAAAATAAAAAATGGGTGATCATCCACTTCTATAATTTATTAGCTTATTCTTGTAATAAACTAACGATTTTATTTTAAAATAGTTAGATGATTTGCAGGTATTTAATTTGCTCTCAATGGGCCAAAGGCCGAATTTTTTACTTTTATTGGGCTGAAAGTCCTAAACCTTAAATGGACTTGTTTACGTTACGCTGTAGTATGTACGTGTACAGAGGAGGGCATATGATCAATTAGTTTTATCTTAGTTGTGAAAAACAAAAATTAAAAACGAGGGAAGGACGAAGGTATTAGAGATTCGTTCCATCGTCGCTTAATTGGAACTGGAACTGGAACTGGAATTGGAATTGGATTTGGATTTGGATTTCCGCTTGACTTTCAGTGTCAGAGCATCGACTCCTCCTCATTCATCGCTGAAGAAACTCTTGAAATAGATTGCTAGCCTATCTGTGATGCTTAATTGACCGTTTGGTCTGGACCGTTCTACTCGTTCTCCGATGAAGTGTAAATCGGTGGCGTGCATTTGGTCTGATTCACCGCCGGCTCAACAAGTCACCGCCGTTGCGGCTCTGGAAGAACCGCCGACTCTCTACACCGGCGGATCCGATGGCTCCATCATCTGGTGGAATTTCATTTCTTCCTCAGGAAAATCGGTAACTGAATGTTTTACATTGGTACTGCCAACTTTTAGAGATGCGCCAGATTGAAAGAAAATATCTTTCTTTTTTAGGTTGTAGTTTATGAATTTAGACTTTCTACTCCAAATCGGTTTCCTATTGGGTTGCATTGCGCGTTTGTTAATGTTGAGTAAATGTTTAGATGTGATTGTACCTGAGAGTAGATAAAGTGAACCATTATACTCGACGCTTGCTATAGTTTTTAATTAAGAGCTCATTCATTCGTTTTGCTACAAAAATGCCAGAATTCAAGCATACTTTATTTGGTTTGTAAGAATAACTTGATTCAAGCTCATGAACTGCGTCAATTATTGCTAAAAACTCTTAAATTTGTGCAACGACCAGTCCTTGTTATTGTTTTCTTTTTATGCGGCGACCTTTGCTAATCAGGAAATTAAACCGGTTGCAATGTTGTGCGGTCACGCATCTTCAATTTCCGACCTAGAGATTTGCTTTCCTCACAAGGGATCTGAAATTGGAACACCAAGGAGTTCGAGTGATGCATCATGTCCTAGCTCAACCGATCATGGTGCGCTAATTAGTTCTTGCAATGATGGGGTATTGTGTGTTTGGAGTAGGGTGAGTGGGCACTGTAGACGAAGAAGGAAACTTCCTCCATGGACTGGAAAACCGTTCATGATTAGGATGGTGCCAGGGAACAGGAGATATGTATGTGTTATGTGCTGCTTTTTTCGTCAAGATAGTGATTTGTTGCTTCACTCAGTTGAAGGAGGCGAGGATTTGGGGGACAATGAATGGCCGAATTCTGGACCGTCGAAGTGTACAATTGTAATTGTGGACTCGTCTACCCTTGGTATTGTACAGACGGTTCTCCATGGGACTGTACCTATTGGACCTTTGAAGTCTATGGCTGTTTTGCCCAAAGATGACATGGATAAGCAGTCTTTAATAGTTATTGATTCGTTTAGTAAGGTAGTCTATTTGCCCATAGTGAATGATTTCGACTCAAAAGGATCAAATGCACCACGTGTACCAAAGGAATACTCAAATTTGGAAGCAATAGGGTGGATAGATAGCTCCAAAGAGAAGGAACCACTAGTGGCTTTTGCAAAGTTCAGACAAGTCTTGGCCCTGGTGTATGAAACATATTGCACATTCAGGCATGCTGATAATGGAACTGTTCTAGGCAAGATACCGTTCTCGGAAGATTTACTGTCTCCTGATGACGATTTGTATATCATAGGTGGCGTATTTCGTGAAGATTACAATCTTACGACCAATGATGTTTTCTTGTTAGAATTTGTTGCATGGAATAGCAAAGGTAAAGGTGTTGTATACAGTGTATCTTATTCAAGTAGCATATTCAAGTTTGATCCTCTGTACATCATCCCTGCTGGATTGCATTCTACTGGTATGAGACCGTTCTTCCGCCTTTTGCCTTTAAACAAGCATCTTCTTCGTGTAGAGTCTGTTTGTTTCCATGTCAAAGAACATACGTCGTGGACACCCAGTGTAACTATTTGGCTTGTCCCTGAACAAAATGACAAATTCAAAAAGCTCGGGTTAGAGTGTGAAATGTTGGGGTTAGGCAATCTTTTTGACAGCTGGGATATGGGCTCTTCTTCGACAGCTGGAGGACAAAACTCTAGTCTTCTTGAGGAAGATACTGTTAAGCTCAGTGGGAAGACCCCTTTGCGGAATAACAATGATACATCTCCACATGACAGATACATTACATACTCAAGTAGGTTCGATGATGGGGCACGTCTAAGCAGGCAGCTAGTATCTTCTTCCATGGTTATATCTAAAAATGACATGGCACCTTACGGAATCGTGTATGGCCTATTCAATGGTGATATTGAAATTTTTAAGTTTCACACCTTTACAGCGTCAAATCTTCATATTGGTAGTTCTGAAACAGATTCACCTGGACAAAAGCAATATCTATCCGGGCACAGCAGAGCAGTTATATGCTTGGCTTCACACCAAATGGTCAGTGGGTCAGGAAATTGTAATTCGAATCATGTTCTGCTTTCGGGGAGCCTGGACTGCACGGTTCGTGTATGGGATCTTAAATCTGGTCTCCCAATTGCAGTTTTGCACCAACATGTAGCTCCGGTGCGTCAGATAATTCTTCCTCCATTCCAAACCGAGCACCCATGGAGTGATTGCTTTTTAACTGTTGGGGACGACGCATGTGTTGCTCTTGTTTCACTTGACACGTCGAGGGTGGAGAGATTGTTTCCTGGACACCTGCACCGTCCTACAAAAGTTGTGTGGGATGGCGTAAGAGGTTATGTGGCGTGTTTGTGTCCCGACCATTCAGGAAAAGCTGATGTTCTCGACATTCTTTACATTTGGGATGTGAAAACAGGTGCTCGTGAACGGCTTCTTCGTGGATCTGCCGCACATTCGATGTTTGACCATTTCCTTAAAGTCCTTAGTGAAAATGTTGCCTCTAGTAATTTGATGAGTGGCAATACTTCTGCATCATCTTTAAGTATCCCATTTTCTGAGGTAGCAAAGGCCTCACAACTGCAACTAAATGCCTCGACTAATAAAAGTTCTCTAACAACATCTAACCCAAGTAAAGCTCAGCCAATATCATCTGAAACGTATGCAGTTAAAGGTCAAGCCCATTCATCTGGATCGTCCAATGCAGTGAAAGGGAAAGACATAAAAACAGGCTTGCCGATATCAGTTGTCTCGAATAGTGCAAAGCACCTAATTACTAGTGCTTGTCCTTTTCCTGGAGTTTGTTCTTTGTTATTTGATCTGACTTGGTTGATGTCGCTATGTTCTAAGAATGAAATGCTTCAAGATGATGACCATATTGTGTACAGCATAAATCTCGAGAATAATGTCAGAAATGATCCTCAATTGAGGGAGAGTGCTACTCAGGTGGAAATGGGGCCAAAGATGCAGGATCCTGGTCAGCTGGATAATGAAAGCAATCCCATCCCAGATGGATCTGCCGTAGCAACAATAAAACATCGTGAGTGGATTTGCTCCCTTGAAGGATGCCTCCTTCAGTTCAGCTTGTCATTTCTGCACTTGTGGGATGTTGATATTGATCTTGATGGCTTACTAATTACTGAAATGAAGTTGGAACGGCCCGATTCTTTTATTGTATCCACGGGAATATTGGGGGACAAGGGTTCTATGACGCTAGCATTTCCAGATTCTGTTTCAAAGCTAGAGGTACTTTTGTGGTGTTTATCTGATTGGATTATGTGTATATTCTCGATTCTTTATAAACATGCTTAACACATATGGTACACTACAGCTATGGAAATCTTCAGCTGAGTATTCTGCATTACGATCGCTGACAATTGTGTCTCTTGCCCAGCACTTGATTAGCTTATGGCATTCGTGTTCATCATCTAGTAGGTAAAGCAATTATTACAAACTTCCGTTCCGCGTGTCAGTCTATATATTTGCAGAAATGGCCTTTTTTTTAGTATTTCTACATCATTTGAGTCATCTTCGTAATATCATAGGGTAGGGTATTGGAAAATTAGCAAGTTGCTCCATTGTTTGATTTTTACAGTGGAAAAGTATGGATATTCACAAAGCATCCGCTATTTTGATGACTCTTCAACTTCGTAATTTTCTGTATTATATCAATTATAGAAATTAGAAACTGGTATTTCTTTTCCAGGGGTTCAAGAAGAATCGAAATGAGCTAGTTATAAGGTGTTTACTCACCAAAACCATGAGGATATCTAATTTTTGTAGAGTGATTACCATCTTATCATTTAATTGCAGCGCTTTAGCAGCATTTTATACACGGAAATTTGCAGAGAAATATTCAGATTTGCGACCTCCTTCACTACAGGTAACACTATGTGACTATAAAGGATATGAAACTTGATGTGTGGATTTCTCGGAGTTCTCTTTTCTTCATCATATTGAGTTTTCCCTTATCTCCCTATAATGAACTTCAACATTCACTGTAAATTGAGGGCGGCATTTCAAGGGTAGTTACAGTTATCTTTTCTGCAGATGCATTTAGTTGCGGCAATAAGATGCTATGATGAGACAACCTTTTTAGTTCCGAACTATTTATATGGCTTGTTACATAATACGTTTTATCATAACTTCCCTGTGTATATATTTAACAGCTCTTGGTGAGTTTCTGGCAGAATGAGTTTGAGCATGTGAAAATGGCTGCTCGCTCTTTGTTTCACTGTGCTGCTTCAAGGGCTATTCCACTTCCATTGTGCCGTTTAAAGTCAACTCAACATGAGTCTTACCTTTATCGAAAACCAGGAAAAGAAGGGCATGATGATGCAGCTTCAGTACGTTCTATACCAGATGACGATGTCGATGCTCAGTGGGACACTACCCAGCAAGAGTCTGAAATAATACAATGGTTGGAATCATATGAAATAGAGGACTGGATATCCTGTGTGGGTGGCACAACACAAGATGCAATGACAGCTCAGATAGTTGTGGCTGCTGCTTTGGTTGTTTGGTACCCAACCCTTGTCAAACCAAGGCTTGACAAAGTGGTGGTTCATCAACTGGTAAAACTTGTCATGGCCATGAACGAAAAGTACTCTGTCGTTGCAGCAGAAATACTAGCCGAAGGAATGGAGAGCACTTGGAAAGTGTGCATTAATTCTCAGATTACACACTTGATAGGGGACATTTTTTTTCAAGTTGAGTGTGTCAGCAGCTCATCAATTAATGGATCTGCACAAACTTCTCCGTCTCTTAGCATTAGGGAAACTTTAGTTGGGGTTCTCCTTCCAAGCTTAGCAATGGCCGACATACCTGGGTTTCTGAATGTAATAGAAAGGCAAATCTGGTCTACTGCTTCTGACTCACCTGTTCATGTTGTTGCCCTCATGGCTTTAGTCAGGGTTATTCGTGGTTCCCCGAGAAACTTGGCTCCTTATCTCGACAAGGTGTGTGAGTACAACTTGGTGATTTTTGCCTGTAGTTACTGTTGATTGTACGTCCTTTTCTTGGGCACACGTTTTCTAACTCCTAGACAGGTCTTCAGGTGGTCAGTTTTATATTACATACAATGGATCCAGGTAACTCAACCATGCGCATGAGTTGCCTTCAGAGTTCTACGGCGGCATTGAGAGAGGCTGTGCGTGTGTTTCCTATGGTTGCAGTTAATGGTACATCGACACGCTTGGCAGTAGGGGATGCAATCACGGAAATTAGAAATGCTAGTATTCGAGTGTACGACATGCAGAGGTAATCAAAGTGACAACTGAACTTTTGTTTCCTTGTTGCTGACCATATATCTGTACCGTCTCTAATGTTCTTCCCGTTGCAAGACCATTTTATATTATTATAGCATGACAAACTTATGTTATAAATTTCATAACGGTGTGGTAGATTTATGTATGTGGCTGACCCTAGGTTTCAGATTGTTTCTTTAAAAACCGTTGCATGTCCTAAGGATGTTCACTTGGTGCGCTGAAGTAAACGGAACCATCTTTTTAAAAGTAGAAGAACTATAGTATCTGTCAACGCTGAGCAAAGATTGTCTGATATTTCTTGTTCACCCATAACATACATGAATTGCTGATTGCTCTGAAAATTGCCAATATTGACTTCCATGTTTGGCTGTAGCACGAGCATGATAAAGGTATTGGACGCCAGTGGACCTCCTGGACTTCCAAGTTTGGTTGGAGAGAAGTCAGAAGCCGCTCTAAGTACTGCAATATCTGCTATAAGCTTCTCACCAGATGGAGAGGTATACATGCTTGTTTGACAAGTTAATTCATTTGAAACCGTTATTCCTTGGTTCGCTTGTTTCATCATTTTATAGAAACACCTTGCGACCACTGCAAATGGCAATTCATGAAACATATGAGGTCAATTCTCCTTTTTTTTTTTTTTTTCCGCATCCTCCTTCATTTTTTTCCTTGCAGGGCCTTGTTGCGTTTTCAGAGAATGGTTTGATGATTAGATGGTGGTCACTGGGATCTGCTTGGTGGGAGAAGCTAAGTCGAACCCTGGTTCCTGTCCAGTGTACGAAGCTGATACTTCTTCCTCCATGGGATGGGTTCTCACCTAATTCTGCTAGGTCCAGCATAATTGCTAGTGTATCGTATGAAGATGGTCAAGCCGCTTCACTGGTAATTTATTTTATCAAGTTTTCTCGATCCATTTGTTACTATTCTCAAACTCTGCAGCATGTGGATCGATATAATAGTGATAGAATCAATCAGCTAGACAGATTTTGCGACAAATGGTGGCAGCTCAACAGATTCTAGTATAGTTAGTGTCTCCCCATGAGAATACCATATTTTTTTGCATTAGAAAATACGTGTTAGTTGGCCGGTATGTGTTGATTATCTAATGCGCCGACATTGAATGATGATTCATACTGGATCGAACTATTATTACAATCATCATGGATATGAACTGTCCTGCGTATTTTTTCAATTTGTTTTTGTGTAGGAAAGAAGCAAGTCATCAGGTGACATTGACAGATTAAAGGTCCTGATTCACAACCTTGACATGTCTTATAGACTTGAATGGGTTGGGGAAAGAAAATTAAAGCTCACGCAGCATGGACATGAGTTAAGCACATTCCTGCTGTAAATAATGGGGAGTTTGGCAACATATATCGCTGAGGTATCTTTTGACCTTCGAATTTGGAGTTCTCAACTTTCAATAAACACGCAAAAATGCATATGATACACTTATCAAATTTAAGAGATACTTTGCTAGCTGATTCAGCTTCTTGGTCGTTTATATTGTTCTTGGTTATAGTTCTCAGATGCAGTGAAATGAATGATCGTGTGTTGACTCTTTTCTTTACTGATTTTCACCGTACAATATATTGCCTTGTTTTGTTGAGTGATTCCTATTGAAGTATTAAAGTAAGGGGAACAACGTTTTTTGCTAAGAAGCTACTATCACTTGTGATTCCCTTAATTCATTATTAATCACTATCATATCATGCCATAGTTGGTTCACCCTGAATCGGTGGATTTTAATAGATTTGACTTTTGAGAACTTGACACTTGAAATGCCTGATTCTTATAGCACTTTGATGCCTGATTCTTATAGCGCTTTAGGACGAGAGTTTAGGAAAGACCAGTTTTTTCATAGGATGCATTACACTTTGACACCTGTTACTACTTTCTGTTAAGTTACAGTTCTTTACATATTTGAGCAGTAACCAGTCGGTAATTTAGGCTTATTCTTGGACTGGAATAACCTGGAGATGATGGGCTAACAACTTTCAGAAATTGGTGAGAAACTGAAGCTGTTTGAGAAGTGGGCTCAACGTCTCCATTAGCTTTTCACAGGGATGGTTATGAATTCCTTCATAGGTAGTCACAACAACGCTGGTGTCTTTGGAAAGCCTCTGTATCTGTTTCTTCACATTGCACGTGTGATGCGTGCAACGGTAATAACTCCTTAGTCACATATGCGAAAACCACAAAAAACCGAATAAGAGAAAAGCTCAATGTTAATAGGTAGTTAATTGGTCTGCATTGTTATGTCATTACCCTTTTAAAATAGTATCATACCTGGGATGGGCACTATTTTTAACAGATTTCTGGCCATATTTTCTCCACTTGTATCCATCGTCAAGAATATCTTCGTCACTCCTTGTGTGAAATGCAACCCTTGGTGGAACATATTTCTTCCTTTTTCCTAATCTAGACTTGACACTGTTCTCCACTTCCCTGGATTTAACAGAAGTATTTGGCACCCTCAAAGGGTTTGAATTTGGCTCGGAGCCAGCGAATAGAAGTCGGGAAAGATCAATCTGATCAGATGAATGGTAGGATTGGGTTAGTATGGTAGATGTGTCCTTATACTCATTAGTGTTTGTATTCAATGTGTTTGATATTGGGAATGTCGAAGATGGCTCAAACAAGTAAGGAAAATCTTCGCCTTCCATAGTAAGTCGAGGTGGGAAATTTTTCTGGAATTAATCCACAGTTTTACACTTGTGGATTTATAGGGTGTGTAAGGCTAGAAAGAATATTATATATATGGACCTATACATAGACCCCACATAGAGAAAGAGAAGGCTTCCTTGTGAATATTCCTATCCTAGGATAAATGGGAGGGTTATAGGCAACAGTTCACCTAATAATTCTGATCTGTTCAACTTCCCTTATACAAGAGACGTGACGAAGGGGCATAATAATATGGTGGTGACAATAAAGTGAGGAGGTTAAGACAATGGGGAATGAAGTCTTAAAAGGTTATATGGTAAAAAATAGACAACTAACTTTAGAGTTATCTTGTAGGAGGATAACAAGGCATGCATGCTGTTGGGGGTAGTTTAGAAAATGATGAATGAGAGACTTCACTGTAACATTAGCTTCAATATGGTTAAGAATTGGACGCATTACTCGAAACTTTTAAGCTCCGTGCAAACCCCAAACGTCAATCTGATCAAGCTGCCAATCAATACACGTATTCTTTTAATAATAAATCTACAAGTTGGAAGTAATCAATCCAAAAAGTATGAAATTGTTTGAAATCATATATTTTTTTTATTATTTACATTTACGTTATAACTACAAGGAAGGAAGAGCTTTTCGTGATGGTTGAAACCGCTTCAGAGCAGAGATTGTATCTCTTTACTTCCTTGGATATTGATTTCTTAGCATTCAAAAGAACGTCATGCAAGACAGTTTGATAACTATGATTTGTTGTTGCTAGCCACCACATGACTATATTCTCGGGTATGCATGTATATATATAGAAGATCTTAACCACTTAGTACTAATGAAAAATTTCACAAGTACTTCATCAATAGACGATAGATCAGGTAAAGTTAAAATGGTGCTAAATATAACAATATTAGAATTGTGGGGCTTATCTTGGTCTATGGTCAAACATGGAGGGCTTAAAGAAAACAAACGAGGACCAATTATAAAAATAGCGGACGAACTCCCTCCGTGTTCCACGAGCCACCGAAGTTCACGACAATTTAGTCCAAACAAAAGCACTGCAAATACGCACACAGAAGATAATCAAGGGATGGCTATGGCGTCTTCGTCACTCTATTACGCAACTCCAACTCGCTTCACGAATTCTTCTGACCAGAAAGCCCTAACAGGGCGGAATGTCCCGGTCAACTTTCCCGGCGCGAGGCCGTCCTTCACATCTCTGAAGCTGAAATCCACCTCGCTCGTCGTAGCGGCTGCTACCGCCGTCGACGCCGAACCTCAAGCTCCGGCCGCCGGAAATTCAAAGGCGCTTCCTTTCCGCGTCGGCCACGGGTTTGACCTCCACCGCCTCGAGCCAGGTTACCCGCTCATCATCGGCGGCGTCAATATTCCTCACGATCGTGGCTGCGAGGCTCACTCTGATGGTAATTTCATTAGTTCAACTTTTTGTTTGTTGTCTTTACAGTTGATGTTGCTGCTGTGAGCTATGACCGCTAGTTGGTTGGGCTCAGATGTTATTTAATCTGAATCGATTTAATTCTAACACTTATCTTTGGTAGCTCGATTGGGTTAACTAAGAAATGGTCAAGCGAAACATATTCAAGAAATAGGTTGAAACTGGCTCGCCAACTAAACATCCAAGAAACTCAATACATATTATTCCCAAGTCCCATAAAAATTGAGCAAGATTTTTGTTCGGATAGAATCATCAGGCAAATTTTCTCCTGGCTAGCTAGTATTGTCATTGTAATAGTAGTAGCAGTGGAGTTGTATGGTTTGTCGAAAAGCTGCTACAATTTGTCACTGGAATCATTGCAAGCCCTCAAAAGACTCGATTTTGCTTCGTTAGGTTGTTGAAATACTTACTCCCCTGATAGTCCCATACGAGATCACAGTTTATATCCAATAAGTCTTGCAAAGGTTGTTTATGAAGCTGCTGGGACTAAACCTTTGGTGTTCTTTACTATGATGCAGGCGATGTATTGCTCCATTGTGTGGTTGATGCAATATTAGGTGCACTTGGACTCCCAGACATTGGTCAGATTTTTCCAGACACGGATCCTAAATGGAAAGGCGCCGCATCTTCTGTCTTCATGAAGGAAGCGGTAAGAAAGTTGTTCGATTTGCAGTTTCTTGATGTGATAAAAAAGCCATTAAAAATCTCTGATAGCATATCTAAGTAAGGGACTTCTTGATTATCGAATCAATTCTTGATGTATATGCTATATATATTCAGGTTCGACTAATGCACGAGGCGGGCTATGAACTTGGGAATTTGGACGCTACGTTGATTCTCCAAAGGCCAAAGTTGAGTCCCCATAAAGAGGCAATAAGGGCTAACTTATGTGAGCTGCTCGGCGCAGATCCTTCAGTTGTAAACCTCAAAGCAAAGACTCATGAGAAGGTTGATAGCCTCGGTGAGAATAGGAGCATAGCTGCACACACAGTTGTTCTCCTCATGAAGAAATAATCATAAATATTCTGATCATATTGTATGGTCTTGGCCTGGTTTTAGTGTACTTGAGATAAAATTTCTGGCATTTTACTATAATTTGTTGCTAGAAACCAAATGTTATATACAGGGTTGTTAAGACCGGACCGACCGGTCAAAAATCCGGTCCGGTTCCGGTCTGGTCTTTTTTTTTTTAAATTTAAAAATAAAAAAAATATTTGTTTAAATAAAGTATACAAAATAAAAAAACCAATAAATTAGTTTGGTCTAGTGGTTAAGTTATAAGTATTTTACTTAATAGGCTTGGGTTCGAATCCACCCAACACCTTAATTTTAATATTTTATAATTAACCTATTAGCTCACTATTTTATTTTTATTCAAATTTGACCCCAACTCATAGATTTAATACTTGACATACGATTAATTTATACAACCCACGGCAATTTACTTTTATTTAATTTTACCTCTTGATTTATACAATTATAGTTTGAAAAAAGTTCATTAAAACATGTATATTTTTCATATTATTGATTGATTCATATATAAAATGTATATTTATCATATTTAAGATACCGGTTTTACTCCGGTTTGATTCCGGTTCTATAGCGGTTAAACCACTAAACCTTAAACCACTAAAATTTTCGGTCCGGTTCGAAAACCCGGTTTCAGAACCTTGGTTATATATGGTTTTCCTGATGGTGATGATGATATCATGAAAGAAAATGTCAGGCTCGTCAGCTCGTGTATTAAATATTTTGTGTTGAATAAATAAATGATTTGTTTCGAAATATTTTTCGTGTAAAGTCAAAGGTTGAGACGGGGTGTCCACAATAATAACACACCCATAATACTTCCACGTCAGCTTTTCTCTATATTTTTCTATATTTTATTCTATAACACTTTTATTCTACTTTTTTCCACTATAATAACACCACTATAACACGGATCCACAACTATAAATAATTATTTTTTTTCGCCCTCATTCTCTCTCCTCATAATATTTTAATATTCTATAACACAGTGTCATAAATATGACACAGTGTCATACTCATGACACATCCATAATGGTGGTGTGTCATATAAAGTGCCAAATAAGCACATATGACACACATATAAACCACCATCTTGGTTACCCTACAATTACCCTGCACATAAGCGTATTTCCTGCCTCCTATACTATCTACTTCCATCGGACCCATCAAATCCATGTGAATAAATTGAAAACAGTTAGCAGTTTTAAAATCTTGGGCAGCTTGTTGGTCAACATTATGACTAACATGTGTTTGCTTACCCTTCAAACACGACTCACAAATAACCTTACCAAACTCCTTATACTTCGGAATGCCTCTGATTGCGTCATGCTTGATAAGTTGCCAAAGTTCTGTAGTTGACGTGGCCCAGTTTGTAGTGCCATAGGATCACATCATCCCCGGCCTTAGAGAGTTGGCACACGTCCTTCACACTGGATTGTCGCCGACTAGGTAGCAATTGTCACTCGATCTTTTACCTGCCATCACTCGAACAGAATCGCGGTTAAAAACTTCACAACACTCCTTATTGAACCTTACCTCAAGATCGTCGTCGCAAAGCTGGCTAATGCTGATCAGATTCGCTACAAGTCCGTCAACATGGAGTACATTGCTCAACTTGGGAAAGTCGGGCACGTTCAATCTGCCACGGCCGATAATCCGACCTTTGGAGCCTCCTCCGAACGTTACAGATCCACTCCTTAAAGGCGTATAATCACTGAGATATTCCTTGGTACCCGTCATATGTCGGGAACACCCGCTATCGAAGTACCATGAACCTGTCACGTTAGCTCGCAAAGAGGTGTACACAACAAGACATTTATGACCAGATTTCTCGACCCAAACATTCCTAGATGACACTACAGCATTCTGTTTGCTAGAACTTGAAGATGAGCCAGCTGACGTTTCTCCAGACACACGACTCAACACTGATTTCTCAATGTTGAGCGGGATGTTGGATGACAGTTCGGCCGACATCGATTTCTTTGCAGAAATCTCCCTCTTCAATTTCCAGCAAAACGGTTTTAAATGACCAGTTTGCTTACAATGATGGCAAATATATGAGCTATCCTTAGACTTAGTAGTAGCATGCTTAGGACTAGTATTGACTATCGTATTCCCACTAACATCGCTCGTGACATGAGACTTAACAAAAACTCTCTTAGGCTGAGCATGCGACACGGGCTTTGGATTATCACATACAGGCTGATTACTAAAACCTAGGCCTTGCTTATCAAAAATACCAAGAGACAATACCTCATCAAGGGTCGATTTACCCTTGTTCAATTTCTTAAAGGTCTCATCGGCCTCGTCGACTCGCCTTTGAAGCTTGTCAATTTCCTTGTCCTTTCGTGTCAGTACGACTTCCATCTTGTTCATTCCTTCCACCAAGCTTTCGATCAGTTTTTCATTCTTCTCATTCTCCTCGGACAGGATTTCCACCGCGGCTTTGAGTTGCTGATTTTTCGCCTTCTCTATTTCGTATTGTGCGGACATCAACTCAAAGGCTTCTTTCATTTGAACTTCTTCGCAACATCCTGTATCTGCATCATCAGAACTCAAATACCCATCAAAACAGTTCGAGTCATCATAATAAAAAATAATATGTTTTTCAGATGTTGAGTCAGATGTTGGCTCAACATCTGTTACCGCAGTGAAGCCGATTTGTTGATCCTCATCGTCTTCACCCTCAGAGAATGACTGGACCGTCACTGATGATTGCATGTGCTGTGTTGGGGACTGCATCTTCATCATCGGAGAGGTCCACCCAAAGCGATTTCCCGCGTTTCCGAAGTGTGTTTGCACATTCGTTGGCAAAATGGCCCCATCTTGACATTCATAGCATCTAACCGAGTCATAGCTGATATTCTTCTTCTTACCATCTGGTTTGCGTTTGATGAATGGAGGAGCAGACGTAGGTTCTCCTTTGACATTCTGACCCTTCCTGAATGTTGGACCAACATTCTGCCCAACATTCTTCTTCTGTAGAAACTTTGTGAATTTCTTCACTATCATGGCCATGTCGTCCTCATCATTGGGGTCAACCTCAGTTTGCTCCTTGGATGGCTGACTTACTAGAGCAAGGTTTTTGCCGCGTGAAGCTCTTTGTTGTACTTCGAGATTGGTCTCATAGTTTTTCATGATGTTCATCAACGTGTTGAGATCCATCGTGGACAAGTTGTGGGCTTCCTCGACCGCAGCTACCTTCACATTAAACTTTGGATTTAGCGTACGAATTGGTTTAGAAATTAATACCTTATTCGCGATTGGCTCTCCAAGACTGGCGCACTCGCTTGAAATCGTCAGAATTTTGCCGAAGTATGTGGTAACATCCTCATCGTCCTTCATTCTGAGATTTTCGAATTGATTGAGGAGTAGCCTTAGACGTGTCTGCTTCACACTCGCATCACCTTCACAGTACCTCTGTAGTAAATCCCATGCATCGTTTGCCGTAGTACTGTTTTGTATGATCTTGAACATGAAAATGTCCACCGAAGAGAAGATGGCATTGAGGGCTTTATCATTGAACTCGGCTGCGTTTCTCTCTTGAAGACTCCATTCAGTGACCGGTTTTTCATAGACTTCACCATCTTCGTCCGGGGCAGTTTTTGGTGTAGAATAACCATGGATCAGGGACTCCCACGCTCGCACATCTATCGACTTGATGCACTGCCGAACACGAACCTTCCAATAGGCGTAGTTGGAGCCGTCTAGCACAGGGACTTTGCCGATGTAATTTGAACTTGAAACATCCATTGTAGATGATCTCCAGCGCTTAGTAACGTCAAGCGTAGGCTCTGATACCACTTTGAAGTGGTCCCGTTCGATATGGATGTAAAATCACTAAGTTGTAAACTGATGTTGGACGTGATGTTGGACTAACACTCTCACTCACTCAGAAACGCACAACGAAAATATAAAGTACTTAGTGACGAAACTTAAACTAACACGATATGTAAATCTGTGCAGCAAGTCAAATAACTTGCTGCGTGCCTCAAGGTGCAACACTCCACTATAAAGATGGATTACAAACTATCAAAAAGGATAGTCAAAAACACGTGTAGCAAAACCTACGAATCAAAAAGGATTCTGCAAACTACAAGATCTTTCGACCTCTGAAAAGCTAGACTAAAAGACAACTCTCGCAATATATAAAACTCGCTCAAGCTCGATATGTGTTTCGCTCATCGTTTTCGCTCAATATGTCGCTCAAAGTTACTCCTTGAAAGCTCTCTCGAAAGTCGTAAGTTGCAGCTCGAAAATAACTCTTATTTATAGACCTTGGCTCCCTCTTGAATTGGTAAAAAGATCCCTTGAATATCTCTTCAAATATCTCTTCGAAGATCTCCCTAAATATAGTATATATTTAGTTCGAATCTTCTCATCTCATTGGCCGATCCTTATCTTCTATTTATGGTAAACTGATTGACTGATTCTCCTTGATATTCAGATCTTCTAATTATGGTAATTGCTTGACTTGATCTCCTTTGATCTTCAAATCTTCTATTTATAGTACTTGTACTTCCTAAATTCGTTCAAGCAACTCCACACGCTTTCCACACGGTTTGGACCCGTTTCAGCACTTTACCACGTCCTGCATATCAGTAAATCAAGCTACAAAAAAGGTTAAACGGTTTTGGGCATGAAAGATAAAATCGAATGTTGACAGACAACACTGTTGGCTGAAATGTTAGCCCAACATTGTCAAAGCTGAGCTAGTCAACATTAACAGGGTTGATATTGGACCAAAATCTGTAAAATATGGCACGATAAATTATTGATATGTCCAAAATTCATTACTGAACCGTTTTTCCTCGACTATCTGTAAATCAAGAAATATGTGCGTAAGTATAAGATATTCGATCTAATTTCGGTAAATAACATCCGCTAAAACACGTTTGCGGTGCAAATTGTTATTCTATCAGTTGGAAAGCATATGACAGCGATCCTTATCACCCCAAGTTGATCCAAATGGAGTTATTCACATGGGCTTCGCAGAAAATCAGGTAATAAATCCAGATCAACCAATCATACCATGCATACGATCTCTTTTAATGCACTGCCTTTTTTTATGCTTAAACTAACCTTGATTTCTTCATTCATTTTCTCCAGCTTTCGTTCGATTTGATTCAAGAATGGGTCAGAAACAACCCGAAATCCTCCATCTACAACGAAGAGGGAGCAAAAAACTTCAAGGATATCGCCATTTTTCAAGACTACCATGGCTGACCAGAATTCAGAAATGTACGTACTGTAATAACTAACCTATATTGTGTCCCAATGCTCCATTACTAAGTCAATTTCTCACCATATACTAACTTGTCAAATAAATAGACATGCTGTAGCAAAGTTCATGGAGCGAGTGAGAGGAAACCGGGTTAGGTTCGGCCCGACCCGTATAGTGATGGGCGGCGGTGCCACTGGTGTCCAAGAGACATTAGCGGCTGATCCTGGTGAAGCATTATTAATGGTCCCAACACCATATTATCCACTGTAAGATTTATGCATATAAATATGAATGACCTTTTCAATGGTTCGATTTTATTTTTCTCAGCTGTAAGTAATCCCTTTTCTTTTTCGAATTTCATGGCAGAAACGACATAGACTTAACGTACGTGGAGGACTGGAATAAAACTCATCCCCGTCGCGTGCGAAAGCTCAAACATCTTCAAAATCACAGAAAATGTTGTTTTATATTTTGTGAATAATCGATTTCTCTGAGGGACTATTTGGTGAGGAGGAACAATTGTGAGACGGGAAGTGTTATGATTTGAGGTTGAGCACTAACGGATTTGCAAGAGAGAACTAATTTCTTTTCTATGCTGCTAGCTCGTTATTTTCATAGTGCTATCTATTACATTTGCTAAAATACATATATATATAGAAGTACTAGCTTGTCTTATAGTACTTGGAATTAAATCTAGCCAGATCTTATGATATCTTTGTTACGGCTATATGATATTTGGCTTGACCTTTTCTTTAAGTAAATTATCATCCGTCAAAAGATTTGGTTGCTGCTTCACGTTGGACTTGCATTTTGTATTTTTTCCTTTTTTCCTTTCGTGTGGGCGCCACGCTAGATTTGAGATTATCCAACAAATTCCTCCCAAGTCATTGCAGTCGACACTCCTTAAACTTAACTCTTTTCCGCATGTCGTATGTCGCGGCTCGCCACTTGCCGTCAATAATTGCCTTCGTAATTATCTCTATATTTGTTGTCCAGCCGTACTCGCCAGTTACCAGATAGTTGGGTGAGTCAGCGACCTTATCGTAGACGACTATCTTTTCTACTTCCTCAGTTTCGTAATCTAGATCCATATGCTCTTTAGTGATGAAGACCAATTTCATTTTATCGTATTCTTTCAACTGCACGATTGCATATTCATCGATCGCATCAACCACGTGCAAAAACTCGTAGTACTTTTTCCTCGGGCGTTCAAATAATAGACAGTTCTCTATGGCCTTTTCCTCAAGTTGTAATAAATATAGGCATGTTCTTCCTCCATCTTCGTGACGTAGCCCTTCATGCTCTTTCTCGTTAATCTCCTTCATGGTGGCGACCATGGACCGCTCTATCTCGTTGTTCACGAGAGCATCACTTTTTCTGAATTTATTTGCGACCTTCTCCACGACCTTTACAAGGCTTTTATCGTACTCAATATCCGCGGGTGTTCGATTGGGTCCTTAACTCCGGATCGCTTGGCCTTCCTCGGCATTTCGATAGTCTCCTTCGTGGTTACGTCAGTCGCTTCTTTTTCCTTCATATTTTGGTTATCGTCGATCCGCTTGGGGGCCTCCTTGGTCGTCATCTTGACCTCGTCCTTCTCGTCCGAATCTAATTTATCGGCGAGCTTATCCCTTTCATTAATTTGTTTCCTCAAGTTGTTCATATAAGTCTCGAGGGTGTTTCTCGCAACGATCAATTCCTTCACCATCTTGTTTTTCTCGCGTAGTTTTTCTTCGTCAACGCGTTCTTTCTCGTCAAGACTGGCCTCCTTAGGTCTAGTCTTCTGTGTCGTGACTTTACCGACAACATGTCGCATGGCCTCCGTCGTGGCTGCGCCGGTCGTCTCTTTCATGTCGCGCTCCTGGTTCTCTCTTCGCATGGCTTCTTCAGCCTGCTGGGTTATTTCTTCAACAGCCTCACCGCCGTGTCTCTCTATGGCTTTTACGTTCGCCTCGTGGAATTTATCTTTAGCTTCGTCCAACGACGTGTGCATGGCGTCGTTGACCTTGTTCTTCATTTCTCGGGGATTCGCTGATGCCTTCACGCCGATTTTCTCGACTTTCTCAGGAGGTTGTGGTGGCGGCGTTTCCTCGTACGCCTCGTCTTTCTGGAGCTCTTCTTCACTTGGAGCTCCTTTTTTCTTTTGTTCGTCCACGGTTCCTCGATCATTGGATATTTTGCTTCCTCTTCATCATCATCGGCTTTCTTGTTTGATGATTCGCCTTCTTCTTTTTCCGTTTCGGGTTTTAGTGGTGGTTCGACCTTTTCCTTTTCCACCACCGGCTCAGCGTGATCTTTATCACGCTTGCTCTCCACGTCACGAGCTACCACTTCTCGTACGGGTTCGCCCTCAACGTTCTTCTCGTCCTCCTTCGTCGTCTCAAGTTCGCCCTGTTTTTGTGGCTGAACATGGTTGCTGCAATCAGCGTCTTTATACGCTTTCTCCAATAGTTTTCAGGCTTCTTTGGCGTTTCTCGTTGCACCTATCACCCTGGAACCGGTAAATTCTACCGCTTCTCGGATGACGAGGAGCGCGAGACCATTTTCTACGGCGGCGGCTTGCAACGTCTTCGGTTGCGACCTTGTATACCCCGTCCTATCGGGTGAATATCCATCTTCGACTATTTCCCATAAGCCTTGCTAAGCTTTCGTTTCGTCGCTCCACCGTACGTAATTACTTTTGGTGAGTTTTGGCAGGAGTGGCATTCCAACACATGGTAATTTCAGGGTCACCACTGGTTATGTCGGCTCTAACGGCTCCATTGACACCATCGGCTCTGATACCATTTTGTTGTTTTATATTTTGTGAATAATCGATTTCTCTGAGGGACTATTTGGTGAGGAGGAACAACTGTGAGACGGGAAGTGTTATGATTTGAGTTGAGGACTAACAGATTTGCATGAGAGAACTAATTTCTTTTCTATGCTGCTAACTCGTTATTTTCATAGTGCTATCTATTACATTTGCTAAGATACACATATATAGAAGTACTAGCTTGTCTTATAGTACTTGGAATTAAATCTAGCTATTCTTTATTACGGCTATATGATATTTGGCTTGACCTTTTCTTTCAGTAAATTATCATCCGTCAAAAGATTTGGCTGCTGCTTCACGTTGGACTTGCATTTTGTATTTTTTCTTTTTTCCTGTCGTGTGGGCCCCACGCTAGATTTGAGATTCGAAGAAGCATACGCCAATGCCCAAGAATCAGGCATCAAAGTGAAAAGGGCTGCTTCTCAACAACCCTTCGAATCCATTGGGCACGGTCTTGGACTGAGAAACCCTTACGCTAGCTCTAACCTTCACTAACAGCAAGGAAATGATCTTAATCTGCAACGGAATCTACTCAGCCACTGTCTTCGACAAGCCAGACTTCATCGGCGTGGCAGAAATCTTGCAGGAAAATGAAGGAACGTTCAACCCCGCTCGTCCACATCGTATACAGTCTCTCTAAAGACATGGGCTTCCCAGGATTTCGTGTTGGGATATTGTATTCTTACAACGATTCTGTGGTGAGCTGCGGCAGGAAAATGTCAAGCTTCAGTCTAGTGTCTACGCAAACGCAACACTTGTTAGCTTCTATGCTCAATGTCCAAGCCTTTATAGACCGTTTCTTAACTGAGAGTGGTAAGAGATTGAGGACTAGGCACGAAACCCTAATGAAGTACTTGGCTCAAATAGGTATTACAAGCTTAAAGGGCAACGCCGGCCTATTTTGTTGGATGGATTTGAGAAAGATGCTAAAAGAGCCAACTTTCGAGGCTGAAGTGAAACTATGGAAGGTAATCGTAAACGAAGTGAAGCTCAACGTTTCGCCGGGCGGTTCGTTTCATTGCTCCGAGCCAGGGAGGTTTAGGGTTTGCTTCGCAAACATGGACGATGATACGATGAAGGTTGCTCTGAATAGGATTCCCAAGTTCGTATTGAGTAACAATGGCGTCGTCGTCGAGGGAAAAAGGAAAAGCAGTAAAAAAACTTGAGATCAGTTTGCCCTTTATTAAGAGATTGGATGAGATTATGAAGGCTACAACGACGGCGCTTTCTTCGCCTCATTCGCCCATGTCTTCGCCTCTTGTTCGAGCGAGAACTTGAAAATGAAGTTGGGCCTTTTTATGTTTGACATTTGGGCTTTTGTTACGTATTCCTTTAAGTTTTTCTTTTAAAAATAAGTTTTTTTTGATGATTAGTAATGGAAATTAATCAAGTAAATAGATACTTCCCCCGTCCCACTTATTTCTTTTCATTTTTCTATCTTCCCATTTCTATTTTAAATAGATACTTCCTCCGTCCCACTTATTTCTTTCCATTTTTCTATCTTCCCATTTCTATTTTTGGTAAAAGATTATTCCAATAATTTACACCATTTATATTAAAAAAAGACTTCTTATTTGTGTCACGCCCCGACCCGCGTCACAGGCATGACAGCCGCCGCGTTTCTCAATAAACGCTAGGCTCGATATCACCCATTTGTTGTAGAATGAGAAGGAAACACGAGCAAGAAATAAAATAACATATTTATAAATATGTCAACGATGTTTCAAACAAAACAGCTAATGGTCTCGACATATTGAACAAACGAAGGAAGGAATTTACAAATCAACTCTTCTTCCAAAAGTAACATTGTCAATGGATCCAAGGGAAATGACTACTGTACCCAAAAGGATGAAAAGGCAGCATAAGCAACGATCGTAAAACTGCAACCTCCCGTTAAAAGATATCAACAACCTAAAAGATGGATTTAAAGAATGGGGTGAGCAAAGCTCAGTGAGGAGATAATACGGACACACCTTCCCTCTCAGAAGGTGGGTCCTCCACGATGACACCGAGTCAAACAAAATACCCCAGCACTCTTACTTGACAATAATACTTACACTTGTATGACAAATACAACATCTAACCACAACAATACATGACGCATAGACCAGTATAGTCCATAAAATAATATCAGAATCATGTTAACGACGCGTGGGTGGCCAACTCTCCCTGGAACTGAACTCCCCGTCGAGAGTCAGACGAGTCCGTTGATAAACGTATTTTCTTAGGTTTATATTTGTTATATTTAAGTTGTTTGCATGATAAGTGAAGCTGTTTTGATTATTTTTGTGCTATAATATGGTTTCACAACAAAATCAAACGTTTTACGGCAGTTTTGCGACAGTTTCTTATTTCTCAATGATCACGGGGTAAATGATGTCCGATGGACCTGAAATTTTAACCATAGATAGAGGACCTGTTAATCTTGATTATGGCAGAAGGGATTTTTAATCAGATGTCTAGATTGAGAGATATGAATTTTTGAACGTGCTGCTATTTTGCAGGAAACTGGTCACGGCCGTGACGGATTTGCACGAGGCCGTGACGCGCACCAGAATGCCATTTTCTTCCCGATTAGGTCACAGCCGTGAAGGTGAACCAACCAAGCTGTGAAGGGCCATTCATGGCCGTGAAATGGGGTGCAAGAGGCCGTGAATGAGGGCAGAAAGCCGATTTTTTTAGCCCGAACTTGTCACGGCCGTGAACGTGAAGACCTCAAGCCGTGAACATGGGCAGAGACTTGTTTTTTTTCAGGTTTTATGTTGTCACGGCCGTGAAGATGCGTAAATGAGGCCGTGAACATCCCGTGGCCATGTTAAAAGTCAAGCAAATAAAGAGACAGTGACTTCAACTTATCTTAGCAGAAATGAAATTAGGGACAAGAAATCTCGTTTTGGTCGCTCAATGGCTGCAAATCATGACTTTGGAAGGCTAGAATCTTTCAAGCATGGGATTTTGGCAACTCCTTGGTTTCTACGTTGAAAAAAAAGAGCAAGAGGAGATGGTGATGATGAACCTATATATTCTATATAAATAGGCAATGTAAGGAGAAGAAAAAAAGGAGGAGAGGAGAAAGGTACGTGAAGGATACTTCATTAAGCTCCATTACATATACATACGTTGCCTTTCCAAGATCCAAGAACACTTAGTTGCTTATTACGTGCTCGATAAAAGTCCTCAACGAAGAACGTGTATTAACCTCGAAGTTGAATTCAGGGAAGTATTTATGTTGTATTCGATGTTAATTACGTGCTTTGTTGTGATGATAATGAGTAGCTAAATCTATTGTATTTGAGATGAGATGAACCCTAGCGCGATCAATCGTATGTTTACATGTATTTGATGTATTGCTATTGTTACGACTCGTTTATGAAGCATACAATTTTGATTATGTCTATGTGATTGAAATTGTCTAGTTAGCTTGTCATGTCTAAGTGTTTAAGTTAACGAAGTTGGGAAATCGTTAGCTACGCTCGAGAGGGGCAAACGATTATACCACTCATAAACGAGCGGAATAAACTCATCGCTAGAGATAGATTGAACTACCCCGCCGGATTAGAGTCAAATCTAATAGCGGGATTCACCGTGTTTTAATGTGATCTTCGGTGAAGTGGTTAGGGAATCTTGCCCGGCTATTTAATTCGTTGATTAGTTGTTTGCGATCATTATATGATAAGGCGCAGTTTCGTCAGCTATATAACTCGTATGCATGTGGTAGGAATCTCCACGGTCTAATGATAGCTTAATTTGCGTATACTTGATATTTGTTTTGATCGAGCTAGGGGGATTCGAAGTCTCAAATACTTCTGTCTCCATAAGGGTTTTCGTACTACCTTATTAAGTTGTATTTTCTAAGTATTGTTTTTTACCGTTTCAACAATCAAAAATTCGTACTATGATATTTAATCGAAAGTTTTTTCTAAGGTACATATAGGGTTGTCAATGGGGCGGGGATTTCCCGTCCCCGCGGGGATCCGCCCCGAATAGGAATCCCCGCTATTCTACCCCCGCGGGGAGGGGACGGGGGAGCATTTTTCCCGCGGATATCCCCGCCCCGTTCCCCGCCCCATCCCCGATAAAAAAATAAATATATATTATATTCAATTAATATTATTATGATAAAAATATTAAAATATACTTTGGAAAGATTAAAATAATATAAGTATGATTAAAATATAGTTTAAATAATATAATAATATTAAAATGTAGTTTAAATAATATAAATAATATTAAAATATATTTTAAATAATATTAAAGTAATAAAAATTGATTTGTTTTGTAAAATAGTGACGAGGCGGAGAATCCCCGTGGGGCGGGGATCCCCACGGGGACGGGGACGGGGATTAGATCCCCGCCCCGAATCCGCCCCGTTGACAAGCCTAGGTACATAGTTCTCTTGGGATTCGATATACTCGAATACTTGCTACATCTATACAATTTCGATAGGTACACTTGCCTGTTGAGCGTAGGATAGTTTGTTAGTGTTCGTTTTATTTTATTACTCGATCCGCTCGATCATCCGTCGCCGTACTCTAGACCATGAACCTAACTGACACATCCACGGCTATAATATGCATGTCCCACACACGGCGACGTTGGCCTATCTAATCTCCCCAACGACCACCCTTCAACAATAATCAATAGCATCATAGGCACTAGAAGGGTGCACTCGTTGGGCCTCACTCACCCGGGTGTGCCAAGCCACGGGCTACTACTCGATTTGCCACTCTCCACTCACCCGAACGTCGCCATTCGGGCTACTACACTTGGTACCAAGTTTATGCAATACAAAGACCGACCAATACGAGTCCATATAACCAATCAAGTCATAGGACGATATAGTATCACATTACCATATCAAGCAACAGCTCGTATAACTGTCAACCCAAATCACAAAGACTCATACGATAAATACCAACCAATATCAACATCCTATAGCCAGCAAGGCTCACTAGGTCCAAACAATAACCATGACATTGCATGTAAAAAGACGACATATCACGATGACATAGAACATCGCAATAAAAACGACACAACGAGGTCCACACTTCCCGTGAAGGGAAGGCGTCCCCGTATTACCCACTCACCATGTCAAATCCTAGCGTTCCCCAAGACCCGAAGCTGCCTTCGAGCCCTCGACTGATGTTCCTTCGCCTAATAAGATGATAACGACCAACTTTACCGTTAGAAATTTCCTTCAAGTTGCTGCAATTTTTCAGATTCATATCAGCTACTTCAAAAAAATCATAGAAAATTGTAGGATTGTCAGATTGAGATGGTTTCGGTAGCTATGAACAGGTTGGGAAGTTAGCTTTCGATAGTTACAAATCTCAAAGGAATCGGATAAGTATAAGTGGGTCAAAATCCAGGAACACTACCACTGCGACAACATAATTTTTGCAAAAACAGCAGTTTTTCAGATTTGCGCTGTTAGCTTCAAAAGTTCACAAAAAATCGGGGAATCGGATTGAACCGATTCAAGCGACTATGACCACCTAAGAGAGTTAACTTTCCACAGAAACAAGTTTCGTAAGTCCGATAATCGTAGCTAGGTCAACAACGTGAAATACAAGAGCTGCGAAAACCAGAAAATTTACAGCAGAAATTTTGGTTTCGCAACTGACTTTAGTTGGAAACAGAACACTTCTCACCTCTATAGCTCGATTTCAGTAAGCTCTATACCTAGATGATCAAGTTTCTGAGATTTCTCCCTTTCTCTTTGCTTAAGTGCATCTCCAACCGAACACTAAAACCCAAAATTTGAGGTAAATTTACTCCAATCGAACACCAAAACGAAACCCAAAATGCGTTTGATACACTCTCTTTCCTCATATGGACCCATCTATGCGTTTGGAACCGTTAGATGCGATTGATCTTTCTTAATTGCATTAAAATCCTTCATTTTTCTTTCTATTACAGTGTCTTTGTGTCAGAAGAAAATAGACAAAGAAGGGCAGCAATTTCGCGACTTTTAGAGCATCGTCTTCTTGATAGTTCAGACAAGCCCAGGCTTTGATGAATCAGACAATCGAGCTCGCATCGCCGATGGCGTGATGATTAGTGAACCCTAATGGGTGCAGTAGTCCTTTCCCTTGGATCCATTGACAGTGTTACTTTTGGAAGAAGAGTTGATCTGTAAATTCCTTCCTTCATTTGTTCAATATGTCGAGACCATCTGTTTTGTATGAAACATCGTTGATATATGTGTAAATATGTTATTTTATTTCTTGCTCGTGTTTTCTTCTCATTCTACAACAAATGGTTGATATCGAGCCTAGCGTTTATTGAGAAACGCGGTGGTTGTCGTGCCTGTGATGCGGGTCGGGGCGCGACAATTTGCGTGCCGACTAATAGATTTTCTCTCTAGATACTTTAAAAGCGTACTGTAATTTTAACAAAATGTTGTTTCTTAATTTACGTGTCCATTAATTTTTGGAAAGTCTTAAGTGATATAGAGGAAGTATATTACACTCGAGGCATGATTAATCAGCTGACGTGACTCCATATCTTATGATTAAATACCATGCAGTCTTACCGAGTTTCGAGTTTTGCCATAAAGTGTAAGCTTAACCTTTCCATTGAATGAAAACAGTGATTTGATGCGAAGCATAGACTATACTACTTAGCTTAGCCTACATTATTAAGAAACTATTAATTATTTTTCATTATAAATTTATTATCATGTTCTCCTATGGAAGTAGGCCCGAAGCAATAATGCCACCCCATTGCCCCCACTTAAAGCTAAGCGGTAATCATTTTCTTAATTTTTGAATTTAATTAACATTCTCTCACTCCTCTAAAGTATCCTTTTCTTGGAATGATTTGCAGATTACTTCGAAATTCAGCTTCTCTTACATCTAAGTGTGGTGGATGATTAGCATCAACGCCTTCTCTCCTCTCACTGTCAAGTCAATTAACATATAAATTAATGTGTTCTTCGTGTTTTTTTCTAGTAATATATATGTAGTTACCGAGTTATACACGCAACAATATAGACAAACACACATGTATAAATATATATTTACCATCATGTCCTAGACCAAGCTTCCATTACAATTCCATGTTCACACAGTCGAGCAATATACTTATGTATATAAAGACTTACGTTACGTGGATTGATGTAATGATCTACGAATTCAATGGGCAGATTCACTTATAAATTGCTCGAGCTTAATAAATATCATCGAGCACTATTGATCAGACGACGACTGCTCAAGCTCGACTCGTTTATTTACGCCCAACTTGTTTGATAAATTTTCTGATTGTGATCACAGTGCTTATTATCCAAGTTTGATCATCTTTTTCAAACAAGTTCTTGATATCATACTTCCATAATTTTCAAAAGACATATCCCTTTACTGACTGGTCCAAAACGTTAATCAATCCATCTCAAAATAGAAAGAGGGTTTCTTCATTTTAAAGAATCTGTAGGGAAACTATTTTATGACGCTTGGGATACACGTCCATAATTGTCGGCCAGCTCTCAAAAAAAAAGACTAAGACGACTACGTGAGATTCTGTTACGTATTATTACATTATATCGTCTACGTAGAATAAAAATAGCAATGAAAAGAATTACAAAGACGACTTTTAGCAATACTACGCAGAATCAGTTGATAAACTGTCATTTCGGTGTTAGATAGGAGCACATCAGGGACCCTATTACAGGGGTCCAATGGGGGGACTCATGTCGGAAAAACCTAAACTCCCAACATATTTATTGCTCAAGATTTACATCAAGAGCGAGATATATCTTTGTTCCTTGCAATAGATCATATCCCTAATTATATATTTAATTTTCTTTTTTTCAGAAAAAAAATACATGGGGCATCATTCTTGCTGCAATCAGCAGAAGGTTAAGAGGGGCTTATGGTCGCCTGAAGAAGACGAAAAGCTCATTCGTTACATAACCACTCATGGCTATGGTTGCTGGAGTGAAGTCCCTGAAAAAGCAGGTTCCTTTTTTGATCTTTACATATGATTATTTTCCTGGGTTCATTAGTGTGCATACGAATATGCTCGAAAGTATATTTTAAGTTAGTGAATGAAAATTCTGAGATTAGGGCTTCAAAGATGTGGGAAAAGTTGTCGCTTGAGATGGATAAACTATCTGAGGCCAGACATTAGAAGAGGAAGGTTTACACCTGAAGAGGAAAAGCTAATCATCAATCTTCATGCAGCAGTTGGGAACAGGTTCATTTACTTGGCTTTATTTAGTTTTGTTTTTCATTTTTTTTTTATGTTTCTCTTTACTGTTTAATTTGCATATCATCAGAAAGTAAACTCTAGTGATGAAGCAATATAAGATATCCATTAGTGAGATCTAGAAGAAATGGAGGATTACTTGAAATTGATTAACGTGAGGAGTGTTTGTTGACTATAACTATTTAATTAATGAACTCCTCGTGTACGTCACTTCACTTACAAGGTAATTAGCAGCCATGAAAATCACTCAAGTAGTTACGGAGCCTATGTCCGAAAAAGCTTGCTTATATTAATAGAAAGGGTATATATTCTCTGTGAAAACACAATGCAACCTATCGAGTCAAAGTTGTTAATTATTACAACACCATTACTAGTGTACGTAGCTTTCCCAACATTTATCTGTCGTTTTATTATATTCAAACTTTGTTGGGAAACTAAGAAAAACCCTCAATTACTTGCAACTATTTTTTCAAATATATATCTGATATTGTCTTTGACGAATGATCGATCTGAAATTTTATGCATAATTAGATGGGCTCATATAGCCAGCCATTTACCTGGGAGAACAGACAATGAGATCAAGAATTACTGGAACTCATGGATCAAGAAGAAGATAAGAAAACCCTCGACGAATAACTTATCATCGACAACCACTTCATCAGCATCTTCAATTAGCCAGCAGCAGATTAAACTATTTCACAATAATCAAGAACAACTAATAGCCCCACATGTCCAATCGTTTCCCTTATTATTACCAATTAACTCATCCACTTTCATGTTCGACATTGGACCTTCCAATAACCTGGAAGGATCGAGCACTAACGAGAAGTCGCATCAAATAACAGATCATCAAACGATGATTTTCGAGGAAAGTAATCCAGGGCTGGTAATTAGTTCGTCAGAAACATGGCAGCAGCAGGTTAATAATAGCAGCCATAGTAACTTTGAATATCATCAGCAACTTCAGTTGACAAGCAGCGCAGTGGATAACCATGATGATCAATTGGGTGCTAATAATTATTTTACGCCGTTCATGGAGATGAACATGGTGGAGAGCGTCGTCGTCAATGGCTCGCCCATTGCAGGGACGACGGGGGAGATGATGGGACACTTGTCAGCATTTAATTGCTTGCAGAGAAATCACGAGGTGAATGAGTGGGTTGATGCAGCAAATCAGTGTTCGAGTTATTTCTTTTGGGAGCACAACGAAGAAGAAGAAGCTGCACAGTTCGAAGGGATTGACATTGCTACTTCGTCGTCAAATGTTAACACTTTGCTCTCTCCTTTTCCGGCAACTCTATGACTGACATATTAAAACAATACATAACTATGTGGTGGACTTCTATTTATATTTATTCCATGAACTTTTTTCTTAATTTTTTTTGCATAATAATGTATTTAAACCTATAATTTCCTGAGGTTTGGTGTGAATAAAGAAAGCGTGTTCTGTATATGTATACATCCATTTATCTAAGGGAATTTTACAGAAAAATACCCGTTAATACAAAAAAAAAAATTGCAAGTCAGTACCCTGTCAGTGTTTGTTATATGCAGTCAGAATAAATTTTTTGCACATTGCTACATGCCCGCCGCAAGGTACATCATATCACATATTTAGGTACCATAGAGAAACGTATTGTGGTACGTAATACAACTAGAAAATAGTACCATCATATAGTCAGCCGCAAGGTACGGTACGGAATGTATATAGGTACCATATATGGGTACCATATAAATGCGTGACGTGGTACGCAATACGCATATAAAAAGGTACGTCAAGAACGGAAAAATAGTACGCACAGTTGAACGTGTACTTATATAAAAAAATTTCTGACATGAGTACTGACTTGCGAATTTTATATACAATTGGGTATTTTTTTATAGATTCACCTTTATCTAATATGTATATTATATGTAACTGCTATACATTTTCTCTCTCAATATGATTCACTGAAATCCCTACTTGCCAACTTCACTGAAATTCCTTTAGAGCCTGTTTGGTTGGAGGGATGTGTTTAGATGGTATTAGTTTAGGTTGGGTTTATTTAATGGGGGTATGAGTTTTATGTGGTGTTTGGTTGATAGGATTAAGTAACGACGTCTGATATGTTTGGTAGATGGGTTTAGATAGTATTGGGGTTTAATTATATTGAATTACGCTTTTACCCTTAAACATTATTTTGTAATCTTGAAATCAATTATCAATTAATTTGATAAATCTTATCGTTTAGTTCTGCGCCTGCCATTCATTTGTTTGATTCTAGTCCAGCAAACATAAAACCAAAAAATAGATAAACAATGTCACGGCAATATAAAGATTCCAAGCAGAGCAAGAAATTGCTCTGAGAAAAAGATAAAACCACAAAATAGTCTTCAATTTCTGTCATTTTCAATCATTTGATCTTTTTCATGATTTATCGGCTCAATCAGTATGAAATTGGCCAATGTACTGTATAAAAATATGAACAGAACAATGGGTGCGGCGGGCGAGGATTTAGGACAATGATTCCTGTAATCCACGCCACCTCAGCAATTTTGGCTATGTGGGGTGAGATTTCAGTTTCTTGCAACCAACGTGCAGACGTTGGGGAATTCACCATCAAACGTACTATACTTTCTTTCTCTGACAAAATGTCGAGCCTTACTTTCTCAGACAAATAGAATTGTTTGGAGTTCGACGGTGGCGTGCTTGAAAAAAGATTTCATAATGAAGACGGGTTTAAGAAGAGTCAATAACATCAATGAAGAAAGGAAGCACGAGCTGTTTGGAGGAAGAGCAGAGGAAGAGCAGACGGTTTGATGCTTGATCGTGATTTCTGAGAAGAGAGAGGAGGATTGCGTTGATTAATTAAAATATTGGAATAAGGATAATTAGGTCAAGTACAAGTGGGATTAGCTAATGGGACCATGATGTGTGGATTTAATTAATACCTCATAAGAGTTATTAAAGGGGCTTAATTAAAACTCACCTTTAAATAAAGATACTAACCAAACCCTACTTTAATTTATCCTAACCCCCCTTAAACCCCCAACCAAACACACTCTTAAGGTCGGTATGAGGTGTGTATCACTAATCCATACACACCTATACATACTTCAAACACATCTATCAAACACAATTCATATAATTACACACATGTCAAACATGTCAAAATACCGTATCAACAACATCCGCGTATACTCGTACACAAAGAACTTATACCCATGTAAATGTCAAAACGGCCATGTAATAGAAGTCTACATCAAATGCAAAAACTCACCTTGAACGACTAATGACTCGTGACAAATACTATTCAAGCTTCATAGAGCAGTTAATTATTTGGCATGTGATTTTCATTTTTGAACTACGACATATGATGAAGTTGTAAATTTGTAATACTAAATCGCCACAGTAGCAATCTTTAAGTCATCATTCTTGAATAAGCGGAAAATCTAAGACATCGCTTTTGTCTAGAAATGGGGAGTATTTATCTATTCATTAATTTATTGTCTTAGAAAGCCCAACTGTACCGTGTAAATTGCAAGCTCACCGAAGATTTTGAATTTCAAACCTCTGCTCTGTGACAAAGTTCAAAAAACTCTTCCTACGAATGCCCATTCAGCTCACCTGCGAAGAAAGGAGAAAGATGTCAGCAATTACCAGCTCGGATTAGCATTCCAGCGACTCCCTTTTGTTTAATTACATGGCTCAAGAATCAAGTTCGACCTCAAGTTCAAACGGCAAAGTACGAGGTGTGCCGACACATGACGGTGGATACGTGCGGTACAATCTGTACGGAAACTTGTTTGAGGTTGATTGCAAGTACGCTCCCCCCCTTAAACCGCTTGGTCGTGGAGCCTATGGCCTTGTTTGGTTAGTATACCTTTATTTCATGGATTAGTTAAATCGATGGTGTTTGATTTGATTATGAGTTTGAGCCAACAAGTTAGCTTTAAGCAGCAAGCTCTTGTCTTTAATCTGTTCGAGAAAATGTTAGATTCAGAGCAAAAAAAATGTGATGCCTTCTGACCTTGTGTTTTCGTTCACGAAATGAAGCTCGGCTGTCAACAAAGAAACAAACGAGGAAGTTGCAATAAAAAAGATCGGCAATGCATTCGACAACACGATAGACGCCAAACGGACGCTGAGAGAGATTAAGATCCTACGCCATATGAATCACGAAAACGTTAGCTACTTACATATACATTTTCGTTCGATTTCCGTATTCTGTGTGTGATTCGATGATTTCGTTCATCTTCAGATTATTGCCATCAAAGACATAATAAGGCCACCAAAGAGGGAGGGCTTCAGCGATGTCTATGTAGTCTACGAACTGATGGACACTGACCTGAATCAGATCATACGATCAGATCAACCTCTGAACGACGATCATGCGCAGGTTTTGTTTCTAATTTACCGTTCGCCTTCAATTCTTGAATGGTCATTGATGGTTTCTCGACATAAATAACCTTCATCATACTATCATCATTGCAGTACTTTCTGTACCAAATACTGAGAGGATTAAAATACGTACACTCGGCGAACGTCCTGCATAGGGATCTAAAGCCAGGGAATCTATTCGTGAACGCAAACTGCGACCTTAAGATAGGAGACTTTGGGTTGGCTCGGACAACCTCTGAGACTGATTTCATGACAGAGTACGTCGTCACTCGCTGGTACCGCGCGCCCGAGCTGCTACTTAATTGTTCGGAGTACACCGCTGCCATTGATGTGTGGTCGGTTGGTTGCATATTCGCGGAGATAATGACGAGGGAACCTTTATTTCGTGGAAAAGATTACGTTCATCAGTTGAAGCTCATAGCCGAGGTAATAAAAATTTGCTTAGTTTGTTGATCGACAAGGTTTTCCTTTCCAATGAATAAAATGTGCTTGTTCTTGAAAAGCTTTTGGGCACGCCTAATGAAGCCAGCCTTCAGTTTCTAAGAAGTGAGAATGCTCGAAGATATCTTAAACAGCTCCCTCATTTTCCAAAGCAGCAGTTCTCGGCTAGGTTTCCTAATGCATCTCCTCTTGCATTGGATTTGCTGGGAAAGATGCTTGTGTTTGATCCCAAGCAGCGGATAACTGGTAAAAAAGCAAACAATGAATTCTGTTTTAGTTTCTTCTGTTTCTGACAATTGGAAGTATTTGTGGTGTAGTTGATGAGGCTCTGTGCCATCCTTATCTATCCACACTCCACGACCTAAACGACGAACCGATATGCTCGATGCATTTCAGCTTTGATTTCGAGCAGCCATTGATGACCGAGGAAGATATTAGAGAGCTCATATGGAAGGAATCGCTTTCGTTCCATCAAGATTCGTGATTGAAATACTGTAAGATTATGTAACTTATCTGAGATTTTGATTCTAGTTAACTAGTGACATATCATTGCTCTTAAAAAGAAACACTTTTTCACTTGTCCAAGTTCAGACAGATTACTAGATTTCACAAACCAAATTACGTGAATGAATCCTTTTTAAGTTCTGATCACTTCGAAGTGTTTGTTATTCATTCTAACAAACGCTTCCTCCTGAACGAACACGTCTGAACTTGGACGTTCTCAATCTGCAAGCCTTCTTCAGGGAAATTACACCCATCGACGAGCCCCGACCCTTGATCTTGAAGCTGATCGCAGGCCCGAGGAACCACATCGCTCGACACCCCTTCGACATCCGTACAGTTCCAAGGTACCTTCTTCGCCTTCTTCGCCAGCCCGATAGTAACATTAGATATACAAATCCCAGTGAAAGTATCGCCCGAAATCCCCTGCAAATTACCCGCCATGGTTACATTCTCGGCAACCATATCTCTGTAGTTGATGTTCTGAATCACAGGGTAAGCATTGGGATCGTAGTTGCTGTCAGCGTGGGACCCATAGTTCCCCGTGATCCAAAAAGCCCACTTCATTGTGTGCATAGTCATTCTCCTTACGTATATGTCCTTTACATACCCTCCTCGCCCGACCGCTGTCTTGATCCTTACTCCAGATTCTGAATCTATGGCAGTTATGTCTTCTGCCCTAACATCTTCGATTCCTCCCGACATTTCGCTCCCCAACGCTATTACGGCGCTCGTGGGCGAAATGCAGGTTAGCCTTCTTATGAGTAGCTGCTTCGTGGGCATACCGAAGGCTATTCCATACTCATCCCATCCACTTTTAACTGCTACGCAGTCATCTCCCGACACTATGTAGCAGTCCTCTATCCTCGTATTCGTGCAAGAATCTGCAAGAATTATATGTGTTATATTATTAAGGGTTGTAATAGAAAGCTGTAGAGGCCCTTTTTCACATGTCTGTTACTTGCCTGGATTTATGCCATCGGTGTTTGGGGATCTAATAGGAGCGATTATCGTCAGGCTTTGGACGACGACATTGCTGAAC
This sequence comes from Craterostigma plantagineum, assembly GCA_027422505.1. Taxonomy (NCBI): domain Eukaryota; kingdom Viridiplantae; phylum Streptophyta; class Magnoliopsida; order Lamiales; family Linderniaceae; genus Craterostigma; species Craterostigma plantagineum. Next base: position 30,237,323 of record JAPQWV010000002.1, on the reverse strand, counting down.
ATGGAAGATCTAATTTTTTAACATGGGTTATCAATATATCTGAGAATTTCTTGGCGTATTATTTATTAAAAGACCTGCTATATACAGGATGAACGTTCCAAGAGGGAGAGTTGACGAGGGTCAAGTTGGATATCTGAACATTCTCGGAGAACATTATTTCGATGAGGTAAGGCCTTGTGTATCGAAGCTCTCCCCTGTGAAACTTGTCCCACCATGAATGTCCCTGACCATCTATCGTCCCATTCTCGCCTGAGTTTTGTTGTTATTACACACAGCAGTCAATAATCTCTCGTCATAAAAAGCATTACCTTGTCCCAAGAAAATGTGTTTTTTTTTTTTTATCAGTATCAAACCTGTGATGACCACGTCGGTCAAGTTGGTTCCGAAGATCAAACTGATGTATCTTCCACCTTCGGCGTCTCTGCCTCGTCCGTACGAAGGCAGTGGATCTATCACAGCCCATTCGCTTTCGTCCTGTAAAAACAAATCAAACACTTTGCCGAGCTCAACATCATTCAACAATGGAGGGTCGAACTGATGAATGACTTGGGATTTCTTCAAGGAAAAAAAACCTGGGAAGCGAGGAGAACAGCGTCGCGATGAAGGTACAAGGTGAAGTGACTTGTAAGATTAAAGCTCCCAGTCAGCCAATTCCCAGGTGGGACGTACAGCAAAGACCCGCCGTCGGAATCGTATTGGCTCAGGTGATCGACGGCCGCCTGAAACGCCTTTGTGTTCGACGTCACTCCGTCGCCCACTCCGCCGAAGTCCGTCAGAGAAGCGCTGTGGGCCCTACAGTTCACAGAGCAGTACTCGAAATAATCCCAGTAATGGCTTAATTGCCGGCATCGAACTAGATTCGGCTTCGACACAAGCGTTGCAAAGAGTATGTACAAGAATGCATAAAGTGCCTGAATAGAAAACAATAAAAAGAATGTATTTTTGATACAAAATGAATCAGAGTGCTGATGATGATGGAAGGAGCTTTTGCTTACTCGAGTTCTGGGCATAGCTCTTGCAAGGTCGTCCATGGTGTTTGTCCGCATAGCAGCTTAACACAGAGAGTAACGTTTTTTATTTACTGGATTGCTATTCACCGCCCCCTTTTTACTTGTTACCGCCCCCTAAAGGGCTGAAAAAAGACGATTTTGCCCTTATGCTATTTAAATTAATTTAAAAAGAGAAAATTATAATAAAAAAAGAAAAATATCTATTTAAACCTTGTCCAGACAACACTTTTCAAATCGCATATCCAAATCAGACAAAAAAAACTAAAATCGCAATGGATCGCCGACAAGGACTAGGAAAGGGAAAGGGCTTTTTTTCACGACAGGTAAGCCAAATTAACGTAAAACATCGTTCGAATTTCGTCTCAATTAAACTGTATTTCCGTTCGGCGAAAAAAAAAATAAAAAAAAATAAAAAAAAATTGACCGAAATCAAATTTCGGTCGGTACCAGTACTGACCGAAACATAATTTCGGTCAGCACTGGTACCGACCGAAATTTAATTTCGGTCACTACTGGTACTGACCGAAATCATGTTTCGGTCAGTACTGGTACCGACCGAAATTATGTTTCGGTCGGTACAGTGCTGACCGAAATCATGTTTCGGTCAGTACAGTGCTGACCGAAATTAAATTTCGGTCGGCACTGTACCGACCGAAATTTGATTTCGGTCAGCACCAGTACTGACCGAAATGTGATTTCGGTCGGTACCAGTACTGACCGAAATTAAATTTCGGTCGGTACCAGTACTGACCGAAATTAATTTTCGGTCGGTACCAGTACTGACCGAAATTAATTTTCGGTCATTAATTTTTTTTTATTTTTTTTTTTAAAAAAAAATTTTAATTACAGACCGTGGGTGGAAAGACCCTACCCGGAGGAAGCAGTAGACCCCCCCCGTTGGAGGAGAGGCGAAAGCGAGCAGCTGCTTCGCAGTCCGTATATGCGGATTACGATCCGCATGCGGATCATGGTGTGCCGGATGATGGAGCATCGTTTGAGTCATCCGGCGACGATCTGCCACCGGCCTCCTCAGGTAATTCCATTCTCCTCTATAAACTGACATGCGATGTCGTGTCTTAAAATACGTAAAAGAAATTAAATTTATTTTTGCGTTATTCGTGAAAAATGAAATAGGGAGCAAGCGCTCCAGGGTCACGGATGACGATTCGTGGAGGGTGCAGGGGCCACAGCCCGGTGGTCCATATGATGACGAGGTGCTCCGTAGTTATCTGGGGCACATCGCGCCCCGCATCGATGACGAGGTGCAGGGGCCATAGCAAGCAGGGCGGATGCGAGGGGATTAGCTGGGTGCCTCTCGTTACTGCAGGCGTGGATCTACGAGTACTTCCCATGCTTCCGCCCACAACGTCTCCCCCATCATGTTGAGCCTGGCGAGGCACGATCACGCATGTGGTCTGTATGTCCTCCAGAGCGGACGGTCCACCGCTTGATTGCTATCCGCCGTCAGATAGATGTCATGTCTGCAAGCGAGGTATCTTAACAATTTAAGTCTATACTTTCGTGGGATGATATACAATTTCTAAAATGTTTTCAGGTTGCTTGGCTGCCGTACGGTCCCGATCCAATGTCGCAGCAGCTGAGGACGATTTTCATGGGATGGGTTATATATCGCGACATCGTTGAGCCCTACTCGCCCTCGAGAGTGTTGCGCCAGTTGGGGTACGTGCAGGTCATCCCGCCGCCGATGAATCCGCCACGGAAGGCGGTCATGCCAGCAGACCCGACGAGGTATAAGGTGCATCATTCTGTCGATGCAGCAGAACATGCCTGGAGATTATTCCCGTACGCCTCCATCCTCAACCTCTCGTACCTCAAGCGTGCCACTGCGCAATACCTTGGTGAAACCGTTAGAGGGTACATGGACTGGTATGAGATGCATTCTCATCCTCGCCTGCTTTCGACGGAGCCGGTCTCCTCATCGGCATGCATACCCCCGCGCAGCCACGCCGACTACGTACGTAATTAAATCTTATGTCAATTTTTTATATATTTATATGTGTAATCGTACGTATTATTGCTATATGCAGTGGTACAGCACGATGTACAGCTTGACTTCGGACATGCTAGCCAGTATGCTTCGTGGTGATACGACGCGTACGGACGAGTACCTAGACAGGCTGAATGACATCAACGACAGGTGGCGCCAGGCCCCTTGACGCTGTTGCTATTGTTTTTTTATCTTTTATTGTATCGGACGGATTTTATATATGTTTTCAATATTTTTTCGCATATTTATTCCGTTTCGAATAAAAATATACAAATAAATAATTCAAATAAATAATAAAAATAAATAATCCAAATAAAAGTACTCGAATGACACACAAATAAATAATATAAATAAATAATCCAAATAAATAATCCAAATAAAATATACAAATAAATAATCCAAATAAATAATAAAAATAAATAATCCAAATAAAATATATAAATAAATAATCCAATAAATTTTTTTTTAAAAAAAAAAAAAATTTAATGACCGAAAATTAATTTCGGTCAGTACTGGTACCGACCGAATATTAATTTCGGTCAGTACTGGTACCGACCGAAATCACATTTCGGTCAGTACTGGTGCTGACCGAAATCAAATTTCGGTCATTACAGTGCCGACCGAAATTTAATTTCGGTCAGTACTGTACTGACCGAAACATGATTTCGGTCAGCACTGTACCGACCGAAACATAATTTCGGTCGGTACCAGTACTGACCGAAACATGATTTCGGTCAGTACCAGTAGTGACCGAAACTAAATTTCGGTCGATACCAGTGCTGACCGAAATTATGTTTCGGTCAGTACTGGTACCGACCGAAATTTGATTTCGGTCAATTTTTTTTTTTTATTTTTTTTTCGCCGAACGGAAATACAGTTTAATTGAGACGAAATTCGAACGATGTTTTACGTTAATTTGGCTTACCAGTCGTGAAAATAGGCCGTTTTTTTCTTTTTTTATTATAATTTTCTCTTTTTAAATTAATTTAAATAGGATAAGGGCAAAATCGTCTTTTTTCAGCCCTTTAGGGGGCGGTAACAAGTAAAAAGGGGGCGGTAAATAGTAATCCCTATGGGGTGAGAGAGAGACTTTGTCGTGTACGTAAAATCCTCGGTGAGTACCGAATAAAGAGAAAGAAAGAGATGAGATGTAAATATATATGTACAGTTATTACTGTAAATTGGATAAAGCAATAACACATGGAAATTGGGAAAGAAAGAAGGCTTCAGAGCGAGGCGGTTACAGCTCCATGAAGTTATTGCAACTTCCACGATTCCACATTTTCAAAGTTTGCGTCTTTTCTGTATTGGTTGCTGTAAGCAAAGGCCATCACAATTCTTTCGAAAAGAAACGGTACACAAAAGTCACCAACATGTAAAAATATGTTTTGTTTCGATTTGGACTCTCTCTTAAGATCATTGTATCTGTGTAAGAGTTGAAAAGGATCGTGTTAGCCTTTTCGAAAATCGAGGAGTCGTTACATAGATTCAATTCACATTGAATTTAGTCGAGATTTTAAATTTTACGATGATATGTGGCGAAGATACGCAACACCTTACATGAAAATATTGGAGATAGATGAATCAATGCATGTGTGCCTTTTCTTTTTCTGGTCAGACAATTCATGATCGATCCATTTTGGATGCATACCCCGTGACTTAATATTCTTCGCAACCCCACAATTTAAATTTATTACAATTTTATTGGCCACTACAAAAATTATATAGGAAAAAAAGCTCACGCCTTCACGGGCTATAGATTAGTGGGATGTGTCTAAAATGGGACCAAACCAAACCGTGCATTTGCAATTTGCAAGAGCGTTATTCTATTTCTAATAATTGATGCCAACACTAATACGCACCAATGTAGTTTGTTGGCCACCCACCCATTCCACTAGTGAAGAATATACATATAACAATAACACTAAAAAAAAATATTGCACATATGCTTGGCATTAGAGCCTTTCTAATTGTTTCATTCGTTCCTAGTTATTGTTGTCTTCTCTTGGTGTTTTTTATTAGAAATAAAAATACAAAAAGTTTTTTATTTGGGTACTTTTCGTTTCAGGACCCACATAGTTTGAAATTAGAGTTCAGACCCCTGTCACAAAAATTAGTTTTAAGGACCCAATTTTTTCAGAAACATTTCATGGTTCCCCAATACCACTTCATGGGTCTGTGGTAACACTTCATGGGTCTGGCTACCACTTCATTGGTCTGTGGTATACACTTCATGGGTCTGTGGTAACATTTCATGGGTCTGTGGTAACACATGAGTCATTTTCTCAAATGAAACTTCATGGATATGTGGTAACACATGGGTCATTTTCTTTAAATGAAACTGAAATTGGTCCTTATCGATAACTAAAACTTACATGGATCGTTATCTCTAATTAAAAATATGAATTGGGGCCTGAAAGTAAATTAGCCGTTTTTATTTCATGTTTTTTTAACATGGGGCTTGGGTCTAGGGAACGATGAATTATTTTCTTGGAGAGTAGACTTCTCTGTTATGTTGGGCCGAAAGAGTAGACCTAGAGCCCAAATTCTGAAAAGTGATTGAGGCCCAATACGACCCAATTGGACCGACCATAGAAAATGTTATGTAGAGGAAAGAAATTTTAATTCTATGACATAAATGAATGATAAAATAATAATAATGAAATGATAATGATGTTTCATAAGTTTGGATGATCAGTCTTAATCTTTGAATTGAGGGTCTAACAGATCGTTTTTTTCCAAAAAGTTAATGCATTTTGTCTTTATGTTAAAACGTGAAATGTGGTTTTAATTATAGACAAGCCAGCCAGCCACAAATGTAGTTATCTGTTCTCTTACGTTTGTTTGATGAGCCATTCCCATCAATAGAATAATTTCGTTTTTATCCATTTAATACTATATAAGAAGCTCGTTCAGTTATCAATATTAGCATATTTTAGGTGGCTAAGCGGCCTAAGCCTATGATTAGCGTTCCATATTTAAATCATCTATTAGGGGATCTGTAATTTAATATTTTAAGGGTTTTATCTTCTGTTTATTAATACCATTTCTCATGCATTACAAAGTATATGTGTCACGCTTCGGGAAGTTCAATGTCTATATCAAGTATATATGGGTAAAACTATAGTATTAAAACGCTTAAATTAGTTTATTCATCATGTAAAGTCATTAAAATTATATATTATAAAATCATACATTACATAACAATACTCTTCTACGAAACAAAATAGAAGAAACATAAATATTTTCCCATCCACTAATTTTTGTATACCATCACTAATTACATAACGTCACATAATAATGTAGATATACTATATATAATATTTATCACCATAAGTAAATCCCTTTCATAACCAGCTAAGCTAACCCTACTTGCCTTTTTTTTTCTCCTTGAAATCTCCGGCCATGGCAAAGCTAATTCCGCCGACAAAAACAAGAAACCCACCGTTCCTTTTTTAACTTTAATACCAACCACAAAAGACACAGACAGCTATCTTTTTAGTTAAATACTTTCTAGATTTTATAAATACAAAATAAAACTAAAAACCTTAATTAATGAAAATCACCCAGCCAAGTCACGAAGCAACTGTGCACCCATCAAGTTCCTATACTGCAATGTCTGCTCTTGATCACCATCCAAGAGAGAGTACTGTTGCACAGTTTGCTGACAATCTTCTTCTTCATCTTCTCTAGTAGGGTTACTGTAAAAAAGTGAGCTTTGATGCGCAGATGATGAAGAAAATGCTAAGCCCATATGCCCACCACCTCCACTTGTAACAGCATTCTGATGATGTAATCCCAACGTTAAAGAAACCCCGCCGCCGTTATTACCACCATATGATGAGAAGTCGATTGTGTTATGACCGTAAGAGTTCTGATGATGGTCTCCAACTCTATTACCAAAACTGATATAGGGTTCTTCATTGCTGTGATGATGATGATGATGATCTAGTAGAAGTGGAGTAGTGCTCTTATCTATCTTCTTGTTTTTATCTTGACTGTGGCTGATTATGGAAGATAAACTTCCTGGATCTATGTTTTGCATGAGCTGATTGTGGCTAGGTTTTTGATCTTGATCAATCCTCGGAGATGATAATAGGTTTTCCGATGAGCCGAGGTTGTTGTTGTTTAGTGAAGATGATCCAATGATGTTATTGTGTGTAGTGACGCCATCGCCTTCTTGTTCTTTGAGCTCTTCTAAGTACATTTCTTCGACCATTGGCTTCCATAGCCTTACCCTAGCGTTGATGAACCAATTGGATACCTGGAAAAAAAACAAAGGAAAGAAGTGAAAGGGCATGCATTGATCGTAGCATTATATTCAGTTTTTAATCTTTCTTGATTGTATGGAATATATGTAAAAGATTATTGGAATAATAAATGAAAGAAGAAAAGAAAAAGGACATGCCTGGCTTCTTGAGAGACCTGTTTGGCGGGCTAAGATGTGTTTATCTACATCACTTGGATACCTGCACGACGACGCAGTAAAGAAAATAATGTCATTATAATATGATCATTTTTATATTATAGGACAAGCGTATAATGATGACGAAATGCATGGATGGACTATGTATGGTGAGATGGGGTCCTCCTCCATCGGAGGTTGCAAGAAAGAATCAAATCCACACAAAATACAAAAAGACAACTACTAAGAAAAAATATATATAAAAACCAATGAAAGCAACACAAAGCAAGAAATAATGCACCGAGGGTTATCAAACTAGTGATCGAGACAAGAAAAAATGCAAGAAACCGACTAAATAGTACGAGTGTAGGGAACACAATTTCCTATTTTCTTTTAAAATTGTAGAGCACAAAGATTCCATTGATCACTTATCCCCTAGTACTTCTCCACATATAAACGGCAGACAAGCTATATATTTGAAGAGTAAGATATAAAAAGGGTTAAAGTAAAGAAATTTTACGGGTGTAAGAAGTGCTCGAATAGCCAAGCTCGAAGAACTGAGACCGATCTCTCTGGTAAACCCCTTTGTGGTCTCCATGGATGAGCTTCCATCATATGCATTTGTTGAATAGCCTTCTGTTGCCTTAGCGTTTGATCAAGAATTCTCAGTCTTGGAGTTTCGCCTCTTACAGTGCATGGGGCAACGCTATCTTTTTCTCCCATCGCCTTTTTCGTGGCCTTGATTTGGCCCACGATACCATCTCTTAAGCATCTAAAGTGTCTCGACATGGCCTTCGAAGCCAAAGCTGAGTAAATATTGGCTGATCCCTCGCCAGCTACTGCTTCGAAAGATGATACCACGGCCTTCATTTGGTTGCAGTAGTGCTTGTACCTTCTATCCAGCTTAAACCCCACAAAGAAGACAACAAAAATGATTTTCTTTAGTATCATATGCATTATCGTGAATGGAACAGTGAAAATGGTTAGAGAAAAGCAAGCTTAAGCCCAGAAATGAAAGATCAAGGAAGGTTCTTGAAATTAATGGAACTCCCAAAGGTTGCCTTCGTGTGGACATTAATGGCAGAGTGACCCCTCAGTCACCGAGTTAGCTAAGGAGTGTAAATAGTCATGCAAAGAAACACAATAATATAGTACATCACCAACAAACCTTTCCCAGTAAAATTCCAATTCATTATTACCCAGAAATTTCATGACAGTAGCCTCCTGTGCATGCTTTTGCAGAATTGAACCGGAAAATGGTTTCAACATGAAGATTAAAAATTACCTCTTCCAACATTTGAAACAGCTTGGTTTTTCTCCTCTGCAGTTCCATAATGTCAAGTGAGAAAAGTGCATCCTTTTTACCAGAAGAACTTTCGTCTTCTTCGTCCCCTTCGCTGCGATTCTGAGCCTTCATTTTATCAGCTGTTTCCTTATTAGTTCCGAGACTACAGAACTCATTCAAAAGCTCTTGAACTGGTCCCAGGTACTGCGAGCCCCTTATCTGAAACTGGGCTTGCAGAAACTCAGACGATTGATGATGATTCTGAACGTTAACAACAGCCCTCGAACTCGACGGCCCAAATCTCATCAAATCATTATCGTTTTGTGCCCTCAGCTCGAAAGATTGAAGGCCTATAGTCGAAGGGTTGGACGAACTCAGAGAAAGAGAAAGACCTTGACTTGGCCTTTCGTTGGCTTCACAAGGAAACACGCATCTCAAAGAGGGATCATCCATAACCAGCTGTGAGGATCTGCTGTTCTGACCATGGTGGTGGTGATGGTTATTACTACTATTCCAAGGAACCATCATAGCAGCAGCTTCGCTTGTCGTTGAGTGACGATAATCAGAAACGCCGCCCGCCGTCGTAAGATCATGATGATGATAGAGCTGCTGCTGATGATGATCGATTGATGACGTGGGATCGTTTACAGCCTTTGAAGACGAAGATGGACTACTAATGATACTAGTATTAATCCCAGGCTTGTTAAAGAACAAAGCTTTCCATGTCGAAGAGTTTTCCTGAAGGTTGGTCCTCGATGATGATGATGATGATGGTGGAAGAAACCCTACCATCTCCATGGTTGAAGGGAGGCCTTCGTTGTTGCTGTAGATCTCTTCTTGTGTGGGCTCGAAACTTCGCAAGAGATGAGCCTGTATTAGATTATTACTATGGTTGTTGTTTCCACTAACAATATCTGATGAGAAGCAATTGTAAGCCGAAGCTGATATTATACTGTGATCTTCTGCTGCCTTTTCTTCACCACTCGGACCAGCCATACAATTAGAAGACATGTATATTTATATGTTTTCCTCTATCTTACAAGATATATAATCTTTCTTCTGAAGATTAAAAAGTCTCTCTACTGTGAACAAGCAAGATCCACCCCCACAATCAAAACAAATCAAAGGAATAATAGCCCATCATCACTATTGTATCTGTGTGTGTGTGTGAACTTTTCAAGATTGAATCTTTATATATATCTTATTTTTTTTCAATTATAGTTTAATCTGGTTGAGACTTGAGAGAGAGAGAGAGAGAGAGAGAGAGAGAGAGAGAGATCATTTATGAAATATAAGAGAAAAAGGAAGAGAGATATATGTGTGTGTATTGGTAGGTGAAGAACTAAGAGAAGCAACTAGGACCTTTACTTTTGGTTCTTCAATCTCATGAAGTGTACTCTTAATAACCGAACATGAAAAGTTTCACGGTCTTATTGAACCCCAAAACCTAAGCGAGTGAAACAAAAAAATACACGCACTGACACACGCACACAGATATCTCGAAGATCATTAATAATGGCTTGATGATGAATGATCATATGAACTTAATCTCATATCCATGGCATTCGCATGATAAAAAATTAGGTGGTGTTCTAATGTTATAACTTAATGCCGTATCTATGCTTCCATTCACACTTAGCTCGTCTCCTCGGTAAAAAAAATATTGCAAAAGTGGGTCAGATGCCCCTAATCATATGTTACATGCACATAAATTAAGTAGATTTCCATTTCCTAGAAATCGTATTACATACTATATTACAGAATTAAGATATAGATTAGAGAAGTTTAGAACCATCCAAGGCTTTTAATATACTTATTATTGCATGATTATAAAGATTTAGGCCCACGTAGCGTTATTTTACATTAATAATTATTAGCCTCTCCTCTTGGTGTATATCAGAAGATCAAAGATATCAGACCTATGCCTATGTAAGAACAAGCCGCCACACATTGCCTTTACCAGCGTACTCATTTTCACCCAAATCCATGATTCTAATTTATAGATATATTTGACTTTAATATTTTATACTTTGGTGTCTGTCTCTGTACTCTGATGAGAATCCCCGAAACTGAAGGCAAACTCAAGTCTTGACAGGCTTTTTCAGAGACTTCATATTTACTATGTGTTGTGGTGGGGCTGTCAAAATTCAATACTATGATACATACATATATGCATATATATAAATATTTTATATAATATAAGGGAATTAGATGCTAATTCAGTGTGCTCACTATGTTCCCTAGATTAGACCCTGTGGAGGGCAAGAGATGAGGTGGTCCTTAGTTTCCAACTAATTCTAATTAAGACCCACCTTTTTATTTCTTTTTAAAATGGGACCATAAAGACTTTTTAATATTTATTGTATATTTGTTTTTATAATGCCATTTTCCAAAAGCTTTTTAGTTCACATGTTGAATTAAACAATGTTCCCTTGTGCTCGATCAATCAAATCATTGCATGTTTATTTACACTACGATTTATTTCATTTATTATATTTAATTACGTAAATCTTACCATTTGATCGTCTGCCTAAATGTAAATAGAAACTTTTATCCAATGATTGATTTGCACAGATGAATATGTCAACATGGAGTCATGGACCGAAAAAAAAAGAATATAAATTCTAAAAAAAGGGGGTCCCATTAACAAGATATTGGGAGAGATCACGCGCTAGTCACGTGGGTCGATTTGTGTTCATACGACTTTATTTTATAATCGTGCGTAATAAAGAATGTGGTCCTGAAGCCGAAAGCCCTTTCTTCTCTACTGTTTCTCTTCACTCGTAATAAGAAGATAATATTTTGCGAATATAAATTAATATGACGTCAGCAAAAATAATTATTGGAATTTTCTGATTTGTAGTTATCGTAAGACGATAACAAATGCTCAACTGGCGAGCATCTTCACCGCCCAATCAAATAGCGGGTGAATAAAATTGTAATGCAATCAATATTATATGCACTTGCATTACGTAATTTTGATGCTTTTTTATGTTTATTTTGGATTATATACAAAAAATGTATATAATAATCATGTGAGGACGAGCTTTGGTGCCCCACGATCAACTTGCATGTTGAACATATAACTTGAATACGCTCAAATTGTGTCTTTACGGTCGATTTTATTTAGTTTTTTTTCAAGGTTTTCTGTTAAATTTCTTGTCAAATTATAATTGATTAAAGATAGTGACTTCTACTTTAATTTACAAACCGGAATTTTTGGAGTCCAAAAAAAATGTATATGACCTATATGTGAAAATTAAAGTCAAGCTTACTTTGAATATAATGTTCAACATATTATAAAATGGCAAATATAATATCATGCTGCATGATATTTTATAATAATAATATTTTAATAATTAAATGAACAATATCTTGGGAAGATTCTAACCACACGAATATGAGCGAGCACAAAAGCTAAATACCAATGCACTCTACATTACCTTTTCAGGTTATGAGCCATCCCTGAAAAGTAGGAGCACAAACATAACATCTATAAAACTGTAAATTTGTCAGTAAAATGTTATTATATTATAATCTTTTTTGAGAGATTACGGTACTGGTAACGATCAGATATCCAAAGCTATTATGTTGTTTAAACAGTCTTCATGCCATTCCAATAAGGGTCCTACTATTCACACCCCTCTACTATTTACACCCTAAACACTTGAAATTTGTTACCTAATCACATGAATTTAACAATAATTATTTTTTTATTATTTTTATATAATTCAACAACATTAATTGCATAATTTATTCAACAGTCTTAATTAACTTATTTTATCCAATGATATAACAATACAATATTTAATTTACTTATTATTGTATCTTATAATAGCCTCACACTTTTAATTAACTTTAAAATATTAAATTTTGAAAAAGAATTTATCAATACTAATATTTCATTTATTTCAATAAAAAATATTCATATAGAATAAATATTACTTATTATTTATGCAAAACTAAACATATCATTAACAATACCAATCAACTAAATATTATCGCTTTTTAATCAATTCAACATAAAATAATCTTAAGGTTAATTTTCTTGTTGAAGCTTAAGTAAATAATAATTATCTTCCCAACTTTTTTTTTTAAGTTATCGAGTTTATATATGTTACTTTCGAACGTGGTGAGTTGACGGGAAATTGGAGAGGCTGGGAAAGCTAATATGTAAGCATTAAGACATTTATGGCAGTACTTGTGGTTAGTTTTCAATTAGATCGATATTTAGGTAAGGTATAATTTAATGATAATTATTTAATAGTTTAAAGTTGGTAAGCATTTAATGTTTCTAATATAATTACTTTGGTAAGTATTTGATAATTTAATTACACATTAATTAAGGGGGTAAATAGAAAAGAGAAGGGTCCCAATAGAATTACCCTTCCAATAATTATATAAGATATATAGAGTGGAACCCCCTAGCTATCAGTACTACTAAATTCTTTGTTATATAATTTAATATAAGCCAGGTAAAAATAAAGTAAAATAACAAAAGAACAATAGTAAGTGAAATTAGAATTGAGATGCCCGTGTTATAGGTTGTATTGATCGAGCCTATCAGTACGTAGACGTTCAGCTTTAATATTTAATGTTGACTCTGTAATTTTCAATTCCGATGATTTCTAATTTTGTTTGAGTTAATGGGTCTAATGTATCTGCCTTTGAAAAGTGTTGAAGGAACTCATTTTGGAAACGTAGATTTCGACGTCTTTATGCAGCCCACCGTTTTAAAGTGGCTTCCAAGGTTATTTTAGAACCATAATGCGCCCTCTCTACTATTTGCATTCATTTACAAGTTCAGAAATGAATACAAACTCGTGTTATTATATATTAGTTATTATATATTAAGATTAAGATTAAAACTCATAATATGTTTGATTGTATTTTATTTATCTTGCTATTCAATTGGTATGATTATTCAAATGTAGTAATCATATACTGCCACTTATATTGGATTCTTCATCAATATTTCAGAAGAAAGAGAGATGACCCATTAGCAGGGCCAACATTAAAGGCCCATAAATGTTGGGCTATTGTGTTGTGGTCTTAAATCAATGTTAACCAATTCTTAATTAACAAAGGTTTTGAATTTTCCTACCAAATTGCATATAGCCCAACTCCACTAAGGAAATGACACGTTGCACATTACATTATACCCCAACCATGTTAAAACACACATACATGTATTTCACTAAATGGAAGTTACTGTTAAAGATTCGGCCACCACAAGATTCCTAACTTGATGTAGAATCACGTGTGTATGCTTCACAGATCGAAAGAATGGATCTTGAACGCAAACGAATTGAAAAAACAACATAAAACCGAAAAAACAGAGACACTGTGTTTACGTGGTTCGACTCCCTTTTGAGTCTACGTCCACGGCCAATAGAAATCATTTTATTGGTAAACGCTCAAAGAGATTACAAGCCTCAACGTTCTCTTTCAACTCTATGTTTACAAGTTGGCCTAATTCGAATTTATATAGAAGGTACGAACGCTCAAGCACTGCTACTTGATCACTGATAGAAATAGGAAATTCTGTTCAGCTTTCAACTGAAAACAGCAGCGTCCCTTTTATAGAGCTTGTACGCTTTGCTGTGGGATTTGTACGTTGAGATCTTCCTTCTTGACAAAAGCGCTTAACACCTTATAAGTGAATAAACAACTTTAGACGTGAGCCTTCAGATCTCCTATTGTCTTGATCTAACGGTCTAAATAAGTCCAAGAAATATCTAGCTAAGCCTTGATAGATCAAACCATATTCAAACCAGAGTTGAGAAGCAATATACTTCAGACCTTCACCGGAGCTGCTCGAACTCGATCACCCTCGAAGCTCACTTCATTGGACTTTCTCAACAATCTACACCTTCAGGCACAACTCAATCAAGCATTTTCACCATATGGCAGCTTCAGAGAACTTGAATTATTACCTGCTTCATTCATCAGAACTTCAGCTCTTTGCTTCAGCTGTAAAACTCCACCCCGCGTCAATAAAACTTCACATTTCTATTGGCAGACATACCCTACATCACAGGGCAAACGACAATCCAATCGACTTCAGACAATGTCGAATTTCATTGCCTAAACGCAAGATTGGATTCATCTCAGCTGAACTTACTTCAGCTGCATTCTCCTTCACCTCAGTTGGTCTGATTTCTTCCTCAGCTTCATGGCCTTTTTCACTGAGCCATTTACAGCTATCGACCTCCTCGTTACTTGGATTCTTTTTGAGCTCCAAGACTTCTTCCTTCAATGAAGAACATGGTTCAACTTATGGTGATTTGCTCCACCTCGAACCATCTTGCTTTGATCCATCTTGATCCTCATCAACTATTAAAGCACACCTCGAAGATGCTCTAAGATTACTCACTTTCCAAGCATGCCTCAACTCACAATCAAGCTGTCGCAAACAATGATCAGCAGCACAAATATCTTCACAGAAATTTCCTGGAAATTCTGAAATTTCAGCAATGAGCTCTGGTTTTGTGCTCACTTGCTCCACCTCGAACTGAAATTTCTCAGCAAGTTTTCGACCATTAATCATCCCTCTACATGGCATAGAAGTCCCAGCCCTACTCTCTTCAGCTGTACAGCTATTCAAGACAAAGATTGCCCTCCTTTTAAAGCCTCGCAGAATCAGCTTCGACCTCATGCACACCTTGATATTTCCAGCTCCAATATTGGTACTGTAACCAAGATTATGCAATGCGCCAAGAGATATCAGATTCCTCTTCATTTCCGGGACATATTTGACATTCCTAAGAACCCTCTCATGACCCGAATGAAGCTTCAAACGAACCGTACCCGAGCCAAGAACCTTACAAGACTTGTCGTTTCCCAATCGAACATGGACATCATTGTATCCTCTGAAATCCTCTAACCAAGATCTATTGCAGGTTATATGAAATGTAGAACCCGAATCTAGTATCCATTCCTTGCGAGAATCAGTCATAGAAACCGTTAAAGCTTCGACGGACTCATAGCCTTCTTTATAAACAACATCGGCTTGATCTTGATTCCATTTCTACAAATTCTTGAGTTGAGGACAGACCCTCCTTATGTGTCCGAGCTCGTGACAATGATAGCATCTAATGGGACCTTTTTGCTTCGACTTCTCATATTTCATCCCTTTCTTGAACTCACGATTCTGATTTCCCTCACATGTAACATTTCGGCAGCACCATGATCATTTTCGAGGCTCTTCCTTGTGTTCAGCTGCTCCGAGCTGATGCCTGAGATTACATTATCCAATTTCAGCGTTTGTCTTCCATACAAAAGCGCTTCTTTGAACTGACAACTCCTTGGTAGGCCGGAAAGCAGCAACAAGGCAAGGTCTTCGTCCTTCATGGTCTCGCCTATATTCTCAAGATCCAAGACCAGCTTTGCAAATTGGTCAACTCTTCAATCACATGATCTTCATGAATCTTGAACGCATACAGCGGTTGCTTGAGGTACAGTTGTTTAGCCAAGGTCTTCGTCATGTAAAGCCCGTTGAGTTTCTTCCATATACAGTCTGAAGTTGTCTCCTTTGCCACTTTACGCAGAACTTGATCGGAAAGACAGAGTATGATTGCACTATACGCCTTAGTGCGCATCGATTTCTTGGTAGCCTCGGCCATACCAGCGGGCAACATGTCTTTCTCCTCTTTCAGTGCTACCTCGAGCAGTGCCATCATTTTCATACTTAACGAGCAGTGCCATCTTTCTCCTCTTTCAGTGCTACCTCGAGCAGTGCCATCCTCTTTCTCCTCTTTCTCCACTTAACGAGCAGTGCCATCATTTTCATCTTCCATATGCCGAAATCATTCTTCCCCGTGAAAATCTGCATTTCGAACCGTGTAACAGCCATCGAACATCACGTCTCTTTCCAACGTCTCGCCACACCAATTGTTAAAGATTCGGCCACCACAAGATTCCTAACTTGATGTAGATTCACGTGTGTATGCTTCACAGGTCGAACGAATGGATCTTGAATGCAAACGAATTGAAAAACATCAGAAAAACGGAAAAACAAAGACACTGTGTTTACGTGGTTCGACTCCCTTTTGAGTCTACGTCCACGGCCAATTTGATAAACGCTCTAAGAGAATACAAGCTCTCAACTTTCTCTCTATTTTTACAAGTTAGCCTAATTCGAATTTATATAGAAGCTACGAACGCTCAAACACTGCTACTTGATCACTGATAGAAATAGGAAATTATGTTCAGCTTTCAACTGAAAACAGAATAGCAGCGTCCCTTTTGTAGAGCCTGTACACTTTGCTGTGGGATTTGTACGTTGAGATCTTCCTTCTTGACAAAAGCGCTTAACACTTCTATAAGTGAATAAACAACTTTAGATGTGAGCCTTCAGATCCTCCTATTGCCTTGATCGAACGGTCTAAATAAATCCAAGAATTATCCCGCTAGGCCTTGATAGATCAAACCATATTCAGACTAGAATTGAGCAGCAATATACTTCAGACCTTCACCAGAGCTGCTCGAACTTGATCACCCTCGAAGCTCACTTCATTGATCTGAGTTTTGGCTCACACTTTCTCAACTATCATATTTTAATGGGAGTTGGGCTATATCGAACTGGATAGGTAAGCCAAGTTCATTAACAAAATCTAGGTCCAATTTCCCATCATATTTCATCCTTGGTCGTATACTCGTATCTAATATGTGGTTGTTTGGCTGGCTATATTCGTCGTCTCCTTTTCTAATTTTTTTAATTAAGAATTTGGATTTTGCCCATAATATGATGAAAAAAAAGATATTTAATAGTCAACAAACACGGTAGAACGTTAAAAACTATCAAGAAATCGTACATCATACAAAAGTCTTATATACTCCCCGACTACTTTCTCTCTTTCACTTCTAGTCCTTACTAGACTTCTAACTGCAATGTTCCCTCAAAATACTCCTCTCTTTTACAAATAGGTCTTAAATATGAATACGTACAATATATAAAATCAACATAATTCCCCGCGTGCACTATTTCAATACCCTCCCCTTCCATCACTCACCATCTTTATATAATAATATAATTCCCCACGGGCCACGAGCACTTTGAAGAAATTTCAATACCCTCCCATAACTCACCATTTTTATATAATAAATATAATAACACTCTTAGCTTATCTTAATAACCGACATGCAATAAACCACTCCACAAAGCTGAAATCTCCTCTCTTCCGCGTTCTCCGCCGATGGCTTCACGAGATTGCGTCGACATGTCCCTCCCTAAGACTAACCCGCACCGTCCTCTCCTATACGGGTTTGGATTTTCTCCTAGAACCCGACCAGTAGTGCCCCACAACCACCATCATCACCAGCCAGCGCCGTGCTCTCCAGAGCTGTGGTGGAGATCGAAAGCTGCCGCCTGCGCTCAGGTGCGGTGAGGTGTCGTCGGACGACGCTATTCGGCAAGAGAGCTGCGCCGTTTGCCTTCACGAGTTTGTGGACGACGACCAAGTCCGACGGCTCGTGAGATGCCGACACGTGTTCCACAGGGCGTGCTTGGACCGTTGGATCTATCACGATCAGAATAAGTGCCCGCTTTGCAGGAGCTTCTTCTTCTTCTTCGTGCCTGATCAGAAAGAGACGAGCGTCGTCCATAATTTGCGAAACTTTGATTCTTCTGAGATTAATGTCGTTGTGCCTCCTCAGTATTAGAGGGGCAAATCTGCAATTTCGGGGTTCTTTGGGGGGCGTCTCGACGTCAATAATAACTTCCGCAATTTGTGGTGACAGAGAAATAACAGAGCATGTGTGAGTCCTATATTGTATCACCACTATTCCCATCCCTAGCTACTACCTTATAAATATTTATTCAGGTCGTTTTGAACGCTTCCTCATTCAAAGTATCACATCTCCATGATTGTATGATGCAGATCATCTGCCCCTTTTTGGTTTCGGTGTTGGGCGTCTGGTCGGTGGCACTCGTAAACTCGGACAGAGTTTCGGCTTACTACGTCGAAGTCGAGGCACGTACGTCGTACGCTTTCCGTAAGACGTTATTGCCCCGTATTTCAGTGCCTTGGGTTGTCGCAATACGTCCGAAGATACAACGACTTCAGGAATTTCGAAACGCGCACACCGTAACGAAATTATCGGGCGAATCTACTCAAGAGTCGAGCCTTTCTTGCTTTATTAATGCTTTATTAATGCTTTATTATGCCTAAGGGATGTGCTGTCAACTTTCTATAAAGTGCTGGTGAATGAATTTCAATTTTGCCAAGGGACCTATTTATACTGTTCGAAAAGCTGCATGGGTCAATTCGCGAAAAGTCATAACTTTTCAGTTTGACCTCCTTTGACTGGGCCGAATTGCAAATAGACACAACCTTTGGCCAGGGGTCAATCTGGAAATAGTCACAACTCTCGGGCTGATTCCCAATACCCCTTCAATCAGCCACATCACCATGCCCAGTCAGCGCCAGATCAACACCACGTCAGTCCGCGTGTCAGTGACACGTCATCAGTCGCCATGTCATCAATTTTTTTTAATAATTTTTTTCGTTTTTTTTATTTTAATTGGGCTGGCTTTACTAATTAATTTCTCATTCACCCGATATCGATTTTGAGCAAATTAATGTTCATTAGATTCGTCTCAAAACGTAGATTCGTAATCTTTCAACGATTTCTCGTTTCGACGACCGACGTCTTCTCGATTTAATAAAATCGTTTCAACTCTTCTCTTAGTGGGCCAATTACCCACACTTGTGCCCGAGGCCCATTTGGCTTAGAAACCAACAATCCCCCACATGAATGGAAGTTAATGCAAATGTTATGCATGCTGACTCTTGCAAGAAAGTCCCGACGACACCATCACTGCATCGGGATAGGTAGCTTGTGGCTTTAAACCTTCCCTAGTGAAATACTATCGGATTTACTCGCTGCTCAGTGAACGTGATGTCTTGAACTGGCGGCTTTTTGTGTAAACCAAGTCAAGTATACACACAGTGATGAATCTGATCTCTTTTCGATTCTCACGTTGTGTCCGTTTCGGCAGTGGACCATATCTCCGATTCATAAGTGTTTTCCATTGAAACGGCCCCACTTCACACTTATATAGGTGACCTACTATTAGGACTTAATCCTGGAGTAGCCCTAAATACTCCACCACTTTGGTATAGTCATCATTAAAAGCATAAGTGCTTAACCTAACCACACATCATCGGGAAATTACTTGGGCAGCTGTCGAGAATGGACTTTATTAGTTTCCATCACAGCTTAGTTGTCTCATTGAACCAAGTTCGTGGGATCTCCACTCATCGAGCTTGAGTTACCACTGTTTTTGTTCGTTGCTGTGTGGATTTTTAGTCCCATTCCCCTTACTGCATTTTCTAACTGATCTCTAGCTATGCCTTTTGTGAGCGGATCCGCAATATTTTCCTTTGACTTTACATAGTCGGTGGAAATTATTCCGCTAGAGATAAGCTGTCTTACGATGTTATGTCTCCGACGTATGTGCCGAGACTTACCGTTATACATACAGTTCTGTGCCCTGCCGATAGCCGACATGCTATCGCAGTGAATCATAATTGGTGGCACAGGTTTATTCCAACACGGAATATCCTCCAGGAAATTTCGAAGCCATTCTACTTCTTCGCCGGCTTTATCTAGTGCAATGAACTCCGACTCCATCGTGGATCGAGCTATGCACGTTTGTTTGGAGGACTTCCAAGAAACTGCTCCTCCACCGATGGTAAATATATAACCACTCGTGGATTTGGAGTCTTTACTATCAGATATCCAATTCGCATCGCAATACCCTTCTAGCACCGCGGGATATCTGGAGTATAGTATGCCGTGATTAATAGTGTGTTTCAAATATCTTAGCACTCTTCTTAGTGCTACTCAGTGGCTACTACCCGGTTACTCGTAAACCTACTTAGTTTACTAATTGAGTACGCTATGTCAGGTCGAGTGCAGTTAGACAAATACATCAGACTGCTAATCACCCGAGCGTATTCGAGTTGCGATACAGGCTCTCCTCTATTTTTGGCTAAGTGTACATTAGTGTCCACAGGTGTCTTAGCCGGAGGATCATCGAAGGCGTTAAATTTTTTTAACACGCTCTCAACATAGTGAGATTGTGTAATCACAATTCCTTCGGACGTCTTAGAGACATTTATTCCCAAAATGACGTCAGCCAAGCCCATATCCTTCATACTGAAATAATTTTTCAGCATATTCTTTGTATTCACGATTATTCTGTGACTGTTTCCCATGATTAGCATTTCGTCTACGTAAAGACAGACTATCACAAACTCATCGGGTGTGCCTTTTATATAAACGCATTTATCAAACTCGTTAATCTTAAATCCATTCGACAACATCGTCATGTCGAACTTCTCGTGCCACTGTTTTGGCGCTTGCTTAAGCCCGTAAAGTGACTTCACGAGTCGGCACACTTTATTTTCCTGTCCGGGTACAATAAACCCTTCGGGCTGCCTCATATATATTTCTTCCTCGAGTTCCCCATTTAGGAAGGCCGTTTTCACGTCCATCTGGTGTATCTCAAGGTCGTATAATGCTGCTATAGCGATCAAGACCCGTATAGATGTAATCCTTGTCACGGGTGAGTAGGTATCAAAAAAATTGTACCCCTCCTTTTGGTTAATCCCTTTAGCTACTAAACGAGCTTTGTATTTTTCGATTGATCTATCGGTCTTAAGCTTCCTTTTAAGGACCCATTTGCATCCTAAAGGCTTGCACCCCTTTGGGAGGTCTACCAGCTCCCACGTATGGTTTTGCATTATGGACTCAATCTCGCCGTTCACAGCTTTTTTCCAGAACGGAGCTTCTGGACTAGACAATGCCTCTTGCAAAGTCCGTGGTTCATCATCTAACATATAAGTTAGGAAATCAGGCCCAAATGATTTGGCCACCTTTTTACGTTTGCTTTGCCGTGGTCCCTCGTTTTCTTGAGGTGAACTCTCAACGGCATTGTAAGTTCGCTTATTATAGCTTATTTCTTTCTTTTCCTTATTTGGAAAAATATTCTCGAAGAATACAGCGTTCCTCGACTCAAATATTATCCCTGCATTCATTTCAGGGTTTTCTGATTTGTGCACTAGAAATCTATATGCACTACTGTTATTAGCATATCCAATGAAAATGCAATCAACAGTCTTGGATCCTATCCTAACCTGTTTAGGTTTAGGTACTTCGACCTTTTCTAGGCACCCCCACACTTTCAGGTAATTGTAGGACGGAGCCCTACCTTTCCATAGTTCGTATGGAGTCTTTTCTTTCTTTTTGTGTGGCACCATATTCAGAATGCGATTTGCCGAGAGGATTGCTTCCCCCACAAGTTCTGAGGTTGCCCAGAACTGATCAACATAGCATTCATCATCTCCTTACGAGACCTATTTTTGCGTTCAACAACGCCGTTTGACTGAGGTGTAAGGCGCAGTTGTTTGATGAATAATGCCGTGCTCTTGGCAAAATTCTTCGAACGGCGCCACGTATTCTCCTCCTCTATCACTTCGAATTATTTTTATTCGTGAGTTTAGTTGATTCTCAACTTCACTCTTATATCTTGTGAAGGCATCAAGAGCCTCATCCTTGCCACTTAACATATATACGTAGCAGAATCTCTTGCAATCGTCAATGAAAGTAATAAAATACTTATTTCCACCTCTAGTCTGCACGAACTTCAGATCACATATATCATTATGGATCAATTCTAGAGGCGCACTACTTTTCTCAACAGAGAAGAACGGTGCCTTGGCCATTTTTGCCTCGACACAGACTTCACATTTTTGTTGTGAGTCGACTTCCATTTGTGGAAGCAGGTTTAAACTTATTAAATTTTTTTATTTTATTTAAACCCACGTGTCCTAATCTATGATGCCATAAATTCGAACACTCAACCAAGTAAGATGAACTTTCTTTATTATTATCAGCGAGCTTAATCTCGCGTATAACAGGCATTACCTTAAAGAGCCCCTTCTCGAGGTAGCCATTTCCTATGAAATGACCATTTTTGGTCAGTACATATTTATCACTCTCAAACACCTGTCTAAATCCAGTTTTGCTCAACAGAGAGCCGGACATCAAGTTCTTGCGGATGTCTGGCACATGCAGCACGTCCACAAGAGTGAGTTCCTTGCTCGAGGTCATCTTCAGCACTACCCTCCCTAATCCGACGATGTCAGAGGTGGCTGCGTTGCCCATAAACAGCTTCCTGCTTGAGATAGGGATGTAGGTTGAAAACATCTCCTTATCAGAGCAGATGTGGCGAGTCGCTCCAGAGTCGATATACCACGACCTAGGATTGTCTACCACGTTGGCTTCGTATACGACGGCGGCTAGGTCCATCTCTGTCAGATCTGTCCCCAACTTGGCCTGGTAAGGTGAGCTTGGCTCTTTTTGCTCTTTTTCTTCAGCCGACAGTCCTTAGCCATATGCTCAGGTTTGCCGCAGTTGTAGCAGTTGCCCCTAATTTTATTCGGCTTCTGCTGCGTCGTATTGGGCCTCTTGCGCTTTTTGCCGGTGCTAGACTCGGCCAGGTTCGCACGTACCTCGACACTACCCATTTTGTTCTTGGCCTCGATCCTTCGATTATCTTCTTCTATTCGAAGCCTCATGATCAGGTCCTCAAGCCCCATTTCCTTTCGCTTGTGCTTGAGGTAGTTCTTGAAGTCCTTCCACAGTGGAGGCAGCTTCTCTATTATAGCAGCTACCTGAAAAGATTCGCTGATCAATTCTCCGCGTGTATATCGTGGATTATCAGTTGCAGATCACTGACCTGGTCCAACACTGGTTTGGAGTCGGTCATCTTATAGTCCAAAAACCTGCCGACAATGAATTTCTTCAGTCCGGCGTCATCGGTTTTGTACTTTTTGTCCAACGAGTCCCACAACTCTTTAGCAGTCTTAGCGACCGCGTAGACGTTGTATAGGGAGTCGTCCAGGGCGTTCAAATATAATTACGACACATGAAATCATTATGATTCCACGTGTCCAACGCCGCCTGTTGTCCGTCCACTTCGAGTGCGTCGTCGTCTGCGACGCCGTCGGCGTTCACCTGGGGCGGGAGCTCTTTCAGAAAGCGCACCAGGTTCAGGGTCGTGAGATAAAACAGCATCTTCTGTTGCCATCTCTTGAAATCGGCTCCGTTGAATTTCGCCGGCCTTTCGGCATGGTTGCTACCCGTCAGCGGTACGGCGGTGGGAAGATTCGCTATTTTCGCCATCGATCAGACGGAATAACGTCTTACGATTGTTGGTTCCGGTGTTGGGCGTCTGGTCGGTGGCACTCGTAAACTCGGACAGAGTTTCGGCTTACTACGTCGAAGTCGAGGCACGTACGTCGTACGCTTTCCGTAAGACGTTATTGCCCCGTATTTCAGTGCCTCGGGTTGTCGCAATACGTCCCGAAGATACAACGACTTCAGGAATTTCGAAACGTCGCACACCGTAACGAAATTATCGGGCGAATCTACTCAAGACTCGAGCCTTTCTTGCTTTATTAGTGCTTTATTATGCCTAAGGGATGTGCTGTCAACTTTCTATAAAGTGCTGGGAGTGAATTGAATGAATTTCTATTCTGCCAGGGGACCTATTTGTACTGTTCGAAAAGCTACAGGGGTCAATTCGCGAAAAATCATAACTTTTCAGTTTGACCTCCTTTGACTGGGCCGAATTGCAAATAGACACAACCTTTGGCCAGGGGTCAATCTGGGAATAGTCACAACTCTCGGACTGATTCCCAATACCCCTTCAATCAGCCACATCATCATGCCCAGTCAGCGGCAGATCAGCGCCACGTCAGTCCGCGTGCCAGTGACACGTCATCAGTCGCCATGTCATCATTTTTTTTTAATAATTTTTTTCGTTTTTTATTTTAATTGGGCTGGCTTTACTAATTAATTTCTCATTCACCCAATATCGGTTTTGAGCAAATTAATATTCGTTAGATTCGTCTCGAAACGTAGATTCGTAATCTTTCAACGATTTCTCGTTTCGACGACCGACGTCTTCTCGATTTTATAAAATCATTTCAAACTCAAAATCCAGTAATTCTTCTCCAACCAACAGACCAATTCTCAAACTCAAAAACAATTATTCTAATATTCTCTTCTACCTCATTTTTTTATATTACCCATTTAATTTACAACTTTACAAATTAAACCACATTGTTATTTTAATTCGATAGAAAAAATAATGTCACAAAAATTAATAGTAAACTCGATATTTCTTCAATAAAAAACGTAGAAATAATTAATAATAACAAGAGCTTTTATATACTTTTATTTATTTTTTATATGAGTATTTTAATAATTAAAATAAAAATAGGGTATATATTGTATTTTTAAAACATCAAACGCATATTTTGGGATATCTCATTCTCAAACGCATATATGCGTTTAAAACAGGAGAGAGAAGACGGAAACACATTTTGAGTTTGAGTTTGGTGTACGGTTGAAGAATTTTTAGTATACATTTTTTGTTTTTGGGTATCGATTGGAGATGTTATAAAGACGATAACAAATGCGGTTAGCGTTCTTCTTCACCACCCAACCAATATGCGTGGCGTGAATAATATCTCAAAAAATTCATTTATGGATATGTGAAATATACATTTTATATAATTACCATTATTCTTCTTCCCCAATATCAACTTGCATGCTGTACTGCACGTAAATGTCCAAAGCATGCTCACGTGAATTGAAGTCGATTTATGTAGTTTCGCTTTCAATATACTAAATTAGATTTTAGTTCACCCAGCGTAGCATTTATCGAGAGGTGAAACTGTTCATGTTAAGAGAGAAAAGAAATGTGTTAAAAAATGAAATCAATCTTCAAGGCTTTTTAAATAAAATAATGCAATTTTAATCAAAATTTATTAAAATGGGGTTATATCGTCGGAAATTAATAAAATATGGCAAAACGTGGCCAATAGCCGCGACGATGACGTGGCACGTATAAGGAAGCCCTTTTCTTATTTCTTTTATATGCGTCGACCCTGCGACAGTCATTTTTTTAACTTATTTTATATTTATTATTTATAAAATCTATCAAATCATAAAATCATCGTTATTTCATCTGATTTACATAATAAAAATCAATAAACGCATCAAATTTATTGTCTGTTTAATGACGATTAAAATGATATGCATATCTAATATTTTTCGATAAGCAATAATATTTTTTTATTTGATATATTAAAAAAATACTTAAATAGGAATAAATTAATGTTTTTTCCGTCGCAAACACGACTCCCTTTTTTAAGGGTTTAGATCAACAATTTCAAAAGATTGTTTGTGAAACGTCGTCCGTTCATTCATTTGCATAGATAATTGTTTTTCGCGTCAAAGTCACAATCATTGATAGTTCAACTTCCGTGGTTCGCATTACACAGACTTATTGACCTATATTGCATTACAACGATGATATAATATAAAATAAGTAAAAAACAAGAAAAATTAGAAAATAAAAGAGAAGGTCAAAATATCGGAAAATGATATGCAAATCTAATTTAATTGTTTTTCAAAATTTATTCCAATTTAAGTATTTTTTAATTTATCAAAATAAAAAAAAAGTATTTTTAATTATCGAAAAATATAAGATATGCATATCATTTTAATCGTCGCGAAACAATAAATTAGATGCTTTTATTGATTTTTATTATGTAAATCAGATGAAATAGTGATGATTTTATGATTTGGTGGATTTTATAAATAAATATAAAATAAGTTAAAAAAGAAGTGAACAAAAGAAAAGGGCCTCCTTATACGTGCCACGTCATCGTCGCGGATGTCGTATTAATGGCTGCGTTTTGCCCTATTTTATTAATTTCGACATAAATAACCCATTTTATTAAATTTTGATTAAAATTGCATTATTTTATTTAAAAAGCCCAATCTTCGGCGATGAAGATTAAACTACAAGAAAGAAGAAAATCTCAAACACAACTTATTTACGTAGTTCGGATTCTTTTGATGAATCCTACACCACGGCCAATAATTAAACTCCTTTATTGACGATCTTAAATTTTACCGAAGAAAGCAAAAACGAAAATATACAAAATATCAAGAGAGAGAGGGTTGAGAGATCTTTTGGGGGTGAAACCCTATGCAACTTGCTTTTGCCGATTACTGTACTCTGCCCTTTAATGACTATTGATCTTCTTTTCAATCTAATTTTGCAACTTGATCCTTCAATTGTCTCCCGCTTACGCATAGGTCCCTTCGAAGGTTTCAGAGAGTGGGCTTTCAATCTTAATCGCCCAGAATGTTTGCCAAGCCCAAAGACTGTGATGGGCTTTAGCCCTCTTTTAACAATAATATGCAAATCTATTTTGTGAAAAAAAAAAAACACTCTTCTCCGCCATCCATGGTATTTCGAATCATGAACAACTACTATAATAATAATTTTAACTAGAGATTCGGAGTTTATATATGAAGATGAAGTTAAATTTACGTAAGAATTAAGCAATGTTCTAATTCTTCTATTGCCATTAATTTGGTATGATTATTCAAATACAAAATCTTAGTCCACTCCACAAACAACATACCAAACCAACAAACATTCTAGTCTGAAACAAAATTTATTAGTAGACTTCTTGCCCCTTTAAGCCCCTTATCATTCAATTCAAGCCCGATACAAATTGTTGATTGTGCCATTTCTTTATTATTTCCATCCTACCTAACCAACCTACCCAACAATGTCCGTCCATAATTCTTTATAATATGTCTGTATTGTACCCCATTATGGTCGTTTCGCACATCTAACCACTTCCATAAATACCTCTCCTCTCCCAGCTCTTCATCTCAACCTCACCGGCCAGCTCCACCATTCTCCTCGGCGGCGATGGCTTTCCCACTAGCTTACGGCGACTCTAACCTACCTGAGAATCTCATCCGCGTCCTAACCATCCTTGACATGATCCTCCGCCTAACTCGCGCCATCCTCTCCTTAACGGGTCTCGATTTTCTCCTCGAACCCGAGCCAACGCCGCCGGCCAAGCCCCACGCGCCACGCTCGCCGGAAGCGGCGGTGATCAGAGAGCTACTGCCCGTGGGCAGGTACGTCGAGGTTTCCGACAAGTGTACGCAAGAGAGCTGCGCCGTGTGCCTCCACGAGTTTGAGGACGACGACGAAGTGCGGCGGCTGGTGAGTTGCCGACACGTGTTCCACAGATCGTGCGTGGACCGTTGGATCGATCAAGATCAGAAGACGTGTCCTCTTTGTAGGACCTCTTTCGTGCCTCCTCCTCAATAATATGAACAAGAGCTTATTAGAGTATAAAGCTGTGGTTGGCTTCTGAAATTAGGGGCAAATTTGCAATTTCGAGTTTCTTTGGGAGGGTGTCGTCGACTATATAATAGTTCCACATAGTTCCACTATTGCTGGAGGTGGTGGTATGTGACATGTGAGTCGAAACGGAGCAGTGTAGAATATAATATGAATACATTGTTGCAGATATTGAAAACAATGATGTAGTATCTCTTCTTTCTTTCCGGGATAATTTTTGTTTTCTTGTCTACGAAACTTTCATCTACGAGTATTTTCTTTTTTAATTCTGTGTGATTCAATTAATGCTTGAATTAATTGAGACGAGGTTCCTTGCTTGGAACGAGAGTCGAGAGGTAATTAAAATCAATTTCATTAAATAAAAAGAACTTAGTAAATACTCATGATGGAAGAATGTATGCGGTTAAGCTGGATCTTGTCTGACTGTATATTGATTGTACCGCTACCATACTAAAATATATTTTAATCTTTTCTAAAGTGATTGATAAATCATGACTAATTTGCCATGTTTCAGTTATTTAAAATGGTTGTCAATATTTTTTCAAGTTTTATCGCAGGCCACCACGGATTGTTTTTGGTTACTGCAGCTGCACTTCAATATTTCACTTTCGTCACCTTTTACTAGTCGTCTTTACTCCTAATATATTGTTCGTATGACAAAACATAGTAAGATTTTATATGTATTGTCTTCGGATTATTGGAATACTCGACTGTGAGACGACTGAAATGCTTACTAGTCAACATTTTTGGTGTATACTCAATCAAAATGCACGAAATTGTATCTATATTAAAAGGGGGGTTCTCCGCAATTTTAGCAGCCATTGATGATAATTCCAAGAAAGTGTGCTTTCTTTCTTTGAGGCAGCATGTGAAGTTCATCTTTGATTTCGCTTGCAATAAAGTTCTCCTTAACACTTGTCATGCACAAAAGGACAATTGCTTAAGCTTGCATGAGTTATAAAAATTCGATCGGATTCATGTTCTCCACTCAGTCCAACTCTTGGACTATTTGCCGAATCTATCACCCACAATGAGTCCTACTTTCGACCAATTATTAATGCTAGTGCACGATTTTTGACTAATATTAATACTTTCACGGCCGTCTTGGATTATTAAATACTATTTTATGAGGCCGTCACTTGACCCAAAACACGAATAATCCAGAACTTCGTTTTCATCGATTCAAGTAGGTTTAGGGAGCACGCTTGTAGTTGTAGAGACCATTATACTAACTTTATGAAATACTAAATTGTATAATTTTATACGTTGCAAGGAATTGTCTACTGAGGGAGGCGGCCGGCTAGAGACGGCCCGCAATTGAATTTCATCAAACGTTCTTTATAACTATCTTGAACTCAAGGTGGTTGATCGAGTTGAAATAATGCAATTCTTGCAGCTTGAGATACGTTGATATATATAAAGGTGTATATATATTTCATAAATTCACATTTATACCAAATCTCCAAACAAAGATTTGGTATACCAAACAAACCAAACAAAGATCCGTCCAACCTCCAAGCCTTGGCACTCATCACCAATTCACATTTATACCAAATCTCAGACAAATGAGTGTGATAAAGTAATATACGACATCATAGCCCAAACACGGCGCAAACACAAGTGAAACATATTTCACATCTAAAACGTGCACAAGGAATAGGAAAAGATGATCACTTGGGATAATAACCATGTGGCGGATAACCGGCGGGTGGATACCCGCCCGCCTGAGGAGGATACCCGCCCGCCTGAGGAGGATAAGCGGGTTGTCCATAAACTGGAGCAGCGTACCCGACATTAGGAGGGTATGGCTGATCGAGGCGGGACATTTGCTGGACGGCTGGAACTGCCATTGGCTGTGGTGGTCCAAACTTACCGTCTCGCTTGTCCATTTCGACCTTGTGTTGTGTCTGCAAATCATCATGAACATCATATATAGTAGTTGGCCAAAGTTCTCACAGAAGGCAGATTACGGTTTTTTCTAGTTTAAATTGTTACTGCAGAATGGATATTACTCACCTGCATACAAGCACAGACCCTGCAACACGGACAGAATGCAGAGAAGTTTAGTAGGATATCAGTTAACACTGAAGAGCGATAAACTGAATACGAATTAAGTAGAATGATCTTACGAGCAATAGACCATATCAGACAAGAGACTGAGAATCTGTGAAGCCTCTGAGAGTTCTTCACTACCAACAATCATTGCGACAATCGAAAAAATGCAAGCAAGTTGACTAAGGCAGAACATGAAACCCTGTAAAAAGGTGAATTAACAGACAATAGAGGTTGCCTACGAATAATCTCGTGCTTCTGTGTGTGCTTGTGTGCATCTGCGTGGAGAGAGAGAGTTTACAATGATGCAATTGTCACATTGTGTTGTCTGAATGTTGAATTCATCTTGCAATAGAAACCGTGTCGAGGCTACTGAATTTCCAAAGCACAGGAAAACCTGATATTGCAAATTTTGAACTTTCAAAACTGAGCTACAATCCTAGGTGCAACAATAGAGAAAATTAGCATGAGCAGGAGGTACATTGCAGCGATTTTATATGATCAGAAAAGGGGTGAAGGTAAAAATAGAGGGATTCATTTCCAACTAGAAACAGATGAAGCATGGCTCCAGATCGACCACTGCAAGGAATTTAGGCCATATATAGAAATTCCAAAACCGTAGCCATATTTGTTCTCTGTTACCTCAGTGGCGAGGCAAAATTCAGGACAGCGACTTTCACCACATCGACCACTGCAAGGCATATACCCAGCGCAGCACGTATACCTGTCATTATTAGCACCAACAAGGTGTTACTATGCAAACACATATAAACCTACAAATCAGAACTTCTGATATATTTATTATTACCTGGACATATCATTGTAAAGTGCTCTTTTTCGGAGCATATAAGACACACATGGACCACTGCAATTTGAAGTTCCAAGGTGTTAAGAGTATCAAAATCTCAATAAACTACGCCAAATATGCCAAACAAGAATATCCAATGATAATCCAAATAGCCACGCATTTCAAATTTTTCTCAGCTGCATTTCCTCTCAGAAGCAAAGCATGATCAGAAATGCACAAACACACGGTCTGCAAGTACAACTCAGAATAAGCAACAAGTACATAGACTTGGAATGAAATAGCCCTGAGTCATCAAAGTCAACGCAAGCTTCCAAGAACGCATATTCGAATATCAACGTAACAGCCTCCTCAGAATACAAGCACAATCAGATCCAACATTCACAAGAAAAATAAAGGTATCATCAGCTCACCACCACAACGCCAAGCAACAATCTGCATAAAAGAAAACCACACAAGTCAAATAAAGCCCTAACATCGAACTATAAACTCAACCGATTATATTCGTACGCATAAACACAAATTGCACAAAAATTAGACAACATACAAGGTGGATCACGCTGGATAGTACTCATAAGATCCGTGTGCCACAGGTTACGATAATTCTGCCGTAGCTGCATTTTCTCCAAATTCTGCTGCGACATCTTCGAACCTCTTCCCAATTCCAAGATGAAAGATATTTCTCTTCTACTAACCTTTTTTTTCCTAGTTGACTACGAAGAAGAAGATGAAAATGAATATTTTTTTCAAAAATGGACAGACGATCTTATTAGCGTAGTCTCAAGTAGTGTTAATTAACAAATAAATAGGATTAAGAAAAGAGTAATTTTTAAGAAAAAAGGAAAAAAGGGATGTTTCCACGAAGATAAGCGTGTTGACTCTCTAGAAAAATAATTGAAGCGGTAACGAATCAAATCAATGGTCTTCTACGCAAAAACGAAATAGTTCAGGGACTTGGAGCTTTATTCTTGACGTTTCGGTTTGTAAATTACTACTGTCTCATTCTAACATTCAAATATCCATCCATGAAAGCAAACACTATGCGGCTTGAGCTGATTGTTAGTTTTCATTTTAAAATGGGACCAAGCCCATCAACGAAGCCCTTTTACACAGATCAAAAGAAGGGAAGTATATGGACCCTCGAGAAAGGAAAAGAAAGAAAGAACGACAATGAGATGTCAAAGATATCAACTCCATAAACAAACCAACAAAAAATAAATACAGAAGTTAGGTCGACTTGTAGCCAAATCTAAATCGGTCACCATAATACTTGCGTTATATACAAATCTTTTGTAGGGCCAACTATAGATTTTCCGCTCTAATTTTACGTTAAGAGATAGAATAGAGACCCCACCATAATTTTCTTGACATCTGTCTGGAACAAAGAACAATAAATGCCATAACCTCCAAGTAGGTGAACAATTATGACATTTCATGTTAGGTCAGCATTAGGGGTGGTTCGGTACGGTATACCGTACCAAAACTGTGATACCGTAGTACCGAAATTTCGGTATCCAAAAAAATCATACCAATATCATACTAAAATTTCGGTATACCTTAAATTTCGATACGGTATCTTACCGAAATTTCGGTATGGTATCGGTATCATACCTTCTATACCATTCATACTGAGGGTTTTTTACCATACATGTCTCGTGACTCGTTAATTCGTTGTTTTGGATTTTTTATTCAATTCAAACTCCTTAGGCCCCACTAAGCTAGATTATTAATACCAAAAATTTTTCAAAATAAAAAGATTTTTTAACCTTAAATAATTTAAATATTTTAGCTAGTCTCCTTAATAAGACAAAAACCTTTACATAACCACAAAATACAACTTTATATACAGATTAATTAGAACGAAGCGGCTATATTAAAAAATTAATGAAGATTAACAAAAAGTAATTGCATTGCATCTTCACGCTTTCAAAAATCATGAAAAACATTAAAAAGGCAAACATAAATGTTACTTGAGTTACATGAGTAAAATATGATGGGCCTAATATTATAAAGTTGTGTATAATAATTTATGGGCTAAATAAGTTTATGAAGACCTTAATTTTTCAGTTTATATTTTTTGAAATAATATAATATATGTAGATGTGTATATATATATATATATATATATATAAACATATATTAAGAATTTTAGAATTTCGGTATTCGGTATAATCGGTATACCTTATTATAAAAACTTGCATACCATTACCGTACCGAAAATTTTCGGTACGGTATCATACCTTACCAAAAACTTCGGTATACCAAAATTTTCGATATTTTCGATACGATTCGATACGATAAGGACAGTATTTCGATATTTCGGTATTTTTCCACAGCCCTAGTCAGCATTATTAATATGCAATAAAATATCCACTTCTTGCCCAAGAGAGGAGAGTTATTTACTTCCCTGCAAGAAATTGTGTTTCTGTTGCCAGTTAGGTAAAATCTAACATGAACACAAAGCTTATAATTTAAGATCAGAATCTTCCCATGTCGACAGCCTCTTGTCTCTACATTACCTATCCATAGTTTTCTTCTAAGTTAGGGGGGTTATCTATTACATGCAATAAGCATACATACATATACATCCGAGGTCAAAAACAGCCGTCGCCTTAATCATCACCATAGAAATTAAACGCGTCGTTTGGCTGCATGGATGAATTCCATGATCACTTGGGCCTCGTCCAACTTCTGAGGATTCGAACGAAAATGTTGTAATGAAATCATTCTTGAAAATAAGGCAAAAAGCAAAAGATGACGGAGGATTACGTTTTACCTGAGATGAGAAATGCTGCTGGACGGTGTCGACTAGTTGCTCCTTTGTCGGGTTTGGACCGATATAGTCCTAAAATGACAAGACAGCGTTATGCATTTGTCTTAACTGAAAAACTTAAGCAGTTGAAAATGAAAAAAAGGCCAACTATTATTATCAGAAAGGGTGACGAACTACTCACTAGTCGGTAGTTTCGCCAATATCTCCACAATGATTTACTGCCAAGTTTTGCCAAGTTAACTCTCTGGCATGAAGGTAATAAGGCATTCGAAAATAATTAGTACTCTTATATTGCACGTTGCTCATCATGAACTTGGCGGTAAGAATCTTACCGATTGACATTTGTGATGATCTTCTTTCAAAGCGTAACGATTCGCCGACTTAGCGGTTGGTGCAGGAGGAGAACATGGCCTACTGTGTCGAATGCGTGGCTTGCTTATCTTGCCAAACTGAAAGCTTGAGGCTTTACCAAAGAAAGTAAAGGACTCACTACACACACTTTTAAGGATGTAGTAAGATGTGCTGATACTTACAGAAGCGATAATGGCCTTTCTCGCCAAGATCAGAACCATCGCCAGAATCATCCAAGTCATACTCATCGTCTTCTTCATTGCCAGTAGGAGGCTCCAAGACACTTAGAGCGTTTCTTTGGAGTTTCACCTCTACACCATTTTTCAACACCTGCCTCAGAATATTTTTAGCTTAAATTATATCTCGACATTTAAATTAAATAATGTAAAACAAATCATACTAAATCATCCCAAACGCAGCATGAGACTTATCTAGAATCAGATAGTTAACGTAAAGCACGAATAGTTGAGAACCGTTCAATCCAAAAGAAGCACGTTGGATTTCATATCGTTACGACATACTGAGATTACTAGGGAAAGATTCGTTTACCAGCCAATGCCAACCACCTAGCCCAACGGCCTTCTTGACTACTCCTTGCAAACCGACCAAGACGCTCTTTGTCCGATTATTACCAGTGACGATAACCTTTGTGTGCCTCGGGAGAATAGCAAGCTCCTCGTCGCCACTCTCCTCTCGGAAAGGGGACAAAACTCGCGAATGAAAAATCCCAGTCTCCAACATATTCAATCGGGATTACAGGGAAAAAAAAGCTACTAACTTCAACACCTTTATCTCAATCAGCTGTAGCCCCCAAAAGCAAAGAAAAGAAAAAAAATTCTCCCAAGCGCGATCAAATCTCAAAGCTTCTACCGTAGTTCAAACACATTGAAACTTCATCCTCACCAGTACGTAAATACTATGTAGGCTGCTTCAGATACGGATGTAAGACTTACTGCCATTATTAAAGCTGCACGACGAAACTTCAACCTCTGCAACAAACCCCCTGACAAGGAAAATTCTATTAGAGTAAATTCACAGAGCAGTTTAAACCATGAAATGAACATCCGCCATTACAACTACAGAAACGAGTCTTAGTTCTACAGATTATTCATTTTAATGTGTATGACATGACGTGTATTGTTTGTGTGTATTTTAATTTTTAAGTATGACGCATTCAACATCTCTCTCTCTCTCTCTCTCTCTCTCTCTCTCTCTCTCTCTCACTCACGGACTCAATCTGATCACATTAAATGAATCAAACTTAGTTAACAAAGAAATAGAAATCTCTCTCTAGTGCACAGACACACAACTCTCACAAAACACACACAATCCCAGATTCTAACAATTTCTATACTGTACTGCCATACAGTCTCAACAGATACCAAGCAGATCAATCAAATTAAAAGAGAATCACATAACGAGAAAACTTGGTACGAAAGCTGAAATGGTTCCAAAAATCGAAGCTCGCCAACTTGGGGAAAAGAGCTGAAAATAAAACCGAAATAAAATGCACATCCACGAAGTAGTACAACGAAGTTAGCATTAGCCATTACCTCCTCGTTGTCGAAAGAGAAAGCGAGTGCGTGATATTTTCTTTCTTTTTGGTTCTGTGAGCTGTGCGTGCGTGAGAGAGAGAGGGAGAAAGAGAAAGTAGTAACTGCAAATGTTGTGTGTAATGGGATTTGGGAGACAACCCGATACTGCTAAATCGCAGTAGACGTGTACGGTCTCCGCAGTTAATTCTTTGTCCATATTCTTACCGGCTGAAACGGTGACCGGTTTCAGCGGCTCGGCTTATTTGCACTGAGCCGCGCTGCGTGTGGGTCATCCTTATCCGCTTGTCAGGATTTATTTCCTACAAAGCGTACCAGAAAACAATAGTAGTAGTACAATAATTAGAGAATTGTAATTGTTCGTTTTTTGGTTAAGCCACAAAGCAATAACAATAGTAGAGTTTAATCAATTTCTATAATTCTTTATTTAGTAGAATGTCTAATCAGTAAGTATTAAGTCTACGTAATAAATGGCCAACACGAAACCTATTTGTATGTCTTCATCTCCGTCGACTGAGCTCATCAAAGGTCACTTTCCTCTCCTTTTTTTCCTTTTACTAATATTCCAATTATATCCTCGACAATAGAACTTTTTTGCGAAAGAATGAAAGGACACCTATAATATTCCGAAAGAATGAAAGGACACGTGTCAACAGCTGTGGGGTTACTTTTTTGCGGGCCAAGTCCAGGCTTAGTTTAGTTATCGGGCCTCGTTCGAAAAATTTGAAAGCCCATCAATGATTTAACTTCTAAGCCATTTTGAGCTTTTCTTTTTTTTGGTTTCCCAGTTTTTTTTCTGGGCGAGTGTGCTTTTTAGTTGCAGTGCAGCAGCAAATTATGATACGAACTTTTATATTGCACCGAAGTCAGGGCTTTCGTTCTGTAGAAAAATGGCATCTTTTGGAGGAGGATGGGAGTTTCCCTATAATGGAATTCATGGTGATTCAAGGTCAAACATGGCTGATGCAATAGACGTGGGACACGCTTTCTTTAGCTTGTTCCAAGAACTTTTATGTTGTCTCAGTTTTCCAGTGATTTGCAGACCTGAATGAATCTCAGCACTTGTTTAATAGCTAGCTTCGAATCGAGTGGAAGGAATTCAAACTGCATAATTAGTTATCATCTTTGATCATCTTCAAGGAACAATGAGAGGAGAAAGAGACTGATTAATATTCCATCAAGATGCAGCAACACCACCACAAAAAACAAGCATAGCATAATCAAGTACAGAGAGTACATACATATCCTCATAATTTACACGCACGAAAAGCAACACATAGGATAGTAGTAGGATACACTTGGGAAGTTCACACAAAAGAGATCGACGGAGAAAACAAGAGAGACGAGGGGCAATTTTTCCTGCTAATCACAATTCAATCAAAGCATATAATCCTCTCTTAAGCTCGGCCGCTCTTGAAAGGAATGGCCCTAATGACAATCTGGTGATACACCGCCGCTAGAGCAGCTCCAATGAACGGACCCACCCAGAAAACCCACTGATTAAGAAGAGTAAACACAAGTCAAGATTTGTCCCATAAACATCGTATGTTTCTTGATTATGTGCATACGAGTACGAAGAGACTTACGTGGTCATCCCAAGCATGATCTTTGTTGTAAATGATGGCCGCACCAAGACTACGGGCGGGGTTGATGCCCGTCCCAGTGATCGGAATGGTCGCCAGGTGGACTAAGAACACGGCGAATCCGATGGGAAGAGGAGCAAGAATCTGAAACACACCTTACGAATTAGAACAATCTTCATCCCCTTTAAAGAAGAACAAGATAATGAAAAGAGAGAAAAAAAAAGCACATACTGGGACATGAGAGTCTCTAGCGCTTCTCTTGGCATCAGTAGCAGAGAAGACAGTGTAGACAAGTACAAACGTGCCGATAATCTCAGCACCAAGGCCAGCGCCCTTGGTGTAACCATGAGCAACCGTGTTCGCACCACCCCCTAACCTTTGGTAAGGACCCACTTGGAAACCCTTGACCACACCAGCGCCACAGATGGCGCCAAGACACTGCATAATCATGTAGAATATGGCTCTTGTAAGAGAGAGCTTCCTTGCAAGGAACAGACCAAAGGTCACCGCTGGGTTGATGTGTCCTCCTATTTCAAGAAGATGCAGCAAAAAAATCGGAACTTTTAAGTCTCCCATAAGGCCATAAGATTACACCATGGAATAGGAGAAAGAAAAGGAAAGCTAACCTGAGATTCCAGCGGTGCAGTACACAAGCGCAAAGATCATACCGCCGAAAGCCCAAGCAATCCCTTGAATGCCCACCGAAGCACACTTGTTGGGTGCTCTGCTAACACCCATCACAGTCAAGATGGTGATGTAAAGAAACAAGAAAGTGGCCACGAACTCGGCGATACCAGCCCTGTAGAAAGACCATGACTTTAGTTCGCCGGGCTCGAACAGTGGAGCCGGCGGAGGCTCTTTGTAGTCTTTGTCCGTTTGAGCCGATGTGCCTATTGGCTGTGTTTCCCTGTACTTGTTGGCTCCGAGCCTAACGTCTTCTTCCCTGTTCTCGGCCATGGCGCTTGGTCACGAAACTTGGATGATTCTATTAATGGAGGAAAGAGAGGAGCTTGTGTAGTGTAGTAGTCTAGGGAGGTGTGATGGAGAGGACAGAGTGTGATGGAGAGTTTTATAGCTGAGCTTATGAGAGGCCCCTTTTTTTTCCGAAAATTACTGAATTATATTTTATTTGTTACTCATAAAATGCAAAACACAAAAAACAAACGTTAAGTGAGCTCCGCAAAGATAATGTAGATTAATATACATGGCCTCAAAGAATAATTAGAGTTTAGACAGAGGATTATGATAAGTTAGGCTCTTAATTATTGGAGGGATGTAATTGAATGAATTAATTCATTTCCTTTAATAAATTACTCGGGAAATAATTTATGTGGAAGTGAGAGGAAAGTGGGCAGAGAGTGTTCTGGAAAAGAAGAGTGAGATGCTGACGTGTTATTTTGTGGTTTGTTCTTACCTTCTTTATCTTTTCATTTTCAACAAAATTCAATTTCTTTTTTTTTGTTTGCTTTTGATAGGTTTGGAGTTTGGACCACATTTTATATTACCTAATCCAATGGAATATTTTGGCAGCTAAGGTTATTAGAACATAACGACAGTGCCAAAATGATTTAAAATATAAAAGTCGGTTGGAGAACTTTAAATATAGTTCTCACGTCACAACTCTATGATTGATCAAGCACTATTAGCATACGACTAAGGCCCACAAAAAAATAAAGGAAATAATAATAACTCTTAAAGTCAAGAATGCCTTACCAATAATGAAATCACAGCCACACAAGCACAAAGTGGCCTTGCGTAAAAATAAAAACTCAATTCACCATAGACTTTAAAACTTAGCCGTTAACATGACCGTTACGGAAAGCGACATTCTCTTCAATCGATGCATAGAATGAGAAGACGAATGCTAATTTATAAAAATATGGTTCAATTTCTTTCACAAGCATATAAGACTATGTTTCCTAGTGACCGGAGAACGGTGTGTAATATAATTAAATAAAATAAATCAAACAAGTAAATATTCCCCATATCCTTCCACAACCTGGTTGGTAGACCAACCTGGTTCACCAACCGGTTGTGCACAGTTTTCAAAATATTTTTGTGGTTTTTATTGATTTTTATGATATTTAATTATCTATTAAAATTTTATTTTAATTTTTTCTCAAAATATATGTTTTTTTCTTCTACAAATAGAGACTAATATTTCTACATTTTGAGTCACAATTTCAAATTATCTATTTCTCTATTACATTCTATAATATATCATAATTCATATTATTTTTCTATCTCCAATAACCAAAGTATCTAAATTTTATATCATATAGTGTAATCTATTTTCAAACATTCAAATACTACTAAAAATAACTATAAAAAAAATATTATGTGCTGGGTTGTTGATAAAGTATGAAAATTGTTGAGGTGTAGGTTGTGAATGTGGATGAGAGAGAAATTAATATTTTATTCTCATGACCCGTTGTGAAGGTCATGGATAAACATAGTCTAAATTTGTAGGTGCAAAATTCATTCATCAATCAAGAAGATGGTCCTTCCACCCTATGATTAATTTCATTTAGCTACATAGTTATTTCAAGCATAAGCTCCGAATCTTTGTAATAAGTATAACCCATCGTATCATTCCATGGTATCATCACAAACATATTTGTATTGTATTAAAAATTTGGCACAACGTATCAAATACAAACATTACAGACAACTCATATCTAACGGATGGTCACATGCAATTTTAAGGCCCACAAACCAACATTCGGCCCCCAGCGCCAACTATGATATGCATAAGCACTATCTCTCAAATCTCAATGATTGATGGCGCATATAAACTTGCTTTATTTTATTTTATGCCTTTACTAAATTTAAAAGAAGAGAAACAATTATCTTTTCTTTCCATTGGGCAACACATATTCGCCATGATTTTATTTTGAGTCGAGAAAATATCCGATAACATTTCGTATTCAATTCCAAAGAACTGTTGCTCAATTGGACAATAGATGGGCTTATGAACCCACCTTTCTATTGTGGCAGGCCCAAATGTTATATGATCCAACATTAATTAAAATGAAGAAAACGGGCGATTTTGAAATTTAAGGGAAGTTTTGGTCCTCCATTGCCACTCCACTCTGAGAAATAGAACAGCCGAGAGGGTTTTGTCGCTTTGGGGCTAGCCATTGCTGTACTGCGTATCTCTGGCGGCGAATGATGTTATTGTATGTGTATCTCAATCTTCGTCGCTGATAAAGATCTTGAAGCCCCAAATGTCCGTTTGAATTTGCGATTCAGTTCCCAGTTGAAAGCAAAAAGATTGAGAGACCAATGTTAAGTCTTTTGTGCAAAAGGCGGCTTTTTGTAGCAGCTTTCACTGGGCAACTTTCTGGTAAGCCTTCGGTGTTTATTGGATTACCAAACTCTTCATCTAGATCTTTGTCATCACTTGTGGGGGGCTCATCGTTGCGTGGAAATGTTAGCCTCACTAAGTCGTATCTGATAGATTCGTGCGGTTTGAACCCAGAATCAGCTAACGATGCAGCCAAGAAAGTAACCCTAAAATTCCCAAAAAATTCAGATTTGGTTCTTGCATTACTAAGAGAACACGGATTTACCGATGCCCAAATCGCCGAGTTTGTTCCTAAATGGCCTGGTATAGTCAACGTAAACCCCGACAAAACTCTGCTGCCGAAGCTCGAATTCTTCGCCTCGATTGGCTTGTCGTCCCTTCACCTTCCAAGGATGCTTTTGATGTCCCCTGGCATGCTTGGACATAGCCTCAAAAGGCGCATAATCCCATTCCACAACTACCTCAAGGAACTGCTGCGTTCAGAAGAGCAAATACTCGCAGTGTACATGCGGTCTGCAAACTACTTGACCGGCGCGTTCAATCGAATGCCTACCAACGTTTCGATCCTTAGAAAGCGCGGCGTGAGCGAATCGAACATCAAGTTCTTGCTTATGCATCGTCCCAGTTCGCTGGCTATGAGGCCCGAAAAGCTGGTGAAGCTAATCGAAAAGGTGGATGGATTGGGAATAAGTGCTTCCAAGCTGATGTATGTCGAGGCAATCGACGTGCTTCACTACACCAGCGAGCTGAACTGGGAACGCAAGAAGCGAGTATACGGAAGGTGGGGTTGGTCTGAATCGGACATACTCAAGGCCTTTACGATCCATCCGGTCTGCATGAGCTTGTCGGAGGAGAAGATAATGTCGACTATGGAGTTTCTCGTGAAGGAGATGAACTATGATCCTCGAGCCATTGCTTCGATGCCCACTGTGCTGTTTTACAATTTGGATAAGAGGATCGTGCCCAGGTGTAGAGTTGTTCAAGTTTTGATGGCAATGGGGCATTTGAAGAGGCGATACAGCATCACTACTTTAGTGTCGATGACTAATCAGAGGTTCAAGGATAAGTTTGTTTCGAAGCACAAGGCAGAAGTTCCTCAGATAATGGATGTATATTCTGGGAAATTGAGTCCCATAGACTTGGGCTTAAGCTCAGGCGAGCTAGCTAGACTAAAGTTGTTGTAGTTCTCTTCAGCAAGTAGTCCTTCTGTTCTTGGTCTTGACATCATAGATGTTAGTTTATATCTAGTTGAAGACAGTTATTGTGTGTTGAATTATGGCGCATGAATATAGGATGTTTCAGAGACATTCAGTTTCGTATTTCTCGAAGCTGCGGAAATTAATTTCGGCAGGCAAGAACTTGGCAAGAAGTCAAGTGTCAAGTTGTCAACCCTTGCAGTTTCATTGACAGTCCTTGTGGCATTTCGTCGAGCAATTTGTCGCCATAATTATGACGATGATAATTGATACATATATAAGATAAAAAGTTGTTTAGAATGCCAATTGCCAATAATAAATTAGTCTTTTTCAAACTTTAGAAAAGGAAGAATAAAGACGGGTCCACTCGATTGCATAGCGGCATTGTACGTACTAAGAAGGGTGAGCAAAAGTTGGTGCCTTTGGATAAAAAAAATTAAAAATCAAAAGTTGGGTTGCAAGCGTGGTTCCCGCAATTGGTAAAATAAATCGCCGTAGGTACGGAGAATATTAATCCTATCCCGATAACTTTTGTACATTTTATCAAATTGAGCGTCCCACAATCAATATAATAACATTAAATATTCTTAAAAGACGTGCCACACCCATACACCTTTCTTCCTCTATACTATTAAAATATTATATTTCTTAAAAACCGAACCCAATCCCAAATGTTCAAAAGATATAGGGACAGAGGAAGTACTACCTCAATTAGTCCCATCAACTTTATCACATAGGATGCTGGTACGCAAATTAAGGTATTATTATTATAATAATATAGTATAATAAAAAGGTAAAAAATATATTTTTACAAGTAAGAATATTTAATATTATTATATTGATTATTTATGATTTTTTTGCTAAATAATGAAAGGTGATAAAATTATTGTGACGCACGAAATGAGAAAATGCGATAAAATTAGCGGGGACGGGTGTACTATTAATTAACATATATATTTCTGCTCCACTGAAAAATAATGTCACTAAAAAGGAAAAGAAAAAAAAAATAATGTCACTGATTATCTATGTTTCTTTCTTGTTTTTGGTCGAAGTGACGTGATGTTGCTGAGGCAGTATAGTCTTTCAGTGACATACGCAATTTTCTTTTCTTTTGTTTTTCTCCTTGGAAAAGAACCCACTCGCTGGCTGTGGCCTCAAAAGCAATTCTTACTGAAGAAGAGAAACTCTTTATATACATCTCCTCCCTCATTAAACCCCATCACAGATCACACACACCATACTCTGAACTGAAAACAGTAAGAAAAGAAAAATATCAATTTATGGGTCGTACGGTTTCAACCTATGAGCTCCGCCGTGAACTGTCCCTCGTCGAAGTCTCAGATTCAAATCAAGCCATCGCCGCCAGCGCGCCGATCGTATCCTCCTACAACGAGCGCATACGGCCACTTTTAGACGTCGTCGACAAGCTCCGCCACCTCAAAATCATGCAAGAAGGCATACAGCTGCCCACCATCGTCGTCGTCGGCGATCAGTCCTCAGGCAAGTCGAGCGTTCTTGAATCCCTCTCAGGCATCACTTTGCCAAGAGGCCAAGGGATTTGCACTAGGGTTCCTCTCATAATGAGGCTTCAGAGCCACAACAGCCCTGAGCCTGACCTATTCTTCGAGTACGGCGGTAAGGTAGTCCACACTGACGAAGAACACATATCTGAGGACATCGTTTCTGCCACCGATGAGATCGCTGGTTCGGGAAAGGAATTTCGAACAACCCCTTGACGTTGATCGTCAGAAAAGCCGGCGTCCCTGACCTTACCATGGTTGACCTGCCCGGGATAACACGCGTCCCTGTTCACGGTCAGCCCGAGGACATCTACGAGCAGATTTCGAGCATCATCATGGAGTACATCACGCCTGAGGAAAGCATAATCTTGAACGTTTTGTCAGCAAGCGTCGACTTCACTACGTGCGAGTCCATTAGGATGTCCCAGCGAGTCGATAAGACCGGCGAGAGGACGCTCGCCGTCGTGACCAAAGCAGACAAGTCGCCGGAGGGTCTGTTCGAGAAGGTCACGGCCGACGACGTCAACATAGGACTGGGCTATGTCTGTGTAAGAAATAGGGTGGGAGAGGAGACGTACGAGGAAGCTAGGAGGGCCGAATCTAAGCTCTTTCAGAGCCATCCACTTCTGAATAAGATCAGCAAGCACGCTGTTGGGATTCCAGTGTTGGCCGAGAGGTTGATGAAGATACAGGCGAGCGCCATCGCCAAGTGTTTGCCTGACATTATAAGGAAGATCAACGACAAGCTGTCTGCTAACGTTGATGAACTGAACAAGATGCCCAAGCATCTAACCTCCATTTCCGAGGCTATGACAGCTCTCATGGACATTCTTGGCTCTGCTAAGGATTCTTTGAGGAAAATCCTCGTTCAGGGAGACTTCGAAGAGTATGCCGATGATCCTCAGATGCACTGCACTGCGAGATTAGCAGAGATGCTGAACAAGTACAAGGACGATCTGCAGGTCAGCAGAGATTCTGTTCAAAACACTAAGGATCCCCAAAGGTTCTTGCTTGATGAGATATCGATTCTGGAGGAAGCAAAAGCGATTGGGCTCCCTAATTTTCTCCCCAGATCAGCATTTCTAACTCTGCTGAAGAGGAGGGTCAGTGGGATTTCCTCGATCCCTAGCGATTTTGTGGAGAATGCGTGGAGCTACGTCGAGAAGGTGCTGACCAGCGTCCTAATGAGGCATTCTGATAACTACCCACAGCTCCTCTCCAGCATGAGGCGCGCCGCTCAGAACCTCGTCGCAGAGAAAAAGCAGCAGTCTTTAGATTGGGTG
This sequence comes from Craterostigma plantagineum, assembly GCA_027422505.1. Lineage (NCBI taxonomy): Eukaryota > Viridiplantae > Streptophyta > Magnoliopsida > Lamiales > Linderniaceae > Craterostigma > Craterostigma plantagineum. Next base: position 30,192,934 of record JAPQWV010000002.1, on the reverse strand, counting down.
AGGGATATTATAGAAATGGAGAAGACGACAGATTACACCTGCGACCAAGAGTACATGTCTTCTTGGAACAGTCTTTATAAAAATATGGTTCAATTTCTTTCACTGTAGGTGCAAAATTCATTCATCAATCGAGAAGATGGAGGCCCTGCCACCCTATGATTAATTTCATTTAGCTACATAGTTATTTCAAGCATAAGCTCCGAATCTTTGTAATAAGTATAACCCATCATATCATTCCCTAGTATCATCACAAATATATTTGTATTAAAAATTTGGCACAACGTATCAAATACAAACATTACAGACAACTCATATCTAACGGATAGTCACATGCAATTTTAAGGCCCACAAACCAACATTCGGCCCCCAGCGCCAACTATGATATGCATAAGCACTATCTCTCAAATCTCAATGATTGATGGCGCATATAAACTTGCTTTATTTTTATTTTATTTTATGCCTTTGCTAAATTTAAAAGAAAAGAAGCAATTATCTTTTCTTTCCATTGGGCAACACATATTCGCAATGATTTTATTTTGAGTCGGGAAAATCTCCGATAACATTTCGTCTTCAACTCCAAAGAACTGTTGCTCAATTGGACAATAGATGGGCTTATGAACCCACCTTTCTATTGTGGGCCGGCCCAAATATTATATGACCCAACATTAATTGAACAGAAGAAAACGGGCGATTTTGTAATTTAAGGAAAGTTTTGGTCCTCCACTGCCACTCCACTCTCAGAAATAGAACAGCCGAGAAGGTTTTGCCGCTTTGGGGCTAGCATTGCTGTACTGCGTATCTCTGGCGGCGAAATGATGTTATTGTATGTGTATCTCAATATTCGTCGCTGATAAAGACCTTGAAGCCCCAAATATCCTTTTGATTTCGCAATTCAGTTCCCAGTTGAAAGCAAAAAGATTGAGAGACCAATGTTAAGTCTTTTGTGCAAAAGGCGGCTTTTTGTAGCAGCTTTCACCGGGCAACTTTCTGGTAAGCCTTCGGTGTTTATTGGATTACCAAACTCTTCATCTTTCTGCTACAGATCTTTGTCATCACTTGTTGGGGGCTCATCGTTGCGTGGAAATGTTAGCCTCACTAAGTCGTATCTGATAGATTCGTGCGGTTTGAACCCAGAATCAGCTAACGATGCAGCCAAGAAAGTAACCCTAAAATTCCCAAAAAATTCAGATTTGGTTCTTGCATTACTAAGAGAACACGGATTTACCGATGCCCAAATCGCCGAGTTTGTTCCTAAATGGCCTGGTATAGTCAACGTAAACCCCGACAAAACTCTGCTGCCGAAGCTCGAATTCTTCGCCTCGATTGGCTTGTCGTCCCTTCACCTTCCAAGGATGCTTTTGATGTCCCCTGGCATGCTTGGACATAGCCTCAAAAGGCGCATAATCCCATTCCACAACTACCTCAAGGAACTGCTGCGTTCAGAAGAGCAAATACTCGCAGTGTACATGCGGTCTGCAAACTACTTGACCGGCGCGTTCAATCGAATGCCTACCAACGTTTCGATCCTTAGAAAGCGCGGCGTGAGCGAATCGAACATCAAGTTCTTGCTTATGCATCGTCCCAGTTCGCTGGCTATGAGGCCCGAAAAGCTGGTGAAGCTAATCGAAAAGGTGGATGGATTGGGAATAAGTGCTTCCAAGCTGATGTATGTCGAGGCAATCGACGTGCTTCACTACACCAGCGAGCTGAACTGGGAACGCAAGAAGCGAGTATACGGAAGGTGGGGTTGGTCTGAATCGGACATACTCAAGGCCTTTACGATCCATCCGGTCTGCATGAGCTTGTCGGAGGAGAAGATAATGTCGACTATGGAGTTTCTCGTGAAGGAGATGAACTATGATCCTCGAGCCATTGCTTCGATGCCCACTGTGCTGTTTTACAATTTGGATAAGAGGATCGTGCCCAGGTGTAGAGTTGTTCAAGTTTTGATGGCAATGGGGCATTTGGAGAGGCGATACAGCATCACTACTTTAGTGTCGATGACTAATCAGAGGTTCAAGGATAAGTTTGTTTCGAAGCACAAGGCAGAAGTTCCTCAGATAATGGATGTATATTCTGGGAAATTGAGTCCCATAGACTTGGGCTTAAGCTCAGGCGAGCTAGCTAGACTAAAGTTGTTGTAGTTCTCTTCAGCAAGTAGTCCTTCTGTTCTTGGTCTTGACATCATAGATGTTAGTTTATATCTAGTTGAAGACAGTTATTGTGTGTTGAATTATGGCGCATGAATATAGGATGTTTCAGAGACATTCAGTTTCGTATTTCTCGAAGCTGCGGAAATTAATTTCGGCAGGCAAGAACTTGGCAAGAAGCAAGTCAAGTGTCAACCCTTGACAGTTTCATTAACAGTCTTCGTGGCATTTCGTCGAGCAATTTGACGCCATAATTATTAAGATGATAAATATATATTATGAAAAGTTGTTTAGAATGCCAAATGACAATAATAAAATAGTCCTTTTTCTTTTAACTTTAGTAAAGGAAGAATAGAGACGGTCACTCGACTAGTCGATTGCATATCGGCATTGTACTAAGAAGGGTGAGCAAAAGTTGGTGACTTTGGATAAAAAAAAATGAAAAATCAAAAGTTGGGGTGAAAGCGTGGCCCGCAATGGGTAAAATCAATCGCCGTTGCTACAGAGGAGAAAGCAGAGAATATTACTAATAACATATATATTTCTGCTCCACTGAAAAATAATGTCTCTAAAAAAGGAAAAAGAAAAACAAAAGAAGAAAAATAATGTCACTGATTCACTATGTTTGTTTCTTGTTTTTCAATTGCGTGAGTCGAAGTGACGTGATGTTGCTGACGCAGTAGTCTTTTCACTGTACGACGTATGCAATTTTGTTTGGGGCAATTTTTCGGGGCAGAAAAAATTAGTTTTAAGCGTCCGATTTCTACGGTACCACTTCATTGTTAGTTTTAAATACTCGATTTCTACGGTACCATTTCATTGTTTCGCAGTACTACTTTATTGTTCTGCAGTACCACTTCATTATTCTATAGTACCAATTTGCAGAATTCAAGCCCTGTCAGGAAAGAAATTAGTTTTAAGGACACGGTTTCTACAGTACCACTTCATTGATTCGTATAACTTCATTGTTCCGCAGTACCACTTCATTGATCTGCTTTACCATAATTTCTGCAACAATGAAGTGGTATTGGCGAACAAATGAAGTGGTACTGCGAAACAATGAAGTGTATCGAATTGGACTCTTAAAATTATATTTTATAATGACAGGGTCTGAATCCGATTTGAAAACCTTAGGAGCCTGAAATGTAATAGACCCTTTTCTTCCTTTTTTCCTTGGAAAAGAACCAACTCGCTGGCTGTGGCCTCAAAAGCAATTCTTACTGAAGAAGAGAAACTCTTTATATACATCTCCTCCCTCATTAAACCTCACACACACCATACTCTGAACTGAAAACAGTAAGAAAAGAAAAATATCAATTATGGGTCGTACGGTTTCAACCTATGAGCTCCGCCGTGAACTGTCCCTCGTCGAAGTCTCAGATTCAAATCAAGCCATCGCCGCCAGCGCGCCGATCGTATCCTCCTACAACGAGCGCATACGGCCACTTTTAGACGTCGTCGACAAGCTCCGCCACCTCAAAATCATGCAAGAAGGCATACAGCTGCCCACCATCGTCGTCGTCGGCGATCAGTCCTCAGGCAAGTCGAGCGTTCTTGAATCCCTCTCAGGCATCACTTTGCCAAGAGGCCAAGGGATTTGCACTAGGGTCCCTCTCATAATGAGGCTTCAGAGCCACAACAGCCCTGAGCCTGACCTATTCTTCGAGTACGGCGGTAAGGTAGTCCACACTGACGAAGAACACATATCTGAGGACATCGTTTCTGCCACCGATGAGATCGCTGGTTCGGGGAAAGGAATTTCGAACAACCCCTTGACGTTGATCGTCAGAAAAGCCGGCGTCCCTGACCTTACCATGGTTGACCTGCCCGGGATAACACGCGTCCCTGTTCACGGTCAGCCCGAGGACATCTACGAGCAGATTTCGAGCATCATCATGGAGCACATCACGCCTGAGGAAAGCATTATCTTGAACGTTTTGTCAGCAAGCGTCGACTTCACTACGTGCGAGTCCATTAGGATGTCCCAGCGAGTCGATAAGACCGGCGAGAGGACGCTCGCCGTCGTGACCAAAGCAGACAAGTCGCCGGAGGGTCTGTTCGAGAAGGTCACGGCCGACGACGTCAACATAGGACTGGGCTATGTCTGTGTAAGAAATAGGGTGGGAGAGGAGACGTACGAGGAAGCTAGGAGGGCCGAATCTAAGCTCTTTCAGAGCCATCCACTTCTGAATAAGATCAGCAAGCACGCTGTTGGGATTCCAGTGTTGGCCGAGAGGTTGATGAAGATACAGGCGAGTGCCATCGCCAAGTGTCTGCCTGACATTATAAGGAAGATCAACGACAAGCTGTCTGCTAACGTTGATGAACTGAACAAGATGCCCAAGCATCTAACCTCCATTTCCGAGGCTATGACAGCTCTCATGGACATTCTTGGCTCTGCTAAGGATTCTTTGAGGAAAATCCTCGTTCAGGGAGACTTCGAAGAGTATGCCGATGATCCTCAGATGCACTGCACTGCGAGATTAGCAGAGATGCTGAACAAGTACAAGGACGATCTGCAGGTCAGCAGAGATTCTGTTCAAAACACTAAGGATCCCAAAGGTTCTTGCTTGATGAGATATCGATTCTGGAGGAAGCAAAAGCGATTGGGCTCCCTAATTTTCTCCCCAGATCAGCATTTCTAACTCTGCTGAAGAGGAGGGTCAGTGGGATTTCCTCGATCCCTAGCGATTTTGTGGAGAATGCGTGGAGCTACGTCGAGAAGGTGCTGACCAGCGTCCTAATGAGGCATTCTGATAACTACCCACAGCTCCTCTCCAGCATGAGGCGCGCCGCTCAGAACCTCGTCGCAGAGAAAAAGCAGCAGTCTTTAGATTGGGTGAGGGATATTATAGAAATGGAGAAGACGACAGATTACACCTGCGACCAAGAGTACATGTCTTCTTGGAACAAGCTAATGTCTAATCAGACCAATCTGATGAATTATATAACGACGTCGGCGTGCACTTCGATGGTTATGGAGGGATTTGGTACAGTACGCATCGATCATCTGCGTTCCCAGAAGGGGTTGGTTCAAGAATCATTTGACGTGAAGATGAGAATGGTGGCCTACTGGGACGTAGTACTGAAGCGAATGGTGGACAACATGGCTCTGCATATGCTGTTCAAGATTCAGAATCTAGTGAACAAAGAAATGCAGGGAGAGATCTTGGAGGAGTTGATCGGCCCGCAGGGGAACGGAATGGAGAGGATGCTCGAGGAACCGCCTTCAGTGGCCGATAAGAGGCAGAAGCTGAAGAAGAGCGTTAAGCTTCTCAAGGAGTCTAAGGATGTCGTTTCACGCATCATGGATAGAGTCGTTACTGCTCACGACTGAGGATTAATTGTGGTATTTCGGCTGTTAAGCTTCTTGTTTGATGCTCGGTGTTAATTGTGGTATTTCTGCTGTATTGTGGTTTGATGTTGTGTAACATGGAAGTAGTCTTTGTGCTTAACTCTGTTAGTTCATTTCATCCTAATGCTAATGATGCCTATCCTAGTAGTGATCATGTCATAATTTCCACTCTCAGTCTCGCCTTGATTGAAGCTGTTTGAACACTCTGCAACTCACTAAGATGATCTTCCACCCACAACTATTACAGAGAAGATAAGCCATGTTATCTACCATTCTCTTCAAACCTAATACCTAATATCTTGACTCTTTTTTAAGTAATGGTATGCAACTCATCCGATTGGATCAAAGCATGCTTTTTTCAGCAGCATTACTAAGCAAAAGCTTCAATGATGATTATTCTCTGCTTCTGTCATATTAATTATAAACCGTTTTTCTTACATGGATTTCCATTAGCTTACTCTGTTCAGATCACACCATACTTGTTCTCGACGTCTCTACTCTTTTTTTTTCTGGTATTGTTGTCCGTGAGTTCGTTGGAAAACATTTCGATATTAGCTTCTACTCAAAAACACATCTTCATAACCTTGAAAAGCCACCGAATTCAACTTGACAACCAGTACCAAAGAAATTCACAAAAACAACGCAAGAAAACACTTACAATCATCGCCAAAAGAACTTAATTAGGGTCCAAACATACCATCAGTAAGCGTCAGAAACAACCCTATCCATGACACGAGCGACGACATCCTTGGACTCCTTGAGCAGACCTATACTGTTCTTCAGCTTCTGCCTCTTGTCTGCAACTGAAGGTGGCTCTTCGAGCATCCTCTCCATCCCATTCCCTTGCGGGCCCATCAGCTCCTCGATAATCTCACTCTGCATATCTCTATTCACAAGGTTCTGAATATTGAACATGAGATGCAAAGCCATGTTATCCACCATTCTCTTCAGCACAATCTCCCAGTAAGCAACCATCCTAATCTTCAGGTCAAAAGCTTCTTGAACTTGGCCCTTCTTATTGCGTAGATGGTTAACGCTCACTTCACCTAACCCCCCAATAGTCAACATAGTATCCCCATTATGGTCATCATCTATCAGAGCCATTAGCGCATCCCTTTGGGACATTAGCTTGTTCCAACAAGAAACGTATCTTGATCGCAGGTGTAGTTCGTGAACTTCTCCATTTCGGTAAGATCCTTAACCCAATCGTAAGACTGCTGCTTCTTCATCGCAATGAGATTACTTGCAGCTCGCCTGATGCCCGAGAGAAGCTGTGGGTAGTTGTCAGAATGTCTCATAAGAACAGGTAAGATAACGTTCTCCACGTAGCTCCATATTCCATCGACGAAATCGGAGGGAATTTGGGAGATGCTGTTGATCCTTCGATTCAGAAGAGTCTGAAAGCAAGACCTGGGAAGAAAATTAGGGAGGGCGATGGATTTAGCCTCCTCTAAAACAGACATCTCCTCGTTCAAGAAAGCGTGCTTGTCATAACCTCTGCTGAGTCGAAGATCGTCTTTGTACTTGTTGAGCATCTCTGCCAATCTAGCCGTGCAGTGCATGTGCAGATCATCGGGGTATTCTTCGAAATCTCCGAGCACGAGGATTTTCCTGAGGGAGTCCTTCGCAGAGCCAAGGATGTCCATAAAAGCTGTAATCGCCTCAGAAACAGATGTAAGATTCTTGGGCATCTTGTTCAGCTCATCGACGTGATTGGACAGCTTCTGATTGATCTTACTGATGATCTGAGGCAGGCACTTAACGATTATACTCGCCTGAATCTTCATTAATCTCTCAGCCAAGACTGGTATCCCAACCATGTACTTGCCTATGCTCCTCAAGAGTGGATGGCTTTCGAAGAGCCTAGCTTCCTCGCTCCTAGCTTCGTCGTAGGTTTCATCGCCGATCCTATTTCTGACACAAACGTAACCTAGGCCAATGTTCACATCATCTGCCGTAACTTTCTCAAGCAAACCCTCGGGCGATCTATCAGCTTTCGTAACTACAGCGAGCGTTCTTTCACCCGTCTTATCCACACGCTGGGACATCCTAATAGACTCGCAGGTGGTGAAATCGACGCTCGCCGACAGAACATTCAAGATGATGCTTTCCTCGGGCGTGATGAACTCCATGATGATGCTGGAAATCTGCTCGTAGATATCCTCGGGCTGACCGTGGACTGGGACACGAGTAATTCCGGGCAGGTCGACCATCGTCAGGTCGGGGACGCCCCTTTTTCTTACAACCAAAGTCAAGGGAACGTTGGAGATTGACTTGCCATTACCGGCGATCTCATCTGTCGCCGAGACAATCTGGTCAGAAATGCTGTCCTCGTCGGTGGGGACGACCTTCCCATTGTACTCGAAGAAGAGCTGAGGGTCTGGGCTGTGGTGATTCTGAAGCCTCATGATTAAGGGAACCCTCGTGCAGATTCCTTGTCCCCTGGGCAGAGTGATGCCGGCGAGGGACTCGAGGACGCTCGACTTGCCTGAAGATTGGTCGCCGACGACGACTATGGTGGGGAGCTGTATGCCTTCTTGCATGACTTTCAGGTTCCGCAGCTTGTCAACTACGTCTAGGAGGGGACGGATTCTTTCGTTGTATGATGTAAGAATCGGCGGCGCACGGACTGAAGCAGTAGTGACGGCGAGGACGTCATCGGCTTGATGATTCTCCTCATGGTGAGAATGGGTGGCGGCGACTATGGACAAGCCATGGGCGTCTACATCGCCGCCGCCGCTGCCTGTAGGATTTGAACGTCCCACGGCTGGAAAGCTGGCTATTTTTTTACCTTGAGATTTTTTGGAGCTGTTTGTACGGCCCATGTTTACTGTATTTTCAGTTGAGACGACGAGTTTGATGATTGAGCATAGTGTGAAGGAAATATATTTATATATGTATATATGGTTTGAAACGATTGAGGTCATCAGGCAGAAAAAATCCACCATTATTGCTGTTGCAGAATATGAAACGCTTGAGGTTCTTACGGAGTTCAATTATCCTGTGCTATTGTGATGTGAGGCTTTTCAAGTTTCGATGTCCCAGATTCAATTCTTGAGTTTACAGAGGAAGGAAGAGACGTCGTTACAGTGCATGCTTGCATTAAATGATGGATTGTTGAGGCTCCACGAAATTATTTACATACTAGATCAGCCATTACCATTTTATTACGTTAGAGCCCACTTAAAAAAAAAAAAAAACAACAACGATATTAGCAAAGTCGTTGTAGTATAGTGGTGAGTATTCCCGCCTGTCACGCGGGTGACCCGGGTTCGATCCCCGGCAACGGCGAGCTTTTTGAATTACTTTTATCTTTCTTTCTTTTTTTTTTTTCAAATGGATAAGTCGTCGCTGTTCTGCTAATAAAAAATCTCTGGCTACACTTTCTCCCCATATTGCAGCTGAACGTGTTTTTTAACCCACTCGAATCAACCATTCCATAAGCTTTCTCTAACTTTCCTTCCTATCTGAACTACAAGTATAATACATAAAATATTCACCCAAACATTCCTCTTAGACACTTCCCACCGTTTCATTTGCATAACATTACGAACAGTAGTAACAAGAAGTATCCAAGGAAGCAAGTTTAATCATCAAAAGAAGAGTTAACTTGTCTGTGGCTTCTAGGCTGACAGACGGAGCCACCATCTTCTCACGTCCACCTCTCCTTTGGAATAAAATCATCACTCGCTGATTCATATAATCATATCCAACATCAGAGCTCTTGGTCTTCTTATCCTTATTCAGAATATCCTTTTATCATCATGGTTGGATTCCCAGAAGGTCGACAAATCAAGTATATAATCGAAAATCACCTCTTTTGACGGGACAATCAATATACTCATGGGACAACTTGTCTTTCATGGGGCAAACAATGTTTTGATAGATCTCCATCGGTCTTTAATATATAAACACGGTTCAATTTTTCATCAAGGAGCAACTTTCATCGGCAAGGCGATCGCTTAAGCAACACTAACCCATTCATCATCAGATAAATCAGATAATAAAGGGTAACTGCGCAAGGGGAGGGGAGGGGAGATGAACCAAAGCAATGCAATTGCAATCGGTATCTATCAACACGCGGGACTTACGGGAAGAATTGATTGCGAACAAGGCAGAGCGTATCCGATTCATATATCTAAGGTTTCTTCCCTCCAAGAACTTATAAGCTGTGCAACTGCAAATGGGGTGTCTGACTTTAGGTACGTGTATATATAGGCGTGGTAAGTGGATATGTATGGTAGATGAAAGTCCAGAAAAACGGATATTTTAGATTTTGTATAGTGAAAATCTTTCAACGTCTATGTTGGACTAAAGATAACGAATGCATGCCAAATATAAAACTGAAATTGGACCGTTATATCAAACCTTCGCCCTTGATAAAATAGAAGACACCATTACAATGATACATAAAAATACAGGTAACAAAAATCAATTTAAATCATCAAAGGGACTGACTGACTTGTGAGTATCATCATCTCTACCAGTATAAACAGTTCTGCTGTAAACGGTGCTAATATTGTATTGTGACACGGAGAAAACTGATCATCTCTGTCGATTGTCTCATACTCTGGCGATGGGCGAAAACGGTGGATTGACCACAAAAGATTGAGGCAAGCCTTGGCCCGTCCTTTTATTATTATGAGCTTTCGAATTCTCTTCCTCAGACAAGGCATCCATCAAGTTCTTGATGATTTCTTCCTCGGGAAATACCCTCAGAGAATCGCTTTCCACCGTTTCTTTGCTTCTGTTCCGCCCCATTAAGGCCGATGTATCTGCAGCAGAGTGTAGAATGGCAATGCAGACGGAGAACGCCTGCAAAGAAGACAGCCGAGCGTGGAAGCTCACTGCGTATTTCCCCTCTTCCATACATCTCATCGCAAACGCCGGTGTATTATCCTTCTTCCCCTGCCCATTACGTAGAAAACGTTAGACACCGAGTGAGATAGACATGCATAGATAGTTCGAATATAACAAACTACCAAAGGAAAGATCTCGGCGGGAATTCGATCATCCATTAGTTTCGAGCCCTCAGAGATGGAAAAGCTCGAATTCCCGAGAATATTGAGAGGACAAGCCATGTCCCAGCCACCACAGTCGCACCCACCGCCTTTCCTCCACCTTTCTAGCAATGGCGAAGGCCCTTTCGTCTCACAGCTCGGCCAGCCATGGCTGCCAGCTGGCAACACGACGTGCATAGTCCCATGGCTCGACTTGTCTGAAAAACCCTCGGCCTGACAAAGCTCGAGCAAGCTAGGGTGGGACCCATCGGTCCTCCGTTCGCTGGCCTTAAATTTCAGGCTCTCTCTTTTTTCTAACGAGACTTCGACGACGATGGCAGCTAATTCTTGAAATGGGTGCAGTTCTGCTGATGGTAGAGGCTGAGCGTCGATCTTCGACTTGATTTCTTGGGAATGGCTGGGATTATCTTCAGGCGAAGTACTTTTACCGCTATCGTATAAGACGAACTCTGTCACCAATCTATCCTCGAGAACTCCAACTCTGTTTGCCTCAGTACGCAGATGGCACGAGACGTTCATCTGTCCAAAAACGGGGAACTCTTTGCGGGTACTATTTTTTCTTCTCCGACGAGGCGAGTGGAGAGTGTATGCTCGACTTGGCCCGTTTTCTAGCTTCCACGTCTTTGCTACGTAAACTTCTTCGGGCGAATTGACAGAAAACTCGAAAGAGGGTAAACCTTGTTCGCTGTCTACCCTGAGGAAACCGTTAAGGTGAGCTGGCGAAGTCTCGAGCGATATCTTCGCGGGCTTTACTGAGGCATCATTCGTCTTACAGACAATATCTTCACGGGCTATGGCAGTTTCCCCGTCGGGGCCAGTTCGGTTCACTAAACTCAATGGGCTCCGGCGAGATTTGCGCTTGACAGATGGGTCGAAGAACGTCTTCTTGGGCATCTTTGGACCAATCGAATTCGAGCTAGAAACATATGAATAAGAAGGTGAACGCTGCAAAGCAAATTTTGCAGACAATGACTTGTGCAAACTGATGGTTTGCTCTCTGTCCCTTGAGGTGTGAGGCGTAAGCACAGATTTAGAGGACGAGGATTCGATTTGCTCCTTACATGAAGAACTCTTACCATCTAAGCTACACAATGAATCAATAATTTCAAGTGAGATCTCAGATACTTTGTCTCTAGATAACTCGATCTTCTTCCTTTCTGATATCTCGAAAGCGTTTATGTTGTTCCTAAGCAAGCTACTAACTTCTTTCGAACTTAGATATTCTGAACCCCTCTTTAGCAATTCAGAGTTATGACTACTTCCCTGCGATCGAACATCTCTGCAAGATGCACTACGATAACGATTAAAACTGATTTCTCGGAAGTCTTGGCTGTGCTTTGGCCGGCGGCAATTGGGTTTTCTATCGGCGACTTTCGGAGGGTTTCGAGGAGAAGGTAGAACAGTTGTCGGACTGCCATCGACAACACAGTACTTGTCGAAGTCTAACTCCATGGGTCTCAAATCTTAGCTGAAAACGGACCAAGACAATCACCTAATGAACATAATTAAATGAGACATTCTTCATAATCACTTGCGCTCGAAGGTAATAAAAGAACAAACTTTCCCACTAAATACCCACTTCAGATCTCAGTCTCACTTAAGTGTAACGAAAGGAAACCCAGCAAAAGGTTATTAAATAAAAAGGAATCATTTTTCCTTCTTCTCTTGTGCTCAAAGGCTTGCCTCCGAAAACCGTTTCCCTCATTCGGATAAAGCTGCGGAGGTCCATCTCTTTGAAGAACGAGTCACATGTTTAGGCGATGAAAATTTGTTACATCAGATTTGTTTTCAAGAAAAGCAGTGTACATGAGTTAAAGGAGAAATAATAATGAAGACAAGGACGAAGGCCCTCCCCCACAGTAAAGTTGAATAATTCTGCAGAAAAAAATAAAGTGAACATGCATTGCATGTCTAATATGATTTCCCTTTTCCTTTTTCTGTCTAGATTTATCTTATTCATTTCGTTTCTCGATTAGTCGAGTCTACCCTACCATACAATCTCGATCAAGTCACATGTACATACTGAGAGCTGCCAAGTCGTCAATAAAAAAAGAAAAAAGAAAGGCAAGCTTCTTTGACTCGTCTTGTGTTGTTTTCCTCAATGTATGTGTTTAGCTATGTGACCATCTTTTGACGTTACTTTCCATACCCTGCTTGTCTCCGAGACCAAAAAGCAACATTACCCTCCTCAAAAGGACTTGTTAATTGTTTCTGATCAATGGTTCTTTTGGGGTTTTTAGTCGTTTCACCTTCGACAACTGCATATTTTATTAGGAGAAAAAGGAATCATTTAATCATTGAATAAAAAAAATCGTTGAATATCGTGTTCAATGTATGGGGAGAATGCTGGTAATAATATATCCATTCAATTCAATTAAACTATTCACTCTCTGTAATAACATCCATTTATGACCCATCTGGCTAAATATTTGGTATCCAAGGACTTAAAAACTCTTTCAACTAAGAGCATTTACGTAATGAGATGTAAAACATGTAATGAATGAAGCGAAATTCACGTGAGAATTTGCTTGTTATTGCTTTTGCCGGCGGCATATTATTATCACCAAATCGTCATCACTTGTCGAGGCTGTCTTCGGAATATGAGAGAAATGCGGTGTATAACCTTTGTTCTGACTTGAAGAAACACACATAAGTCATATGATTTCCTTCCGCTTTGTTACAATTAAGTCGGCGGAGAATGGAAACCATGAGAATCTGGGAATGTTATGCTGTTAAAAGACAAGGCTCATAAAGTTGGAAGAGAACAGCGTCTAAGAAACCATGCTGACTTAGGCCGGGCGGGGAATTCTTGTGCCCAGGAATGGAATGTTGTTGTCCCAGCAACTTCAGACACTTAAACAAATTACGAAGTAGTGCTTCTCTTTTCTTCAAGAATGGAGCCTTCTTTGAGCGCTATCTGCGCCTCGTTCTCTCTTCCCAAAGCAAAAAGAGATGCTGCTTGCAAATAAGAAGCAATGTGCCAAATGGGAGATATAACTTGTGCTTGAACTGCATCGTTGAGAGCTTCTTGAGGCATATCGCTGATGAGATATGATAAGCTTCGGCGGGCATAGACCGTAGGAGAAACCATTGTTCCACCATCAACAAACTGCAGAGAAAACCAAGGCATGAAATCAAATGACATATAGAGAGTTGCCAATTATCACTACATAGAGAGATAACTCTATGAATGGCTCTCTACAGAATTCATGAAAGTCGTCGAAAAAGATGGGCGTAAAAATTCTAACAACCTGTGTGTAGCAGTCGATCGCGGCCCTAAAATCTTTATGTCGAAAAGCTGAATCGCCCTTTTTCTTTGAGTTCAAGGTATCTTGCATTTGGTTTGTCCACAACTGGAATGAAAGCTGAGATAAGGGTAAAAACGATGATTAGAAAAAGATGCACAAAATTCGTATAGAACGGAGCCCTTTTTTTTTCCTCTTTGAACAAACCTCAGTTGCAGCACCCTCATCATCTTTGTATGCAAGCTTTTCTAGTATTTCGTGTATGGCAGTTAAATCCATCCTCAGGCATGCTTCACCAAGGGGCGACAGAGACATGGTATCTCCACCTCGAGGTATTCCCATCAACACATGAGAAGGAACCTGCACATACGAAATGTAAGGAAAAGAAAAAAAAAAGAAACAAATCTCTGAATCAGATATATGTATAGGAAGAAAAACAACCTCGGTCTCCTTCTGAAGAGGAAGCAAGGAAGCCACCAACGATTTCGTATTTGGCCTCTCACGAGGCTCATACTGTAAACATCTCGAAGCAAGGCGTACCAACTCAGTGCCATCGTCCGTGGAAAACTGACCCTCCAAGCAAGAATCGGTTAACATCTGAAGATTACGATCCTTTATCAAATCCAGGGCCTGCACCAAAAAAAAAATGTAAAAATCATTAGGTTCATATAAGCTCATATTTCATGAATGATTCAGAGAACAATACAACCAGAAAAGCAATATCCCAAGAATTCCCAGTAAAATGAGATGACAACACAGACACCAACTTAGCAACTAAACACTTACATGGCTTGGTGGGATGTGTTTCCCACTGAGAAGATCGAGTAAAAGGGTCCCAAAACTGTAAATTACACTTTCGGGGGTAACCCTTCCTAGAAAGATGAAGACAAGGAAATAAAGATTAGCAAACAGATTTAATTCAAAGCAGCTTCCAACATCACCTCATTTTCCATTCTTCATTTATTCGGTAAAAAGCAAAAATTCAATACCTGTCCTTAGGTACTCCGGCGGTGTAAATGCCAAGTTTGTACTGTAGCTTTTTCCATCTCTACTGTTCTTCATCAAACCAAAGCAGGAAAGCCTGGGGTTGCTATCCTGTAAGAATCAGTGACATTGTGTGTGGAGTGACGAATTAGCAGTAGCATATGAAACAAAATACTGTGAACAAGGTTAATTAAGAAAATGAGGGCATTGATTTTTTTACCTCATCGAAGACTACTCTATAGGCATTAAGATCATGATAAAGAGCACGGCCTTTGCTAGTGCAGTAGTCCAATGCTTGTGCAAGAAACAAAGCTACTCTTAACCTCATTGCCCACTTCATGGGCTGTGCTTCCCCTGATATTCAAACAGTAAAGAAATATTAGTTGACTAAAAAGATATAATGAAGTTAGAGGTATAGCAGATATTCATAGTTAGTGGGGAAAGTAGAGATGATTCTTGAGATTTACAGTGAAATAAATGTTTGGCGAGAGTCTCATTGGGCATGAATTCCGCAACAAGCAATCTTTCGTCGCCTTCATAGCAGCAACCAAGCAAATTTGCCAATCTATGGTTACGAAGTTGGCCAACAGCTTTTGCCTCTTCCTATAATTTTTGACAGATCAATCGAAAAGTAAACTGATGAGAAAGTGACCAAATCAGCTCACTGTGATAGCTCAGAAAAAAATTCAGAATACAGTCATGATATAACTGAACTCAGCTCATAAGCAGGATAGTTCTTACCAAGAACTGACGTGAATCGGGCCAAGCAGATCTGTTAAAGCGTTTAACAGCTATCCTCCTTTGATTCTCCAACTTCCCCTTATAAACCACATTTGGAGCTTTTTCTCCATGTTCAGACACAATATTTTCTACTGAAAATCCAGATGTGGCCATACTGAGTTGTTCGATCGAAAATTCGCGAAATGCAGGTATATCACTGAGTTCGCCTTTTTCCTCATTTGCTGTAATAACGAAACACACTTAAATTTCAGACCAAAAACAACCTGATGATGAATGTAGAAGGAAAACACGTAGTACAAACCAGCAGTATTGGATTGGCGAACCGGCCCATTATGCCCTGAGCTAAAACAACACAAGGAAAACTTCGAACAGCGACAACCCATCCCAATTTATCAACTTCGATGCAAACAAGAATCGAAGATTCACACTTTGAGAATGCCCCTGAGTGAGTGGTATATTCGGCTGGTCAGTTAAAAAAAATAACGCAATATTGGAAAAACTCAAGATTATAACATGCTATTACGTGCCCCTGATATAGAAAAGTCAAATCACACTCCTACTGAACATAGATTTGAGCTTCATGAGAATGTGGAAGTACTTATAAATCAAAGGTACGTCGCCCATGGTAAATCAACTCCCGGTTTCCTCTTTATACTGAGAAATTAAATCAAAGTTTACACGCAATGAACAAGCACAATTTGAACACACAAAACGAGTTCAACAGAGATTCAAATCTAGGCCAAGTCTTACGGACCAAAACCACAAAGCTTTCAACTTTATGCAACGTTATGTCAACCTTTTCAGCTTTTTCAAGTCAGCAACTAAACCAAACACAGATAAGATGCACTCGGCTACTAGACAAGTGAACTTTCCAGGTTCCGCAGCTGTAATGTCCAAAAAACACCCCAAAAGCTACCAAGTTCAAAAGGATGACAACCCATAGTCAGATAACCAAACGAGATCAAAAACCCATTTCATCTAACAAGAATCCCAACAGAAACAACAAGTACGAGATTGAGCAGAATACGATGAAGAACGAATAAAAAAATGAAAGCTTTAAAGAGGGTTTCTTACTAAGCTCGAGCTGGTCAAAGCACAAAGCAAAAGTGGTCAATAAATGTTGAACACTCGTGCGTTTGAGTTTCTCAATGTAGCGAAGTGTATAGATAGTAGTGTGGCTCGTCGAGTACTCTCTTTTGAGATCGGGGAAGAGAACAGCTGATTCAAAGGTGTATACGTACAGTCGGATTTTATCATATAATAAACACGTGTAAATATTAATTTACATAACATACAAATTTAATGATATTAAAGGTTCTCATTCTCATTCTCAACTAGTATGTAGTGAACTTGATGTGTGCGACAGTGTTCGTTCATATTTAATGCGGATATATAGATATATTATGAATGTTGCGAAGGTTTTCCTAAATCTTTTTTTCCCCAATTTCCACCGACATGAATTGTTGTGTTCATTTATTTTTTATTTCTGTGGTTACAGATATTCCAGCATGATTAGTATTCATTGTTGATAATTTATCATTCGAGCCATTATTTTTTATTTGTATACTTTTCTTTTCCCGCATATAGTTCATAAATGTAGAATAATTGTAAATGGTAAATTTATTTGGCGATTTACCAGAAAAATACACATTTATATAAAAAGTTCGCAAGTCAGATCCCTATCAGGTTTTTTTATATGCAGGTACCTGTCAGAATAAAATTTTTGCAGGTACCCGTTCCGCCGCAAGTACGTCATAGAACACATTTACGTACCATATAGAAACATATTGTAGTACGTTATACAGTAAGAAAATGGTACATCATACTAAACATTAAGGTACCATATAGACCGTATATCGGTACCATATGTGGGTACCATATATACACGTGATATGATACTTAATACATATACAGAAATGTACGTCAAGACTGGAAAAATGATACGCACAATCGAACAAATTTTTCTGACATGGGGTCTGACTTGCAAATTTTTTATATAATGAGTATTTTTCTGTAGATTACCGATGATTTTGTACTATGTAAGATTTGCAATATATATAAATATATCTTCTGCCTGGAATTTAAGGAACCCGCAAGGCAAAATTGGGTTCTTGTAATTGGGCCTTATTTTGTTAGGCACATTGATATAAAGGTAGACCAATTGGCCCAATACTATGTTGCGAACAAAAAGAAGGAGAAACAAAAAAGAGGAGTTTTGAATTGATTATTGGGGGAGTACATCCTTTCCCCATGAAGAGTACACAGACAAAAAACCTTGAAGCAAAGGCTAAAAAACTGGTAGACATCTATGATACCAAAAGATAGAAAGAGAAAAGAAATATGTACTAGGTTAAATTGCAATCGCCTAAGATTGAGTACAAAGATGAAGTTAAGGCTACAAATTTTGCTGCAGCTTCTTTCTTGATAAGGACCAGTTGGTCTTGTAGGTGACCCAGCTGTACTCCAATGGTTGTAATCTCATCAGTAAGTCTTCATCATCATAGTCAGAATCCTCACAAATGCGTTTCTTGACCATAACAACCATTAATTTATAGGTTGTCTGTCGTTGATTGTCAACGTAGCGAAAAAAGCTACTTCTCTTCCTTTAATTCAAAAGATACCTCACTCATTGAACTTCTGTCTTCACTCTCCTTCCCTCTTCTCTCGTGCTACCTTTTCTCACTTTCCCCATAGTTCAATCTAGGGATTTATTTCCCTTTTGTTTTCTTCTTACCTTCATCCCTTTTTTAGCATGGATGTTTGTTGAGTCAAAGCGTAGATGGACGATAGTTGAACTTCACTTAAGGAATTATGGGTAGCTGAAGATGAGCTACATTTTCAAGAAGCTTTAGTTTTGTTGCAGTTGGCTCTTGAGTCTCAATCAAGTTTGAACCTTTCTGTACTCCCTTTCCTTATTTTATTATTTTCGGTCGGCTCAAGACCGCCATTTTTGCAGCTCCCTCAAATTTCTGTAAAAACCCGCGTTAAATCCTCGTTCAAAATCCAACCTTTTTTTGCAGCCTCTCTTGTTTCCTTAATCGTCCGTTGTGGGTTTGAGTCCCACTTCCATTTTTGGTTAGAATGAACACTAGGGTATGAATAATCAGATTTGAAGGAAGTGTCTCTGTTTTCCTGGAAATTAATTAACAAAAGGACTGGAGAATTGAGCTTGAATTTTAGCTGGTAATGCATGGAGGCATGTCATTACCAGGTTATTACTTCAACAGAAGTGGAATATTCGGACCAAGCAACGTCAGCAGCCCAACTCTCCACGCCGCAGGTGGTAGTTCTTCTTCCACAACCACACGACCTATTTTCAGACCACTTTCGAATCCCAACACTATTCCTTGTACTCACGTATCCAATGCTAGTAGGATCAGCGGTGGTAGTTTTATAACCAATGGCCCATCATTCCAATTCGAGGATCCTTCGCCTAACTACCCTCATGCCGTGAACTCTGCTACTGTGGCTAGCCATAGCGGTGGTGGTGGTGCATCAAAGAGCGGCGAGGCGTCGAAAAAAAAGAGAGGTAGGCCTAGGAAATACGGACCTGAAGGCACTAATGTGGCTCTAGGGTTATCTCCTCTGCCACCACAACGGAAAGTGGCGGCTGAGTCAACTAGCTCCGGCGAGAAGGCAAGGAGGGGTCGGCCGCCTGGCACTGGATGGAAGCAAAAGCTGGCTCCTCTTGGTTGGTACCCTTTTCTTTATGTGATCTTTTACTCTTGAATTTGCCTCAATTTTCCGTAGTTTCTAAATTCGTTGGATAATCTCTGATCAGGTGAATGGATGAACAGCTCGGCTGGACTAGCCTTTTCCCCACATGTTTTGTATGCTGGCGTTGGAGAGGTATCATTCATAGTTGAGTTTCAAGTATTACTTCCTGCAATTCTGCTCTTTTTAAGCTTTTGAAAGAGATGTAATTGGCCCGTGTCTGACAGGATATTGCAGAAAAAATACTTGCTTTTGCTCAGCAGAGGCCAAGAGATCTATGCATCATGTCAGCTAATGGTTCCATCTCTTCAATCACACTACGCCAGCCCACAAATTCTAGCGAACCAGTCACATTTGAGGTATATTTGTATCAGAACTTTAAATGATGGAAATGCCTATCAAAAGCAAGTATTTTTTCTAGCGAACCAGTCACATTTGAGGTATATTTGTATCAGAACTTCAAATGATGGAAATGCCTATTACATGCATAACGATTCCTTAAGCAGGGTCGTTTCGAGATACTAAGCTTGTCTGGTTCTTACTTGGTCTCCAAAAACGACGGTCCTGGCAATCGAAGTGGTGGTATAAGCATATCTATATGTAGTCATGATGATAATTGGAGGATCAATAGGTGGAAGGCTCATCACAGCAAGCCCAGTGCAAGTAATAATTTTATACTCCGAAATTGATCCATTTCCTTTTTTTTTTTTCTTGAATCGAATTCAGTCATTGTGACGACCATATCCATAGGTGATTGCTTGTAGCTTTGTGCATGGCAATGATACTAAGGAAAAACGCAAAACTGATGAGTCTGCAACAATCGAAGGAACTTATGCAAAGGCAGTCGACCAATCAGTTCAGCAGAATCTGAGTATGACTCGTCTGAATCTTACAGCCTCGAATCCTAATTCTGGAACGAGCACTTGGCTTTCGAATGCCCAGGCGGACATTGACTTGGCGCGGTAATAGTTATGCTGTTTCTTTCTTTATAAGTAGGAGCAAATGGTAGTAGATTTTTATGAGTTGGTGGAGATATCTTTCTTGAAAATATTTCATGTTGTTTGTATTAACGAGAAACGTGATTCGAGCTGCGTAAACGTTAGACCTTGTTCTTCCTTATGCTTTTTGTAATCATCTTGGATAATAAGAAATTGACATGGACATATATAACAAGTAATTTTACGGCGAGAGAGCCTCACACATCAAGCATCATTCATTCACTACCACTTACATCAACACCTTATTATCATAACTGCATCCTTAGCAGGATTATTGTTTTAAAAGCCCAGACAAGTTATGCTTTTTCGAGCAGTTTCTTGATATCCTTCTGCAAAGAGAAAACGATGATAGTGAATTTTGGCACATAAGCCTATTTGCTAGTAATAGTTAGTACATACCTCAAAGCTCAGAGGAGAAGTAGTGGGAGCGTAGCGGTCGACTACACGGCCCTCTTTATCAGCAAGAAACTTGGCAAAGTTCCACTTAATGTTGTCCCCAAAGAGGCTGCCTTTCGCCGACTTCACATACTTGTATATCGGAGCAGCATTGGGACCGTTAACCTCAACCTGAAAATCACACATTTCATGATGAGAAAGACAATATTAAAGTTTAACAGTTGGTCGATACTTTGATTGCTAACAGATCTTCACCTTATCGAATATAGGATACTCAGCCTTAAATCGAGTGCATGCAAACTGATGAATCTCTTCGTTGGTGCCGGGCTCCTGCGAGCCAAACTGATTGCAAGGAAATGCAAGAATCTCAAGTCCTGGGCAAAAGAATGACAGATTGAAGCCCACGAACAAGAACAGTGAATAGGAAGACATCATTCATTGTGTTGTATCATCGTACGTACCTTGATCCTTGTATTTACTGTACAATTGAGTCAACTGGGTATAGTTTGAATCAGCCAGGCCACTGCAAATTATTCGGCAAAAGTCACGATCTTGCTAAAGGGGCTTTAACTAGCTGTGAAGAGTTACTGAGTAAATCAACAAACTTACCACTCAGACGCAACATTGACGAGTAAGAGGACCTTGCCCTTGTATTGGCTGAGACTGACGTCGTTTCCCTTCGCATCCTGGGAAAATAATCTCCAAATTTTCTCAGATGCACCACAGTTTTACCGCAGCGATCCCTCCAAAATATACGCTAGTTACCTTTACGGTGAAATCGTAGATTGACTGAGGCTCCTTGGATTGACTGGCCATGTCTTTTGAGCTGCCCACAAACCACAAATATGAGAACTATCTTCAATTAATCGAATCATACAGCGACAAAAGCACAGCAAATATCGATTCTTTATGAAAAACAGCAGAGAAAAAAATTGAAAATCTTGACAAGAATTACCAGCAATTGTATATTAGGATAGGAGTACAGGTCGGTGATATGTATGATATGGGTTGTACGTATAAATGTCTATGCGTATATATAGATTTGTCCACGCCGAGTACCTCACGTCTCAACTCGCTTTTGATGCCTCTAAAACTTACACGTATGCATACATACAGGTACAGCACACCACGATTCCCCTATTGCTGGCAGCAAGAGAAAAGGAAATAGAATTTAAAAAAAGAAAAAAAGGAATAGATTATTGCTTAACGTGGCGGGCCGGGTATGGGTCGGGTCGCCCCGTCCTATTGAGGAAGCCTAGCCTATACCAACCCAACCATTAGTTGTTGAATATTGTGGGTACTTCACTAACAGAGACTTAAATATCTTATCTTTACGTTTGATTCGCTATCAATGTGAGGTCATGTAGCAGGCCAGTGAAAAAGTCCACGATCTTGCAACATACAGAGTAGGTAGAGCATCAAATACTGTAATAAAAGCATATCATTGATTTCTTCTTCACAGCCACAATCTACGACAAGACGAGTTGAGCTCTGTGATCGTCTCGTTTCTGCGTGAAGAAAGAAAGATGGAATTGAAAGTTTACGTTGATCGCATGTCTCAGCCCTCGCGTGCGATTCTGATTTTCTGCAAGTAAGGTTCCCTGTTTTTCTCTTCATTGATCATTCTCTCTGTTTCCTTTTTTTCTTGGGGAGATATTCACTTTATGTGCGTGCTTCTGTGTGCTGTTGAAGGGCGAATGGAATAGAATTCGAGGAGGTTAAGATTGAGATTGCAAAGATGCAGAACAGATCCCCTGAGTTTGCAGGTAACAGTGATCCACAGTTATTGGCAAGATGGGGTTTTTTTTTTTTCTTTCTAAAGGATGTAATATGAGGCTTGCAAGACTGGTTCTTACCAATTGGGCCATCTCTTACTTCCTCAGCGATCAATCCTATGAAACAAGTTCCTGCAATTGTTCATGGCGATTTCATGCTTTTCGAGAGGTGCCCTTAAAAATCATATCTTGACAGAAAAGAGATTGAGATCTCCATTCTTGGCTACGCTAATTTCTTTGTGTTGTTCCTCAGCCACGCCATTCTCATTTATCTAGCTTCTGCATTTCCTGGAGTTGCAGATCACTGGTAGATTATTTAGCATGTCATGTTTTATTTGATGTTCCCATTTATTACAACCTTAGTCTGAAAATAAATACTCCGTGTTTTGTACAGGTATCCTTCTGATGTGCGCAAAAGAGCTAAAGTCCACTCGGTCCTCGACTGGCACCACACGAATCTACGCCGTGCTTCTGGTAAAAATTCATCTCGGCATCATCATAGCTAGCTAACCACTCCCTTGATTGACTTTTACCTATTAAAAAGGCTTTCTTGCAACCTTTGATCTCAGTTGGGTATAACTACAATAGTACGATAGCAATAGCTTTCGGACAGCCGTTGAATCCAAAGTTAGCACAAGAGAACGAAAAGCATCTCTCAAAAGCATTCGAAACGATCGAGTCCTTTTGGCTCGGCGATGGTCCTTTTCTCCTTGGAAATAAAGAACCCACCATCGCTGACCTAGCCTTAGTCTGTGAAGTCATGCAGATTCATGTAGGAATTGCTTCTCTGATTCCATCATGTTTTCTCCGATAAAGCCCAGACACCAAGTTCTATTTTTTTTTCCCAGGTTGCCGAAGATGAAGACCGTGGACGCATTTTAGGCCCATTCAAGAGGATTTTGCAGTGGATCGAGGATGTCAAAAAGGCGACCGCACCACATTTCGATGAAATTCACGCGGTCATGCCAGTTGTTAAGGAAAAGCTGAAGCAACTGAAGATACAAGCCAGCAAGTAATGAATCACAAGATTTTAACGAATTGGAAGTTTGTTTAATGTTTGTCAAAACCTTATTACATGGTTGGATGATATGTATGTTCCATCAGCTACGCTCTTGGTTATCTGTTATGCACTCTCTGTTCGATGTAGAGATGAAGAAGTCTCGGTTGCTCTTTACTCTAACGCCCAGGAATTTGCTATTTTCTAAAAAGAAAAGAGGAAAAGAGAAAAAAAGGGTAATCTTTTAAGAAAAAAAATTAACAATTATGGCCAATGAACGACCAAAGGCAAGAATCTACCAAACCTAACATAGTCCAACCATGTCCTAACCAAAGGGAGGACGGACAGCTCAACTTTTTCTTAATCTTGTCTTTTCAAAAAACTGCTTCAAGCTTCACTCTTACACACAGTGTCTATAGGTATTAGGTAGGTAGGAGTCTCACAGTTCTGCATCGAAAAGCTTAGATTTTTCTGCAATACGGCCCAGACCAAGAATTCAAGTTAATGAAACTTTTGACCAGCTCCTGTTGAATTCTAACACATGGATTTCAGTGATTTTTCATTTTTTTGGCTTCTCCATTAGGATTATTATGTTGTTATTATAGCTGCCTGATTTTCACCATTTTTAATTGAAATTAGTCGATTGCTCCTAATCAAAAGCGATGGTTTCATGCGATAGATGGAATATGCAGCTGACATCGATTCGATAAGAGAAGCTCGAGAGAGAATCGCCTCGTACGCTAATAAAACCCCAGTCTTGTCCTCAGAAACTCTGAACTCCATAGCTGGAAGGAAGCTCTACTTCAAATGCGAATGCTTCCAAAAAGGGTGAGATATTAATCAGCTTTGAATTTTTCGTGAAAAAGTTGCAAATTGAGGACCTTTTTCGCCTGTTGATTTTTTTTCAGCGGAGCTTTCAAGTTTCGAGGGGCTTGCAATACCATATTTTCGCTTACGGAAGAAGAGGCGGCTCGAGGGGTCGTAACACATAGCAGGTGATTTCATTCAATAATTCCAACCCAATAAGTATATTTCTCTATTTTCGAATCATATGACATCATAATTCCTACTCGTTTGAACTTAGCGGAAATCATGCGGCTGCTGTCTCTTTGGCTTCGAAGCTGCGAGGGATAAGCGCTCGTATAGTCATACCTAAGAACGCGCCGAAATGCAAAGTCGAAAATGTGATTCGTTATGGCGCTCAAATCGTATGGAGTGAGCCCTCGGTGAAGTCCAGGGAAGAGATTTGCTCTCGGGTCTTGCGAGAAACCAATGGTGTACTAATCCATCCTTACAACGATGGTCGAATCATGAGGTAGATAGATAGATAGATACCTGGGATTTTGGATTATGTTTTAGTGCTTGTAAGAATTAGTTAAAGGATCATTTCTCCTACATAAGTTTGAAGTCTTTCGATGTTATTGCTACCGTTTTAGTGGGACGGGGACGATATCTCTGGAATTCTTGGAGCAGATACCTAATCTCGACACGATAATAGTTCCAATAAGTGGTATCGAAAATTCTTAAAAATGTCATTCGCTCTCTGCCCATCACTTTTCGCTGGGCGTATTTAATAAATTCTTGAATATATTTTAGGAGGCGGATTGATTTCTGGGGTGGCAATAGCAGCCAAGTCCATCAACCCGAAAATACGAATCTTAGCTGCAGAGCCAAAAGGAGCAGACGATGCCTATCAATCCAAGAAAGTTGGCTCCATCGTAACTTTACCAGAAACTAGGACCATTTGCGACGGTCTTCGAGCTTTTCTTGGCGATTTAACATGGTGAGGAAAGGCAGAGATACTACTTAATGGAATTTTCTTCTTTTTCTTTTTCTAATGGATTATACTGCAGGCCTGTGGTTCGAGATTTGGTGGATGATGTCATCGTCGTAGAGGATAAAGAGGTCGTAGAAGCTATGAGGCTTTGCTATGAGATTTTGAAAGTGGCGGTCGAGCCCAGCGCAGCCATTGGCCTCGCCCTCGTTCTATCTGACGAGTTTAAGAACGGTTCGAAATGGAAAGATTGCAGAAATATCGGCATTATACTCTCGGGAGGTAACGTTGACTTGGATGTGCTGTGGAAACACTTGCATGCGATGGAATAATAGGATTCTGTATATGATTCAAACTCCATTTTTTTGTCTGGGATTTTGTCTTGGTTTGTATTTGCTGTTGCATCGATGAAAACTTTTTATTACCTAAAGGCTAAAGCCAAAAAAGAGGACATTTTTGGTTAAAGAATTACATTAATGTCCGAACTTGCCTCCCACTAAATTCCATGTTGTATTGACAAATAAGTAACTACGTGCAAGCAAGAAAGTAAAACTCAAAGAGAGCATAAACTAATAGTAGAATACAGCTGAAGACAGAGCTTGAAAGATCTCCCATCCATGGCGTCCATAAACCTATTTTCCATTGTCCATTAAATGGTAAAAATTTTCGACTTAATTAGCGCACCCGAGAATCTACCCCGCATCTCGACATCATGGT
This sequence comes from Craterostigma plantagineum, assembly GCA_027422505.1. Taxonomy (NCBI): domain Eukaryota; kingdom Viridiplantae; phylum Streptophyta; class Magnoliopsida; order Lamiales; family Linderniaceae; genus Craterostigma; species Craterostigma plantagineum. Next base: position 30,167,067 of record JAPQWV010000002.1, on the reverse strand, counting down.
ATGTCAATTTATACCCCTCTGATTACTTCCATTGAGATTATTCCACAGATGCTTTTGAGACGATGATATAACTTTTATTTTGCAGGCGAATTCTTCATCTGGTATGTCCGTGGACGACGAGTGCAAATTGAGATTCATGGAGCTGAAAGCAAAGAGAAGCTATCGCTACATAGTTTTCAAGATCGAGGAAAAACTTCAGAGAGTCGTGGTCGAAAAGATCGGCCAACCAAACGAGACCTACGACGACTTCTCCGCCAACCTCCCCCACGACAAGTGTCGCTACGCGGTCTACGACTTTGATTTCACCACCGAAGAACATTGCCATAAGAGCAAAATATTCTTCATCGCATGGTAACGATATCTAATCCTAAGTTACTAATATATCCGTTCGTTAGATTCTTTAACGAGTTTTAGTGTATATAAACGCAGGTCGCCGGATACGTCAAAGATAAGGAGCAAGATGGTTTACGCGAGCTCGAAAGATAGGTTCAAGAGAGAACTCGACGGGATTCATGTCGAGCTACAGGCGACTGACCCGAGCGAGATGGGGCTCGATGTTATTAAGTCTCGCGCATTTTGATTTATATATATATATTCTGGATATTCACATTCTTTGTTTCGGCGCTCTATATTATATGTTGTTTTGCCTATATGTACGTATAATATTGTTATGAGGCGGTGGTCGAATTCTTGAGGTTCCTCAGTTTCATTACGAGCTGCTGTCGTTCGCCCTCGACCTCGGCGAACATGAGGCTAATCTCCAAATATCTCGCTTGCATCTCCTTCAGTTCGTCTTCCATCGATTCGTTCCTTTCCTTGAGCGCTTTGAGTTCTTGGACGTCGAGCATCTCTTCTAATTCTTCGACTTTTCTGCGAAGCTCCTTCTCCCTCTCCAAAAATTTACTGGTCGAAGTTTCGAGGTCGATCTCCTTTTGCTGCATTTGATCCTGGAGTTACGGAAGATTTTGGGTTTATATCGTTTAAAACGATCGTAGTGATAAAAAATTTCGTCGTTTCATATCTACCTCGAGCAGCTTGATTTTGTCCTTAAGGTTCGTAATTAGCTCTTTCGACCCTCCGCGGGGATGAGCCTTGCTAGTCGTTCCTCGGCCGTTTTCCCTTACCTTCTTCTCCAATACGTTGATCGAATCTTCCTTCTTCTTCAGATCGCTCTTCAATGCAGAAACTTGTTTCGTTAACTTACCCTTCTCCAACTCGTGCTCTGACGTAGAACGCGTTAGCTCTGTCCTGAGATTTTCGACCATGTCACCTTCATCTTGGAGAAGAAGCTTCATCTCATCCAATTCGTCCTTCAATTCTTCATTTTCGATCTTGGCGGACGAAACTTTATCCTCAAGCTCGATTCTTTCATCGTTGCTCTGCTTCACGAGCATTTCCATTTCCTTAATCGATGTCTCCATCTCTTTCCGAGCAGCAGAGTGCGCTTCGATCTCATGCTTGAGCTCGTCGATTTCATCCGTAAGGACCCTTTCCCTCTCCTCGGCGTGCTGCTTCTGATTAACAAGTTCTTCCTCTCTCCTTTTAATCTCAAACTCCATTTCTTCTAACTGATTCGCCAAAGCTCTTACCCTACCAGAAAGCTGATTTATTCTCACCTCGTACTTAGAGTCCTTCGGCGAGTCGTCCTGAGAAGCTTTAGCAGACAATTTTTCGTTGGCTTCAAATGCAGACATCACGAGAATCGTAAGCCTATCTAACTCTTCTTCAATTCCTTCGACAGTTTTAGCATTATGCAATTTAATTCGCCCCAGCATTTCCTCAGCTTTCTCAGCTCGCTGTTCTTGCTCAACTTTGGACATTGTAACAGATTCAAGATCAGCTTCAAACGCCAGAGACTGCTTTTTCAATTCGTCCTCTAATTTCTTGATCTCTGCTTCGAGCCCACTTATTGTCTCTGCTGATTCGTAAGATCCCTTCGATCGGAATTCTAATTCCTTCTCAACGTCACGAGAAATACCATGATTTGCTTGCTTCGTGGTTTCGTAATCGAGGGCAAGCTGCTCCATTCGCAGCACAAGCTCGTCTTTATCTCGTTTATACACTTCGATTTCGCTTCGTAAGTCCACGACTTGTTGTTCGAGAACAAAGGCCTCCTTCGAAACCACCTTTCTCTGTTCTAACATCTCTTCAAGTTCCCTTACGGCAAGAATCAGTTCGGAGTTTGCTTCCCTTGTTTTCTGAAGCTGAATCCTAAGATTCGTACTGATATCTTTCTCGTGGTTTAGTTCTTGTCTGAGCTCTTCAACGAACGCAAGATGATCTCCACGACTTCTCTCGCACTGTCCTTCCAATGCATCTCTCTCCTCTTTCAGACGAGCGACTTCTCTGCGTAGGCTTTGGCCCTTTACGCTCTCCTCCGCTAATTGTCGCCTAAGATCGTAGAGTTCGACTTCCCATGTCTCTGATTGCCTTGAAACGGTGTCGGAATCGTACTTTAGCTTCTCAAAAGCAGTTTCTGAGTCTCGATTCTGCTTTGGATGGAGTTCGAGCATCGAATTTGAATCTCCGAGACAAGGTAGCACTTCATTGACAGAAGCAGCACTGTCTGAACTTGATAGGGTAATATCTGATCTACTTGATGAACCTCTATGGCTTCTGCTCAGCTCGGAGTTCTTCTTATTACACGCCATGTCCTGGTAAAAAAAAAAAGATAAAAAACAACGATAGCTGATGACTGAATCGGGCTACAAGTATAACACTGAAATCTAACTGTGACAGCAATCGTAAAAGGTAAGGAAAGATTACGACGATCGAGTCGTTTTTGGCCGTTATTTCTCCGTGCGATCTCAAGCTGTGATCTTTTTGATTTAGCATGAAGTTATCACTTTCTTCCACCTTTCTGTAATAACAAGCAGGCAAACCGATAAAAAAAATGACATCTTTCCATTTTAATGCATGGCATGAACATCGTTATCGAGCTACCTACCTCCTATCATTAGACTCATGTATCCTTTGAATCAAAACCTGAAAAGAATCGAATTAACATTTTCATTTCCATCCGGCAAGAATAAAAACTGCAGAGAAATGAAGGGGTCGACTTACGTGAAGAACTGCCTGCATCCTCGAATTCTTGAGGGGAAGGGACGCCAGCGAGGTGCCTGGGGCCTCGGCATAGGTTGAGAAATCGAGAGAAGCTTCGCCGATAAATCCAGATTTTGACGTGCCCTGAAATCATTTATGTTTCGCATACGAAGAATAAGAAGGGGTATAATTTGTTTGTAATGTCGTCTGATCAGTACATTTCCAACGACGAAGTTGTACATCTTCTCTTGGATTTTCCCCGATTTGGGCTCACGGGTGAATGTTACGGTTTCGTAGAGAGGAGCTTCCCAGTGACAAGCGCCGTCTCGGACTTGAGCTTTGTCCGATTTTAAGGTGGGCTTATTGGTGGTATCAGATGGAACTATGAAGATCATCAATGGCTCATCACTAGCTAGCTGGGTAACCTTATACAAGTAGTGCAGTGAGCAGTCTATGGTTGTCAGTTAGTTATATATGATGCCATATGGAAGTGATTTCTAGATTACATCATAAGAAGAAAAATCGTATAATCTTTATACTGCAACAACCGAAAAAAAAAGAATGAAATTATTACCTGAGAAGCATGAAACTGCAGCTTGAAGACAACCTTTAGCTTGTTCTTATCCGCGGTACTCCTCCACCGCACTGACTTGAACATTGTATTGTACTGTCAACTAAATTAAAGAAAAAGACGGAGTTGCACAGGCGGCGAGTGGCCGGAGAATCGGCAACCACCGCCGGAAATCCACCGAGAAAATGCCTCAAGAGACAAACTTTCCAGTGCTCACTTCGGAACTGAAGCTCTACGCGTAAAGCTTACAAACATGACAGAGGTCTCGCAATTTCTCGAGTATTGCAAGACATTGGCTTGGGTAGAGTTGAAGTAATCGGTGGTATATCGTTTCAAAGCCAATTATCTACACAATACTGAGAAAATCAGATAAAAATGGCAATGGCGCACCTCTCTCTCTCTCGACTGAGAAGTGGCACAACGATCACTCCGATTAATACCTACTGCAAAGACAATGGGTAAAAAAATAAAACAACCGAAATTACATTCACCTTGGGAAATTGATATTGATAGTTCGACTATATGCCAAATCAAATACAAATGGATAATAATATCATACTCTGTTTCAACAATATATATATATATATAATATATATATATATCAAATATTTTTTAGGCCCTAGATATATATATGTATATTTAGATTAAGGGATGATGATGAGACTTACCCTAGTAGGTATAAAAAGCTTGCTTCATTTGGCTTAACACTCATCAACCATAAATTGATTTTTCCGATAACGGCATTAATGTAGTAAAAAGAAGGGCAATTTTCGTTCAGGTCCTGACAGAAGGGGCAATTTTCGTTCAGTCCTCTATCAGGGCCTGAATTTAGAATTTAGGTCCTGTTAGTAAAAAAAATTAGTTTTAAGGATCCGATTTGTTCTGCAATACTTCATCGTTCTGCAGTAACACTTTTTTCGTTCTCGAGGTATCCCCACACAGTCCGATATGGGCTAACCGCCACACACTCTAGAGGCGGGATTAATCCCCCATGGAGACTTCTAAATTCATGTGGGAGGTAGGGTTCGAACCCCTATCCTCCTAATCACATGACTTTAAGTGCCTCAGTTTGGCCACTAGAGCCAAGCCTAATTGACTTCTGCAGTGACACTTCATTGTTCTGAAATGACACAAACTCATCCGACTACAGTTCATATACACTTTATAACACTTGTGTAATTTAGGTTCTTATCTCTAAAAATTGGGTCGTCCTTTAAATAAAATTTTTCCCGACAGGGCATGAACCCATTTTAAAACATATTTGGGACCTGTTTTGTAATATACCCTAAAAAATAAATAGAATCCAAGTGGGCATAGGTTCAGAAGCTAGGGTTCCGTGGAATTTGAAAGTTAATAATCTTGGCTTTAAAGATTGTTCATCTCAGGCATAGGGGTTGTTGTTGGTTATTCACGGTGGTCAAACAGAAAATTGACCAAGGCTAGATTAAAACCATAGATATCATTATAGGCAATTGTATTGCATCTATTCTAGAATATAAAGGTGTGGGTGGATATAAACTGCCAATTCGGTCTGTCATATGTATTTGCAATTTGTTCCATTTATTTTTTTATTTAATTACTTTAATATTTTTTATGTTACTTTAACATTTTTTATTTATTATACATACTAAACTTAAGTTTTCTTTTATATAATTAAAAAGTTTATTTCATCTATTTGATATTTCAAAAAAATTTCAAAATTAAAAATTAACGTAAAATATAATTAAATCGAAGTACACTCGAAAAAGTACTACTATGTAATAATTATATTAAGTGTTCATTTTACCTATCAATTGCGTCATCAATCTATATTATCCTATGTCGTACTTTGATGTGTTCGCTAGCTAGTTGAGAAGTCACTCGCAACATTCGACCTTTACTAACAATGGAGATCTTTTTATTTTCCACTAAAAATAAAAAATAAAAAATTGACTATTTACATCCACAAAGAGAATGATCCGTTTTTTAGATATCAGCTCATTGAAAAAGCAATGCATATAAAAATATATATTTAGTTGGTGCAGTTTAGGGTTGGCGTTTCATTTTCTTTTCCCATCGAGATAAAGTAAAGTTTTTCTCACTAATAACCGTGTGTTTACGATACGATGAGACAGATTCTTTAATTGTGGAGCAAGGTATAATTAATGCGTAATGATGAAAATTTGTATTACGTATGTATTAATCTGCCAAAACAAAAGATTATCATAATATTAAAAGTAAATTACAATTACATTACACCGTCGACATAAGACAGGTAGAGATATCGATCTTATATAATTAAAATTAGATTGATATCTATATATATATATATATAAATAAAATCAAATGGCGAAAGTTTTATCATGTATGTTTTGGGTGATGATGATCGTCTTAATTATTATTGCCTCGGCACAAAAACCTATTGGCAATGGTCTTCATCGCAGCATATGCCAATTAGGACACGGCGAGTGCGGCGATGAGCTGTGTCGTGATAAATTTAAGCTCTATCATTATTATTCATTGCGTGTGATACCTAACATAAAAAAAAAGCTTTCCTAGCTGCTTAATATTATTATTATCCAAGAAAAACAAATGAAAGATCCGCATTAATTATATATTCCCATTACATGATAATAGAAAATCAAGATTTGGTTTTTGAAAAGCGAAATGCCTCGATATATATTATTGGAGTGATAAACGTTGGGTCACATAATTACGTTGATTTTGTTATACAGCAGCTTCCATCCCAAGCCTGTGATCAACAGTTGGCAAATCAACAGTTATGATATGTACAGTAGAAACTCTATAAATTAATACAGTTGGGACCGATCAAATTTATTAATTAAAAGAGTTATTAATTAATCGATAAATTAATAATTATCACTTTATCAATAAATTAATATTTTATTAATTTATAGTGTATATTATTGAGAGTGTTATTGGAGCTGATAAAAATAATGCTGAAAGTTGTACGATGGAGCCCCTTCGCGAAACGACGTTATAAAAGCAGCCATCACATTGAATAATTTCTTGTTTCCTATGAGAAAACAACGCGAAGTTCTTACAATGATAAGGACAATTAGAGACAATATGCAAGGGGAAATTGATTTCACAAAAAAAACAACTGACAATTGAGTCATATTTCAAGTAATCTTCGTTCATGTAATATGAGAATGTTTTTACATATGGAATTATTAATTTTTTATACGGGACTTATAGAAAAGTCTATTATCTTATAATTTTAGATAATTATTAATTTAGTACGTTATCCCCGAGTCGGGACCGGCCGAAAATATTATATTAAAGATTTATTAAATTAACGAGTATTAATTTATAGAGTTTCTACTGTATATACTAATACTAATGTTGTTTAATTAGAATGAGATTTCGATTTTAACCTTAAATTAATAATTTTTGGTCAAGATTAATATTTATCATCACACCAGATTACACTTTCTGCTGTGACATATACAAAAGCTCACACAGTAGATCTTATGATTCACTCATAATATCAAATGGCCCATCATCATCATCATCATCATCCGACCAGAATTTCCAGTATTTTGTGGCTCATCATCTTCATCGTTGCCTCAGGTATGTCGTCGTCTTCTTCATCGGCGGCGGCTCATCCTCTAGCACAAAAGCCACCTGGCGCCGCCGAATTCTATAACGACGACATATGCCAAGTAACCCTCGGACCATGCCGGGACGAATTCTACTGTTGTGACGATCCCGGCGGAGTCTGCGAAGTAAACTGCTGCCAGGAAAAGTGCAATACTCAGCTTCGAGGCAAAAGCCCCGTCGCCCAATGTGCCGGCCACCAGCGACTCTGCGTCTGCATTTATTCGTGTCAATTACCAATTTGACGTGTTTTATGGAACTTGGAATATTATTTTAATTTAACAATAATAATGAAAGACTTGTTGTATTTTGGTGAAAGTGTATTCGCGAATAGCAAATCTTCTTTGAGACTTTGAAGAAGCTCAAAACCGCACACTACGACGCTCATTGCAGTTTGCTGTATGATCAGTATAGCAAGATGAAGAATCAGATGGAATTAGATGAAGGGTGGCCCATATTGCAGGAAGCGATTGATTGACAATCTCCTTGAGATTTTCGAACGACCGCCCAACAACAGCCTCTTCACCTCCGATGAATATATGCGGGTGCATACGTATCCTTCTTCTAGAAAAGGGTTCGTTGGGGTTATATTATCTCATATGGCGTGGGCCATTCTCCGATGACCTATCATCTGTTTCACGCCAATTTTGCATAGTTTGTAGTCGGTAAACTAGTCAGTAGTCGGTTAACATGCCGACTAGACGAACCTTACCTACAGACGATTTACCGACTACAGTTTGGGGTTTGACTACAGTCTGTAGTCGTAGTTTCAGTTTTTTTTGTAGTGCTTGGAGCAGATACCTAATCTCGACGCTATAATAGTCCCAGTAAGTGGTATCGAAAATCCTTACAAATATCATTTTGCTCTTTGCAAATCACGTTTCAATTTCACGGCCGATGCGTGTTTAATAAATTCCTGACTATATTTAGGAGGCGCTTTGATATCTGGGGTGGCGTTAGCGGAGCCAAGTCGTTCAACCCAAAAATTCGAATCTTAGCCGCCAAGCCAAAAGGAGAAGACGATGCCTATCAATCCAAGAAAGTTGGCTTCGATCGTACATTTACCAGAAACAAGGACCATTTGCGATGGTCTTCGAGCTTTTCTTGACGATTTAACATGGTGAGAAAAGGCAGACATGTTAGTGAATGAGAATTTTCTTCTTTTTTTCTTATGAATTAAATTGCAGGCATGTGGTTCGAGATTTGGTAGATGAGGTCATCGTCGAACCTCCAAAGTCTAAACGATACCAAGGGGAGTAAGAGGACATTTACCATTTATTCTTCAGATGATTATGTATGGTTCTACAAAGAGCTTGTCATTTTTGTAGTTTTTGTTTGCAAAGTTATAACTAATAATATTATTGTTGATTAGAATATAGAATTAATTTCATCTATGTAGTAAACATATATGCAAAACGTATATAAAACATTTTGAAGATTATGCCACAGGCTAGACAATGCTGATTATTGTTTTTTAAATTTATTCTTCGATTCCTAAGATACATTGTATCATTTTGTCATTGATAACAATATGTAATAAATATGCTTAAAATGTATAAAAAAACATCTTAATTATTACACGAAAAACTAAACGTTTCTTATGATTTCAATGTATACTTTCATCTAAATTTATTATTTCTTCATTAATTACAATATGCAATTTTCAGGTATTAAACATATTACGTAAAACGTATGTAAGATATCTTTACGATTTTACCACGGACCTAATCTTTCGTTTATTTTGTTTAAACATTTTTCGACCCCCAAGTTACAACTTCTAGTTCCGTCTGCTTGCTTATAAGGTCATCAGATTTGGGTCCTCACTTTCGTCATTGTCTTCAGCGCCCATTAGGCCCGTTGATTCTTTCTTTTCTTAAAAAAATCGAATTAAGGGTATTGCGTCATTTGACAGGGTATCTTTTTAAAAACAGCAGGGGTTCTCCCGCTATATAGCAGGGGACACCACCCATCTGGTGCGCAGTATGGGCGGGACCCCTGCGCTGTGTGCGGCTGCAGGGTCCCCTGCCGCTGGTCTCATGCTGTGTGTGCGAGGACACCTGCGCTGCTGCCTGCAAACAACGCAAGGGTCCCTGCACACAGCGCAGGAATCCCCCGCACACATGGCAGGAGTCCTGCGCATGCTGCAGGGGTTCCGCTCATGTTGCAAAAAAATAAAAAATGAGAATTTTCTTTTTTTTTCTTATGAATTAAATTGCAGGCCTGTGGTTCGAGATTTGGTAGATGAGGTCATCGTCGTACCTCCAAAGTCTAAACGATACCTCAAGGGGAGTAAGAGGACATTTGCCATTTATTCTACTGATGATTATGTATGGTTCTACAACGAGCTTGTCGTTTTAATTGTTTTGTTTACAAAGTTATAACTAATAATATTATTATTGATTAGAATATAGAATCATCTATGTAGTAAACATCTATGCAAAACGTATATAAGATATTTTGAAGATTAGGCCACGGACTAAACGCTGCTGATTATTATTGTTTAAATTTATTTTTCGATTCCTAAGATACATTGTATCATTTTGTTATTGATAGCAATATGTAATAAATATGCTTAAAATGTATAAAAACATTTTAACGATTATACGAAGAACTAAACGTTTCTTATGATTTTAATGTATACTTTGATCTAATTTATTGTTTCTTCATTAATTACAATATGCAATTTTCAAGTATATAATAAACATATTACGTAAAACGTACATAAGATATCTTTACGATTTTCCCTAGGACCTAATCTTTCGTTTATTTTGTTTAAACATTTTTCGACCCCAAGTTACAACTTCTGGTTCCGTTGCTGCCTGCTTGCTTGTAAGGTCATCAGATTTGGGTCCCCCACTTTCGTCATTGTCTTCATCGTCGTCCTGTTTGCAATTTTCTACATGCGTATAACAAAGAAAATGACATCAATATCTATGATATATACATATATGATACTATACTATACCTGATTGCGTAAACTTGTGAGCCCGTGAAGATACCATCAGATGTATATTTGACCTCATTCCATTCACATACCTCACCATAGGGTTAGGTGACCTTGCAGATGTTTTCATGACATAGCCTATCCTTCTAGCCTTGATGATTTGAGGACTAACAGAAAATGAAGCCATTTTGAGAATAAACAATGGATAAAACCTCCATGTATAATATATATGAGGAAGAAGACAGCTACAAATCAGTTTGAGGAGTTTAACGAAACAGAAGAGTTGCGAATTCCGTTTCAGAAGTTAACGAAAAGTTACAGATCAGTTGAGAAGAGTAGTTAATGAAAGGAAGAGGAACTTCTCATCCTAAACTGGCTGTTGATTTTTGGGCCTCAGTTATTGGGCCAATTTTAGTATGCTAGCTCATATAAAAACCTACTTCTGTGTAAATGGACCGTCATATTGATAGTTGAAATCTGTGATCTAAAATCAAATGCTTCAAGATTACTAGAAAGTGAAACCGCGCGTTTCGCGGAATTGGTCTAACCATAGCACGGCCATGGGAAAATGTATTCTGTTATAGAACAAAACAAAATCTTATACACATTTATTTGTGATCAGCTATATAGTAATAACTAATACGATGATGTGCTGATATTTTTTCCTTGATTACCTTACACTATCTAAGAAACCTTGATGCACCTCTTTTCGTAACCGATTTTGCTTTCTTCAACTCTATAAAAGTCTAGCCTTTACGTCTCGATTACTACATGTCTATTGTTGTAGAAGTCCACCAACATGTAACAAATTCGAAAAGTCTTTTTCTCTTATCTAGAACCTATGACAATAATATTCACGACATGACACAGTTGTCTTTCCAACGGTCTTCCCGGTAGAGCCTATAAAACAAATCACATTATCCACTTGTTACAAAATATACCATAAAGTTTAACGACCTATAAACGCCAATTGAAGATACCTTGATGTTCACTTGCTAGAATATCTTCAACACCTCAGGCGTAATTTTACGCTCGGAATAACTTCAGTACATTGTAGTCCGTTTAATGATCCTCATTTATTTTGTCGATGTAAGCTATCTATTTTCCGATGCCATCCCGGTTTGCCGCTAGGAAAAATAAGAGGATACTGTAGCGGGTCATAACAACCATAATAATGTTTAATAATTTGGGCCGAATGATCCTTTGGATATACTTGTATGTGAGGGCTTGCATTTTGATTCACACCGTCTGATTCAAGCCATACTCCAGAAAGTTGAGACGTATTTGGCCTGTCGAGGACACGTTCATTTGTTGTAGGAGCATTGTGTAGAGCAATGTTATATTCACTTAGATCAGGAAAGTTACTGAGATTTCTGAAGAATTCGGCATAAGGATTATATTGCAAAATATTAACTAATTTTCCAACAACCGCCCCTTTAAAATTAGAATTAGCTAACATTTTCGAGATTTCATGGTCGGTATTGTAAAAATACAATTGAAGAATCTTCGGGATTCCATTAGTCACAGGTATTAATGGATCCAAAAAATGGTAGAGCTGCCATGCACCCGAAACGTATAAATTCCATCATTTCTTTTTGCTAAGGACTTATTGTAGTGTTCTCCTAGTGACATAAACCCGAACACGATGTTGTAATGGCGGACATATTGACGAAAAGTCTTAGCTCCTCAAAACAACCCAAGTACATATCTACCAGGTCAGGCGGCATTTTCGTCTCGCATAATCAAGGCGCTTCTAAGTAGACGTGTTTAGCATCGCAAAACTTACAGTTAGTCACAATGGGAAGGTTCTTCAACTATGAACCTTAACCGATCAAGATTGGAGTTTAAATTAATATATCCTTTACTTCTCTCATTTCATTTTTCTTTTCCCCTCTTTCTTCAAGCGAAGCATATTTTCTTTTATGATCCCAAACCATTCTATCTATCAAGTCTATATACGTAAACAGCGTATAAGTAGAGATTCGTTAAACGATTGTGAAGTCTGTGGATATTCGGTATTTAAGCACATATTCGTTAAATGACTGAAGTAAACAAGTCTCGTTATTTAAAGGGAATGAGATGACATGACATGGTTTGGAATCTGTGCATATCACGACACGAAGCACTGGTCAGAAATGATAATTAAGTGCCGGAATCGTAAAACCTGCAACGTTGATTCAGAAAAACAAAGTTAATTTGCGACCAAATACAATCACCGTGACAGTAACTATTCATTTTCAAATATAATTTCTTAGAAAAAGCTTACTAAGAAAAAATTCATGCAACATTTATTCCATGGGCATGACCAATATTAATCTCACAATACAGCATTAGTTTTGTACAGTTATAAATTTCCTAATTTTAATCGTCGTTCGACCTAATAATTTGGAAAATAAACAAACGATATTCACAATATTTTTCTACATGCCTCCACAACATATGTTCCATAGCGAGATGTCCATGGTGCTGCTAAAGCACAAAACTTAGGAAATGAGCATATGATATGTTAGTGTGTGCATGTTATTGCCTGGCTTCTTATCTGTGCGTGAGTGCTTGAAGTGCCAAATAAAATATTATGAACTTTGTATGTTTGTGTGTGGCTTAGAAAACTTTTTATAGGAACGAGCACTGCTTTCTTTCTATATTTATTGCTTGGACATACATGCACGTATATGCTATTTATAATGCTAAACACTCACTACAAGACAAGCAAATAAAAGTCCAAGTTGCTTTAGTTATTTTCTTTGATCGGATCTTCATTATCAGTGTTTTTCTTCATTGGCGTGCAAAGCATTCGGCGCAGTAGACTTTCATCTTCTTCGTTCAGATTTCTTGGCTGCTAAAATCTTCAAAGATTTCCACGGCTTTTTATTTATTTTTTTATTTTTTTCTTTGAGCTTATTCAACAAATTCCTCCCTTAAGCTCAAATCCTTCGATCTTTCATTCCGAGCATCTGTTTCAAATTCTCAAACGTGTTTGTTGGTAATGGCTTTGTGAAAATATCTGCAACTTGATCCGAACTCGCGACGTGTACCATCTTCACTGCTCCATTTTTTACGTGCTCCCGAATAAAATGAAATCTCGCATCAATATGCTTGCTTCTCTTGTGATGTACTGGATTTTTCGCCAACTCGACTGCCGACTTATTATCGATTCGAATTTCGGTTGGCTCATCTTGTCTAAGATTCAACTTGAGCAATAAATTTCTCAGCCAGATAGCGTGACAGACGCACCACGATGCTGCCACATATTCTGCTTCACAGGTTGATAGAGTCACGATCGGTTGCTTTTTCGATAGCCAGGTGAATGCCGTATTCCCGAGATAAAATACGTAGCCGCCAGTGCTTCTTCGATCATCGATATCTCCGCACCAATCGCTGTCAGAATATCCGACTAATTTGCAGTCGCTCGCCTTTGGATAAAATAGTCCGAGCGATTGCGTTCCTCGGATGTATCGTAAAATTCTCTTGATCGCTTTTAGATGCGACTGCCTCGGATCTTCCATATAACGGCTAACGACTCCAACGCTGTATGCGATATCGGGTCTCGTGCAGGTCAAATATCGCAGACTGCCCACGAGACTTCGATAATCAGTCGCATTCACTCCTTGTCCTCCCTCAAACTTGGACAGTTTTGTTCCAAGTTCCATCGGTGTTGCTACCGGGTTGCTCTCCTCCATTTTATTTTTCTTTAATATAGCCTTCGCATACGCTTCTTGCGACACAAAAATTCCCGTGTTTCTTTGCTCAACTTCGAGACCGAGAAAATATTTCATCAGTCCCAGGTCCGTCATCTCGAATTCCTTCGTCATCGCTTTCTTAAAGTCGTTGACTATTTTCTCACTGCTTCCCATGAAAATAAGATCATCGACATAAAGGGCGACGATGATCATTTCGTCTCCTTCTCTTTTGACGTAGAGAGCGTGCTCGAACGGACATTGCTCGAACTTGTTCTTTTTAAAATATCCGTCTATCCGGGTGTTCCATGCTCGAGGTGCTTGCTTTAGCCCGTAAAGCGCCTTTTTTAATTTCAGCACTTCACCTTCTTCTCCCGGTTTTGAATATCCCGAGGGCTGCTCCACGTAGACTTCTTCCTCGAGTTCACCATTCAGAAAAGCGGACTTCACGTCCATTTGATAGATCGGCCAACTGAGTTGTGCAGCTTGAGCGAGGAGCAAACGAATTGTCTCCATTCTTGCCACCGGAGCAAAGACTTCGTCGTAATCTATTCCCGCTTGTTGTCGATAGCCTTTCGCCACCAATCTCGCCTTGTAACGCTCAATTTTTCCTTGAGCATTCATCTTCCTTTTATATACCCATTTGACTCCAATGGGTTTATACCCGTTTGGCAACTCCACAAGTTTCCATGTGTCGTTCTTTTCGATCGCCTTTATTTCCTCGTCCATTGCCATTTTCCATCTCTTGTCTCTTATGGCTTCTTCGAAACTAATTTGTTCCGAGTCGGCCAGTAAGCAGACTAGGTGAACCTGTTCGGTTGATCTGTACAGGTCCTGCATGCTTCGCATCCTCGGCTGTCTTGGTTCGTCCTCCTCGTCATTTTCTTGAGACGAAATCGGAACAGGTATTGGTGCAACGATCAGTGGTTCTTCAGGCGTTGTGTTTTCTTCAACATTCCAGTCCCACGAACTTTCTTCATCAACCCGAACATCGCGACTTACTATCACCTTTTTATTTTCAGGGTCATAGAGCCGGTACGCCTTCGTTTTCTCGTCATACCCAATAAACACGAGCCTTTTGCTTTTGTCGTCGAGCTTGGCTCTTCTTTGATCGGGCACATGTGCATACGCCACGCTTCCAAATATTTTGAAATGCGCCACCGTCGGTTTTCGGCCGGTCCATGCTTCCTGTGGTGTTTGATTCTCGAGGCTGTGATGTGGACATCGGTTCTGAATATATACGGCACATCGTACCGCTTCGGCCCAGAATTCCTTTGGCATGTCTTTGCTCTTTAACATTGATCGAACCATGTCGAGGATGGTTCGATTCTTCCTTTCAGCTACGCCGTTCTGTTGTGGTGAATAAGGCGCAGTGAGGAACCTCCTAACGCCTTGTTCTTCGCAAAACTTAGCGGAAACACCTGAGATGTATTCGCCACCTCTGTCTGATCGGAGCGCCTTGATGTTTGAGCTTGTCGCCTTTTCGACCATAGCCTTTAATTTTTTAAACGTCTCGAACGCTTCTGATTTTTCCTTTAGAAAATACACCCACGTCTTTCTTGAGTAGTCGTCGATGAAAGTGATAAAGTATTTCCTTCCACCGAATGATTCTGGTGTGATCGGCCCGCATATGTCTGTATGTATGAGCTCGAGCGGTTTGCGTGCTCGATATTCTGCCTGCTTCTGGAACGTCGTCCTCGTATGTTTCCCAATTACGCAGCTTTCACAAAGCTTCTTTTCACCTTCTATCACCGGTATTCCACGGACCATGCTTCTTTTTTAGAGCTCCTTTAGGCCACCGTAGTGCAAATGACCAAATCGCATATGCCACAAATGGTCTTTGTCCTCTACGTCAACTTGCAAGCATCGCTCTTGAATCGCCTTCAGGTTGAGTTTGAACATTCTGTTCCTTTCCATCTCGACCCGAGCGATCATTCTTCCGTCTTTGTTTCTTAGTTGCAACGAGCGGTCCTTCATGAACACCGAACATCCTTTTTCAAGCAACTGCCCCATACTTAAGATGTTTGTCTTTAAGTCGGGTACGAAGTAGACGTCCTCGACCGATCCTTGTCTGCCGTCGTTTTGAGAGAAGCATATTTTCCCTCGGCCTTTGACTTCAATTTTCGATGCGTCTCCAAAGGACACATGACCATCCTCGATCTTCTTTAGATCCGTAAAGAGATGTTTGTATCCGCTCATATGATTGCTTGCACCGGTGTCAAGATACCACACCATGTCGCTGCCGGGACTCGTATCCTCGAGCGCCATTAGGAGAACGCCTTCGTCTTTTGGATCCTCTTGTGCGACTAGATTCGCATTTTCTTCCACCTTTTTGTCGGCCCAGTAGTCTTTTGCGAAGTGCCCGAACTTGCCGCAATTGTAGCACTCAACGCTCGGTCGATTTGAGCGACCGCCTCATCCTCGTGCTCGGCCTCGTCCTCTCCAATTTTGGTTGCTCGTTTGTTCTCCTTTTTCGTGATTGTAACCTCGTCCTCGACCTGAATTTTGGCCGAAACCTCGTCCCCGTTGACCTCGTCCTCGACCTCGGCCGTGATGCGTATATAGCGCCTTGTCATCTTTCAACGATAACTTCGTCTGCAGGGCCTCGTCCAGCGATTCCTGCTTCTTCTTTTTCTTCCGTTGCTCGTGAGCTTCGAGCGAACCGGAGAGTTCATCGACCGTCATTTCTTCGAGATTTTTGGATTCCTCGATTGCACATACCACGTTCTCGTACTCGTCCGTCAGGGAGCGGAGAATTTTCTCGACGACCCGGGCTTCCGTTAGAGCCTCGCCGTTTCTCTTCAACTGATTCGAGATGGTTTGTACTCTCGTTATATAATCGGATACGCCTTCGCCGTTCTTCATTCTTGTCATTTCGAATTCGCCACGAAGCGTTTGCAGCCGTACTTGTTTTACTCGGTTGGTGCCTTTGTACGCTGTCTCCAGTTTTTCCCATGCTTCCTTAGAATTTTTCGCGCCTGCTATCTTTTCGAGGCCGGGATCGTCTAACGCTTGGTGGATGAGGTTGAGTGTTGTATCGTCGAGTCTGTGAGATTCTTCCGACGCCTTACTTTCAGCCTCGTCGTCCGTTTTTTTCGGTTCGGTGTACCCTTTTTCTACGATATTCCTTACGCCTCGCGACCCGAGCAGTACCTTCATTCGGATAACCCAACTATCATAGTTGAATTTTGTGAGGCGCGGGACGGGCATGACTTCGAATGACATGGCTCTGATACCAATTTGTTATTGCCTGGCTTCTTATCTGTGCGTGAGTGCTTGAAGTGCCAAATAAAATATTATGAACTTTGTATGTTTGTGTGTGGCTTAGAGAACTTTTTATAGGAACGAGCACTGCTTTCTTTCTATATTTATTGCTTGGACATGCATGCACGTATATGCTATTTATAATGCTAAACACTCACTACAAGACAAGCAAATAAAAGTCCAAGTTGCTTTAGTTATTTTCTTTGATCGGATCTTCATTATCAGTGTTTTTCTTCATTGGAGTGCAAAGCATTCGGCGCAGTAGACTTTCATCTTCTTTGTTCAGATTTCTTGGCTGCTAAAATTTTCAAAGATTTCCACGGCTTTTTATTTATTTTTTTATTTTTTTCTTTGAGCTTATTCAACAGTGCATTCATGTCTACAAGCATCACAAAGGACAAGCAAAAGCAAATTTCATATGTTGCCAAAATCAATTCTCTGTGTATTTGTACTCGACTGAAGTTTGAGTTGCTGTAATCATCCACCTATCTTGTCAACCTATTTAGTGAGGGAAATTACCAGCAGCGCATCGATGCTTACAGCTGATACAATATGAAAAATGCAAAAAAAAATAGTATTTATGCACCTTTTCTTAACAATCATCCCATATTTAGTTTCTCCGAGCTTGGGCAACGATGAATCATCACTCCTGGCGGCTAACTCTTTCAGCGGTTAGTTATCTTGAGCACCAGGACCAGATCACTGATAAGTTAGGATTTTTACGTTATATTTATACCTCGTAAAAGCGTGTTTTCGACCATTATTCATTCGAAAATAATTTGATATCCTACGTTTATATTTATATTTCTTGTTTGACAGGAGCAAAATTGAACATATCGGAAAGATTCTACGTCAAAGGAAGCAGAAGAAATTATGACCGACTTATATAGGATAACTCGAACACACCACATGGCATCAAGCGCTCGATTGCATGCAAGAGCTTGAGTGGAATGCATCATGAGTACAAGACAAACAAGCACGTGATAGCCAAGGAGATAAGAAACTAGCTTTGCAATTACAAATTAATACACATGCCTCGGTGATGATGCTAAGAAGAAATTGCACTTATTCAAATTCAGATAATACTTAGGCCCGCGATGCCTCGGTTATTGAAATGAAACCTACAAAAGACAGCTGAGGGACGACTGAAAGAAAAAGCTTGAGACGGCGAAATAAAAAGGAGCCGAGGAGGACGAGCGGAGGGCTGATAAATTGACGGCTTCGAAGGAATACAAAGACGGCAAAGAGCGAGACAAGTCGAGCACCGTAACGAGGGCGATTTCTTACCTTTTTAATATTTCGTTTTCGACAATGTTTTCTTTGGATTTATTGCCGTCTTCGTTTATTAATATGACTTTTGTGATTAAGGCCGCGTGAGGCCGAATTATGACTACGTACTAATGCAACTATTATTTTATTTAATCATATGATTTGAGTTATGTATTCTTTGTTTGTGCTTCATATGCGTACGTGTGATTGGCCTACATGCGTATGATTATTGATTGGTTTATGAGACGGACTAAGAGATTAGACCGATTAGAACAAAACATTGAAAACCACTACGTAAAATCAACCAGAGATGGAAATTGGTTTCGTATATGTGGTTTCCGATAATTTAGGCGCCGAAAGCGTCTAAACTCGGGGAATTTCATAAAGGTGAATGCACGTATAGGAACTACAGTCATATAGACATATAGTTGATTGATTTTCTATTTACGTAGGGTTGCTATTGCGGGACAAAAGTAACACGTATGTTAGGAAATTTTACCTTGACTATGATTCGTATTGATTAGATAAATTAGATTGCATGAAGACGTATGAATAATTTGTGCCGAGCATGTGTCTTGATCATGTCATCGTCAACTGTTTTATCCTCATTTATTTTACGATTATTTTATTATTTATGTCTTTTATCTCTTTTAATCAAATCATTAAAACTATAAAAATTTCCTTAGTCTAAATTAGAATTAGAAATATTATCTTAGAATTAATCGAGCTGTCTTCGTGGATCGATACTCGAACTTCGTCCGTTTTACTACTTGCACGACCTAGTACACTTGCTAGTATTTGAGCGTGTCAATCACAGGAATAGATACTTGAATCACGTCAGAGCAACTTCATCTCACAATCCTCACAAATTGAAAGTAAAGAATTACAACGTAAATTACGACATCCCACAACTTCTTTCAGATACCAATCAACACACGGTTATGTGAAATGCCTATCTTTGACATTATCATGTGTTTTCATATACTCCGATTTAAACTGATTCACAATATACGATTGCTAAAGATTCACATGCAATGAGAAATAAGGGGGAAAAAGCAAACCTTTGAGAGATTCGTGTTTGACTTATACACAGGTTTTCGAGTACTCAAAGCCAGTACAGTCAATAAGACCCGCAGCCCACGGGCCGGCCCGTCCCGCCCTGCCAAAAGGGCAGGTTGGCTTTGATATTTTAGGCCCGCCAGGGGGGGCCAGCCCCCGCGGGCGCGGCCGTTGGCGGGGCGGGCATCTTAATTATATATGTATTATAAATATATATTATATAGATATTAAATATATAATTACTTAGGTAATGTAATTAATGATTCACTAATTATGTAATTAATTGTTGGCAAGGCAATAATGGCCAAAAGAAGATTTCCAAAAGATAAGGCCACGTATTTTGAATGATAAGAATTCATTAAAATAATCAATAGTGATATAAGCAATGACATGTAATACATTGTCATGTTCCTCTTTGGTTTGCCTATATAAAGGCAACGATCGAGGCAATGATAAACACACCAAAAGAAAGAAAATAAGAGAGGGAGAGGGAGAGAAAAAATAAAAAATAAAAATTAGAGGGTTTGTTCGGTATTTGCTCCAACTATAAAGAGAGATAGTGAGTGTTTTCTCCTTTATAGATTGAGAGGTTGTAACCCCTGTTTTTACCCCAGTAATAAATTTCTACCTCGCCCGTGGTTTTTTACCCCAAGTCAAAAGGGGTTTTCCACGTAAATTCCCGTGTTCCATTTATCCTCACAGTTATTTCCAATTTCGTTAAGCTGTCCATCGCAACAAGTGGTATCAGAGCCAATCCTGATTGATATTCCAATTATGCTATGTGGTTGCAGCTTTGTCTGATCTTCCACATCAGAAAGGATATCGAAAATGTTTATCGTTACGGAAGAGTTTTTTGGCAAGTCGTGGTAATAGACTGTGTAAGTAAGTTCTGTCTAGGTGGCTGGTGCCAGGCGGGACACATAGTGACCCCACCAGATCTCATCTGGGAATTTACTTAGAAGGGTAATTTTGTCTTGAAAGCTGGTCGCTACCCTTTCTCCAAATTATCTGATCAGTACTATTTGGCTGGACTGTCGAATTTCTCCGACGATAGCGACGTGGGAAAAATGGCAGCTAAAAATGAAATTGAGAAATTCAACGGGAGAAACTACTCACTATGGAAAATGAGGATAAAGGCAATTTTACTCAAAGAAAATTGTCTGGAGGCGCTCACTGGCAGACCAACAATTATTGTTAGTGATGCCAAATGGAGAAAGATAGACGGGAGAGCCATCGCCAATATTCATCTGACATTAGCAGATGACATATTATCAAGTGTAGAAGAGAAGACTAGTGCGAAAGAAATATGGGACCATCTTGAGAAGTTGTATCAAGTCAAGTCACTCCACAGCCGAATTTTCCTCAAAAGAAAATTATACCATCTACGAATGGAAGAATCTTCTTCAGTGACCGAGCACATCAATAAGTTGAATACTTTGTTCTCTCAACTTAAAGACTTGGACTACAAAATTGAGCCAAGTGAACGTGTCGAGCTTATACTGCAAAGCCTGCCAGACTCCTACGATCAACTTGTCATCAATCTGAGCAACAACCAAGCTGCGGGAAAACTTATGTTCGACAATATTGCAGCTGCGGTTCTCGAAGAAGAAAGTCGACGCAATAACAAAGAAGACAAGTTGATAACGTCCCAACAGGCGGAAGCATTGGCAGTGACGAGGGCAAGATCAGGAGCACGTGGTCCAAACGTGAGCCGAAAACGGACAAGACCCGGAGAGTCTGGTCCAAGTGGGAGTCAAAAACGGCAAAACCTTGTTACGAAAAATAAGAAGGCTATAAAGTGTTACCACTGTGGCAAGAAAGGTCATCTGAAGAAAGATTGTTGGGCTCTAAATAAAAATCCCAATGCCCAAGGAAATGCCGCCAACACCACCGACAATGGAATTGCCTTGGTGTGTGAAGCCGCAACCACTATCGCTGAAAAGGGAAGATTCAACGACATGTGGCTCATGGACTCTGCACTACTTTTCACATGACCTCTCGAAGGGAATGGTTTCACCAATACGAGCCAACCTTTGGAGGGTATGTCTACAGCTGCAACGACCAAGCGCTGAAGATTGTCGGGGTCGGTACGATTCAAATAAAGATGTACGATGGCACTGTGCGTACCATCCATGCTGTCCGACATGTGGAGGGCTTGAAGAAAAATCTGTTGTCCGTGGGGCAACTGGATGATCTTGGTTTCAAAATTGAATTGGAGAATAAAATCATGAAGGTCTCCAAAGGAGCACTGGTGGTGATGAAGGGAGAAAAGATAGCTGCAAATCTATACAAGCTTAAGGGAGAGACTCTGTAAGAAGGGCAAGCATCTGTTGCTACGACAAGTTCAAATGAAAAGTCTACAATGACTTGGCACAAGAAACTTGGTCATATGTCTAAACAAGGCATGAAAATTCTTGCGCAAAAGAATCTACTTCCTGGTCTCACGACGGTGACGCTACCATTCTGCGAGCATTGTATTGTGAGCAAGCACCATCGCCTGAAGTTCTCCACTTCAAATTCTAGAAGCAAAGAAATTATAGAATTGATCCACTCTGATGTATGGCAAGCACCGGTTGCGTCCCTGGGAGGAGCTAACTACTTCGTATCATTTATAGACGACTACTCCAGGAGATGCTGGGTGTACCCAATCAAGAAGAAGGACGAAGTGTTTCCTATCTTCAAAACATACAAGGCGCGAGTTGAACTTGAAACCGGCAGAAAGATCAAGTGTCTCCGGTCAGATAATGGAGGAGAATATACTAGCAAAGAATTCTCTGAATTCT
Source organism: Craterostigma plantagineum (assembly GCA_027422505.1). Lineage (NCBI taxonomy): Eukaryota > Viridiplantae > Streptophyta > Magnoliopsida > Lamiales > Linderniaceae > Craterostigma > Craterostigma plantagineum. Next base: position 30,144,858 of record JAPQWV010000002.1, on the reverse strand, counting down.
GCAAAGAGGCGGGCATCAGAAGGCAGTTCACCACGGCTTACACTCCACAACAGAACGGAGTGGCAGAGCGGTTGAATAGAACCCTGTTGGAAAGAACGAGGGCAATGTTGAGAACTGCGGGCCTAGAAAAGAAGTTCTGGGCGGAAGCGGTCTGTACTGCCTGTTATGTGGTGAATCGGGCTCCATCTACTGCTATAGAGATGCGAACACCGATGGAAATGTGGACTGGTGCACCTGCAGATTATTCAAACCTCCATATATTTGGAAGTTCAACGTACGCGATGTACCACAACCAAGAAACAACGAAGTTGGATCCAAAGTCCAGGAAATGTTTGTTCTTGGGGTACGCTGAAGGAGTAAAGGGGTATCGCTTGTGGGATCTCACTGACCACAAAGTGATTATCAGTAGAGATGTTATCTTCTTGGAGCATGGCGATCAAGAGCAAGTAAAAAATGATAGCAGTCCAAAAGGCGTGACAAAGACTACACCGGTGAAAAGAAAATTGGAGCAATATAATTCTTCTGAAGCTGAACCGGCGCACGAAGAGCTCGACCCAGTCGAATTTGAAGTACCGGAACTCTGGCGGTCATCACGTGAGCGTAGACCGCCCAGTTGGCACTCAGATTATGAGATAGAGAGCAACCTTGCATACTGTTTTCTAACTGAGGATGGAGAGCCAACCACTTTCCAAGAAGCACTGAATAATTCAGATGCGAGTCAGTGGATTTCAGCAATGCAAGAGGAAATGGAAGCTCTCTATAAAAATAAGACATGGGAGTTGGTTCCATTACCGCAAGGAAGGAAACCCATTGGCAACAAATGGGTGTACAAAATCAAGCGGAATGGCGATGACCAGGTAGAGCGCTACCGTGCTAGACTGGTTGTAAAGGGATATGCTCAGAAAGAAGGGATTGACTTCAACGAAATTTTCTCACCGGTGGTACGACTTACAACAGTCAGGGTGGTCTTGTCAATGTGTGCTACATTCGACTTGCATCTTGAGCAGCTGGACGTAAAAACAGCCTTTCTCCATGGTGACCTCGATGAAGAAATATATATGCTTCAACCAGAAGGTTTCGAGGAACAAGGAAAAGAAGATCTGGTTTGCAGATTGATCAAATCTCTCTACGGGCTCAAACAAGCACCTCGATGCTGGTATAAGAGATTTGATTCCTTCATAATGAGTCTTGGCTACAACAGGCTATATTCAGATCCTTGTGCGTATTTCAAGAGATTTGGTGATGACGATTTCATCATGTTGCTGTTGTACGTCGACGATATGCTGGTAGCAGGACCCAACAAAGGTCGTATCGCCGACTTAAAGACTCAACTGGCCAGTGAATTTGAAATGAAGGACTTGGGTCCAGCAAACAAAATCCTTGGTGTGCAAATATCTCGAGACAGAAGCAAGTGAAAGATTTGGCTTTCCCAAAAGAATTATTTGAAGAAAATCTTGCGGAGGTTCAACATGCAAGATAGTAAGCCAATATCTACTCCTCTTGCTACTAATGTCAAGCTATCCTCCGAGATGTGTCCTACTGATGAAGACGAGAGGATAGAGATGTCTCGACTGCCATATGCATCAGCAGTAGGAAGTCTAATGTTCACAATGATCTGCACCAGACCAGACATTGCCCATGCAGTGGGAGTTGTTAGCCGATACATGTCCAACCCTGGCCGGGAGCACTGGAGTGCTGTTAAGAGGATTCTCAGATATATCAAGGGAACCTCGGATCTTGCCTTATGTTACGGAGGTACAGATTTTACTGTCCATGGTTTTGTTGATGCAGATTATGTAGGTGAACTTGATAAAAGCAGATCCACAACGGATATGTGTTCAATCTTGCTGGCGGTGCTGTAAGCTGGGTTCAAAACTGCAGTCCATTGTTGTAACATCAACAACGGAAGCAGAATATGTCGCAGCTACGCAAGCCAGTAAAGAGGCAATATGGTTGAAGATGTTGCTGGAAGAACTCGGCCACAAACTGAAGAATATTGTTCTCTATTGTGATAGCCAGAGTGCGTTGCATCTTGCATGGAATCCAGCATATCATTCAAGAACCAAACACATCCGGGTCCAATACCACTTTGTTCGTGAACAAGTGGAAGAGGGGACTGTGGACATGCAAAAAGTTCACACCGCGGATAATCTAGCAGACTACATGACCAAAACAATTTCTGTGGACAAGTTTATGTGGTGTCGTTCCTCATGTGGATTGACTGAACATAAGTAACATGCAAAGGCGAGCTAGAAGAATGGTGTGAAGATCTGATTGTGCATCAATCAAATCTTCAAGTGGGAGATTGTTGGTAAGACAATAATGGCCAAAAGAAGATTTCCAAAAGATAAGGCCACGTATTTTGAATGATAAGAATTCATTAAAATAATCAATAGTGATATAAGCAATGACATGTAATACATTGTCATGTTCCTCTTTGGTTTGCCTATATAAAGGCAACGATCGAGGCAATGATAAACACACCAAGAGAAAGAAAATAAGAGAGGGAGAGGGAGAGAAAAAATAAAAAATAAAAATTAGAGGGTTTGTTTGGTATTTGCTCCAACTATAAAGAGAGATAGTGAGTGTTTTCTCCTTTATAGATTGAGAGGTTGTAACCCCTGTTTTTACCCCAGTAATAAATTTCTACCTCGCCCGTGGTTTTTTACCCCAAGTCAAAAGGGGTTTTCCACGTAAATTCCTGTGTTCCATTTATCCTCACAGTTATTTCCAATTTCGTTAAGCTGTCCATTTCGCAACATTAATGATTCATTAATTATATCTAATTAATATCATTATCAATCACATAATGAATAGCATGCATATCCATAATTTTTTAATAAATACCATAATTAATAAAAACTTATTAGGAAATCAAACTTTTAAAGTAAAATAAAAATAACAAAATTATTTTAATGGTGCACCATTTTTTTAGGGCCGCCAGATGGCGGCCTTCGGCGGGCATCGGGCCGCCCCGCCCCGCCAAATGGACAGTACTACTCAAAGCTTCAGAAGCTTGAATAAGATGAGTGAGAGGAATGGTGCACCTGCGTTTTGCATTGATGTGAGGTAACCAGAAAATTGTAAGGTCCAACGCTAAATAGAAAAGTTGAAGGATGCTTCTGTAGCAATGATGATTGAGTGTGTTATAAATGCTTCTATGCTGCATTTGGTTATAAGGTCTGTGTAAAGGCCCATTATAAATTTATTTTAGTAAGCCCAGTATAGTTTATATTGCCCCTTACACCTAGTTTAGTTATATAGGGCTTAGCGGGCTTATGAATTAATTACGGGCCGATAAAGATAAACCAAACACAATATTATCCGTTATTATTTATATTATAGGGCCTAATATTTGGTAGCAAACGGGCCCCTAATATTCTACTAAGAGCAAGGCACATATTTTATTATATAACACAAGGTACAATCACAAATTATCTATTTACAGCAGTACAGTACAATTATATTGGACACATACATATCTATGACGGAGCAACATCTGTATGTTTAGAGCTGAATTGAAAGTGCAGATTGCTTACATGTAATGTAGGTAAAGTGACGTGATTATGATATTTTTCTTTGATGGAGGTACAATTTTATTATATAAATATAAACGAAAGATATCATATATGTAGTAGTACACGTATACACGCAAAGGGTACACATTGACATGATCTCAGTTCCCACCTCCTAGAGTAAAATCCATGGGACCGGAAGATATAAGTTTCTTACACAACCAATCATCATTAATTAAGTGACCGGCAACCCACTCTAGAAACTGGCCATATTCTGGCTTTTATAATAGTAATAGATATAACCAGTGTGTTATTATCCCAGGGATCTGTTTCAAACATATCTAATTAAACACGTAAAATAAGAATACATGCACTACCAAGATGTTCATCACTTAAATAAACACAATCTCTTTTGTATTTTTATCATCTCCAAGTAGGGCCGGGGAAAAATACCGAAATATCGAAATACCGTCCTTATCGTATCGAATCGTATCGAAAATATCGAAAATTTTGGTATACCGAAGTTTTTGGTAAGGTATGATATCGTACCGAAAATTTTCGATACGGTAATGGTATGGAAGTTTTTAAAATTAGGTATACCGATTATACCGAATACCGAAATTCTAAAATTTTTTAATATTATATATATATATATATATATATATATACACACCTATGTTATATTATTTCAAAAAATATAAAATGAAAAATTAAGGATCTTCATAAACTTATTTAGCCCAAAAACTATTAACTTATACACAACTTTCTAATATTAGGCCCACCATATTTTACTTATGTAACTCAAGTAACGTTTAATTTTTGCCTTTTTAATGTTTTTTTCATGATTTTTGAAAGCGTGAAGATGCAATGCAATAACTTTTTGTTAATCTTCACTAATTTTTAAATATAGCCGCTTCGTTCGAGTTAATCTGTATAAAGTTCTATTTTGTGGTTATGTAAAGTTTTTTGTCTTATTAAGGAGACTAGCTAAAATATGTAAATTATTTAAGGTTAAAAAATCTTTTTATTTTGAAAAATTTGGTATTAATAATCTATCTTATTGGGACCTAAGGAGTTTGAATTGATTAAAAATTTCAAAACAACGAATTAACGAGTCACGAGACATGCATGGTAAAAACCCTCCGTATGAATGGTATAGAAGGTATGATACCGATACCATACCGAAATTTCGGTATGATACCGTATCGAAATTTAAGGTATACCGAAATTTTGGTATGGTATTGGTATGATTTTTTTGGATATCGAAATTTCGGTACGGTATACGGTATCACAGTTTTGGTACGGTATACCGTACCGAACCACCCCTATCTCCAAGTACCTCAACGACCATATTTAAAGTAAGCAGCAGTACAACACAACTACACTAAATAAAAGATTGTTCAAACTTAATTAGGACAAAAAACCACTGTATAATCAGTACCGCCGGGGCATGAATGTATGGTATCGACCGAGTTATCCGTAGGATAAGTGTAAGCCGCAGGGCACCTACTCTTAAAGAAACTCGAATAATCCGTGGGCCCACACCTCCCCCCGCCCGTGCAGCAATACTCGCCCGTCTTCATCGCCGAGCACGCCCCGTCGCAGCCGCCCTGAGCCCTAAGCGGGCTCGGGCACCGCTCGATGATGTCGGCATCGGCACACCTCGGGCGGCTCGTGCAATTTCTGCTATTCCCACCGAACTCCATGGGCAAGTTGTAGCCTTCGACCACAGACACGTCGAAGAAGTCCCGATCTTGGAAGATGTTGAGCGAGATCCTCGTGAGGGTGCTCGGGGACGAGCCGTAGGTTCTGCACTCGAGCCGACCGTTGCAGTCGCCGGTCGAGCATCGGCCTTGACCGGTGGCTCGGTCGAAGGTGCAGTTGGTTCGACCCCATATGCGGGCCCCCTTGGTCCCGGCTGGGACGTGGACGGTCCACGATTGGTTCGTTTCGAGCCGTCGACCACCTCCTATTGGGAAGGTGGCGGCCCACACGGTGTGGGGACATTTGTTTACAATGTCGAAGCGCGCGGCTTTTGTGTGGGTTGGTATGGATGTGGATAATATTATTAGTGTTGTGATGAGGGCAAAGGGGGTAATGGTGTAGTAGTAGTTTGATGATGGGATCGTCATAGTAATGATGTGTTTTGGGAATAAATGCAAGTGTGTATGTTAACTACCATATTAGGGTGATTTTGCTTATATAGAAGGCAAATGCATGTGTATGGGCTCACGTATGTATGCTCTAGAGGAAAGAACCATGAAGTCAACCTAGCTAGGTCAAGCCACCACTGTTTACTTTGAACCATTTTGTACTTTCCCTTTTCTTCGTTTATGGAGTGATGACAGAGCAATGAAACGCCAAATGAAAATAGATATTAAAATGCTAAAAGGAAACACGATATTTTTATTTTCTCAGAAGAAGAAACTGAAATGCTTACTCATAATTCAATTAAACTAGTTATTTGGCCTTGTAATGCACGTTATTGACTATCTCTAACCATTAAATGTTATGTTTGATGTTGGGTGGTTATTATCGAACTAAACAAGTGTAGTGGGTTGATGTTTCTTTTATTATTATGTAAATTTATTATATATTATTGAGACGTGCCAAATGCCAATGCGACCTTGATTTCTATTATTATATTAAATGATAAGTCATTTGGTTTGAATTCTGATAAAGTGGCATATATAAACATATGGTCACATTAAGAAAGGGTCTAACATACGACGGTCAATATTCTAAGCTAACTTCATCATTAAGAATTCAATTTATTATAATTAATTATTACTGGGACGCGTCAATATTCTAAGCTAACTTCATTTTTATAATGATATAAGATAAAAGTATGTCATGTTGGTTTGAATTCTAATAAAGTGGCGCATTTATACATACGGTCACATTAAGAAAGGGTCTAACATACGAAGTCTTTTATATTATTAATTTTGATCCAACATCATCATTATGAATTCATTTTGGTAAACAGTTAGTTATTTATTACTTTTGGACATACGTAGCTGTCTCGGCTCAGGGCCAGCCCAAACTTCAATAAATAATTCATGATAAATCTAGCAGATTGGGCCCATAAAGCCCTGCAAACAAATTCTCATAGCCCACTCAGACCATCCGTTGACAGTCAGTCCACTACAATTGCCATCATACAATTTTAGTTGTTGGAATGGGAAGAAACATAATCGTTTTTAGATGGGTAAGTTTTGGTATTTAATTCGATAACATCTCCATCAAACAGGGTTGAGATCCTCTATTCGTGAAATAGTCTTATTGCATCAACAGTACTCTATTCGTGCACAAGAGCTAAACATAAGCACAATGCATGCATCTATGCATTGACGCGCATTATTTATTCATAATACATTATTCATTCGCAAACCATGTGAAGTGAAGGCGCAATAGATATAAAGATCATCACCATCGTCGTCGTCAATGATCTATCAATATCGTCTAAGGGCAGAAGACAACCCTATAGTTAGTTCCACCTGGGCAAGTGAAAGTACTCGTCGGATCATCCTTAGGATAGCTGTAAGCATCAGGGCACTTTCCCTTGAAGTACCGAGAAAAGTCCGTGGGCCCACAGTTGCCGCTGTTGCAGCAGTATTGGTCTGTCTTATACACCGTGCAAGGGTTGTTGCAGCCGCCGGGCGCCCTAAGCTGGTTGGGACACTGACCGTTGACGTCGGCGGTGCACCTCGGCCCTCGGCTGCAGCCGCCGGAGGTGGGCACGAACTCCATGGGCACGTTGAAGCCGTCCACGAGCGATATGTCGAAGAAGTCGAGGTTCTGAAACTGGTTAAGTGCGAACTCGGCAAGGGTGTTGGGCGGCTGGCCGAAGGCGGTGCAGCTTAGGACGCCGTTGCAGTCGCCGGTCTGGCACCTGCCACGGCCCGAGCCGTCGAAGGAGCAGCCCGTTCGGGCCCATATGCGGGCTCCGGCGGTTCCGGCAGGGACGTCGACGGTCCAAGACTGGCCGCTATTGAGCTGGCGGCCGCCGCCCACTGGGACGGAGGCGGCCCAGACTGTGTAGGGGCAGTTGTTTCTTACGAGGAATTGGGCTGCATTTGCTAGGGTTGTAATGGAGAGGGTTACTGTGAGGAGGAGGAAGATGAATGACTTTGATGGGATGTTCATTTTTTTGTAGTAGAGTGTAGCTAGTAGATGTAATAATTAGGCTAAGTGTGTGTATTTGGTGTGGAGGAAAAGGGGTGGAGATGGTGCGTTTATATAGAGCGAGGGAGCTGCTAGGCATATTTGCCCATGCATTGCCCAGAGACGTGTGTGGTTTTAGAGATAGACATGTACGAATTCAAAACTATCTATATCAGTTAGCTTAATAGTCAAGTCAATATTTGGAATTTATGATGCATATTATCTAGTATGTGCGTAAGATTTTTCCACAGCTTATATCGAGTACGAAATAGCTAATTTTTTCTCCACACACTAAACCGGCCTAACAACCCTGCCCATTACGCCTCTCAGATAAGGAAGAAGAACGTTCAAACTAGAATGTAATAACACCTTAAGCTAATTGGTCCAATACTATTCAATGTACGTACTACTACTACCTAATGGAAAATTAGTATTACCGCACCTCGTTACAAACTAAGGTTGTCTTGTTCTGTTTTACGTGACACATGTTCCTTAAATGTACAAAAAAAAAATGTATTATGAACATTATCATGAAGAAAGTTAAACTTTCATCAATATTCTTTCTCGCGAAGACTATTCTGAATTTCCACACGGACATGAAAGTTTATCCACGGCGTCGCGTTTGCGTCTCCAACGAACGTCTCTTCCGTGGGATGGAAAGAGTCGGCGGCGTCCTTTGAACAAGTCAAGTATCGAGAATTAATTTATTTAAATAGCCAATATGTGGAGGTGAATTTATAGAGAACTACCGATTATATAAAAATTTGCATGTCAGTACTCATATTAGAAAACTTTTAGATAAGTACCCGTTCGTCTCATTTTCTCGTCCTTGACGTACCTTTTTATATGTTTATTGCGTACCGCGTTATGCATTTATATGCTACCCATATATGGTACCTATATACGAAACATACGGTACCTTACGTCAAGCTATATGGTGGTACCATTTTCTAACTGTATTACGTATTACAATACGTTTCTCTATAGTACCTAAATGAGTGCTATGATGTACCTTGCGGAGGACAGGTACCAATGTGCAAAAAATTTACCTGCGTATAAAAAATATTGACAGGGTACTAATTTGCTAATTTTTTTATTATTAAGGAGTATTTTTATGTGAAATCCCCAAATGTGGAAGTTTATTATTTATTTATTCCAGTGTGCTTTTACTCGCATCTAAAATAAAAGTACGTCTATGAAATGGAGGCCCACCTCAGGCCCAGAAGACTTGGCCCACCACTAAGCATTAGGCCCAACGATTCCTAGTGCTTAGAAGGATTCAACAAAAGGACACCCCCACCCCAATAATAAACAGAAAAGTTTGTAAACATCCTTACGAGGCTGAAATCATGATCAATTTCACAAACACACAGTTTCTATTAAGGACAAAACACCACTCTATAATCAGTTCCACCCGGGCAAACAACGCCAGTGCCCTCACCATCACTAGGATAGCTGTAAGCACTCGGACACTCGCCCTTGAAGAACCTCGAATACTTTGTGGGCCCGCACTTCCCTCCGTAGCAGCAGTACTCGTTCTTCCCGAACACCGTGCACGGATCATTACATCCCCCCTTCGTCCTCAGCCGCTCAGGACACCGCCCGACGAGGCCCGCCGAAGCGCACCGCGGGCCCCGCGCCGTGCAGTTACTAATACTCCCCGACGTAGGGCTAAACTCAATTGGAACGTTGAAACCCTTGACCAGAGACACATCGAAGAAATCGCGGTTGCCAACCGATACATAGACGGCGAACTCGGCTAGGGTCGTGGGCGGTGAGCCGTGGCCCGTGCACTCGAGCCGCCCGTCGCAGTCGCCGGTCAGACAACGGCCTCGCCCGGCTCGGTCGAAGGTGCAGTCGGTTCGAGCCCATATGCGTCCGCCGTTGGTCCCTGGGGGGACGTCGATGGTCCACGTCTGGCCGATGTTGAGCCGCCGCCCGCCGCCGACTGGGAAGGAGGCGGGCCATATCGTGTAGGGGCAGTTGTTTTTTACTTCGAAGGAGGCGGCGTTTGTGTAGTAGGTTTTTGTGGTGGAGAGTAGTATTAGGGTTATTATGGTGATGATTATGTTGAGACTTCTTGGTTTCGAGTTTGACGTAGTCATTTTCTTCTTCGAGAGTTATTGAACTTGGTTAGTTCAGAGGCTATACGTACGTTGTTGAGCTATATATAATAAGGGAACGCCATGCAATGCTTACGTTGGAGATGATGTACTAAATTATATATGCGGTCTTGGAGGATACGAATGTAATATAATGTTTTCAAGATAATCAATGGTCAGTTTAGTTTAACGATAAAATAGTGTTATGTTAGTCTTGAAAGCCAAACCTGACTTCCATATTCGTTAGATAGTGAGAAAATACTTTATTGACTTGGACCACGGAGATACTATGACTCAACGAATAGATTTACAATAAGTCAGAACATTCGCTTGTGCAAACCAAGTTAGCTTGTTGTAGCCAGCGTTGTGGGTTTGATATTTAATTACAACTGTTTTTGAATTCAATAAACGATGACGCCGCAAGACGAAAGATGAAGAAGACCAATTGAATTTTGATTTGTCTACTCGACACCCAGCATATTGCGAACGAACTCTTATTGGGCCTCTATAAAGGTATGTCGTGTGCCCAATAACTAAGGTGAGCTTCTTATTTGGGCCGTATAAATTACTGGATCAAATCAGCGTGACCCAATAAGAATATTACCAGAAAGAGAATAAAAAAAAAAATCAAAGCGAGCCCCACGTTAAGCGAGCTGGACGTGACCCGCACCGAATAGATATTTCTGTTGTTGGTGACGAAAGAAATAATTCGAAGTCCCGCTAGCTTCTCGCGCCTTCTCTTGTGGGTCCCTCGCGGACTCGAATATGTTTATTATATTTGGTCCACGTTATACATATACAGCTCTCTTTTCGTCAAACGTACTTTATACAGTAATAACTTATTTGTTTCGCTTCAACACGAGAAGCTTCTAGAAAGAGAACGGAGGCTCCACCAGTCCTCATCCTCACACCTCTACTGCGTGGGAACAATTATTGCTGTTCCCCCTTTCTTTTTTCCTTTCTCTTTTGTTGGGATTGCAGCAGTCGATTTGTTCGCGAGGTACTTGTTTATTCGAATATGCGGGGTCGACGTAGATTTGAGCCTGTTTTGATTGATGTATACGATGGATTCTGTCGTTGCATTGTATGTTGATGTGAATCTAATACTGTAGATGGTAGATTGATGTTGTTGCGTTTGTAAATTTGATGATTTAGGGTTTGTTGAATCGTCTTCGATCGTATGAGTGGAGGCGACTATGCTGGAGGGAGCGGTGGTTCCGGCGGCGGAGGGGAGTCGCAGAGGTCGAATCCGACGCCGTTTTTGACTAAAACTTATAACCTTGTTGATGATCCAACCTACGACGATTTGATTTCGTGGAACGACGACGGCACCACGTTTGTCGTTTGGAAACCAGCTGAGTTCGCCAGAGATTTGCTGCCCAAGTATTTCAAGCACAACAATTTCTCGAGCTTCGTTCGCCAGCTAAACACATACGTACGCTCGCTGTGATGTTGTTCATCTTCTATTTTTTTTTTCCCAGATTTTCGATTAATCGGTGTTGGCATAATTTTGATTTTTTAGGGATTCAGAAAATTAGTGCCCGATCGATGGGAATTCGCGAACGAATGCTTTCGAAGGGGGGAAAAAGCATTACTCAAAGACATCCAGCGCCGTAAGATCTCCGCCGCGGCTCAAGCGGTCACCGTCGCAATTCCTCCGGCGACGGCAGTCCTCATCTCTCCATCAAACTCCGGCGACGAGCAGGTCCTCTCCTCCAACTCATCTCCGGCAGCTACCGCAACTCCTCCTCAGCCTCCTCCTCCCCGAGCCTCCGCCACAACGCCGGAGATACTCGAAGAGAACGATAGGCTGAGGAGAGAGAATTCCCAACTCAGCAGCGAACTGAATCGCCTGAGAAGCTTGTGCGGCAGCATCTACAACCTCATGTCGAGCTACGCCGCGAATCAGAACGAAGCCGAGCTAAAAGCCCTAGAACTTTTGCCGGCGGAGGTGCGTGCGATGGTGGAGGAGGGCGGCGGCTTCGGACCGTTGGCCTCTGCCTCCGACGCGGCGGAGGAGTGCCCCAGGTTATTCGGATTCTCTCTTGGTGTGAAGAGATTGAAGCGAAGAAGCACCGCCGAGGAAGACGGCGCGTGTGCAATGGCGACGCGTGTGAACGATGCGGTCAAATCTGAACCGTCGGATCGTAATCCTGTAGGTAGCAGTAGTAAAAGTAAAGGTCAGGATAATGACGCGTGGCTCGACGATGATAACAATAAGAAGCTTTAGACAAAGCAAGTTTTAATGACAAGGATGGATTTTAGTGTGGAAGTGGATAATGCAACACGTGTTCGCACCAACATTATTCTTCTGGTTCTTTCTAGTGACGAGAAGGCTGTGTGGTACACGTGGGTGGGTTTTACTTTTATTTTGTTTTGGTGGAAAAAACGAATTAATTATTATATTTTTGTTGTTTTGTATTTTGTTTGGTTGGCCTTTACTTGGTTTACTCACATCGTGCCATCGTCGATACCGAAATATCTATTTAGTAATGACGTTTAAAATATAAAATAATACGTATTTGTTATTTATTCAAACAAACAAAATATTTATCGTTATAGAGCAAAATACAAGCAATCACACTAATTAATAACGTTTGCTGACGTTGTCCAAATGCGGTGTATGAGCAACGTCATTTCCACATGTGAAAACAGCTAAAATATCAAAAAGTTCAAAAAAGAAATTCATATCTGCGCCCAAATTGGAACAAGGATATCAGAAACAAGCAGATAAACCTTACATGTGCTCTCATGGCGATTCAACCTCTAAGGCACGTTTCCCGCGAAAGGAGCTCAGTGAATGCTGCTGTGTTTTTGTTAATCGTAAGTTCATATCATTGTTGAGTTTGTGGCTGGATTTATCAGTAATTGCCTCGTAGGTTGTTCGACTGTGCCGCCTTCGCAATTGGTCTCGACGCTTCGTGTGATATCCCCATTTTCCAGCCTATGAGAGATTCAAGTTGTCATTGGATTGTCGTTTGAAGGTATTTCAAATTCTCAAAGCGATCTCTACCAGTAGTTTGTTGTCTGTTTCTTTTCTATCGGAAATTTGCTCGTGGATGTCCAGATTTCTAGTAGTATCTCATTCCTGTCAAATCCTTGCTTGAGCTGCAGATGCGACAACGAGGACGACGACTATGTGGGTAAAATTTTCTTTATAGTTTATTTGATTTTTTATTTCATCGTTGGAAAAGGCCTGATGTTCAATCAATTTTCGCAGGCAACAATGAGGTGATTCATGGATGCTCAGGGAGGATCAATCATACCATACGATGACTTAATGCGGAATAGCAAAGCAATCGCAATTCCGAAATCAAAGCAACGCTAGCACGGTAAACACGAATTCAATACTGTTCTTACACCTACATTCAACAGTTCCTCTGTGAGTATAGTTTCTTATCTACTACATACACAATATTTTCAAGGAAAAAACAAGAAAGAGCACCCAAAACAAGTGAGGTAGAACAAGTATATTGGCAATGGCACTCCATCTATCATCAATTGCTTTTATAATGTAGCTGAATTCAAGCTTCTGCGACCACTTCTCCTCGTGCACGGGCCTCTCTGCATAGGCTCAACGATAAATTTAACAGGCCTCGAAGACTGAGTAGTGATTTTCTCGGCCTCGACAACCAAAGCATCCTTGAGCGGAACAAAGCTCGGCGTAAACCCAACGGTCGCGAGGCGCCTATTCTTCCCTTCGAGCCCAATAATCTTGAGGCTCTTCTTCTCGGGATCGTAGCGAAGGAGATCACTTCCAGCCCAATCGATCAGCACCTCCCCGTTGCTAAGCACCTGCAGCGGCCTGAACATGCCATGCAATACGGTGCCACGTGGGCTCGTCGTCGTACTTATGGAGAAATCCTTCGTCCAAAGACGTTCGCCGTCACCTCCCTCGTCCCTGAGGACCCATAAATCGACACGATAAGAAAACCCGTCCCTTCCATTGTTATAGCTCAAGCAGAGAGCTTTCCCAAGAACTCCGAGGCCCGTACAGTCTCTGACCCCAACCTCCTCGACCTCTTCGAGCTCGAAGGGAAGCTCGATTTCGCCGAAAACTTCCTCGTCGAAATCAAAGTAGGCCACCTTCTTCAGCTCCCCAGCGTACGAAATCCAATACGCCGAACCCTTCAAGAAAACGGAGTCAGAGTCGACATTCGCCAAATCCCTTTGCTCCAAACCGATCGCCAACGCGACGTTCCTCCACCGACCGCACCCCACCACCTGAACTTGGGCTCGTTTATCATCGCCCGCCGAGACAATCCTCAGCGCCTTATATCGATTCGCGACGACGCTGAATCCCAAAATCTCGACCAAAGTAGACGGCGTGGGCTCGCTTTTTCGACCGTCGGCGGCGGGACCCACGAAGAAGTACTCGTTCGTCGCGGGGTTGCACACCAGCGAACAGCGTCGGTCCTTCCTCGTTAAGTAGAGCAGCCCATTGCACGAATTCGTCAAGGCGTACTCGCTCGTGCTGGCGCCGCGAGATCTGAGGCTGCAATTAATGTCGATCGCGGAATTCTTGGGCAGATCGAACAATGGCTTGAGCATTGAATTGGCCTCGGGGCGTTTCGCGGCGAAGACGTCGGCGTCTGGGTCCCACAGGTGGAGGGACGACGAGGGGTTTCTCTGCGCTTCCTTAAATTGAAGCGCTACGGCTCGAGGCGATCGCTCGGAGTGGAGCGCGTTGAAAAATGGCGTTGGGGAGGCCGAACGGCGCAGCGCTGTGCTCGACGATCGGCAGGCGGCTACATTCGTAAGCGGCAGCCTTGTGATTACGTCGACGAGAAGCTCGTCGGGGAGGTCTACGATGTTCGACCTTTGCGGTCTCGCCCGAGGGTTGCGTTGGTCAGCCATGTATCAACAGTAAAGTAGTGATTGTTGTTGTGTGAGTGAGTGTGTTTATTGCCACCTTTTATATGGATGGTTTCTGTCGTGCTGACCTAACCTAGGCATAATTACGAGTATACCCCCTTGCTCCGACGTGTAGTTGTAATGTTTCTTATGGTAGTTATAGCCCATTTAGTTTGTATGGGCTTTTAACCATATATGGGCCTCGAGTTTAACCGGTGGCCCATTAGTAATCGATGGCCCGGACATTATATTCAGATTTAGGGTTCCAGCATCCTCCTTGGAGAAAAGGAAGAGAAGCGAGGCGGAGCACGGCGATTCTACGCAACGATGGTTCTAAAGTAATCTTCTGCTTATTATGTTTTGTATGCAGATTAAAGACGTTTAGAGGGTTACTTTTATCATATTTCGTTGTAATTGTAGTTGTTCTGATATTGATATGTCGATTGAGTTCTCGAGCTCCCATTTGAATTGATCATTTTTGTTAATTAGCTATATCTGAAAGGCAGCTGTACTTTAGGAGGATTACTGTGGTGCTTATGTTAGCATTTCTAATATTTCGACTTCTATATTGTTCTTACATAGTATAACATGGTAATGATTACAATTGTTGCGGTTTTCAGGACCGAGCTTTGCCGATTCAGTGGTGCCAAGATTTACCCTGGAAAGGGCATTAGATTCATTCGATCAGACTCACAGGTTTGGTTGTTTCGCATTTCATTTCTTTGCCTATGATTCTGATGTTCCCCATTTTTGCCTGAGTTTTGGATCTGCTTGTTTTAACCTTATGGCGGTTCATCAGTCTTGCTTTTGCCTATTTCTTAGGTTTTCCTCTTTGCCAATTCGAAATGTAAGAGGTACTTCCACAACCGCCTGAGGCCTGCTAAGCTTACTTGGACTGCAGTGTACCGTAAACAGCATAAGAAGGCAAACGTTCCTCATAGCTCCCGACTAAATATTATTCGTTTCAATTATCTGTATTTGCATTAATATTGAAATTCTTATAATCGACTAACAGGACATCGCTGCTGAAGCTGTGAAGAAGAAACGCAGAGCCACCAAGAAGCCATACTCAAGGTCTATTGTTGGTGCAACTTTGGAAGTCATTCAGAAGAGGAGAACCGAGAAGCCAGAAGTTCGTGATGCTGCACGTGAAGCTGCTCTCAGGTCTATTTAAGTTAATGCACTTAAGAATTTTTATTTTCACTGTGCCTCTAAAGTTAATGTTTTGATCATTACATCTGTTTGTTATCGTTATGGACCCATTGTTTCAGAGAGATCAAGGAAAGAATCAAGAAAACCAAGGATGAAAGGAAAGCTAAGAAGGCCGAAGTGACCGCAAAGCAGAAGACCACCAAAGGTAACGTCCCAAAAGGCACAGCACCGAAGGGCCCTAAGATTGGTGGCGGAGGTGGGAAGCGTTGAGCTTTCACTTCAGTTGCGCATGTTTTCAATTGTCTCTTTGATTAATCAAACCATCATTAGATCTGTTCTTTTCTTTTATGTACTAATGTGGCTTTTGCTGTTGACAATTGAGTTCTTTCTGTGTCAAGAATCAATTGCCTTTTGCTGGGGTTTTTTTCGAATCAGTTCTCCATTGCTTGTTTCGAAGGACTAGTATCATGATCTAATGGTTTCTGAACTCCAAACTTTTTATTACATTGCCTGCTCCAACACTTTCATCGACAAAAAGCTTCGCTTACTGCAAGAAGCATAAGACTTGACAAAATCCCAGTTTACACGAAAGCTTAACAGGCTTTGGATCAGTTAGCATCTACTAGACAGGTAAATTACGTTTCGCATAAGCCATCTTATGAATACCTCTGCCAAAGGCCACCACTGAATCCCCTGGTGTCACATCTCACGGGCATACCAAGCCTGTCCAGACGACCAGAGCCAGGATATGCTTTGTTTGCAAAGTTTGCATGCAAATTCTGCATAGCCCTTTGTGAGTTGGCCCTCGAATCAGCATAGGCACCATGAATAGAGTACCTCTTAGTTGAGCTTGATCTTTCATAGCTTATAGGCCTCTGTTTTGGAGCACTCATAGACCTCGCCTTAGCCCTAGACGATTCAGTGCAAACCATGTAGTTAGGATAATCAGAGTTACCACTCAAACAGCTTCTCGTTGGCGTAAACATTTCCCTTCTGCAGCTATCTCCGCCTATGGAAGACGAAGAGTAGAATTGCGGGCTGTTGTCTGCTGTGTAGAAGGCAGCTTCATCTACGTCTGGGCCGAAGTGGACTGTAGATTGGACTTCGCATGAAGATGGGCTTAGAACGGATTGATGAGCCATGGTGTCTGAAAAGCTTTGGCAGTTCTTGTCTGAGGTAACGCTGAGATGAGACGAGTGGAAGAGGTTTTTGCGCTTGGGAACTATGTGCTGCTGGCTTATGGTGTCTACTTCGAGAATTTTATCGCTTCTGTCGTCGTCGTCCCATGTCGTACCGTTCTTTCTATGGCTGTCCATTCGAGCTTGGCTTGTGTTCGATTTTTCTGTTTCATAGATCGAACTACTACTGTTGGGCTTCGAACAACTTCTCTGCAGCAATAGAGAATGTATGCCGTGTAAGCAAAGGAAGTTAAAAAAAAACAAACCATGTCTATCGAACGAGTGATAACCAAAAGATGGGAAACTGACCTTGAGTGACCCATAATTTTCGTTCTTAAACACATTCTTGGCTCGAACAAGATGCTCAGATTTCTCAGGAGTTGCTGGACCCTATTCACAAGTGAATTGTTCGTCAAACACAAATATCTAAATGTGAACCACACTGATAACTAAGCGAGATGACATTGATTATCCCAGTAGGGTTTTCTTACAGCATAGCTGAAGTGGGAAGATTTCTTGGTAGAATGCGGAGATTCAGACATTGTTACACGCCCAGAACGAGCTCGATCCTGGGCGCGTATGAGAGCCTGAAGTCTCTTAAGGGCATACGCAGTTTGCTTTCTTACAAGGTGACCTCTTACCAAAGCTTGAATCTTTACTAGTCCTTTGAGTGCCCTTAAAGCCCTTCTTGCCTGAGATTCAGTTTAACTTAGTCCCATGTAAAAAAAAAAATCAAGCATTGACCAATAAACAAGTACTGTAATACGAGGTGAAAATAGTTAAAAATACAGACGAGTAAATTTCAAAGTCAGTGACTTTTTTCGAAAGGAGACAAGGACAACTCATCCCACTGTTTTACCCATAGAGTCAGAAAAGGTCAAATAGCAGAAGCAACTTGATTTCGCAATCGAAGCTTTTACTGATACCGTGTACTGTCTTGATCCATCCACACTTAAAAGATACACAAGATTAGCCCAAACTTTTACATCGGCACATGTAATAGAAGTTCGTTCCCTTTAGATCTAAAGGTTTGAGATAGAGAGTTTCTCAAATCGCAAGAGTACGAGATAATCAAAGTACGATAAGACCAAGTCAACAACAAATACACGGAAACTGATAAAATGAAAAAAAATAAAGCTAGTGTGAACCCTTTGACAAATGTGAAACAGATCTTCAAGAAAATCTTGTATCACCGACCCAGAACTAACTTGTCCGGCAATAAGACAAAGAGCTCATTGAATGTCATTCTATTTTAATACACATGAGAAGGTACGCTTTACAGATTATTCCAAGTTCCCAACAGTTCCATGACAACCCCACCCCAACCACTACATAATGCTATATCATAGGCATTATACAGCAAGTACGATGGAGTTTAACGAGCGGAGGAAGCCATTTAATCTTATTTAATTTGACTGGAAATAAATGTTTAGAGAGCTTCAAACTAGCTCTTGACCTCCTTTGACGTCATTGTCGGCATAGCACCTATTTCACTACATCCATCCTAAGATAACAATTAGCTGTTCTTCCTTTCGAAGACAATTGGGTTACTGTAGCCAGATATATAAGGACATAAATGGTAAACCCCAAGCTACATGTATGCACCATCATGCAAGAAATAAGGAAAAGCCTACACGTAAAACTAATTACTAGGCTGTTCTAAGTGGTAATACAATACAAGTACACAAACAGCTCTTAAAATGATATTTTCTTGAGATGATAGCCGACCATCATAGATAGATGGAGTGCGTTGAAGATGAACGTGGGGCTTTATACATTATTAATAAACACGAAACCGAAACATTCGAGCAAGTAACGCAAGGTAGATAGCTCGAGTTTAACGTACCAGGCAGGCGCGAAAATGCGACTGTATGATAACGGCAGCCCGCTCCTCCCGGGCGGCGGTCACTCCCCGGCAGGCGTCGCCTCCGCGGCCGGCGCCGGCGTGATCGGGGAGTTGGCGGCTCAGATTAGCACTGCCGCTGGTGAGCTTGACGACGGCGGCTGCAGCCTGAGCGGCAGCGACTGCGGCCTCCGCCACGGCAGCTGTGGCGGCAGCGACGGCGATGGCGTGCTTGCTTGCCTCGTTGTCGTCGTCGCCGCTGCGAACGTTGTTCTGAAACGGGCCGCTCGGCGTCGATTTACGGGGAATATACTCACTCGTTTCTTTGGGCTTCTTGCCGTTGGTCCATGCCTTGGTTTTCCTGTCCGAGTTTGCGGGCTTGAGGCCAAAGATGGCTCTGAACCATTTGGAAGCTTTGCCCATTTGTTGGTCGTTCTTCAGAGTTGAATTAGATGTGGTTCGTGGGAGAAAAGCGAGAGAAACGATATGAAGAAGAAGAAGAAGAGAGCATTTGTCACGTGGGAAGCGAAGATCAAGGAGTAATGGAGTTGTGGGTGTTTTAACGAGGTGAAGAAGTGAAGTGTTGAAGCATTTATTATTTATTTATAATAAATACCATAATGTGTACTTTTCATTAATCTTTATGAGCTGTACCTAGTCTTGTAGCAGGGTAGTATTTCTAGAAAAAAAAAATAACGAAAGAGAAGTATAAAAAAAAGTGCAAATTACTTTTTAGGATTTTAAAATAGGTTTTAGACTCTATCACAAAAACTATTATTTAAAGGATTCAATTTTATAAAGATAAGAATCTAAATTTACGCAAGTTTTATAAAGTGTATAGGATCGGTATCATATGATCGTTTTGTATTTCAGAACAATGAAGTGGTACTGAGAAACAATGAAGTGGTACTGTAGAACAATGAAGTGGTACTGGCCTGCAGAACAATGAACTGGTTCTGCAGAAATCGAATCCTTAAAATTATGAATTTTCTGAGAAAGACCTGAAGTCTAAATGAACCTTATGATGGGGCCTGAATTATAAAAAGCCCCTAAAAAATTGTTTTAATTAGAAATGAAATAAAACTGACTCGAGATCTTATTTGATATGGACAAGATATAAAAATTATGTGTAGTGGTAATATTGTAGAATGGTCCTTTAATTAATTAAATAGTAAAGATTCCGAAAATATTAGATTGATTCATGCTTCATAAATGTATGAAGAATAGTAATCGATGCAAATAAAACTTCAGTGTAGATTGCAATGGCATGGCCAGTGTGTTACCGCAAGTCAGACCTTCATCGCATCAATCACAGAAAAGTAGTGTAAAAACACGAAAATAAAATTTCCTTCAATTGTTGGAACGTATTCTGAAGATGAATCGCGACAAAAGAAAAAGGCAAATCAGTCATTTGGATTCTTCTGTGTGCTATATTTGTAAAAACCGAAAAACAAGAGAAATTACATAAATACTGACAAATTAGGGTAAGAGATACCCGGCATGCAACGAATATAATCGTTTTTTCTCTTACTATTTCTTCTCTATCAATTTCTATTTTGTGTTTAACAATAATAAGACTAATAAGAACTAAGACTTAGACTACGTTATGTATTGTATTGTAAATTGTAATGTACGTGGTGCAGTGCATTGTGTTGTATGGTGTGGTTCTGTAGTGTAGTGTTTTTTTGTGTGCATTGAAAAGACTTGACATAGGAAATAATAGGCTATCAATCATCTGGGATTACCATGTACGCAGAATTACCCACTTTCAGTAAATAAAATAAATTCACGTGATCTGCTTTGGGATAATATATGAAGGAACCATTTATGATTTAACATCAAAGCAAAGGACCATACTTTACTACTACAGACATAGGCCAGATACCTCTCATTACATAATATTATAGACTTGTAATACATTTTTGTCTGTTTTCCACTGATGACGTTTTCCTTGGGCTTTCGTACGGGCTTTAATAACACGTAATGGGCTTTGGCCCGATATTTAAGTGGGCTTATGCTCCACGATTTCTTTATATTTTAAAAGCCCAAAAGAAAAGAAATTGCAGAACCTACCCTACTTACATGAGCCGAGCCCCAACCTTTAGGTTGAAGAAGCAAACCCAAGCTCAAACAAAGCTATTTCATCATCATTTTGTCATTTACCATCTATAATTAATTGCAAGAGCAGAGTTGATGTCGTAATTCAGATGTCATTTTCAGCGCAATATTACAGAGTGATGTACTGAGGGAATGTGGTGATAGCGATATCTGCCTACTACGTATTCTAAATGGGACACTTACTGAGGCAAAACTTAAAAGAGTGATGCGTTTTTCTTGTTTGTCTATCTATCGAGGGACAGTTACTTACGTTGGGTGGTAATTACTTACCAGTAGTAAATAGCAATGAATGTTGGAAATTTTACGTGCCAACGGTCGAATCCAACGAAAGCGAAGTAAAAAAAGAAACGGTCAAAGACGAACATCGCACGTGTCGTTGATTACAATTTGCAAAGAATGTCCGTACACCATCACAACTCCAACGGCACACTCACAACGGTCACATTCATCTACGGATCTGAACCGTTCGATCCTCATCCAACGGCAGAAAAGAGATGTATCCGACCCATTTCACTGGACCCGTCACGTTGCTGTCGGGTAAAAAGGAATAAAGAAATGAAAACCCCACAGCAACGCCAGTACAAAAAAACCTTCCCTTTTACACCCACATAAAAACTCTTACGTGAATTTTTTTGGGTTGTAGGTAGTATTTTTTTTCGTAGGGCATGAAATTTTGTTGACCACTCTTTGTTTCCTTCTCCTTGCTTACGCATGATTCTTGATTGGGTTTGTGTATGGCTGGTCTTAGTTTGATTATGTTCTTTTGCGAAAGTTGAATTCATATTTTTGCATTTGCTTGCCGTGTTCTTATTGTCTGAATATCTGTGAACGAAGATGCATGAGCTGAAGATGTTAGATGGATATTTGATCAGTACGCTGGTGAAAGACGTTCTCTTGCTGCAAATGTTCTGGCAATAAATGTTTTGGAATCCGATGTTCAGCGTTTTTTTCTTGCATTGATATGTGCTGATAACATGGAGATTTAGTTCTATTCTTTGATTCTTTGTAGGCTTGATTCTTTGTATTCTTTGCTGCTTACACACTGAAGAACGTTCTTTGATTTGTGATATTACTTCATTCGTTTTTCTTGACATCGGATTCCAGTTTAATTTTTTTTTTCTGGGAAACTCACACTCACCATAGAAAAAGATTGCTCTGTTTGTTTCTTGATTCTCTGTTTAAAAGAAAAACATTCTTTATCTGCAACACATATTACTTGTACATTGCATCATCTTAGAAGTACAGAAAAAAAAAACCCCAAAAAAAGAAGGAACAGAAGAAGAAGGAGACGAGCAAAGACTAGGAGCAGAATCTGAGGTCTACAGCAAAAGAAATTGGTTCACAATCTGAAGAATGTTGGCTGGTTATTCTTCGGCATCAGCAGAATTTCAAGCTTGCCATTTCCCTCCCATGAGCAGCCGTAGATTGGACTTGCCTCACAGTAATTTCCCCAGGAACGAAGCGGGCCCGAGGCCACAGCCCGTCGTTAGGCCCGTTGGCGTTTCGAATCCCCTCGAAGCCAAGACTAGCAACTGTTCACTTAGGCAGAACATCAAACTACCTCCAACACCAACCGCAGAGAGCAGCATCAGCAGAAGAAGAGAAAAGAGAGACAGTTTTCGCACCAAGAAGAGATACTCGGATGAAGTTTCGTCAGACGAAGAAGAGAGCTACAGCAAGCGCGGGCCCGCCAAGAGGAAGAAGTCCATCGGCAAATTCGAAGACAATTTATGGTTTCAGCAAGGCTTCGACGCAGTAGGCCACCTTTCCAATCCTTTGATCACTACGTCTCTTACAAGGCCTTTCTCCATTACATGCTCCTCCCATGAAGAAGAAGAAGAAGAAAGAGTGTGCTTTATGCTGCCCAGCGACCCCATAACGCCAGCGTTGCCTCCCCTCGCCAACGTTCCATGGTTCGATTCTGTCGTTTCTGAGGTTACTACAAACTCAGGGAAGACTAAAGTCGAAGCTGCAGGCGAAGGTCAGGGGAAGGAGATCTCTGGCTCGTCGAGCACTTCATCAGAGAGCCGCGGTTTGGTCCTCAGGCTAGGCGAAGACAGACCCGCGGTGCGCTCCGCCGGGTATGGCCCGACCCGACCCACCATGGCTGAAGCCCACAGCTTGGGACGCAGCGGGCCAGACGAGCACCAATGCGTTGAGATCCTCAGCTTGCTAGTCGCATGCGTTGAACAGATAGGCATGAAGAACATAGTCATGGTGGACCACTACCTAGCTAGGCTGGGCGAGCTGGCCTCGCCCATAGGGCCATCGCCGGTCCATAGGCTCGTGGCTTACTTCACCGAGGCTCTGTCTCTGAGGGCGGTCAAGCTATGGCCTCATGTGTTCAGCATTACGGTCCCACGCGAGCTCGATCGGTTCGACGAAGAGGGCGGGAATGGGCTCAGGCTACTGAACCAAGTGAGCCCAATTCCCAAGTTCATACACTTCACTTCCAATGAGATTATCCTGAGAAGTTTTGAAGGGAAAGAGAGGGTTCACATCATAGACTTCGACGTAAAGCAGGGCCTGCAGTGGCCTACTCTGCTCCAAAGCCTGGCTTCTCGGGTCGACCCACCGACCCATGTTAGAATCACGGGCGTGGGTCAGTCGAAGCTCGAGCTGGCTGAAACAGGGGAGAGGCTCGCCCGCCTAGCCAGGGCGTTGGACTTGGCATTTGAGTTCCACGCGGTCGTCGATAGGTTGGAAGATGTGCGGCTATGGATGCTCCACGTCAAGGAGGAGGAAACCGTGGCGGTTAACTGTGCGCTACAGATGCACAAGCTGCTCCACGACCCGACCGGGTCGACCCTTATGGATTTCATCGGTTTGATCCGAAGCACAAAGGCGGGGACCGTGGTCGTCGCCGAGCAAGAGGCGGCGCACAACGAGCCCAGTTTGGATTCGAGGGTTTCCAACTCCTTGGGGTATTACTCGGCAATATTCGACTCGATCGATTCTTGCCTGCCGCCGGACAGCGCGGTGAGGCTCAAGATTGAAGAAATGTTCGGAAGGGAGGTAAGGAACATCGTGGCCTGCGAGGGAAGGGAGAGGTTGGAGAGGCACGTGGCTTTCGTCGGCGGGTGGCGGGATTTGTTGGGGCGAGGCGGTTTGAGGTGCAAGGCGATTGAAGACGGTGAATTGCTACAGGCTAGGATGCTGCTGAGGATGCACGGAGGCGGCGGCGGCGATGGTTGTTTCGCGGTGGAGAAGGAACTAGGCGGAGTATGTCTTACTCTGAAATGGTCTGATCAGCCGCTTTATACGGTGTCGGCATGGAGTCTTGAAGATGTTGCAGGGAGTTCTCGGACAAGTTGAACGAAGAAGAGAGGTTTTTCTTACATCAAGATTCGTTTTTTATTTTTTCCACTGCGTGTTAATTGGATAGGTGTTCTTTTCATTCTTTGTTTCATCAGATTAAAAAGATAGAGATACAAACAGGATTCAATTGTAGCAGTTTCTGGGTTTTTTTTATTACACCACCAAGTATTGTAGCCATTTATTGTATCTGGAACATTCTTTTCTTTGTTAGCTTTTGTTGCAACACATCTATTCATTCAATTCTTCTATTTGTAGCAGCCCCAATAGAACCATTGAAGTTAGATAACTCTTTATCATTTACAAGTCATTTGTGATATTGTAAACCCCACAATACTCTCCTCATCATTTACTGATTTTCACAGGCTCTATCGTGTGGTTATGTACATACGTGGCCTTGACGCATCGTTTATACTTTTTTTTTTTCAAGACGATAGCTTTTCCATTGCTTCATCAAAAAACATTTACAAGTCTGTTAAATAACCGAATGATTCCCACTGCTTACAGATACACCACAGTGAGTGGAACTCAAATGAATTTCATCAGACAAAAAGCATGAAGTTATCAAAAAATCGCTAATAAAGGTCTAAGTCCAGTGCAAAAGGAAGATCACCACAAGAAGGCCATCAAAATGCGCGAATAGTATCTTGCATCGTCCTTCGTTACTGGCCATTCGTTGAAGCTCTCTCAACTGGCATCTAATATATTGCACTGGCGCAAGCACCCTACAATAGATAGATGAAGACCACCAATAAAGCCCAAGCAGAACAAAAATCAGCTAGATCTCAAGGAATTCACACCATTCCATGCAAGCTTTATCTACTACTGACTTGCCGTAATGCCATTCTTTTTCAAAAAGCCAAAGGTTCCTAGTTTTCCATAGCATCCACAAGATGTAAACCGAAAGTTGCACACGATGTAGGAAGATTTCTGAGGTTGGACCACCACTGAGCTTCCCCCACCAATCTCTAAAGGTAGCAGCTTGGTTATCATTATGGTTCCATGATAGAGGGGCAATGTCCCAAACGAGTTTGGCTTGGGGACAGTGAAACATCATATGTTCCAAGGTTTCTTCGTTCTCACCACAAGCGGAGCATAATGTATCAATATTCACCCCTCGTCAGGCAAGATTCACTTTGGTAGGCAGTGAATTATGGAGACACTTCCACAAAAAATGCTTCAGTTTTCCTTTGACCTTGAGAGCCCAAGATGTGCGCCACAATTTCTTCATGTTGGCTCCAAGATCACTACACTCCGGTTTATCCATCGATAAGGGAGATTCCTTCAACAGCATTTGGTAGGCAGATTGCACAGTGAATTGGCTGTTCGCATTCTCTGTCCATCGAAGTCTTGTGCCATTAAGCTCATCCTCTGTCCTTTTAGTTCCTTTGAGTAACACATATCTAGCTTGTGCCCAACATTTCCAAAGCCAAGAAGCAGATGAAGGCACTGTGGCTGTGAGAAGATCACCATTGGGATAGTACTTGGCCTTCAAAACTTTAGCCACAAGCAGGTTCGGTTGAGTAATCATCCTCCACAATTGCTTGGCAAGGAGTGCATCATTAAAGGTCTGAACTTGTTGAAATCCAAGGCCTCCAAGTTCTTTTGGCTTAGTTAGTATCTCCCAAGCCTTCCAATGGATTTTGTGTCCACCTTTCTCTTTTTCGCCCCACCAGAAATCAGCCACCTTCTTTGTAATCAGTCTACAAATGTGAATAGGTAGCTTAAAGCATGACATGATATAGATGGGTAGTGATTGAAGAACTGCCTTGATTAAAGTCTCCTTTCCAGCCGTGCTCAAGAATGATGTTTTCCAATTAGCCATTCTACTTTGAACTACATCCACCACATATTGAAATGTTTCTCTCTTAGACTTCCCAATGACCAATGGTAATCCAAGATACCTTGATTTGCTTTCTTCTTTAATACCAGCCAAGACACTCAGAATTCCTATTTTCTGCTCACTTGTGGTATTTTTGCTAAAAAATATAGAAGATTTTGCCAGATTCACCATTTGTCCTGAAGCTGCGCAAAACAGATTCTCTCTCTTTGCGAGTGGAGCCTCCTTTCTCTCCCACGGAGTAGAACTTTAATTCCTTCATACTGAAGGCCATTTTAACACTGCCGTCCCAATTTCAGCCACCATTTTGTCCTGCAAATCACTCCCACCATACACCTACACCATTTCCTATAAGCTTTTTAACTATCTTCTTGGGTTTTGTCTTTGTATGCAGGGTTGCTGAGTGGAAGGTGAGTGGGCGGTGATGGAAGGAACTCCAAGTTTTGAAGTGTTAGGTGACCTCACAACCCACCTTGAACGAATACAACTCTCATCCAAAGAAATGAACGGAATAGACCTACAAGACAAAGATATCCTAAACAGTAAAGAAGAATGTATGCGGAGCCTAGTCGGTAGAGTATTTGGAGAAAAGAGGACCAGTTTTCTTGGGCTCAAGAGTACCCTTACTAACATTTGGCCGGTGAGTAACAGATTCAGAATTGTGGAGATTGGCAAGAATATGTTCCAGTTCTTTTTCCAATCTGAGCTAGAGAGGAAAAAAGTCATCGAAACAAGACAGTGGACCTTTGATAACCAGTACTTACTGCTGAAAGAGTGGACTCCAAACTTGAAAATGACAGAAGACACCTTCCACAGTGTTGAGATCTGGGTGCAAGTCTGGCAACTACCTAGCCACTGGCAGTTTATTGAAGTGGGCCAAAAGATTGGGAAACTTTTCTTGAAATGTGATGACATTCTCATCTCTGAATCTGGGGGGTGTCAAGGGAGACATCTCAAAATGAAAGTAATGTTGGACCTGAATCTCCCATTAGTGAGAGGTACATTCATCAAATTGCAGGGTGAATCTTGTTGGGGTAAACTTTAAATACGAACAATTACCCAACTTCTGTTTCTACTGTGGATTAGTGGGACATGTGGAAAGAACTTGTGCCTCTCGAGCCAAAGATGTCAAGGAGAATGTTGCTAAGATGGGACAATTTGGTGAATGGGTTAAGGCTGATGCTAGTTGGAGGAAAGGGTCTCCAAAATCGAAGACGAAACCCAAAACTCATGCCCATGCTGCTGATCAACCATGTACTGAGGATGAGAGAGAAATTATTCCAGAAAATCAGATGGTTCAAGTACAGGTCCCTACTTCACCCCAAGAACCTCCTCATGAGCAGGCCACTATTGCTGAAAAAACCAATAGTAACCCTTTAATGAAAATTGCAACAAATCCATCATCCATGGGTAGCCAAAATGAATCTGTCAAAGCCCTTATTGAGGTCAATGTTTCTCAAGACACTAGAAAAGAGCCACTTAAGGAAATTGGAAAATCTGTCTCTGTTGCAAGGAAGACTATCTCAATAAAAAGAAGGAATGATAAAATTGAGGCCTCTGTTACTTCTGATACAGATATGACTACACTTTACTACAGTGAAGGACTAGGATCAAAGAGAACCAGAATAGATAAAGAAAATTTGCCTTTCAGCAACTCGACGGAAGAAACTATGAACAAGAAGCTAAAGGTTGACACAACTGGCTGTATGCAATCTCAGGTGGGGGGCACCAGTTATAACTGGCCCCACCAGCATCAATGAGAATTTGCATGTGGAATTGTAGAGGGTTGGGAGGATCCTCTACAATTCCACAGCTTAAGGAGTCGATGAGACTCCATCTCCCCTCACTAGTTTTCCTTAGTGAGACAAAGCAAAAAAGAGCATTTTTAAGGACTGTTTGCAAACACCTAAACCTGAAGGATAGATGGTTTTACAAAGATCCAATTGGCCTCCGTGGTGGCCTCTTCTGTGGCTGGAATCAAAATATAACCATTCTGGAAATTGCAGCAACGGATTTCTGCGTGGAGGTGTGTTGTCGACAAGAAACTGCTCAACAACCAATGTGGGTTGTTTTTGTTCATGCTAGTACCAACTCACAAGAAAGAAGACAACAGTACGAATATCTAATCCAAGCGAGTAGTAAATGGAATAACTTGTGGGTTATAGGAGGGGACTTTAATGACATTAGAAACCAAGATGAGAAATGGGGTGGTCGACCCAGGAACCCAGCTAGCTTTCAACACTTTAACGCCTTTATTAATGATATGAGAATGGTTGAAATTTCCTTCACTGGGAGATCTTTCACCTGGGCAAATAATAGAGAAGGCGAAGGATTTGTGGAGGAACGAATTGACAGATGTTTTTGCTCACCTCAATGGCTCCTTCAATTTCCTAACTCAGTTGTACTACATGAAGACAGGCATGCATCTGACCACAGCCTACTTACACTTGTGCTACAGCAGAAGGAAATTAAAAGAAAGAAAAGGTTTCAATTTGATAGAAGATGGCTCAAGATGGATGGAGTGGAAGAAGTGATCAAGCTTGCTTGGAGTATAAGTGTCGACGGAAACCCACATTATAGGGTCTCCAAAAAAATCAGCAACTGCAGACTGGAACTACTCAGATGGAGTGCCTCAAGGAAAACCAACTCTGGCCTAAAAATTGCTCAAATCAGCCAACTTCTTTGTGAGATGAAAAATGAAAGGGGTTCGAGAGACTGGGCTAAATGGAGATCTTTGCAGGCTGACCTAAATAAGGCTTATAAAGATGAGGAGATATTCTGGAAATCTAAATCAAGAATCCTCTGGCTCAAGGAAGGGGATAAGAATACAAAATTTTTCCATGCATCCACCATTCAACGAAGGAACATCAATTCCCTGCAGAATCTGAGCTCAAGAGATGGTGTGAAATGTGAATCTCATGAAGACGTGGTAAGGGAGGTTGTCTGCTTCTACACAGAGCTGTTCACTTCAGCTGAGCCACCTAACATTGTTGAAACTCTTCAAGGAATCCCTTGGTCCATATGAACCAACGACTCACAACTCTAATCTCAGAGGCGGAAGTCAAGAAGGCCGTATTCTCTTTGCATCCCTCTAAGGCCCCAGGGCCTGATGGTATGAACCCCTCTTTCTTTCAAAAATTTTGGCATGTGATTAAACGAGATATATGCTTTCGGTACACAACTTCTTCACCCACCACAAATTGTTGAAAAGCATGAACCACACTCTAATTACCCTAATTCCAAATATAAAAAACCCAACACAAATTACCCATTATAGGCCAATTAGCCTCTGCAATGTTACGTACAAAATCATCTCAAAAATCCTTACTGAGAGATTGAAACCTTGACTTAGATCAGTTATTAGCCCTAACCAATCCGCTTTCATTCAAGGGAGACATATTGTAGATAATGTTACAATTGCGCACGAATGCCTCCATTTTATTAATACACGTAGGTATGGGAAAAAAAGGGTATATGGCTCTTAAACTTGATTTGGCTAAAGCATTTGATAGAGTTGAATGGACTTTTGTTCTTCAGATTATGTCTAGAATGGGGTTTTGTGATACTTTCATCGACTGGATCAGAGTTTGTTTGACTAGCACATCTTTCTCTTTTAACATCAATGGTATGTCTAGTGGATACGTAATTCCGTCAAGAGGCATCAAGGGGATCCTATTTCTCCTTTTATCTTTCTTATTCTTTCAGAAGGTCTCTCTAATCTAATCAAGCAATCAGCGGAAAAAGGGGAGTACAAAGGACTCAAATTGAGCAAAAATGGGCCATTGATCACTCACTTATTTTTTGCTGATGACTCACTCTTGTTTTGTGAAGCTGATATAGGTCAAGCATCGTTTATACTTCATTACCATATAAAGTGTTGTAAAAATAGGTCAAGTATTTATGAGCCCCATTAAGATAACAATCGATAATATACAATATTAAATAAAATGCCCTAAGAAGCTCGCCTTGTTTTTCCTGCTTCCCACTATGTCCGCCGCCCCGTGGCCCCACGTCTTAACATAAATACACATATTTTATTCTTTACTTCGAGTAGTAAAATTTATTTATCAGCATATAGACTTCATCTAATTAATTATTTAAGAAATATGGGTTTT
This sequence comes from Craterostigma plantagineum, assembly GCA_027422505.1. Taxonomy (NCBI): domain Eukaryota; kingdom Viridiplantae; phylum Streptophyta; class Magnoliopsida; order Lamiales; family Linderniaceae; genus Craterostigma; species Craterostigma plantagineum. The sequence continues at coordinate 30,114,662 of JAPQWV010000002.1, read as the reverse complement.
ACACATATAAATATCCATATGCATAAAAACTTATAATTAGTACTCTATTAGTATTTTTTTATACGTAGGTATCTAATAGAATAATTTTTTTCACATAGGTATGATCCGGCGCAGGTACGCCATATAACACATTTAGGTACTCTATAGCAACGTATTTTGGTACGTAATCGTTAGAGAAAATGGTACGTCATATATAACATAGTAAGGTACCATATAGAAACCGAATAGAGTACCGTATAAACGCGTGACGTGGGTACGCAATGTACACATAAAAAGATACGGCAAGACTGAAAAAATTGGTACAAACAGTAAAACGGCTACCTATCAGTAAAAATTTCTGACATAGATACTCATTTAATATTTTTTATTTAATTGGATATTTTTGTATAGACGTCAGCAACAAATATACATACAACCTTCGAATTTTGTGACTACAGCCGTTCCGTTTGTGATGAATTGATAATTGGAAATTCAGATAATATTAATCGAGAAAAAGGGGGAAATTCAATTATTACCCTCTCACGCACTTTTCCTTGCACCTTCATTCAGGCATCAAGTTACTAACCCTTGGCCTTCTTCAACTTTACAGTTTACATCATATCTGCAAATATTCTCTCTCCGAAAAATCTTTGTTCGGAAATCGCGGTCGTAGAATTGTTTGAACGACCTTCAATCAATTGATTTTTTGTTTTCGATTTCCTACACCACCGCGGTGAAGTCGTAATTCAATCAGTGAAATACAAGGAAATCCTAGATTGATAATGGCGTCGTCGGGTGGCGAGGCGTCCACGTGGCAGCCGCAAGACGAGGGTCTCCGTGAGATCTTCGGGCTGCTGGAGCAGCAGATGGCTCCCACTTCCGATGACAAGTCCGCTATCCTCCAGAAGCTACAACACTACTCTCAGTTCCCTGATTTCAATAATTATTTGGCGTTTATTTTCGCCCGAGCTGAGGTGAATCATCTATTTCTTCTTTTATTTTATTATGTTTTGGGTTTTATGAACTCCGAGTTTCGTTGTGCAAAGAAGGGTGAGGTATATTTCTGACCATGTAGAGGATAGTTGAGCTTCTTAGGGTTTAAGGTTAAGTGATACTGTTTTGGTTGACTTTTCCCTAGAGGATATGTGGCCCCTTAGGGATTCTTGTGAAAATTGAAAATGTTTTGGATGTGGAGGCTTAAATGTGTTTGAATCCGTTGATCTGATAAGTGATAAGTGTGAATGTCTCATCTCATGTGATTCTACTGCCTGTCCCAAAAAAACTATAATGTGGTTTGGAAGAATTTAGTACTGTTACATTGGGTTATGAGCGGGGAACGTGCTGATGTAATAATATTCGCTGAATTATCAGGGAAAAGCTCTGGAGGTTAGACAAGCAGCGGGGCTGTTTTTGAAAAACAATATTAGAGGAGCTTTTAATAGCATGCCTCTTGTGAACCAACAGTACATAAAGTCGGTACTATTGCCGTGTCTGGGAGCTGCAGACCGGAATATTAGGTCTACAGCTGGGACCATCATTAGTACTTTTGTTCAGGTTGGAGGTGTAACTGGATGGCCAGAGTTGTTAGATGCACTCGTAAAATGCTTGGATAGTAATGACGTCAACCACATGGAAGGTGCCTTGGATGCTTTGTCTAAGGTGTGTGTATAAAAATGTGGTGTGCATATATCTGCTTAATATGGGGACTTTGTTTTTATTGTTCGTTGTCAATAACTCTAATCTTTATATAGCTTCTAGCAGTTACATGATATCTCTTAAACACACACATGGGTTTCTAATGGATGAAGTTCAGTACGTCGTGATCAAATAATAACGCTATATCTCCACGTACCTGTGTAGATTTGTGAAGATGCACCGCAGGTGTTGGATTCTGACATTCCCGGATTATCTGAAAGGCCAATCAATGCTTTCCTTCCTAGATTCCTCCAGGTTATGATTGTAATTTTGTTTTTTATTGTTTTTTTTGGCGGCAATTGCTTCTTGGCATGCACATTCAATCTTTTTACGAAGACCAATGGGAGATTTGATTCCATGCAAACAGATTTTCCAGTCACCGCATGCGACACTGAGGAAGCTGGCTTTGGGTTCGGTTAATCAGTATATCTTGTTAATGCCTGCGGTATGCAAAATTGCAAGCTTTAATACGGCTCGTAAATTATTGGTTTTTCATATTCACATATGGTTGCACCTACACATACTTACGGATTCATTTGCAGGTTTTATCTATGTCAATGGATAAATATTTGCAAGGTTTATTTTCTCTTTCCAATGACCCGGCCCCAGAGGTTCGGAAGTTGGTAAGGGATTTTGGCTATGCCATATTTTACTGTGAATACATGAAGTGATAACTTTCAGCTTTGATCACCAAAACTAATTTTTCAACTGTGTACTAGGTATGCTCTGCATTCGTTCAGCTAATTGAACTCCGGTCTCCCGTATTGGAGGTGGTTAATTTCTTGATATGTGCCAGTTTATATTTCGTGTAGTTTCGTTGGTGTCCTGGTGACGATCTCACATTTACAGATTCTCAACATGACTGATTTTGTTCATTTTTTATTTATTGTTACCGGTTTCGATTTGGTGAATAATATTGTGTTATTTGCACGATTAACTTTCCAATTTTTTATGTTGCAGCCACATCTTAGGAATGTAATTGAATATATGTTGGTAGTCAACAAAGACCCTGATGATGAGGTGGCTCTAGAAGCCTGTGAATTTTGGTATATTTTCTGCATTTATTGACTCCATGAAATGAATAAATATAGATTTTATTGATTGAGATTATGAAGGATTTGTTCTTTCCTGTTTCTTGCTGACTTTACTTTGATCAATCTTGTTGATTTTGAATCGGTGGCACGTATGCCATTGTCGGAAACGTTATAATTAGGTTAAAATGTATGTGCACTCACACATCCCTCCAGAATCCTGAGTTATTATTTACTTGATTAGAACGGGTCTTCTACCTTTTTTTACATTTGATGGTAAAGGAAACTTTAACTAATTGAATTTGAAAATTGAACAGATTGCATATTACGTGATACGCGATCATATTGCCTCATCCTGTTTGAGCATATCATGATTTTAGTTGATTAATAGTCGAAAAGTTACTATGTGTTCCCTAGCTTTTGTATTGAAGTTTCTGAATTCTCTTTGATAGGTCTGCTTATTGTGAAGCGGAACTGCCCCCTGAAAACCTGAGAGAATTTTTACCGCGTCTTATTCCAGTATGGTTGAGCTTCTCACTGGTTTCATGTCACATTGTTTTTCATATATTGATTGCACAACACTTCTCTAGGTCTTGCTTTCAAACATGGCATATGCTGATGATGATGAATCAATTCTGGAAGCTGAGGTTTGTTCTCCGCTAAAACTTCGAGCATACCTTGTTGAACATTTATTCAAAGCTAACGAGTTTGTCCCTTAATTACTACGTCACTGCAGGAAGATGGATCGCTTCCAGATAGAGATCAGGTTAATGGCACTTCTTGCTATGAATTGGACATACCTTGTTTGTGATAGTTGCATTTCTAAAACAATCGTTTTTTGCAGGATATTAAACCTCGTTTTCATTCATCGCGTTTCCATGGATCAGAGGACGCAGAAGATGAGGTATGCACCAATATTGCTTCGTTGGTTTCTCTCCCAAGTCCGAACCTACTTAGGGAGACACAACTTGAATTTCACAGAGCCACACCACTCACTGCATTATGTTTAATACGAATGCTCCAATACTTTAATTTCAGGAAGATGACATTGTCAGTGTCTGGAATTTACGGAAATGCAGTGCTGCGGCACTTGATTTTCTCTCCAATGTATTTGGAGATGAGATTTTACCAACCCTGATGCCGATCGTTCAGGTTACTGAATTTTCATTTTGCCCTCCTTCCCTGCCTTCCATGTGTACTTTGTTCCATTTATCAATACTTGGTAAAAGATCAAGAATAATGACTGGCTGTTTTGCATTGCTTGTGTTAGGGATGTTTCATGGATGGATGTTCTTTAATTACATATTTGTCAAGCTGATAGTCTGCAATTAATTATTTGTGTAGGCAAAATTGTCTAGTCCAGGGGATGAAGCGTGGAAAGATAGAGAAGCCGCAGTTCTAGCAATTGGTGCCATTGGTGAGGGTTGTATTAATGGACTTTATCCTCACCTTTCCGAGGTAAATAAATATTTAGCTAAGTTTGTTGTTTCTTTCTGCTTTTTTTGTAATTCTTTTTGCTTATGAAGTATCTCATGAATGAAATGTCTGCCCACTGCTCTTACTGGTAATGCTTATGTATTGTGCTGATTTTCTATTTACGATATGGCTCGTTACGTTGCAACGAAGGAAGGATAGTAGACTGAAATTTGTGTATTTGCTAAACTCAGAGTGATGATTTTTCATGACCTGTGGTTCCTTTGCAGTCAAGGCACTGATTGCATTTCCATCTGAAATTTAGTGGTTCAGCTGTTTGATGCCTTTGTTCTGCCCTGCAGATTATTTCATTCCTTATCCCCCTCTTAGACGACAAGTTTCCCCTCATAAGAAGTATCTCTTGTTGGACGCTGTCACGTTTCAGCAAATATATTGTCCAAGTAAGATAGAAATTTTCTTATTCCTAGCACAATTGAGGATTCCCTCTTAATTTTGTGGACGACCTGATAAACTGCCATTGTCATTCATAATCCTGAATACATAACCATGCTGGGTAGGGTAGGTCACTGAAGTTTTGTGTATTCATTCTTCCTGGTTTAGGGAACTGCTCATCGAGATGGTCATGACCAATTTGATCGGATTCTGATGGGGTTACTACGGAGGATATTGGATGATAATAAGCGGGTGCAAGAGGCTGCTTGCTCGGCCTTTGCGACGCTAGAAGAGGTATTTCCATGCGATCCTGATGTCACTGCATCTGCACACCCTTTCAATCTAGCGTTCCCTATTAATCTCCTTCTTCAGAAGCGGCTGTATCTTTCTTTAAACCACTGGCAGTGGCATTCCATAAATTCTTTCATGTTTCCAGGAAGCTGCAGAAGAATTGGGACCACGACTTGATGTTATTTTGCAACACTTGATGCTGGCATTTGGGAAATACCAGGTCAATAAATGTTAACATTGCTTTATTTTTCTATTCTGCATGTTTTTAGCTGCGAGATAGCCATGTTGTGTTAAGATGCATTGATATTTCTGGTATCTAGCTCGTGTTCTGTATGTTGAATTTCCGCGTCCCCTTTATTTGATATAGAGGAGGAACCTTCGAATTGTATATGACGCAATTGGGACTTTAGCAGATGCTGTTGGAAGGGACTTGAATGAGGTAAAATTCATACGTGTGTCGTGTTTCCTGCTTAAAATTCTGTCCGCTATATGTTTTATGTAAAATCATTGTCTCCCTTAATTTTTCAATCGCATTGTGTTGATGTTTCAGCCTAGATATCTTGAAATCCTGATGCCTCCATTGATTGCCAAGTGGCAGCAGCTTTCAAATTCTGACAAAGATCTTTTCCCCTTGTTAGAATGTTTTACGTCAATAGCGCAGGTACTACTTGTCTCATTCCTGTTTAAGATGTGTTTTCATCAAGTGTTACGACTATAGAGCACCCTACAATCACGCAACATGTTGGACACAATTTTCTCTTTTTATTTTATATTTGAAGATAATGTTGGACACAGTTTTCAACCAATCACCCATAAAAAGGAGCATCTAATCGATGACAAATATGAGTGAACTATTATGTGTCAGCATCCGATGCTATGATTTGTGAAATTTGAATGATTGATCCATGATAATTTAGCAAATTATCGGAAAAATTGCTGTTCTTTTCAGGCTTTGGGATCAGGATTTTCACAGTTTGCTCAGCCCGTGTTTCAGAGGTGCATAAACATCATCCAGAGTCAACAATTAGCAAAGGTTTTTATTAAATGCAAAATCTGTCTATTAAGTCATTAACTTGGGTGTTTCGATAGTAGTAATACAGTTTATTTATTTATCTGGAAAAGTTTGCTGTTCTGTTTCCCTGTTTATATCGCTCTAGCTAAGTACAAACACCTCTATAATTGCTTACTTATAATCTTTTTAGTGCTGTGTATGCTTTGGACATTTTGTTGTTTTCCTACTTCAGAGCAGTTGACTCCATAATACCCATTTTTCGTAGTGACTTCTTTGAATGTTGGGAACATTTCTTTAGGTCGATCCTTTAGCCGCTGGTGCTCAGTATGATAAGGAGTTCATTGTTTGCTCCTTGGATCTTCTTTCTGGACTCGCTGAAGGTCTTGGCCCTGGCATAGAGAGCCTGGTAGATTCCCCCGTATTTGTTGCTTGATTTAACTTATGTTCTACAAAAACAATATAGTTTAATGGCAGAACTCTCATGGCGTCAGTTTCTGCATGTGGTAATCTATGTTTCCACATCTAGCTAATGCTTTTCACCCATTTATGTGTATTTATTTTAGGTTTCACAAACTAATTTGAGAGATTTACTGCTGCAATGTTGCATGGACGATGCCTATGATGTCCGACAAAGTGCTTTTGCACTGCTGGGGGATCTCGCTAGGGTATGAAAATTGATTTTGTTGGAACTGTGTCTAATTTTAAGTTGATGGTCACATGCCTTGAACTTATTCTGCATCAAGGACTTAGATTTTACTTCCTCGTGCTATTGGTTAGGTTTGTCCAACACATTTGCATCCTCGCGTACCTGAATTTCTCGACATTTCTTCGAAGCAGTTGGTAAGTATACTAGTTTGCTGAAGCAAATTGAATGGCTTCTGCAAATGACTGGCTTCTGCAAGTGAATGGATTCGCAACAGAATTTTAGCTTTCTAATTACTGTAATTAATGTTCAGACACCAACGAAGTTGAAGGAAGCTGTGTCGGTTGCTAACAATGCATGTTGGGCAATTGGAGAGCTAGCAATGAAGGTCTTATTCTACTTCTTTTCTTTTTATGAATCATGCACAACCTCTAGTTGCACGGTGTGTTGGATCCTTGCATTCAGAAAAATTTCCATCTCGTTGAAATGCATGAGCCGCGGTCTTCTCATCTTGCATTGTTGTTTGCATGCCGATCGTGTCTGTCTCTGTTAGATGATTTAGAGTTCCTGATTCCTTTTGCTACTGTTCTGTGGTATAATTAATTGTCTTCCGAAATGTTGTTAATGAGAATCCATGTATGAGCTGGCTTTATGCAATTGTAATCTATTGGTTAGACGAGGCTCAATATCTTGTGATTTTCTTCAATCTTTCAGGTTCACAAGGAGGTGTCTCCAGTAGTTCTGTCCGTAATCTCATGCTTGGTCCATATTCTTCAGCATCCGGAGGTGATTATCCAACTTTTTGTTTGTAATTGATTGTTTTATATTTGATGGCTTCATTAACATGTTAGATGAAGTTATATGAAAGGTTGATTTACTCTGTTGAGAATGTTTTGCCCACATTGAAGGTAGATATCAACCCAATATTGATCAACGAGTATGATCTATTTCACAACAGTGATGCTACTTTTGTGTGTCTGTTGCTCTTCTCTCATGGTATTAGTTTTTTCTAATGAAGGGCCTCAACAAGTCACTGATAGAAAATAGTGCAATTACACTTGGAAGACTTGCTTGGGTTTGTCCAGATGTTGTCTCACCTCACATGGAACATTTTATGCAGCCTTGGTGCATCGCCTTGTCCATGTAAGTTTTTTGCACATTTATTCCAACTACTGGTGAGATGTGAAATTCCTCTAAATCCATCTCTGGGGCACTGCATCTATTTCTCAGATTATGTTTGAAGTTACAGCTGTTGTTTATTTTTTGATTATCTTTTTCGGTTTTCTACTTGTTATAGGATACGAGATGATTTCGAGAAAGAAGATGCTTTTAAGGGCTTATGCGCATTGGTAATATCCAAACTTCCAACTCACATGCAACCCCGTCGTGGCCATTACTTCATGTTCTGTTTTTGCCTTGCAGGTCAAAGCCAACCCATCGGGTGCTCTGAGTTCTCTAGTTTACATGTGCACGGCTATCGCGAGCTGGCATGTAATGATGATGCATAATATTTTTTCACCTGCCAAAAAGTTACAAGTCCATTCCCTTTTCTCATTATGTCTCATCACCTACACAGGAAATAAGGAGCAAGGAACTGCACGATGAAGTTTGTCAAGTATTGCATGGATATAAACAGGTAAAATCTCGTCAGTACCCCATTTCTTTTACTTACTGCATATGGGTTTTCCAAACTTACTGATCAATGGTGTTAGCCATAGAATCTAATCTAGCAGCACGCCGATATAACTGATGCATTTTTTCTGTAAAACGTGAGCAGATGCTCCATCAAAATGGAGCATGGGAGCAGTGTATGTCTGCTTTGGAGCCGCCCATAAAGGAAAGGCTGTTGAAGTACCAATTGTCGTAATCCAAGGGGTGATCAACGTTGCACCATTTGAGCCGTGAGCACTACTCACTCGTTTCAATTTCTTTTCCATATATGGTCTTTGAAGCTCCGGCCTGAGCCCTGAACTGAACTGAGTGAAGCAGCAGTTGGGGTTTTTATATGATCTATAGTTCTACGGTTTGAGATTCATATTTTCGGTCTCGCGTATTATTGATGTTACTGCGCCATTCATTAGGCAATACTCTTTGCATTTGTACTTTAATTAGAGAGAGAGAGAGAGAGAGAGAGAGACTATTTGAGAGAGAGAGAGAGAGAGAGAGAGGGGTGTTTGACTGTTGAATAAAGTGTCGTATAGATCCTGGATTTGATTGTTATTTTGATATTTGAGTTTAGTTTAGATTTCCGTATCATGAAATCAATGAAATAGTGGTACAGGGTTGCTTGTGATCAATCGTCATTCTCCACATATTATTAGATGGAATTCCAAGCACATTCTTAGAGTCCATAAAAACGTGCAAGACATCTTTTTTTAGCTGTAATACATGTAAGTCAATCTAAAATGAATTGATCAATTTTCTTGCCACTTATGAGATGACTCGACTTTCAAAGATTAAATTTCCTGATTTATTTGACCCTCTCCAAGCCATACAAACAACGGCAATTGTGGCTCCAACTTTATCTGACCTTCACCAAACCCACAAAAACGCCAATCATGGCTCTTGGACTAACACATCTCTCTCGTGATAAACTTATACAATGATAAATATTGTGAAAAAAATGTGATTAACTCTAATGTTATTTTAATCTAGGATTGATTGAACATCATCAGCATGAAACAGCCCATAAAGTTTGAAATTCTAATGTGTGGATGCTTTTTCGAACAAGTGGTGGAGGCAAAAAGCGAGACGAGACACGAACACTTCCAAATTCAGGTACGCATCTTTACAAACAAAACCGTTCAAACGCAATCCCATGCCTTGACCACAAAATTAAATAAAGAACTCGTTTCCATTTCGTTTATTACACTACACCATAAGTGTGAAACAAGGCAACAACGTATGTTACTTGTCTACGTAAGCCGCCAGTTGACTGTATTCAAAAGGTTTATATATTCAATTACATTGGCTAACTAAGACTTCCCATAATTCAAAAAAGAGATTATTCTTTCGTTTTCTTTACGGTCTTCCAACGTGTACGGCATGCATTTTATGCCATTGGACTATAGGTTAAGAAGCGTTCCATTTCTACACAATATTCCACGTTCCAATCAAATCACTGCATTCTTAATTCATTAAAGAAGTAACGAATGTTCATAATTACCATCATCTGTAAAGTCTAAAACCCTATCCTTTAAACCCCAATAAAACTAAAAAAAATCATAACTTTCCAACAAATAAAGAATCAAACTGGCGAACTATCAATCTTTGCATACTCCAACGACTCAAAGCTCTCTGTTTCTGGCGTCTCTGTCTCCTCACTACAGTTCAAACTCTTACAGCAATCAGTTAATTCCTTAGCTCTCATTGCCTCATTTTCCCAATCAGTTCTCATCACAACAGACAACATAGTCACCGCGCAGCATACCTGCGCCGCCAGCAATCCAATCCAAAGCCCCTTAAAGTCAAACCCGAGGTAGAAAGTCAACAACAAGGCAATAGGCATCCCAACAATGTAGAAAGATCCAAGATTGATATTTGCCCCAAGCCTAGGCCTGGCCGTCCCTCTCAAAACCCCATTGCCCGTAGTTTGCGGGCAGTTTCCGAGCTCACACAATCCAACGATAGGCAAAACGGACGATGTCAAGGCCAAGATTTCCCTGTCGTTAGTGAACAAGCCAGCCCATATGTTTCTTACAGTGAACGCAAAAAACAGAGCCGTTAAACCAAGAAAGAAGCTCGAGCAAAGGCCTACCAAAGCAGAGATCTTGGCCTTCGTAGGCCTGTTAGCTCCTACCTCGTTGCCAACCCTCGTAGACACCCCAAAACTGAGCGAGGAAGGGAAAATGTAGATCAACGACGTCGTCTGAATCATGATTCCCATTGAGGCGACCGTTGCCCGCGGATTCATCAAAAGCCCACAGAGCAAAATCATGATTTCGTACCACCACCATTCCAGGCAAACGCTGACGCAGCTTGGAATCGCCAGGTGCAGTAGCGATTTCCATTCTTTGAAGCACTCCTTTGAGAACCCTCCCCACGTTTTCTCGTACACCTTCGATAGGACGATGAACGCGACCAAGGAGCAGACGAGGTTCACGTTTGTCCAAACGCCTGCCAAGGCCACGCCTTTGATCCCAAGATCGAGGATGGTGACGAGGAAATAGTTTATGGGTATGTGCAATAGCATCGAAAAGGCTGCGCAGTATGTCAAGGGCAGAGTTATGGACTGACTCCGTAGATATATCCTCAGAGGATGTAATAAGCACTGCGATAGGAGATCTGGGATGGAGTGAAGAGCAAAGGACTGAGCTTCCCTTGCTATGTCGTGATCTTGGCCGCATAACAGCAGCAAGTTCTTCATGTTGAGCCACAGAAGGGATATGGGGATGGAAGTGACGAGGAGTACGAGGATCATTCTCTGTAAGGTCAGGCCTAATAGTTTATATCTCTTGGCACCGTAGGCTTGTCCGCAGATTGGTTCCATGCCCATGCTGAGCCCAGAAAGGATCGAATAGCCTGTGATGTTTGCGAAGCCCATGGCTAATGCTCCGCCGGCGAGGCTGAGCTCGCCTAGGCGGCCCAAGAAGAGCATCGATATCATCGAGCGAGAGTATAGGAGGAGGCCGGTGAGGATCATAGGCAGGGAAATCTTGGACATGGATTTGATCTCTGTGATTGCCGTGACGACGATGCCTTTGCTGTGGTGCTCGGCTGTCGTCGATGTTGGCGGTTTGGGGACTAAAGGATTCTTCAACATCGTTTTCTTTCTTGCTGTTTGTGTTTTTTTGGGTCAGTTTCGATTTGCTGTTTTATTGAGAGAGAGAGAGAGAGAGAGAGAGAGAGAGAGAGTTGAGGGGAGATAGAAGTCTGCAAGTTAGGTGTCTTAAATGAGTTTATATGCGTGTGGATGCACATATATATATGTATATATATAGAGAGACAGAGAGAGAGAGAGATAGAAGGGGTAAATATGGGAATTGGAGTTGAAAATTTCAAACAAATTGACTTTTCTTACATATAGTAGACTGAAGGTGAAAGAATGATTATCTACTCACTTATTCATATATGAAATTAATCCTATGTCGCAATTAAAATTCTCTTGGACCCCACTAGAAATTCTCCGTAAAAAATTAAATCAATTCATAATAGATGAAGTGATTTTATATGGTGCAAGTAATTATTTTTCTATTTGACGGGGTTTGCAATTGGGTTTGACGCGTAACGAAATCATATAAGCAATTAACTAAGAATTTCAGTTCAATACGAGTCAAATACTAATTATTCAATATATTTTTTTTTCGGTAGTTAAAATAAACAGTCCGCAATTAGAATACAATAAACTACTAATACACGAGATATTGCTCGTCGATTTCGCGTCGGAAGCGAATTTACTAATTATATATTTAATGGACCATTGCAAGGCCATCTAAAACGTTTTCATTTTTCGATGTCTTAATTAACATCAGCAAAATATTTAAGAAAAAATTATATTTTCCACCCAAGGAATACAGCATGGGCGGTTATTCAATTTTGCAATTTTACAAAACAAATATATTTCTTAAAGCCACGGATGTGACACCATATGCCGCGTAAACGACCAAAGAATAATGTTTGACTGTAAGACTATATTGACTAGTTAGTTACGTGGCAAATTAATATATTCAATGCATTTTTAATTACTTTTAGTTCCTTAAACGTCATTAGCGAAACTGTTTTTTTTAATGCATCGCCATTTAAGCAAATAGCTCGAGGTCAACCAATACCACGTTGCCACGCGTCAGTGTTGAGTTGTTAATTAATCAGTTTGTTCTCTGAAGTTAAGTAGGACCCTCTGCCAGTTTATTGTGTGCATACTGCATGACCATGTGATATCTTAGCTAGCTATGTCTCATTTTTGTGAAACTTAGTAATATCTAAAATAGGAAATGCGAGAAAACAATTTACAATATGTAGAAGTATCTAGTGCTTTGAGCACTTATATATTCAATAGCTAGTGTCGTATTGTTTAAACATTTCAATTCATAAATCACGATTCATTCACCATTTCACAAAGAAACAGCCACATGTAGCTGTCACTCTTCAGTTTAATCATAAAAATAAAAATAAAAATATTGAAGGGTCAAGTTGCAGTATATCATGTTCGTGATCATTAATAACTTGTCCCGAATACAGATTTTTTTTTTTTTTAAAAGTTTTCTTTTGTTCGTTTAAAAAAAAGAAACAAATTAATTACACAACTAAAGATCTCTCAGGCCCAGTAATCTTGTCTAAGCCCACTATTCTCTAAACCCAATTATGGCCCATTACGTCTCTCCCTTCTTCAAAGCCCATACACTTTACAGCTCGCAATTAGCTGGCCAAAAAGGTAATTAAACATGGAAAGAATTGTAATTAAGGTTACTCGCACGGTCAACATGTGTTGCACGTGCGTCGCTCGGTTCTGTTTTTCTATATTGGAAATTCTTGGTGAATTGGATGACATGCTGTGTACTTTATTATATTATATTTCTTTCTATGGATAAAGATAAAATGGACCTAGTCTAATCCTGGCCCACGTGTTTTTTCATCCAAATTTTATGTTTATGTTCTTTTTTCTCAGTTGTACATTTATCGCCACAAACTTCCAAGTCCCAAATCCCAAATAGGAGATACTAATGTCCGAGATAGGTAAACACAAGATTAATATGAGAACTATATTCTTTCCCATCACATGGATTTTAAAATAGAGCTGGTCTAATAATATTTCTTAAGATAACGAAAAATGAGGTAAAAACAACGATATCACATGTTTATCAATCACAAATAAAGTTTACATTCCGTACTTAAATATTGTGTTCATACCGTCACTTGCTGTATGGAGTATAAATCATATTAAGAACATTGAATTGAAAAATTATCAAACTATGACAATCTGCAAATAAATAAAATAGTTGTCTCATTTAGCGCGACAAAAGCGTGTAATAATGACCATCATCCCCAGCCACAGGCTTAAGTACCCGCCACGTCAGAGTCAAAGTACCTTCAAAGTGGGACCCATTTGAAAGTTTCTTATCCCTCAGATATTCCGTGTGTGCTGCGCAAACACTAAAAAAAAAGCTCCAATAAATACACCACTTCTCACGCACTTCCACATTCGTCGCAGAGAGTTTACACACACAAACGATTCATCACGAAGAAGAATTAACAGAAAACTTCGAGCGGAAAAAGGAAAGAAGTATCATCATAACCCAATAATACATGAACAAGCCGCCGAGCCAACAAAAAGAAGAGACGTCGTCGTCGCCGTCGGCCCACATCGTCCTCGCCTCAAACAACCCCAAGAAACGCGCCGGGCGCAAGAAATTCAAGGAGACGCGCCACCCTGTCTACCGAGGCGTCAGGCGTCGGAACAACGACAAGTGGGTCTGCGAAACTCGAGATCCACAGACCCAGAAGAGGATATGGCTGGGAACCTACCCTACGCCGGAGATGGCGGCGCGTGCTCACGACGTGGCAGCCCTCGCCCTGAGAGGCAACGGCCACTGTCACACGGCGGCGACTTGCTTGAACTTCGCCGACTCGGCCTGGATTATACCTCGGCCTTCGTCGAGGGACCCGAAGGAGCTGAGGAGAGCCGCCGTGGAAGCAGCGGCGCTCTACCCACGCCCAAGAACCGCCGTCGAAGAAGTAGGAGAAGGAATCTGCGTTCAAAAATCAGTCGCAAACGACGGCGCCGAGATGAGCGTGAGGAAAGAAGAGGACTACAGCATGAGAGAAGTGCGCATGTTCGGAGAGTACGAGGATTGCTTGTATGGGGCGGCGGGAGATATGATGACGACGATGATGATGTCACCGCCACGATGGATGGAGTGGGATGGGTCGAGCTTCGATGACGTGGAGAGTGAAGCCGAGGTGGAATTGTGGAGTTATTCAATTTAATTTGCATATACAAACATCACCAGGGAAAATAATGTGTGCGTTTTATAGTTTAATTCTTACTGTGTTTAGTCGACGATTCTTTATATGATTATTATACTCGTTTTTTACTTGTAATGTGAAAGATTATCGAATTCATATATGCGTATTGTAGGAATCCCAAGCGTTGCTGACATGGCTTGATTAGGATAATGAAACTACACGTGGCTGTTACTATTTTTTTATTTATTTATTAATGGTGTTGGACTCGAAGCCCGTTAATAATAGATCGGCCCATTAAGAAAAGCCCAATACCAAACCAACCCTGAAATATCACAAGTGCTAGATCAAACTTTAGTTAAATTTATTAAATATATATTCAGTTCTTGATTTTAGTCATCTGCCCACTTCGACCATGCTTCCTATAGCTTAAGTTCAATGTATATATCTCTAAATAGGAGAGAATGGCATAAATAGTGTCATTTTGAAGTGTTATTATAAAAGTAGATAACTTCTTCATTCTATTGCAAAACTAATCAACTTTTTTATTTTAAATTAGTATTATCTTCAGTTTTCACCATAAATCTTTTTAATATTGTTTTTTTTACCATAATCATCTCAAATTCGCTACAAAATTATTAATAACTATATTTTTAGCCATAATCTTTTTAATACTTCCATAAACTAAGAAATCTTATATTTCAATCTTAGTAATTCAATACTATTGATTTAATTTCGAATATATTACTAAGAAGATAACCTCAAATAAAACATAATCCAAATCATTAGTTGGCAATAAGAAATATATTCCATTTTATATTGTAATAAATATTTTATTATTATATTGTTGAATTTCATTTGCTCTGTTCTCGTTCAAGTTCGCAAGCATGTGGTCCATATGAATATGTTCCAGATGATTATTGATATATTGAAGACAACATATTCTTATTAGTTTGAGTGTCTATTAGATGATCGCGCTGCTCCTTTTCATCTGGTAAATAATCCTTATTTATGTCGGAGAGAAAGGTCGGGCGCAAACGATCACGAAGATATCCATTGGAGATGGATCGAAGGTCTCATAAGAAAAAGGCAAGGAAAACTATGATAAGTTGTAATAAACAATTTAAAAAGTTTTGTCAAAGAATACTTATTTGAATATCTATGAACTATTACATTTTTTCTTGAGTTTTTTTTTTCATTTTTTATTGCGTTAAATAATATTTCTTTACATATATGCTGACTGATTTCCGATTGTCAATGGCGAGAATGTGAATAAATAATGAGTAAAAAATATTTTGAGATTAAAATATAATTAAGAGCATTTGCTTTACCTATTTGAAGTAATAATAGAGATCATTGTAATTTAAAATAATTTTGCGGTGAAAACTGAAAATAATATTAGTGTAATTGAAAAAAGTTGATTATTTTTGTAATAGTGTGAGAAAGTTACTATTCAAAGTAATGATATTTGTGTTATTCTCATATAAATAGCCCTTCTCGAACAATTTCATGCAGATTGTTCTGCCTCAATTGGTTAAGAAGATTCAATTTAATGGACAACCCCTAGTTCTACTATTGGCTTTTTAAATAAAATAATGTAATTTTAAACGAAATTTAACAAAATAGGGTTACTTTGTCCGAAATTAATAAAATAGGATAAAACGCATAAGCCGCGACGATGACGTGGCACGAATGATTTGGTTTTTTGTTCATTTTACTTTCGTCCATTAGGGGCAATGATCAACTATTTTTTTAATTTATTTTATTTTTTAACTTATTTTATATTTTTTTATTTATAAAATCCATCAAATCATAAAATCACCATTATTTCATGCTATTTATATAATTAAAATCAACAAACGCATCTAATTTATTGTATGTTTCGCGACGGTTAAAATGATATGCATATCTTATATATTTCGAATATCGGAAATTGTTTTTAAAATTTAATCCAATTTAAGTATTTTTTTAATTATAAAAATAAAAAAATATTTATGATTATCGAAAAATATAAGATATGCATATCATTTTAATCGTCGCGGAACATACAATAATTTAGATGCGTTTGTTGATTTTAGTTATGTAAGTCGCATGAAATAATGGTGATTTTATGATTTGGTGAATTTTATAAATAATAAATATAAAATAAGTTAAAACAAAAACAAAAAAAATGATCGTCGCCCCTAATGGGAGCGACGACGCAAGTAAAATGAAAAAAAAAACCAAATCATTCGTGCCACGTCATCGTCGCGTCTAATAGCCGCGACTTCGCATCTAATGGATGCGTTTTGCCCTATTTTATTAATTTCGGACAAAGTAACCCTATTTATTAAATTTCGATTAGAATTGCATTATTTTATTTAAAAGCCTCTACTATTCATATAATCAAATTAAAATAAATAATAATTACGCAACAGATTCAGCAAAATCATTAAATAGCCATGTCGGATGCTCTGTCAGAAAATTAAAGCGCGTGATAATTAATAATCGGAATTAAATTAAAAAAAGAAGGTCAACTTCTGGTCACTACACAGTCCAACTCCTACCTGACATTTGAAAACCAAATCACACACACACACGCACACATGATTCAAACCAAATCCCACCCACATCATTAACCAACTTCAAAGTAAATTAATCTGCTGATCTGTAACAATTAATCAATAAAATACAAAGCCCACAAACAAGACAAGAAAATAAAATATTTTTTAATGGAAACTTGAGATTCAAAAAACCACATGAAGAAGCATCCATGTTCTTCTTCTTTGTTCACAGCTGCTTCACTTCTGTCTTCTTGCTCGAACTAAACCACTAAGTACCAAGTAAAACCGCTACTACTTCTCTTGCACGAACTGTAATTATACAGTATTTTCCTAATTTTTTTTCTTAAAATCCGATTAAAAAATTAACCAACATAGAGATCTTCACCCCCTCTCCTTATGAAGCTGCCACTCACTTTCATTACGAACTCCTTCGACAATTATAAGAAGCCCAATGCAACTAATCTCTTCTGTAATTACAATCGGTTCACTGCTTCTTTTCTTTTTTCTTACAAAAAAATAAAATAATTAAGTTGAGTTGGCTCCACAAGTACTATACGGAAGTTAAATGTTCCTTTTTCCCCAAGACCAGCTTTTTAGTTAATGCATTGTCCGATCATTTTCTGCTGCTCCTTTAAAGAGCAATCTTATCATTAACTTCGCCTTTCTCCTTACACATCAAGAAAACCAACTAGAAAAGATAAATCAGATTTTTACATCATCATTCTCAAGCAGCTTCTAAATCTAAACGATCATGGACAGTAGATTGATAATCAAACCAAGGGCGGCGCTGTACAAACCCTCGTTATTGCTTAAAGATTACTTGTTGGACGACATGAGTTCGTGTTCATCCAACGGCTTCAAATCATTCCCCAGGAGATCGTCGTCTTCGTCGTCAGCATCACATTGCTGCAACACCATTCGATTTCTCAACGAAATCGACGCCAAAAGCAAGCAGCAGCAAAAGAAGAAAAAGCTGATGAATCTCCATGGCAACGAAAAGAGATCTAAAAGTAAAGGGATCATCTCCAAGTTTAAAAGCGCTATCACGTCCTTGTCGCGATTTAGCCTCACGAAAATGGAGGGAAAGAAGTCGTCGTCGTTGCTTCTTCCTCGAAGCCTGTCCAAGAAACTGATGCAGAAATTTTCCAAGAACAAAAAGTTAGCGTCGGCCCACAAAGAGGTCGACGAATGGAAGGTGTTCGATCAGTATCTGAACTGTGAGGTGTTGGACGAATACAACAGTTCGTCGGCCACAGTCGCGACTAGCGATCGGAGCTTGCAAGAAAGTGAGTTTACTACTGTGTCGTCGGAGGAGTACGACTGTTCGAGCGGTAAAAATTCTTCGTCGGTGGTTGTAAGGTGCGATCAGCTGAAGGAGAAAAACGACGTCGTGGAGGAGAGTGGGGACATTTTGTCGGCGAACGGCGTCGTTTCTAAGGATCAGTCTACCACTTGCAGTGATGGAAGTGATAGCAGAACCAACTCCAACTCCTCAACTAAGGTTAGCTTTTTTCTCCATTTTATTATTTTATTTTTAGAAATCAAATGTAGTAGGTTTTTTAGCATTTAATTTGAAGTACGTCCAAAAATCAATTATTGAGAACAGGAAATATAGTCGTGATAGGTTAAATAATTGATACTCTGCGACGATAATGTAGGGATATAAACAGTCCCAGTTAAACTAAACTGTAGCAAAATTTGAATTTAGTCGTGATCATGTTAGATTTGGCTAGTGGTAGTAAAACCCCTTGATTTGAATTTGAGATGAGATATAAATAACGCTTTTTGGGATGTGTGAGAGCATTAAGGATGCTAATTCAAAATTTTGAAATAATACTATAGAATTTTCGAAGTAATTAAAAATATATATTAGGAATTTCGATATCTGTAAATTTGCGGTAAATATGGAGGGAAAGAAGCTGGTGCCACACGTGCGGTGGATACACGTGGAGAGATCCGTACTACTATCATATTTTATTTTCCAAAACATATATAGGATAATATATCTAAGAAATAAACAAATATGTAGACGAAAATAAAGAATAATCAAATTATCATCATGAGCAATTTTTAGTGCCTTAATATTGATTTCATGCTGAGAAAATTATGATGCTAAGCATGTAATGATTTATGACCATAAGATTGTCTCAACTCCGTAAAAGTATGTCATCTTACGAAGAGTAAAATTTTTAAATAGGAAGTCACGTATTACACTTTTGTCAACTAGCGAGGTGGCTATCTTGCGTATTCATTCGATTATAAAATATTACTCATCTAGGGATTTTCCTCTACATAGGTATTTGATGTCTTCTCTTTATCCAAAACTAATAGTCTCAAACATAAAAAAAGACATATATATATATATATATATATTGGATTTTAATGCAAGGAGTAGGGGTCCCGACTGTTGATTGTATTAAAAACATCAACTACTGACTCATGTGGATATTGGGACAGAAACCCGAAATGAGTTCTTGATGATGATCTTTCCAATCAACAACACTTAAATGCGCCATCGAAACTTTATCATAAGATTCTTCTTTTTTTCCTTTTTTTCTTTTTTCTCCAGAGTACTGTTATTAGTCCTATTCAACTTCCAGTTTGTAATAAGGTATAGCTATTGAACTAATTGTTGTCGAAATTAACTTATCTTCATTACAACAGAAGCAATGGTCGAGCGAGGAGAAGGAACAGTTCAGCCCCGTTTCTGTGCTCGACCGTCCATTTGACGAAGAAGATGAAGTCTCGTCTTGTTCGCAACGCAGGCTGGCTCGCCTCGAAGGTACTCGGGAATTTTAGTTTTCTTACATTCCATAAAAATCTTCACACACACTGTGTGGTAATGTGTGTACTAATTTGCATGCAAATGCAGGGACAAGGAAGAATCTCATGGAAAAGATCAACGAATTCGAGTCCCTTACTTCTTCACAGTTCGAGCCAGTGAGCTTAGCCCAGCGATTCTCAGAACAAGGTCGGTCAAAAGTCGAATCATCGCCCAATTCATTACATTCGATCGGCCAAAAGGACGTTGAAAGAAAGACGTTCGAGCTTCTTCAGCAGGTGAAGGATTCTGTATCGAGTTATGGCCTAAGAAGAGTAAATGCAGACAAGCTTATGTTGGACTTCTTCGCCGAGAAGCTTAGAGAGAAAGGCCTGGGAAAGTGTTGTTATTCTATGGACGAGGAATTATTAGACGAAGCAGAAGATTGGATAAAGGGCACGAAACCATGCAAAGCTTCTCTTTGGCTTGGAGTGCAGAAGAATGGCGAAGCTTATCTCCGTGAGATGGAGAAGGACGGGCAGTGGAATAGGAGGAAATATTTGGAGCTTCGTAGAGAAGAGAACGAAGAAATCATTGAGGATTTGGAGAGTTTGATCTTCTGTGACGTGTTAGACGAGGTTTTAGTGCACATCTCTCCTTGAGATGGCGAGCGATTCTTTTCAGATTTCTTATCGTTACAGCGCAAAAGTTAACATTAAAAACTTCTCAATAAGTATCGTTTCTTTCTTACACGAACTCTATGTGCATGTGCTTTCAGTTCAACTCATCATCAGTTTACTTTTACAAGTGATGATCTCAGCGATGTCGAAATCTGAGTGCACGACGCCCAACGACTCACAGAAGACACGCTAGAAACAAGATGAATATGATCGAACTCACCGAGGCCTATCGTGTTGTTCCTTTTGCTCTGCAACTTCCAAAAGCTCGTTCGCTCAATCCCAGCAACTACTTCTGACTTCTTTCCTTGATCGGGAGATAGAACCAATCTTCTTACACTTGAATCTGACCGCAAGAAAACAAAGAGTCACAATCAGTCATGCCTAGCGATGATCAACCAATATGGTGTTTCAGACTTACCATCATTGTCGACGGAAGATAGCTTTGGCCCTTCGCTCAGTTCAAGCGCTGGGAGAGGCGTGAGAAAGGTAAAGCTAGGCATCGAAGAAACTGGCGATGAGAGCTCGTGGGCATTTGTTTTGCAGCCTTGATTCCCAGCGAAAGGCGTGGAGAACGACGAGCTACAGGTGAAAGCTGGGGAATATTCTCCTTGCTCGGCATTTACTGCGACCAAAGGCGAAGACCCATCGCGGAAACTTAGATCCTCTTCTCTTGCAAGGCTTAGATCGAATAAATAGCAGCCTCCATCTTCTCCTACGCCATATCGACTGAGAAGTTCCTGTCCGAATGGTTCTTGAGAAGAAGGATAAGCTTCTCTTGTCCATGAATGGGCTGTTGTGATGTGTAGGAAATGAAGTGAGAAACTGACAGAATCAACGAATGTATTAACGACATCTCGACTCACCCAAAACCTGAGAAGCAGTTAGCCTCTTCGAAGGATCGATACGAAGCATCTTCGAAATCAAATCTTTCGCCGAAGCTGAAACGTTAGCCCAACAATCCAAATGAAAGCTTAGATTCGCCGCCCTAACAGCGTCGAATATGGTCGATTTAGTTTTTCCCCAGAAAGGAGGGGTCCCACTCAGTAAGATATAAAGAATGACTCCACAGCTCCATACGTCGGCTTTCTGGTTATAATCGCCCGATAAAACCTCGGGAGCTATGTAAAAAGGACTCCCAACTGTCCCATGTAGCGTTTGCCCTGTCCATAAATTTTAAACAAATTACGAAACTTTTTTCTCAGTAAAAGCCATCTTTAAAATCGTTAGCGAAAGATAGCTGATTAGGGACTTCTTATTACCTGGCTGAATATACGTAGTAAGGCCAAAGTCAGCAAGTTTGATGGTAGAGGAAGAAGATTTCGACGCCAAGAGTATGTTTTCTGGTTTCAGATCTCTATGAACAATGCCCTTTTGATGGCAATGCATTACTACCTCCATGAGCTGTCTGAAGATTATACGAGCCTTATCCTCGTTAAACCTTCCTTGATCTTCGATAAGGTGAAAGAGTTCGCCGCCGGCGCATAATTCCATAATCAGATGAACATAGTCTCTGTCTTCGTATACAGCTTTGAGATCGACGATGTGTTCGTGGCCCGATAGCTCTGTAAGAATTTCGATCTCTAGCTTAACGCTTTTTACATCGTCTTCTGTTATGAGCCTCTCTTTGGAAATGGATTTGCAGGCCAAAACTTCGCCGGTTAATTTGTCAGAGCATTCTCTTATGATGCCGAATCTTCCCCATCCCAATTGATCGCCGAGAACGAATCGATCCTTAAAGTTTGCAGTTTGCGCTGTGTCTAAGATTGTCTCGTCTAAATCGGATGATGCGTAGCAGTTGTGGGATTTTTTGGTGGAACTTATGATGTCCGAAAAACCCATAACAAATGATTAACTCCAACCAAGATTATCAGTTAAAAGACTTCACATGCTTTCTTCGTTCAAGCTTCTTCAACAATAAAATTATCTGCACCTCCTCAACTTCTCTGGCCAGAATGACACAATCTTTTCCTTATCCCTTAAAATGGAAAAGAAATATATGTGCTAGGTTCTCTGATTTTCAATCAACAGTTCTTCCCAGGCAAGAAAGGAAAGGAAATTTTTCCATACAATAACTTATGGTAGATCAAAGACAGAGCCGATTGGAAATTGCAACATAAACGGCAAAAAAAACATGTAAAGATCGAAACTTTGACTCATTCCACACAACCCATCGCTTGTTTAACAAAGATGCAACAAAGGTAGTAACAAAAGTTGCAGCAAAAGAACAGAATAGCAGCTCAAAAACAACAGCTTGCATCGGCCATAAATCACATGTCAAGCCTCAAAAGACGAACAAAACAATAAATCACAACAGTTCCACAGATTTGAGTACTTACCTGCCAAGAGAGGAAACTAACAGTCGAGGAAACACACAAGGCCGTTGCACGCTGAAGCTTCGAGACAAAAGGGAGACAAATCCCAGCTGTCTTCAGCCTATACACATTTTAAAGCTTCCACGCAAAAAAAAGAAAGAAAAGAAGGGAGATTTCCACCACGGCTGTAGTTTCTAGAATTTCACTCCATCTGTAATTATTCACTTGTTCTTTAAATAAAGTTTAAAAACGATGACACAGTTGGAAATATAGGGCCCTCCTCGCATCGAAACTCGACCGTGACATGAAGGGCAATACTGTAACTTCACAGTTTGTAATGAAGGATCCACCCACAACTCACACACAAGGCTCTCATAGACATGAATGAATTCATTATGAACGATTAAACGCACATAAAGGGAAAGTTATGTTGATTTAGTACAAGATGGGGCAGTTGGTGATATAATTCGAGTTGTTGCTTGTTGTCCACAGTAGGCCCACGATATCCTTATATGAAAACTAGTGGCTGCAGCTCTAAGCATTCATGGTTGAGCTGCCCATATATCTGCAATAATAAACTACACCAACGAACTTAATTTATTGCCTTTCAATGCGAATAAAAATTGGTCTTTTTGTTTCTGTGTTCCTGGAAGCTGCATGTGGAACCAATTATTCAGAGTATCGCTGGGCTGCATCGTTACTGCGAACTCCCAGGCCCAGTTACACTATGATTATCAATGACCTTCACAACCAGTCATTAGAGCTGTCAAAACGAGTTACACTATTCAACCAGTCCTTTTTTTCTTATTTTTTCCAATTTCTATATTATTTTTTTTTATTTTTTTATTTTTTTACTTTTTCCTATTTTTTAATAATTTTTTCTTATTTCCCAGGCCCGCCAGTAGGCGAGCTTGCCCGCCCCCGCCCGGCTAGTGGCTGGCTTTGGCGGGCTACGGGCCGACCCGCCCCACCGGCCCGTTTTGACAATATTACTTGTCATGATTATAAAATATTATTTTCTCTCTCCTCCACATCCACAACCTACACATCACCCCAACCTAAATAATTTTCAACTTTATCTACAACCCAACACAATCCATAATAGTTATATGTTATAATTATTTTAAGTAATATTTGAATGTTTGAAAAATGGGTTACATTATATGGTATAAAATTGATATACTTTGGTCACTGGAGAAAAAACAATATGAATTATGATAGATTATAGAATGTAATAGAGAAATAGATACTTTGAAATTATGATTCTAAATGTATCAATATTAATCTCTATTTGTAGAGAAAATAATCATATATTTTGGTAAAAAAAAATATAATTTAAATTTTAACAAATGATTAAATGTATCATAAAAATGCATAAAAAAAAAACATAAAAACAGTCCATTGAAAACCGTGCACAACTTGGGCTTGAATTAATTTTTTTTGAATTATTTTACCCACTTTTATTCCATGATCTGCTGGTGGGGTCATAGATAATCTTAGTCTTACATATCTGCTGACCCTACGAAAGTCAACGTAATTGTGGCAAGATGCGTTCGGAATTCGGCTGATATTGGATTTCGATAAGTCGACAAAGCAGGAAAAACAAAACGAAGAACACGAGGATTTTTACGTGGTTCAGATTTAATACAATCCTACGTCCACCGGAGATAAATCTTTCTCTTTATTGATCACGATTAAAAAGCTTCTCTACTCTTTCTACATTCGAGATTACAGCGATTCAAGCCTTCTTCTTCGATCAATTTCCCAAGAGAAAACTGTATGAAATTCTATCTCATCTCCTGTCTTCGCTGATCGTGCGCTAATGGATAAAAGCAGTTTTTCAAACAATAAATTGTAACCGTTCCTTCTTATCCAGAAACTGCTACGTTTTGACCTTTACAAGAAGTCGATCGAACGATAGTTTCTTAGACTCGTTTTTAGGAACTTTTACTATCTGTTTGTTAAAAAGAAGATTCATCATATGTATGTTATATATGTATTGTAATGACATGGATAGTCCAAAGCTCTCTTCCTTGCTGCTTCCACTCGAGTTTCTTGATCAGTTCAGGGAAGTAGCAAAGGGAAGGCTTTATTTCAAGGGCCTCTATCGGCAATATCTTCTCCAATATTGTATTGTATCGTTTTTATGATTAACTATTTCATAATTTCAATCCCCAGCCATGTATGATCTATTTTTCTATGTTTTAGTCTTGGTCTTCTTACAAGTGCAGAGTTGCCTGCTATATGCCAAATTTACTGATACTCTTCAAATTTGGGTGGCTTATTCAAGTTCTCAAAGCGTACTAATGTGACGTCGAGACAATGTTTTATTCAATGCTTATGTTAATGCGTTCAGGGCATTCACACTACACGTTGAACTAATTTTAAACGAATGCTTGCTTGCTTGCGCTTCGAACGAACCACACTAAGCAAAGTACTTACCTTATTCAAAGTCAACGGCCTCGTTTCCACTTGGAAGTCAACGGCTTTCATCTTCCATGTAATAATGCGTTTGGTGTGGTTTCACATGTTGATCAACTGTATAGTATATAGGATTGGTGATTCGTGAGTGATATTTGCTTGGAAACTGAAGGAGTAAAAAAACATCATAATCCGAACAAATAAGATGCCACTGATTCCGACTTGAATTTAAAAATATTTAAATATGTCAACGTGGCGCACGCTTTCTTAGACTTCTTTTTTCTTGCTCGACTTTCATACCGTACAGATATATTTTAGTTAAGATACGTACATAAACTATTATAGGAGGATTATATTGCAGTCGACCCTTTTTTAAAAGAAAGGTGGTTGCAAGAGGATCTCTGAGATTACGTGCTCATATGGTAAGCAAAAGGAAATGAGCTTGTGATGTAACAGTAATACCGAGAAATATGCCTAGATCATCCCTTCAATTATGTTGTCAAAATTAATTAAGTAATATGTATTTGCATAAAATCCACGGAGAATACAACTCAAACTCAAAGCAAACGTGTGTGGTGTGGGGTTTCATTCCAACTTTAATATATGTTGTCAGATGATGAGTTGGATGCATGTGATGCTCTGTCCCCGACGTGTAGATTCACATATCTGAAAATATATACAAGATTTATGTAAGAGATTTCACAAGTTAATTTATTCCAAGCGGTATGTAGGAATGCTTGTTATCGGTTTTCTTGTTAGATCCCATGAATTATGCTACAATGGGACGACGAAATGAGGAATAAGATTAAAGATTCTTGTACGTGTTTATTTCTAAATCGTAAAAAAATCGTATTAGAAAAATAATTAAAAATTAGGAAATTGGTGGTTGGGTGGGGAAAAGGTTAATAAAGAAAGTGAGGTAATCATAATGAAGTCTGTATTTTCTTGACTAAATACGCCATGCTGAAATTGAAAAATACGCCACAGTGTGTTCTCTGACCGAAGATTTTCCCAAGTATATATAGAGACCAACCCTTACCACCATTAGTTTCATTCAATCCCAGAATACAATTTTAAGGAAATAAACAGTGTTTGAGTTTGGCTTCTTTCCTTGAACGCAGCACACGGCTTGCTTAGGGTGTTTCTTGGACTATCCGAGTAAATCAAGAAAAGCCCAGCTGAGAGCTTTCGCTCTTACTTACTCTGTTAGTTGGGTTGGAGAAAGAAAATCGAAGCGATGGCAAAGAATGTTGGGATTCTCGCCATGGAAATCTACATTCCACCAACTTTCATAAAACAGGTCTGATGTGCTCTATGTATCTTGTTTATTTGGGTTGCTATTATAATACAGCTCAAAAGTGAGGAATCAAAGATACACGTGGCGCGATCTCTTTACAATGATTGGAACTTCATTTTTTCTTCTCTGTTTGTGTGTTTATGTTTCTGGGCTTTCTTAGCTGGGGAATGGGGAAAAACTAAATTTTTTCTTGAGTCTCCACTCACTTCGCACAGAAAAGTTTCATTCTTTGCTGTAGCTTTTGATTGTATGGGGGGTAAGTGAATCAGGTGAATCTGATCTTAGAAGCCTTTTTAAGGTCAAATCTTTTGGGAATTAGCTCGATTTTCCTCTGTTGAAGAATAACATACAATCCTTTGCTTCAGGAAATTTTGGAGGCTTATGATGGTGCAAGCAAGGGAAAGTACACAATTGGGCTCGGCCAAGATTGCATGGGATTTTGCACCGAGGTCGAAGATGTCATCTCCATGAGGTAATTACTTACTACATGCCCTTTGATGATGTCTTGCCCAGCACAAGCCTATGAGTTCTGTTTTCATATGCATCACTGCTAATAACTTCTGATTGATCTGTCATCTGTGTGCAAATTTTTCGACTAATTCGAACTCCACGCAGTATGACAGCTGTCACCTCGCTTCTCGACAAATATGGAATCGATCCCAAGCAAATTGGCCGCTTAGAAGTCGGAAGCGAGACTGTTCTTGACAAGAGCAAGTCCATCAAGACATTCTTGATGCCAATCTTTGAGGTTTTTTTTTAGCTGTGCCTTCTTCTTCTTCGAAAAGCACACATTTTTTTTTTTCATATTTACGTATCTCATTTTGAATGAGCAGAAACATGGAAACACAGACATTGAAGGCGTTGACTCGACTAACGCATGCTACGGTGGCACTGCTGCATTATTCAACTGCGTCAATTGGGTCGAAAGCAGTTCGTGGGACGGGCGATATGGACTCGTTGTTTGCACGGACAGCGCAGTATTAATCTTATTTAACCTCTACGAAATCATTTCTGTCTTTCCATATTTCAAGAAATGGCCAAAGTTTTGAACTTTTTCTCTTCTAACAAGTTATGTTCTTTCTGATAGGTTTATGCTGAAGGACCCGCCCGCCCGACTGGTGGGGCTGGAGCTGTGGCGATGCTGATTGGGCCAAACGCTCCCATTAAGTTCGAAAGCAAGTTTAGGGCGAGCCATATGGCTCATATCTATGATTTCTACAAGCCCGACTTAGCCAGTGAATATCCTGTAATTTTTCCTTATAATTGCATACTGAGTAACCGATGAATAGATGAATTTCATGCCACGAATGCTCTGTACTAATATTGGTTGGAGTTTTTACTGTAGGTTGTCGATGGTAAGCTTTCTCAGACTTGTTACCTCACGGCCTTGGACTCTTGTTATAAAAGATTCTGTCAAAAGTAAGTTTCTCGCACGAATAATTTGGCGTCTTTAAATCTTACGTACTTAAGATCATTTCGTGTCATAGATACGAAAAGATAGAGGGAAAGCAGTTCTCTGTTTCTGATGCAGACTATGTTGTATTCCACTCTCCATACAATAAGGTAGGGATCACTGAGGATATGTAAATTTTTTCCTCTTCTTAATCGAACACGTCTTTTGTAGTACTGCATACAGAGAAATTTAAAGGGTTTCTCTGCTTGATATCTGCAGCTCGTTCAGAAGAGTTTCGCGAGATTGTTCTATAACGATTTCTTGAGGAATGCCAGGTCAATGGATAGCCTATTTTAGCTTTCTTGAGGTTCTTTTTTGTGTATATACTTATTTTTTGGCATAATTATATATTACAGCTCCATTGATGAGGCTTCTAAGGAGAAGCTGGCACCGTTTTCGTCGCTAACGCTCGACGAAAGCTATCAAAGTCGCGATCTAGAGAAGGTTTATTCGTCTTCCCTTTCTTTTTTAATTAAAAAAAAACTAAAACAGAGTTCAAGACTTCGAAGTTTGATATGATTTTCGTTGCGCTAAAGCTCTCCCAACAAGTAGCAAAGCCATTTTACGATACGAAAGTCCAGCCAACTACTCTAATCCCAAAGCAAGTGGGGAACATGTACACTGCGTCGATATACGCTGCCTTTGCTTCCCTGATACACAACAAAGGCGAATCTCTGGTAAAACATTGCTGAAAATCTGTTTCCTTCATAGCGTTGATAACGAAGAAAAAAGATTCAGTATTCTTCCATTATGTTGACTTTATTTAGGCTGGACGAAGAGTTATAATGTTTTCTTACGGAAGTGGTTCAACAGCATCCATGTTCTCTCTATCTTTTGACGAGGGTTCGCACCCTTTTAGCCTTTCGAACATCGTAAATGTTATGAACGTCTCAGAGAAGTTGAAGTCCAGGCATGAGGTAATAATAAAACATACTACTACACAACACATCCTATGATATGATATAGATAGCCATTCGTTGTTCTGTGTTAATCTCTTTTTTCTCCCTTTGCAGTTTCCGCCTGAAAAATTCGTTGAAATAATGAAGGTTATGGAGCATAGGTACGGCGGAAAAGACTTCATAACGAGCAAAGATACGAGCCTTCTTTCTCCGGGAACTTACTATCTCACCGAAGTGGATTCGAAGTACCGAAGATCTTACGCAAAGAAGACTGTCGAAAACGGCGCTGTTGCTAATGGCCATTGATGTTCAAGATTGTGCGGTTCGTGAAACAATAAACGCTGTTTTTCGACTGTTTGAATTAGTAGTTTCAGTACTCATACATTTTCGCATGCTTTTTCTTCATTTGCTCATTAGTAATAATCTCTTTCAAGGGACCGAATGGGCGACGTTTCAGCTTGTACTCTTTTCACATTGTATTGGGTCTCATAAAAATACCTTCTCGGCTACATTACGAAACCATAAAAATCAAAGCTTTATGACAGTGTTGTAAGCAAATAGTCTAACTGTAATATTAATAACATAATGGTTAGAATAGAACCCATCATCATCTGTTCCTTCGACAGTCTTTCCTCGATGAGTTACGGCCTAAAAGATCAGAGAAACACAGCGTTATATGATATTCTTAGTCACGTTTTTATTACAGGTGGGATTCTTCTTCCTTAAGTTTTTCATTTCTTGCGCTTCGACTTGAGAGAAGTGGCAGAATTCGAACTGTTATTGTGCCAGTTTCGCTTCCTTTGGTTGATGAACCAATTGTTAATCTGCTTCAGCTGAAGCCCAGTTTGCTCTACAAGCTTCGCCTTGTCATCTTCCTATACATATATAAATAAATAGCCATGATTTTTCTTTGCTTTTTTTATTACAGCTGATGAATTTCCCATGATAATAGTGCCATGGAAAGAAAACTTCAAACTTACTGTTGGATAAGGCCACTTTGAATGCTGCTGCCACCATGCCTTGAGAACGCTCGCCGTATCTCCAGGTAACTTCCCAGCCCTTCGTTTTCGAAGTATTTCTTCCCTCACGACTTCAATCCTCGACTTAAATCCCTGCGATGATCAACGATCAAACGATTCACCGAAAAAGATTGATTTAAGGGAAAAAACAAAAAGGATCGACTTTTCTATGACCTGTTTGAGCTCGACTTTCAGTTCTTGTCTGACTCGTTCCATTAAAGACCTCTCAGATTCAGTAGGAAGCAACGGTCCAAAACCCATCATCGTCGTGTCGGCGGATTGATCCAACGAGCTAAAATCCATCTGAAGATCGTCTTCTTCATCGTCAGACATGGTTCCACCACTTCCTTCGCCTACAGCAGTTCCTGAAGATAATAAAACTAAATGTAAGTAATAGGAAAAAAAAAATTGCAGCTTTCTTTGCACAGTTCATTCACCAACTAATTACTACAGCAGCACATCACTGTCACTAATTTGTTGGCGCCAACACTCAACAAACCAACACAACCACATATATATATGAAGATATCGGACATTAAATAATCTGAACTGATGGGTCATTTTACCAACCTTTAGTTGCATCTGTTTTCGCAGATCACCTTATTATTATGGTAATATAAAGTTTCAATTTTTGATCTTATCCTCACCCAACCGATCAACCAACCAACCAATCAAGGTTTACGGTTCAGGAAAATAAGTCAGACATGAAGATATGATCAATCTTTTTTTGTCATAAATCATAAGCAATTGACTAAAACGTCGACCCAGAATCTCTATGATTAAGATTGCTGATTATTTATGTATTTGCGTTGTGTTATCATCTAAATTTAAAAATTTGTGATCATTTATTACCAGTGAGAGATTGTAAGCTGTGCTCAATCTCACGGCAAGCCATTACAGCTTCAACGGCATGGACCATCACATGTTGCTGCAGCTGCTCTCTGAAAGAGCACAATACCAGCAAGTATTGTGCCTAAGATCGCCCCATAAAAAAGATAAAAAAGAGATGAAAGAAAATGAAACATAGAGAAAAAAACGAAGATATCATCATCACAGCATAAAAATACTCTCGCTCACCAAGAAGTTGTCGAGTTCTTGCCTTTGTTGCTGAGTTAGCGAGTTAAGAGAGGAACTGTTCTGCGCGTAAGAACGCAGGAGTATATTGTGGGACTCGGACAACTGAGCGTCGATTAGGGGAAGCTGATCGACTGGCGTGGCGACACGTAAGCACGACACGTGTGCGGCCAGCAACTGCTCGTACATGGGGTGGTTTGCAATCTCACACTTGATCTGATGATTATGATGAAGATTATGATGTTCATCATTCATCTGATGATCCATCGTCGACGACGACGCCACATCCATGTTGTTTGTCAATCCTCCCAAGTTCGCCATAATGCTCAAATCTTGTTCCTCCATAATTATTACCAGGCAAAACGTTTGTTTATGCGTGAGATAGAGATATCTATATATATATATATGTATAGAGAGAGAGAGAGAGAGGAGAGAGAGAGAGACTACACTTACAGCAGCTAGCGCCAAGAACAGTGAGTTCTTTCTTACCAAAGAAGGTGATATATATACGTAGCCTGGGCAATATTATGCTTTGCTGAAAGCAGCGTCGTACTAGAACAGTTTGGTGGGGACAATGCCATATAAACAAATAATAGACAACCAAGGAACGCGATAAAAACACGACAATGAAGGGTAGCTAGCAGACGTTACTGGAAAACGATGATGTAATATTTATTGCATTTGGGCCACTGGGGAAAAAGAAAAGTGGCTCTCTTTAAAGCAGAAAAAGTCCACACTTAAATGGGATTCTGAGTCACAGAACTTTCTGAACAGACTTCTCTGAGTGAGATAGAGAGAAATTGGAAATTTTCAATGTGAATGTTAGTGAGAGAGGAAGAGTAGAGAGGTCACGTCAGCTGACGAGTTATTAGACATATCAAGGTTAAAGATGATACATACATCAATATTCTTTATATATATTTTTTTGTATTTTCTTCGTCTCTTACCCTTTTATTATTTTCCATTGGCTTTCGCCGCAATTGTTGATAACATGCAATCCACCCAACGCAGCTTTGTCCTTAAATAATTTCATTAGTGGCGTCGTTAATCACAATTAAGCAGTAACAGGTTTCGTCTCGTGATTGGATTAAGAGGATATTGATTATTACTAGGTAATAATCCCAAGACGCCAAAGGAACTGTTTTTGTTGGTAATGAAAAGAGTACTATTGATTTATAAGCAATCATATTGGGAAAAAGCAGCTTCTTCAACGTTACTGTTTTGGGCCAAGGCGCACGTGCCATGCACGTGTACGAAATAGTTGTCCACGTGTACCACAGTGGAAGGGAAGTAATCGCTTGATTTTTTATTCCCGCGACTCGGAAAATAACCTGCGGAAGAAGACAATTGCTGAATCAAGACCGCAGAATCTAAACCACAAATTCATCGCTCGCCTTATCTGCGATGCGTCCACCGAGGAAGAACCCATCAAAATTACGATTTCTGGCCCGATTTGATCGAATGTGTTCGTCCTCACCAATAACCCATCTCAGCTTCCCTTCGTCTCACCTCATCAAATGGCCTCCAAGACTGGCTTTACAGTGCTGACAAAACCTTCAAGTCCGTTTTTGAACAGAGCAGTAAAGCCCAGGAAAGCATCGTCCTTTGCAGCTTCTTCTGCTCATGGGTCAGTTCGTTGTTTGAGGTTTGGCGCTGGTAATAAGCTGTTTCGTCGTAGGGTATTAGTTGTTTGTCCGAAGGCCACCACTGATCAGCCAGGTGGAGTAGTAATTCATCTGTATTATTTGATCCATTTTGCGACCCAATTTGTGTTTCAGACATGTGTTGATGTTTTTGTCTTGCTTCAGGTCAGGTCAAAGAAGATGAAGTTGTAGATGGCAACGTTTTGCCCTATTGCAGCATAGACAAGGGCAAGAAAAAGTCCATCGGAGAGATGGAACAAGAATTTCTTCAAGCACTTCAAGTACTCATGTTGTTTCTAAATGCCTACTTTATTTATGTATACCATGAATCCATTTAAAAAGTTATATTTCTACACTTGTTGTAGGCTTTTTATTATGAAGGGAAGTCGATCATGTCGAACGAGGAATTCGATAACCTCAAAGAAGAACTTATGTGGGAAGGCAGCAGTGTTGTGATGCTGAGTAAGCACCCATGTTCAGTCCCCTATTTTCTTTAAAGTTGGAGTCTTTGAATGAACTATTCTCTTCAATTTAGGCGCTGATGAACAGAGATTTCTCGAAGCTTCAATGGCTTATGTGACTGGAAGTCCAATTATGTCTGATGAAGATTATGATAAACTGAAACAGAAGCTGAAGGTACACATATATAACAGATACATTCATATGATTAAATTTGCGAAAAAAGAAGTTTGATCTTCGCCGTTGTGTTTACAGATTGATGGGAGCGAAATCGTTGTTGAGGGCCCTCGATGCAGTCTTCGTAGTAGGAAGGTGAGCATTCTATGTAATTATTTCTATACGCTTCGAAGATTCGTTAACTTTTACCATCATATGATGCTCATTTTAACCTTTAAAATTGCAGGTTTACAGCGACCTTTCTGTCGACTACCTCAAGATGTTCCTACTCAACGTGCCCGCTGCAGTCGTTGCATTAGGATTGTAAGTCATTGCATCGTTTTTTTTTTGGTAAAAAGATTTCAAGATTCATCAGAAAATAATCTCTGCTTTCTCGTTCTTTCGTAGGTTCTTCTTCCTCGATGATCTGACTGGATTCGAAATCACCTATCTTTTAGAGGTAACAAAGGCTTTCTTTTGCTCCGCCCTTCGATTATTACGACCTCATAAACATATACATACGATCGAATGGTTATGATGATTGCAGCTTCCAGAGCCTTTCAGCTTCTTATTTACGTGGTTTGCAGCCATACCGTTCATACTATACCTATCTTTCACAATCACAAGCTTCATCATAAAGGACTTCTTGATCCTAAGGGTAATAAAGATATATCTTTTTCTTACACGTTTGTTCGAACTAAGAGAAGGAAGAAACCAACTCGTCGTTTTGTTTTGTGTTAGGGACCGTGTCCAAACTGTGGCACAGAAAACACTTCGTTCTTCGGAACTATACTGTCGATCTCCAGCGGGGGCTCAGACAACTCTGTGAAATGCTCAAAGTAAGTTCCAACCAATTTTATTTTTTCTCCTCTTTTCTTCTTTTTCTCTACCTTATATTCTACTTTTATTACAGCTGTGGTACGGACATGGTGTATGATTCTAAGACGAGGCTGA
This sequence comes from Craterostigma plantagineum, assembly GCA_027422505.1. Taxonomy (NCBI): domain Eukaryota; kingdom Viridiplantae; phylum Streptophyta; class Magnoliopsida; order Lamiales; family Linderniaceae; genus Craterostigma; species Craterostigma plantagineum. Next base: position 30,080,575 of record JAPQWV010000002.1, on the reverse strand, counting down.
TTACATTGCCCGAAGGCGCCAACGCATGAGAGCATCGAGCCATTAATATATTCAATAATGAGCTTGTATAGGTGCAAAGTTGATAATTTTTAACCATGAGACAACCACCTATTATAATGCAATGAGAATTTGGGAGATTCATTGTGCTTAGTACATCATATGTGATAATTCCGAGTTCATGAAACTAACACAAAGCGCAAGATGTTATTCATCGACTACGTGCATATAATAATAATCATCATCCGACGGCGAGTTGTACGTACAATAGACGGCCGGCGATCAACTGTATATGTATAATATATATACACACACACTAAACTTGGCCTTTTTCTCTTCTTGGGAGTGTAAAACTATGTTAGCCGGCTTCTAACGTACCTCTTTTCACGATTGCTATATAAAGAGGGAATGGTACGAACATCCCATATATCAAAGCTTGATTTAACTGTAATAACATATATCAATGGCTGCGTCCAAGGCTTTCTTTCTTTCGTTAGTTATTTCCACAGTTATTGTTGCCAAGGCTTCGGCCTATGAATACACCGTTGGAGATGACGAAGGTTGAAGTTAAACGTTGATTATACTAAGTGGGCCGCAGGCAAAACTTTCTACGTCGGAGATAAGCTAAGTATGTTGATTGTCGTTATATATGCGTATATATATTCTGATTAGGCATATAGATTTCTGAAGTTAACGCGAATGTACTGTTATTACAACAATGTTTCAGTCTTCAAGTACAACAGCACCATTCACAACGTAATGAAGGTGAACGGTACTGAATTCCAAAATTGTTCGCCGACGACGAACGCCAGCAACGTACTCACGAGCGGAAAGGACAATATTACCCTCGCCGTCCCGGGCAAGAAATGGTACATCTGTGGCTTCCCTAAACACTGCTCGGAAGGCATGAAGCTCGACGTCGATGTCTCGGCCGAGGGTCCCGCTCCGGCGCCGGCCGCGCCGCCGCCTTCCGCCGCTAATAGCGACGTGGGGGCTTCTTTCAAGTACTGTGCTTCGATTGTTGTCGCTACTTTGGCCCTTTTCAAGATTATCGTTGCTTGATGGGTGTTTTTTCGTTACGGTAATAATTTGTTCCTAGGCTGAGTTACTGCTAAGTCTTGATATTTTGTCGGTTTCTTTATATTTTTCCTTTTTTTGAAATGTAATTTTTTCCTAATATATGTTGTCATCCCAATGTCAAAGAGATTGAAGAGAGCAAATGCTGAACAAACTATTAGTCAAAGCTGGGGTTTCGTGTTGAGCTGTGAATGGCATCAGATTATGAGTGCTACAATACAACGGCATCAAAATCCAACAATGTCATAAATCTTTGAAATATGTAAGAACAAGTTACAAGACAAATCAAAGACACAGTGGAAGAAGAACTTAGACTTTGCTAGGAACAAAATCAGCATTTGTGGCCTCCCAAATAGTTGTTCCATCGCAGGTACAAAGTTTTTTGTAGTTCTCACCGACGCCTGCGCTTCGAGCCACTACAGCAGCTGTTAGCCCTTCGTCGGACTTATCTTCGGTTCCATAAACCACAATGGATCTTCCAATGAGCTCGGAAACTCTCAGCTTCTCTTTAAATCCGCTGTAGAACGCCTCACCCTTTTCATCCACTTGCAGTGTTCCCAGGTCACCAACGGGCTGAGAAATCAAATTTCTTTCTTTTTATTGACTGATAAATAATATAACGATAAAAAGGGATATATTGTTGAGATGAGTAATGCATGGTTGGATTATATAACCTCGTTTTCGCTCTTGGTTGGGTTGAACAGCTTGCCAGTGCTTGAAGGGCCCTTTGTTAAATCACCAAATTCGTTAATGGACCAACCGAGCTTTCCAGGCGGTAAACCGCTGAAGTTAGCTTCGATTCTAGCTAGTTCCATGTTCACTTGAGCCAAGCGAACGACTCCATAAACATTGGGGCCTTTAAATTCTGAAACAGCAGCCGAAACTAGAAAATCTGCGGAGACGATCATGAATTAGTATTCAGCTAAGATTAGGGAACAAAAACAGAGGTCTTTTGTTGTGTTGCAATGTACCATCAGGCACTCCTTGTCCAATTAGCCTTGCTTTTCGACCAGTTTGTCCGAGTGCTTCGGTCAAGACCTTTACTGGTGAATTCCCAAGAACACGTACAACTTGGTTGGAGAGGTCAACGTCCACGTTTTTCACGCCTAAAAGATTTGGACAAGATCATTTTTTTTCCTACGATGTCGACTAAGGCATTGAAGTAAACTAAGAACAGAAATTTGGAGTTGTTCCTCACCGTCAACAGTCTGCAGTTTGTTCTTGACTGAATTAACACATCCATCACAGTGCATATCCACCATGAATTCAGTCTGTTTAAGGCATACCAAGTGTAGAGGGTTGGGTCAATGGTCCAACGAAGCAACATAGTCAGCAAAATTATGGGACAAACAAGTTGCAAACTCACCAGCAATTCTGGCAACGGAGCTCCGTTCTGTGTAATAAAAACGCCCAGAAAGGAAACCAATAAAAAAAGGAAAAATCAAAGCTTCGACGCTAAGAGAAACCGCAATACATAACACAAGCCCAGGAAAAAGCAAATCAGAAAATTGAACGGAAGCTGCAGAAAACTATCACCTGAGATGTTGCAGATTGTTTCGGATCCATTTCAACAGAAGTTGGGTGGGCAAAGCTCTTCAGAAGATTCGGTTTTTCTGCTCCAGCAAACAGGGAATTCGCAGACAAGCTTAGAGACCCGAAAGATGATTTTCTCGAAACACCTCGAAAATTGGCAGTTGAAGATGAAGAAATTGCTTGGGCCGCTGGAATCGCCAACGTTGCAGCTGCTATGGTCGTTGTTTCACTAGTCACCACTGACCTTAAAAATGCCATCTTTTGCAACCTTGAAATTGCCTAGACATTTTATATTGTTGATAATAATATAATATAGGCAATTGTTCTGTTGGGCTTCTGATTTCTGGAAATCATTTTATATTAAAATATATATAATATAAGAGAAAATAACAAGAAAATTAAAAACCGAGGCTCCTCTAACCATTGCTCCAAGTCCTCGAGCTCGCTAATGGCGTTGAGAAGTTCTGCAGCTCAGTGTTCATGATATCACAACACTAGATTGATTTGCGATATAAATTGGGGACCTTTACCTTCCCTGAGTAGTAACAAGAGGATTTTAGTTGAATTGGAAAGCTCGGATCCTCGCAAGCAACAGTGTGATGATTTAGGACGAACTCTACGAAACGATGACTTTCTTCATCGTGATGATAGAGAAGGCGTTCTTTTTTGCTTCGTAACAAGAATTTATGGTGGTAGTAGCTGTCCGCTGCTTCTCCTTGCAAAGATTGAGCTTCAAGATTGAACCAAAGGTCGGTACTTTATTTCGTAGTACTCCTTCACTGTTAAAAATTCAACTGATTTTTTTTTCATTTAGCATGTTCCCAAAGAAGTAAGAACTGTTATGATCATTTTTTGTAGTGGCGTTTGAAAGCCGTTGCGTCCAAGTTTGCCTCTTTTATAAACACTGCTACAGCTCGTGAGGAAGAAGTTGATGAGCGGAGGTTCACTCAAGTAAAGGAAAGTGAACTCCAAAGTGAAGACAAGAACCAATTTCCAAAAAATCCTGATAAGAGCTCTGCATTCGATGACCGTTCTGTGGCTAATATTCTGCGGGCATATGACGATGATAAATTTGCTTTTCACTTTGTGGAACAAATCCATGCTAAGATTATTCAGTGTGGTCTTGCCGCAAGCCTGCTTGTTTGCAATCCTCTGGTCGATCTCTACCTTAAGAATGAGTTTATCAATTCTGCATTTCAGGTGTTTGACGAAATGTGCAAAAGGGATAGTGTTACTTGGGTTGCAATGATATCGGGCTTATCCAAAAGTGGTCGAGAATTAGAAGCTGTTCTTCTTTACTCCAAGATGCGTAAATTTGGAGTCTATCCCACTCCATATGTGTTTTCGAGCATTATAAGCGCCTGCACTAAGATAGACTTGTTCGAAGCTGGTGTGCAAGTTCATGCCCTAATATTCAAGTTTGGTTTCCCGTCTGAGCTCTTTGTGTGCAATGCCCTGATAGCATTTTATTGCAGACTTGGCGATTTAAAGCATGCCGAGCTTATTTTCATCGAAATGGACTACAGGGATGAGGTATCGTACAATACTCTAATCTCAGGCCTTGCTTCGCAAGGATCAGCAGAGCAATCAATTGCTTTGTTTTGGAAAATGCAGTACGAGTCGTTGAAGCCTAACTGTGTCACAGTAGCTTCTCTATTGGGAAGCTGTGCATTGTTAGGAGATCTTCGAAAGGGAATTCAGCTCCACGCTTATGCAATCAAAGAAGGGATGTGTTCAGACGTCATCGTCGAAGGCTCTGTGCTAGACTTCTACGTAAAATGTGCCGACGTTAGAACAGCCCATAAATTTTTTCATACCGCAAGGAACGACAACGTTGTCCTCTGGAATGTGATGCTTGTAGCATATGGGCAAATGGGAGACTTAGAAGAATCTCTTCGCATATATTCGCAGATGCAAATCAATGGCCTTCATCCCAATCAGCATACATATCCCAGCATACTAAGAACGTGTACGTACGTCGGAAATCTTGCCCTAGGCGAGCAGCTTCACACACAAGTCATAAAAAATGGGCTCCATCCAAATGTATACGTATGCAGCGTGCTCATAGACATGTACGCCAAGCTCGGTAATCTTGAGAAGGCTCAGAGAATATTCAGACGCCTCGAGGAAGACGATGTTGTCTCATGGACGGCTATGATCGCCTGCTACACTCAGCACGACATGTTCGCCGAAGCCCTTAAGCTGTTCATGGAAATGCAAGAAAGAGGCATTCGATCAGACAACATAGGATTCGCCAGCGCCATAACTGCATCTGCTGGGATTCATGCCCTCGATATGGGCCGTCAGATTCAGGCTATTTCTGTCATCTTTGGATACTCATCAGACGTTTCGATTGGAAACGCACTCGTTTGTCTTTACGCTAGGTGTGGTCGAGTCTCTGAGGCGTACGCATCTTTTGAGAAAATTTCAGACCAAGACAGCATTTCATGGAACGGTTTGATCTCAGGCTTTGTCCAAGGTGGACATAGCGAGGAAGCTTTGGAGGTATTTTTGCAGATGATTCGAGCCCAAGAGGAGGCTAACATGTTCACCTATGGCTCTACGATCAGCGGAGCAGCAAATTCGAGCAATATCATTATGGGTCGGCAGATTCACGGGAGAATTTCTAAGACAGGCTACGCTATTGAGACAGAAGTGTGCAATGCGCTCATTACGCTGTACGCCAAATGCGGACACCTCGAAAGTGCATGGAGAGTCTTCTCTAACATGCCTCAGAGAAACGAAGTTTCTTGGAACGCAATGATCACTGGTTATTCCCAGCACGGATACTGTACACAGGCTATCGAACTCTTTCTTGACATGAAAAGGCTAAAAATTGCGCCGAACCACATAACATTCGTCGGGGTTTTATCTGCTTGTAGCCACGTGGGATTGGTCGAGGAAGGGCTCGGCTACTTCGAGTCCATGGTCGAGGAACATGGGTTGGTCCCAAAACCCGAGCACTATGCATGTGTAGTGGACATTCTTGGGAGGGACGGTCAGTTGGCTCGAGCCAAGGCGTTTGTCGATGCCATGCCTGTTCGACCCGATGCTATGGTGTGGAGAACGCTGCTGAGTGCATGTTTAGTTCATAAAAACATGGAAATAGGCGAATTTGCGGCTAATCGTCTGTTAGAGTTGGAACCCAACGACTCTGCAACTTACGTTCTCATGTCGAATATGTACGCTATTGCTGGTAAGTGGGATTTACGCGATCGAGCGAGGCAACTTATGAGGGAAAGGGGCGTGAAGAAAGAGCCTGGGCAGAGCTATAAGTGAAATACACAACGCATTACATTACATTATCGTACATAAGTAGCTGGCAGGCTAGAAGCAAAAATTTTGAGTTCAATTTCTTACATTAATACACCAAATGGCACGTATCACGTAAGATTGTCAATGAGAGCCTAAAAGCTCGCTCGAACCTTGATCCATTATTCTTAAGAACACGACAAGATTATTAATACTACATTATTGATATGCATCAAACATAGCCACGCATAGCGACTGTCCAAGAGAGGATAGTGTTTCTTTGCATTGTGCTTGTGGTTGGCAATAGAATATGTCAAAATATGTGATGGACGTTTCAAAGTTGTTTGGAATTTGGAATGCTCACGGCACTAGTAAGATTAACGTTGTGACAAAAAAACCGTAATAATCTTTAACGATGTAAGAATGAATCCAGTGAAAGTGATGATCATTACGAAGGAACGACCTTTTTGTCATTTTAACTAAATACTTTGGATTGGGTCACTGTATCATACTCATCTACGCAATTCTTGCCTGGATTTAATGTTTACTTCATGAATATTAATGTTTGGTGGATGGCATTGTCTTGGCTTTAAGCATCCAGCCAGAAACTGAAGGGTACTATGCTATAGTAGGATTTAATGTTTACTTTGTGAATATTAATGTTTGATGGATGGCATTGTCTTGGCTTTAAGCATTCAGCAGAAACTGAAGGGTACTGTAGTAATTTACTCCACCCGCCATGGAGAAAAAAATCTCTCAGTAAAATACAAAAAAAAGGCGAACAATTTCCCACCAATCTTGTGTGGTCTCTTCCGCGCAAAATTTTCCTCTGCTCAAAAATCGACATGCTGCTGAGCTGTACTAACATAGTACAAGAAAGAATTGAAAGCGATATCGAAGGAGAAGAAAGAACGTCTTTTTTTCTTCGTAAAATCCGCCGTGGAAGCCGCCGGTACGTCGTGTTGCATGAAAGATAAGAAATCTCAGTCCACCGACGGCGGCGGATCGGCGGCAGCTATGAGGGTCATAGTCCCATTACAAGGCGTTGTTCAGGGCCGTGGAGGCCTTTTCTTGGGCTCGGTGATCCCCTGCGCTCTATTCTACTTGCTGCAGCTATACTTCAAGAAGGGCCGGGGAGACCGACCTCCGCCGGACACGGAGGCGCAGTCGTCGGAAAATTCGCCGGCTTCTTCCTCTTCATCTTCCGGCGGGTTGCAGAGAGCGCAGTCGAGGTCGTCGATGCTATATCTCCTATCTCCGAGGGGTTCGAACGCGCCCCTGTCTTTCAGAGGGAATGCGATTTCGAAGCAAGGCGATGACCCTTTCGAATCGGGTCTCAAACGGGTCTTGGAGGATCCGTATGATTATTCAAGTAATCCACGTGGAGTAATGCAGCTTGCCTTGGATGAGAGCATGGTGAGTTGTGTAGGGAATTTGAACTCTTTTGTTTCTCTCAATTGAACGTAGTAATCAATCAAAGAGATCCCTTTTATTGCCCCACAGTGCTAATCTGTTCTGCTATTATAGTACAGTAGCAGTTTTTCTTTCTGATTTTTTTTTCCTTTCTTTTATGACATCCGATGCTTTTCTCTGTTGATAATAGTTATCGTTCGATTTGGTTCAAGAATGGCTTGTGAATCATGCCAAGGAGTCGATGACTAGTGCAGATTTCACCATTAGTGGGATTGCTACTTACCAGCCATTTGATGGGCTGATAGAGTTGAAAAAAGTGAGTTATTTTTTGCATTGGTCTATCCATCTTAGTTCCAAAACATTTCACAACCTTGAAAGAAGGTGCTGTCTTTTCACATTTCTGATAGCTTTAACTATCCTTTTCTTCATCAAAAGTTGACCTTTATTCTTCCGTGATGATTCTTAAAATCCACAGGCTGTGACAGGGTTCATGTCCAAAATCATCCGAAAACCTCAACTTTTCAATGCAGAACAAGCAGTACTAACCACTGGTGTTAATGCCGCTATTGAGATACTTTCCTTTTGCGTAGCTGATCCAGGAAATGCATTTCTTGTCCCATCGCCTTACTGTCCCGAGTAAGTCGTTCGAACATCCTTAACACCCTGCGAAAAAGACGCTATTTTTTTCGTAATAAAGACACAGATGTAAGCACACTGTATGTACTACATATGCAGTCTTGACAGGGATGTTAAGTGGAGAACTGGTGTGGAGATCATAGCAGTTCCTTGTCGTAGTGCAGACAACTTCTCTCTAAGTATCTCTGCCCTCGATCGAGCCTTCAACCAAGCTAAGAAGAGAAATGTTCGTGTGCGTGGGATAATCATGTCCAACCCTTCCAACCCAGTGGGCATTTTATACGACCAAGAAACACTTTACAGCCTCATGGACTTTGCCATGGAGAAGAACATACACATCATCTGCAACGAACTGTTCGTTCATGGAGGCGAAGGGTTCGCAAGCATGGCAGAAATAATCTACGCCTACGATTTCGACAAGTCACGACTTCACATAGTTTATGGGCTTTCCAAAGATCTCTCCCTCCATGGATATCAGATTGGAGTCATCTACACATTCAACGAAAACGTAGCCTCTGCTGCTAAAAAACTTGCAAGATTCTCTTCCATGGCCGTCCCAACTCAGCAACTGCTCGTCTCTATGCTCTCTGATGAGGAATTCGTCGAGCGAACTGTACAGTTCAGCAGAGAACGCCTAGCAAATTTGTACGCTGAGTTCTCAAAAGGGCTGTCGAAGTTGGGCATCAAATGCGTGGAAAGTAATGGCGGCGGGCACTATTGCTGGGCAGACATGAGCCAATTGATACGTACGTATAGTGAAAAGGGAGAGCTCGAACTATGGGAAAAGTTGCTGAACGTGGCTAAGATCAATACTCTCCCTGGCTCGTCGTGCCATTGCGTTGAGCCTGGGTGGTTCGGTTTGTCCTTCTCCATGTTAAGCGACGAAAGGGACATTCCTTTGATCATTGAAAGGATTCAACAAGTGTCTGAAACTTGATGCAAGTGTCGTTTCTCTCGATTCTCGTTAACGTTCGAAGAGAAGGAATGCTTTTAGAGGATTTGGAAAGGAGATGGGAAACCATATAATTTTTGGCTTCTGCATTTGCGAAGCAACTGCTGCTGCCTGGGCATTTGTTCTTTGTATATGTTTGTGTGTGTTTATGATATATTCATTCGTTGCTGCCTGGGCATTTGTTCTTTGTATATGTATGTGTGTGTTTATGATATATTCATTCGTTATTAATCGTTATTTTCGCAATATGAAGATAGCATCATCGTAACGTCAGGTGCTGGTTAATCAAATTAGGTTAGTGAAGATTGCTCGTGTTCTTGGCATATATAGCAAGTCGGTCATCTGAGATACGTACCATTACACAAGAACAGATGAAGAGAAATGAGATGTTCAGTCTCAGTTCTGTTAGCAGTAAAAAGTCATTTGAAACCCGACGATTTCCTTACAACCAATGCAGACAATGACGATCTCTATACTATAACCATGTACTTCTTTTGCAGTTCAAACGTATAATCAGAGCAAACAACAAGGGATCACTGCGATAAGAGGGACTCTTCTTCTTCCATTTGCAGTTGTTTGAGTCTCCTTTTAGCGTATATGGTCACAACAATGGTAGCAGTCACAGAAATGCAAAAGCCAATGACATCGAAGACAACTTGAGGAGCTGAGATGGGGCGCCCGTCATGGGAAGCATCAGCTAAAGCCTTTATGAGGATTCCACTGCAGTTTGAAAAAAAAAAAAAAGAAAACCTTAAACGATGTAAGAAACGAGAAAAAACAACACTACACAAATCAAGAATTAAAAAGTACGGAGCTTTACGTGTAAAGTGCGACGAATATCTCGGGTATCATGCCAACGGTTCCAAGCAAGTAGGGAATGTACTTCACATCAGTAGCTACAGCACAGTAGTTATACACCATGTAAGGGAAAGGAGATAATCTAATGATAGTCACAGCTTGGAACTGCTGAATGGCATTCCCCTCGCCAGCTAGCTTTATAATCGAAGCTTTCTTTGGGTGTCTTTCTAACCAAGCCTGAAAATAAGGTTTTTCAGATTAAGCCAAGGCATATAAGGGCCCTTGAGGAGGGATAATAAAGCTCAAGTTTCTTACATGGACTTTATGATAGAAAAGTGAACCAGTCAAGAAAGGAAGGGTCACGCCGACGAGGATTCCAGCGACTGATAAGAGAAATCCATAGCCGTATCCAAAAGTCATCCCGGCCAGCCACTTGGACGGCGTAGAAGGTAACAAAATCGATGGAAATACGGCGAGGGAGCCAAACACTATGAGAGCTAATGTTCTTCTACTGAATGTTTTCTGTACCCAATTTATCGCTGGAATAACCTCCTGATAAGAAACAGAGACAGATAATACTTCACTTTTGGTTGAGCCGTGACTGTGGTGATGTAATATACACGAAAGAAATTGAAAGATCGCTGTGGAGAGGAAATTTCACATAACGTTAATATATCTTTATCTCTATCAACGGTTCTTCTATGTGAAGAGACTAAGACTGAGATACAGAGACATATGATTACCAGAAAAGTATAGACTTGATAAAGCAGAGATACACATCTTGAATGAGATATCAACTTCAACTAAACAAAGAATGCCTCAGATATGAGTCACATAACTTAGCCATAACTAAATGAATGAGATCTACAGTGGCTGCATACATTCCACACAAGTCTATCACAGCATTAAAACATCGACAGAAACTGAGATATGATGCCTCCTAAAAAGTCTTGAAGAAACCATAAAAGTCAAAGCATAAACAAAAAATCAGAACTTGAATACATAATTCAGTCAGCATCGAGACAAACATAATCACAGCAAAACTTGCACCAAGTAACTCAGTACCAGAAAAATCATAAATGGGAAAAGAAAAGGGGATTTTTTTTCTCAATCGCACCGAATAGAATAGAAGTACACAATCAGCTCTCCATCTCCATAGCAGCACAAACAGCTAATACAAAAACACCCAAATATTGACGCAGCGAATAGAACAACACGAATGAACACTCAACGATGATAACACGAAAAAAAAATCATACCTTTTCCATGAAAAAGGGACCGATCCATTTGAAGAACACAGCGATCAACAAGCCGACCAATAGCACCACCACCATCAGCTTCGCCCACCACCAACACGACCACCACCAAGTATCACCTGATGCTGACGAAGACGACTCGGCTTGAGTCCCATGACCTTCCTCCAATTTTATATAATCTCCAGTATCATCCTCCACGTCAGCACCATTCATACTCATCAGTAAAAAGTCAAACCCCCTCCGCCCAACAAAACTTTTCTTTCTGTTCTATTCCGACGATGATCGGAAGTTTATACTCGAACGCGACTCGAGCAAAAAAAAATTGCCTGATTCAATCGATGTCTGTAGGGCTTTGCAAAAAGGTTGGATTTTGAAACGTCAGCTAACCCAATACATACAGGTAGAGTGAGCCCAAGTAAAAGATCGAATCTTTTCAGAATGCGTGTCAGCAGAAGAGAGAGCGACAAAAAGGTTTACAAGTAATTATAAATATTAATTTTTTATTTAAGGTAATTTCTCCGCTGTACGCTACCACCTGCGCCGAGCGGGCCGCAAACAACATAGCTATAATTGAGAGAGACTCATCTGAATTCAGAAATATTACAACATAGCCCCTGTAGTTTGCTACACTTGCGAACAATCCTAAAACTTTCGTAAAATTACCGGCACATCCCTATAACAGCACAAAACGCTAGTTATGGTGCTTTTATGTAATGAAATAACACGACATACAGTCTTGATAACTATTACTTCATAAATTTTTTTCAATATCACTATTTATTTGTTTTCCAATGTTCCCACTCGAAGAAGTCTTCCTTTGAAACTCCAACCACAAAGCAAGGTTCTCTTGGTGAAGAAGGTTAGCTTTTCTCTTCAACCTTTCGTTCTCTTCTTTAATGGCAACGTTCTCCATGTACAGCCTCAGATTCTTCATAGTCATATCCGAGCCAATTTTTGCTTCTTGCCTATGTTGCTTGTCCGAAGTACTTCTGCAAAAAAATTACACTAAGTAAAAAAAATTGCACACACATCCATGCGTGTGTGTGTGTGGAAATATGTATAACTATACGCATACCTTAACAATCGTCGGACACGAAGACTGGTCCGCCTATGAGGAAAGAATAGAAGTTTGTGTGTATGTATGCATTCATTATGATCCCATTTGCACATTATCTCTTTTTTTGAGTGTCCTCTTATATGTGTTATTTTTTTGTTACATGCAACTGCTGTATATATATAGAAGAAAAGGGTGCAACAATATATATTTATATATATATAGTGTATATTAATATATTTTATTTTTTCGAAAGAAAATGAAAGCAGAGCAAAGCCATGTGGCGTGTTGTAGGGATCCTAATTTCAAGAATGGGAATGATGGGTACGACTGAGGGAGGGTAGTCATATTTTATCAAGAACGCACACACTACTTATTCGTAATTATTATCTACAATGAACTTTTTTTTTTCTTTTTTAGTAAATGCCGAAAAAAAATAAAGAAATTCATTAGTATCGATGTTAAGTTTTGTTTTGTTTTGTTTTATTTTGTTTTTGTAAGAAAAACTACATAAAATAGATCGTATACCCATGGATGGAAAGAACACCTACCTGTTCTTACACACCGATTAAATTCAATTTAAAACGAATTTAAGTTGTATAATAATTCTAACAATTGGAGGATGGTAGCGAAACAAAGTTCCTTCAACACTCATGATTTCATTTACTACTGCAACTAACAAGTACCAAAATGGAGTAATACTTGAAAACTCTAGTTTATAGTCAACAAGAAAATGAATTTCGATTCCTTTTGTGTTTTGTACTCTTTTTTTTTTTCTTTTCTTTTCTGCTAGATACATGCATATACACAACCCATAAGTGTATACTGCATATGGCCCTTTACCAAGTAGCTCTCATAATACCAATGTGTTGACGTAGTTCACATTTTGCAATCATGAAATCTCATGCATTTTAATTAACAATGGTCCATATGTTACGTACAGCGACATATAAAAAGAGTCAGCGAAGAAATAATTAAATAGAATATTATATTTTCCAGTTATTGGACACCCTCGATCGATTTCTCATTTCCCAATATAGATCACGATGAGTTATTTCTTAATGATGAATGATGACTGATGAGTAGAGCTGGATCTATCATATACTTAATATGTTACGATCTTAAAGAAGTCAAATAATAAAGAAAAAATATTAATACGAATATCAATTCGAGAAGGTTGACCATCATGCAAAGCCATTAACGATCAACTTGTGCAATAGCAATCGATTGCTACAATCCAATTTTTCCAATCTTATCATCGCATACAATCAATTTTACCGTAGAAAATAATCCATAATAGGGTTTCTATATTTCTTTTAAATCTGTTGGCCGGGAAAGAAAAAGAAAATATATATTCGAAGATTGTGTAACACACAATTTCCTTAAAATAGATTCGCCCCCTCACGTATGTGCTAGAGGTTTTTTAACGAGCGTCTATTTCTCAGGATACTTCGAAAAATCACGGCGTTCGTTTAGCACAAAAACGACACCGACAGCGAACGAGACAAGAAATATAGCAGAAACAATTTTGGATGAATTAGTAATTTTTTTTCTTTCTACTTGTGTGTTGTTTTTTTTTTTTCCAAGCCTAATGACCTATTTATAGAAAAAATTAAAATAAATTTTTTTTTTTATTTTTAATTGAAGGATGAACATGTTTGAGGAATGGTTTAAACCATTCCATCAAACCACTCCAAAATTCAATCCAAAAACCACTCCAAAAATCTAATCCAAAAACCACTCCAAAAATCTAATCCAAAAACCACTCCAAAAATCTCATTCACTTAATTTATAAAATTATCTAATATAAATTATCTAACAAAATCATAATAGTCTAGATATGTATAAAATTATCTAATATAAATTATCTAACAATCCCCCACGTGAATGAGAGTTGGTTGGTTAATGTTTCTGCTTTCTAATGATACTCTGCATAGAGGATAGTATGTTTACCATTTGAACTTCCTCCTTGTATGCACGCTTGATTTACTGCAGTCCAGTAGAACACGATGTCTTTGAACTGTCCCGCTTTTCGTGTAAACGAACCCACGTACAATACACAGAGACCATTTTTCTCTTGTTCCGTTCTCATGGTTTTGTCCATTATGGCCATGGACACGTCCTGATTCTGCGAGAGTTTCTAAAGAACTAAGCCTTTCAGTTCTCCTTTGAAGCGGCCCCACTTCTCCCTAACATAGGTGACTTCTCACGTCGCGAGTATTTTCTATTAATACTCTGTGATAGTCATTAAAGCATCATAATGCTAGCCTTTTCCGTCATCACTGTTTCTTGACAGGAATGAGCGGGGTTATCCCCAACAGTGATACCAAGTCCTAAAATTAGGTTGTCCCTTTGAACCTAGATCTTGGGATCTCCAGTCACATAGGTAGGGTTTTCCTTCTTAGTACTTTTATACTTTAAGGCTTTAATCCCATTCCTTTCGTCAACCTTTCAACCGCATCTCTATTTAACCCTTTGGTTAGCGGATCCGCAATGTTATCCGTCGATTTCACATAATCAATCGAGATAACTCCAGTTGAGAGCAGTTGCCTAATGGTATTATGTCGACGACGTATGTGTCTCGACTTACCATTATACATAGTACTCTGTGCTCGTCCAATAGCCGATTGGCTATCGCAATGTATGCATATAGGCGGCACAGGTTTTTCCCACTTAGGAATATCCTCCAGGAAATGGCGTAGCCATTCAGCTTCTTCTCCACATTTATCCAAGGCAAAGAACTCGGATTCCATAGTGGATCTTGCTATAACCGTTTGTTTCGAGGATTTCCACGACACAGCAGCTCCAGCGAGTGTAAACACATAGCCGCTTGTGCTCTTAGAGTCCTTCATGTCAGATATCCAGTTAGCATCTGTGTAGCCTTCTAACACAGCCGGATATCGACCATAGTGTAATTCATAATCTCGAGTATACCGTAAGTATCTCAAAACCCGTATTATAGCGGTCCAATGATCCGCACTCGGATTGCTCGTGTACGAACTCAGTTTGCTTATAGCATAAGCAATATCTGGCCTAGTACAACTCATTAAATACATCAAGCTTCCGATAATCCGGGAGTATTCTACTTGAGAAATAGCCTCTCCGCGATTTTTCGACAAATGAACGCTTCGATCTAATGGCGTTCTAGCAACACCAGAATCACCCTTGCAGAATTTATCAAGAATTTTGTCTACGTAATGAGCTTGACTCAAAACAAGACCGTTACTTGTTCGTTTGATTTTAATTCCTAAAATCACGTCCGCAAGTCCCATATCTTTCATGTCAAATTTCGAATTTAACATATCCTTGGTAGACTTGACCATTTTGTCGTTACTACCAACAATGAGTATGTCGTCGACATACAGACATAAAATGACATAGTCATCGCCTGTTTCCTTTGAGTAAACGCATTTATCGCTCTCATTGATTTTAAAGCCGTAGTTGATCATCGCGTGATCGAACTTTTCGTGCCATTTCTTAGGGGCTTGTTTCAAACCATACAAAGATTTGATCAATCTACAGACTTTCTTTTCGGTTCCCGGAGCACTAAAACCCTCGGGTTGCTCCATATAGATTTCTTCGTCTAATTCACCATTTAAGAAAGCTGTTTTGACATCCATTTGATGTACTTCCAAATTTCTTAAGGACGCGATAGCAAGTATCATCCTTATCGAATTTATTCTCGTCACAGGAGAATATGTGTCAAAGTAATCTAAGCCTTCGCGTTGCTTGTATCCTTTGATAACAAGTCTGGCTTTATATTTTTCCACAGACCCGTCTGCTCTCATTTTTCTTTTAAAGATCCATTTTGATCCTAAAGGTTTACATCCATTTGGGAGATCAACTAACTCCCAAGTATGATTCTGCAAAATAGAATCAATCTCGCTTTTTATGGCTTCTTTCCATAAAGGCCCGTCCACGGAGCTCACTGCTTCGTTATAAGTCAGCGGTTCCTTTTCAATCAAATATGTAACAAAGTCATCACCAAAAGATTTCTCTATTCGGGCACGCTTGCTTCGTCTCGGTTCAATCTCATGAACCGTACTAGGAATCTCGGTTTCTATATCATCTCGTTTAGATGTACCAGATCCATAATCGGATTTACAAGGAAATACATTTTCAAAGAAATACGCATTTCTCGATTCCATGACCGTGTTCTTGTGTATATCCGAAATTTTCGAATCATATACAAGAAACCGATATGCCGTACTATTGTGTGCATATCCTATGAAAATACAGTCCACAGTTTTAGGACCAATTTTCACCGCTTTAGGCGCAGGTACGGCTACCTTCGCCAAACACCCCCACATTCGCAAATGTTGGTATGAAGGCGTCTTTCCTTTCCATAACTCATATGGAGTTTTATCCATTTTCTTTCGAGGTATCCTATTTAATAGGTAATTACTCGTTAAGATAGCTTCGCCCCACATATTAGGCGGTAGACCTGAACTCAGTAACATCGCATTCATCATCTCTTTTAATGTGCGATTCTTTCGTTCGACACTCCGTTTGATTGAGGTGAATACGGGGCGGTCAATTCATGGACAATACCATGTTCCACACAGAAGCTCCCAATTGGCGCTTCGTATTCTCTCCCTCGATCACTTCTCAATCTTTTAATTTTCTTGCCGAGTTGCGTTTCAACTTCGGTTTTGTAGAGAACGAATTTCTCTAATGCTTCGTCTTTGCTCTTAAGCAAATAAACATAGCAATATTTGGTGCAATCGTCAATAAATGTTATAAAATATTTATTGCCACCACGTGTTTGAACGTATTTCAAATCACATAAATCGCTATGAATCAATTCAAGCGGTTCGGTACTTCTTGCTACCGAAGGGAAAGACGATCTCGTCATTTTTGCTTCAACGCAAATTTTGCATTTATATTTCGAATTAATTTCGAATGTTGGAATATGTTCTATGTTAATTAATCGACGTATCGATTCAAAATTAACGTGACCTAATCTACCGTGCCACAAATTGGAAGATTCAAGCAAGTAAACGGAAGAACATTTTTCATTCTCATTTACAATAGTCATTACATTCAGCTTGAACAAACCATCACAGGCATAACCTTTACCAACAAACACACCCGACTTAGACAATATCACTTTGTCGGATTCAATAACAATACGAAAACCATGCTTGTTCAACAAGAACCCCGAAATCAGATTTTTTCGTATCTCCGGAACGTATAACACATCTTTCAGCGTCAATATCTTCCCGGAAGTCATTTTGAGCAGCACGCTTCCTTTTCCCTCGACGGTAGCAGCAGCCGAGTTGCCCATGTAGATCTTTTCTCCTTCAACTGGCTCACAGGTAGAGAAGAATCTACGGTTCGTGCACACATGGCGTGTAGCACCGGTATCAATCCACCATTCTTGTGGATTCGACCCAATCATGTTTACCTCCGAAACGACCGCGACGAGGCTCAAGTCCTCAACTTCTTTGGTGATGTCTTTCACCATATTGGCCTCGTGGTGCTTCTTTGGAAATCGACAGTCCGACGACTTGTGGCCTAGTTTGCCACAATTGAAGCACTTTCCCTTGAACTTATAGTTCGGCTTAGCGACGCCTCCGGTCGCCCCAAGTTTCGGTTTGGGTTTAACCGCGCCTTTGCCCTTTTTAGAGCTATGCTCCACCACGTTTACTTTCGGTTCAGATGAGCTCGATACTCTCTTTTCTGACCTTTTGTTGTCTTCTTCGATTCGAAGTCTAACAATCAGATCCTCCAAAGACATCTCCTTGCGCTTATGCTTGAGATAGTTTTTGAAGTCTTTCCAGCCCGGCGGCAGCTTTTCAATAATAGCCGCAACTTGAAAAGATTCACTTAGAACCATCCGTTCTGCATGGATCTCGTGCAAGATCAACTGGATCTCCTGCACCTGACTGATCACAGTCTTGGAATCGACCATCTTATAATCAAGGAACCGTCCGACAACAAATTTCTTTGTGCCGGCATCCTCAGTTTTATATTTCCGGTCTAACGATTCCCACAATTCCTTAGCCGTAGCGACCGCACCATACACGTTGTACAGAGTATCGCTTAGGGCATTCAGAATATAATTACGACACAGGAAATCAGAGTGTTTCCATGCATCAACAGCGATCACGACCTCAGCATTCGTCTCGCCGTCGTTCACCTTAGGCTCGACCTCTTTCAAGTATGTTGCTAGGTTCAGCGTGGTGAGGTAGAAGAGCATCTTCTGTTGCCATCTTTTGAACGTCGAGGCTGTCCCCGTAAATTTCTCCGGCTTCTCCAGGTGGTTGACCGGTACGTTTGGCTTCGAAACCACAGGTATGGCAGTGGGGATAAAAGTAGTAGGGAGAACGTCAATGTTTTCATCGTTTCCCGCAGATTCTTGATTGTTGAGGAAGTCCACGTAATCTGACATCTTTGCGGGATCGTCGATCTATTTTAAGATTGTTGGCCGGGAAAGAAAAAGAAAATATATATTCGAAGATTGTGTAACACACAATTTCCTTAAAATAGATTCGCCCCCTCACGTATGTGCTAGAGGTTTTTTAACGAGCGTCTATTTCTCAGGATACTTCGAAAAATCACGGCGTTCGTTTAGCACAAAAACGACACCGACAGCGAACGAGACAAGAAATATAGCAGAAACAATTTTGGATGAATTAGTAATTTTTTTTCTTTCTACTTGTGTGTTGTTTTTTTTTTTTCAAGCCTAATGACCTATTTATAGAAAAAATTAAAATAAATTTTTTTTTTATTTTTAATTGAAGGATGAACATGTTTGAGGAATGGTTTAAACCATTCCATCAAACCACTCCAAAATTCAATCCAAAAACCACTCCAAAAATCTAATCCAAAAACCACTCCAAAAATCTAATCCAAAAACCACTCCAAAAATCTCATTCACTTAATTTATAAAATTATCTAATATAAATTATCTAACAAAATCATAATAGTCTAGATATGTATAATTGTATATGATATGATTCTATTTTAGCTACATATATACGCACATTGATTGGGTGAAGAATTTGGACACCACGAGATCCTAAGTTCATCATAAGATATTATTTATCCATTCATTAAAAAGAAAACAGTTCTAAATATGTTGCTTCATACTTTACTATACTAATATCATATGTAGAACACATCAAATCTTTTTCATATCCATTCATTAAAAAGAAAACAGTTCTAATTGTGTTGCTTCATACTTAACTCTATTAATATCATATGTGTGAACACATCAAATCTTGTTTTTGAAAATAACTACGCCTTCGCTTATGAGGAAAGACTATAAATTTGTGTCCATGTATATACATTATAATCACTCTTGCACATTGTGTGGCTGCTGCATATGTAATATTAGAAGAGAATAAATAGTTATTATTTCTTTGGAATGTGCCTTTGTAGGATTTTTAATTTCAAGTATGGGAATGATGGGCGCGACTGAGATAGTACTCATAATTTTCTCAAGGCACATCACTACTTATTAGTAATTATTATCTTGAAGGAAAACAATTTTGAGAAATGCCCAAATTAGGAGATATTAATAAGTAATTATACTCTACGTGATATGAAACTTAGGATTTATTAAAAATATATATTATTAATACAAGTATCGATTAAAGAAGGTTGACATTAAAAAAAAATCATGCAAGCTATAATCAACTTGAGCAATCGATTGCTACAACCATTTGTTTTCTTCAATCTTATCAACAACCTCATACAATTCATTTCGCCGTAGAAAATAATTCATAATAGGATTCCATATTGAGGTATATAATATTTTTGGTTTGTAAATGGTGTATGATATGATCATATTTTAGATATAATTTCAAAATGTACTTATGATGTGTATCATTACACCCAAGTGGTTGGCGGATATAGACACCACATGCATCCAACTTACCACTATACATCGTATACAAAAAAGATATTTAATAGAAAATCTGATAAATGCATAAAAGTCAATCTCTCCTATTGGGCTTTTCGATTCTTGAAGGTAAGATTTATAAAAAAAAAAAAATCGGACTAAAGTGTCAAAAGAGGTCCATTAACATCTTTGCATAGTATGAGCATTCCTTAAAGCCCATATTTTTTTTCCGACTTAAAGCCCATATTGACAATTATAGGATTACACATTTTATACATGTAACCATGCAATAAAGTAAAGATTAGAAATGTAATGTGAACGTCCCTTCACTAAATAAAATAAAGACAAATTACGTGGAAAGAGTTACAAAGACAATAATACTTCAAAGGCAAGCTACGCTATGATCTTTACCTTTGCCATATCCCTACGTTTGAAGTAAACCTTTGCTCATTAATCATATTTTATCTCCGACTGTGATGTGAACGTTTTAATTGCTTATTCGCTGTTATAATTCAGTGATCCTTGAATTGAATCTTGATTTTTTTGTGGGCCATGCACTCGTTTGATCTTGGTGGAGTGACCATTAGTCTTATCATATTAACAAAATATTATTATAATATAAATCCCTGAATCTAGTATACATAATACAAAACTAAAAAACCACAATAATGAAAAATTGGCTGTGTGGCGGATTCTGATGGGCTGTTGTGGGCCCGACTTTAATATTTTTTCAACCTTTTGGCCCGTCGAAGCAATCCAAGAGACGTTTTGATGCATCAATTGCAGCAAACGACGTCGTACACACGTAAGATCAACTGTCATTACCTCTTGAGGAAGTTGTGACGCCAATGTAAGACACGTCGTATGTTTAGTATATATATATATATATATATATATTAAATTTAGTAACCTAACCAATATACTGTATAATAAAGGGGACACGAATTTATTTAAAACTGTAGGACATCAAATCCGCCACTATAAGATTGGTGAAAATTGATTGCCGAGCTACTTATCAAGGGGATAAATTTAAAATCGACATTTAACACGAGGACATCATGACAATAGTCGTGAATCGAATATTACATTACAACCTCGATGGGGAGGTGGGACGACACTAATGTATTCAACATACACAATTTACTATAAAACATACATACATATTTATATATTAGATGCCTCTATAGTTGATTGTGTTGTATGGTGAAATATTTCTGTCAACTATGTTTAAATCAAGTGGTATAGTCTTATGGAAAAAAAAGGGGTTTTTTTAATTAAATAAACCAAAAGAAAATAGCTATTATAAAAATAAACCAGAAACAGAGAGTATTAATAAAATAACGGACTTCGTCATCTAGGATGACGAGTTACGTAACTCGTCTTCCTGGATGACGAGTTACTGTCTACGTGGCCCGCTGACCGTCATGGCTGGTCAAGTTGACCCGTGCATAGTGTTTATGCAACTAACTCGTCATCCCAAATGACGAGTTACGTAACTCGTCATCTGGGATGACGAAGTACTCCAATTATTCCCGACCAACCTGCATGCGCATGTCGATTCTCAAACATGGCATAAACGTCTCGGTCACCCAAATAATAAAACTTTTCATCAGTTATTGAAGTCTGGTTTTCTTGGTGATAGATCTCTTAGTTCTGTTCAATTTGATTGCAATTCTTGCAAACTTGGAAAAAGCAAAATTTTACCTTTTCCAACCCATACGACAAATGCTGAAAACGCTTTTGATTTGATTCATACCGATGTGTGGGGAATGGCGCCAAGTACTTCTTACGCCAGGTTTAAATACTTCGTTACTTTTATTGATGACTATAGCCGCTTCACATGGATTTATTTCTTGCGTTCGAAAGACGAAGTATTTTCTGTTTTTAAGATTTTTAAGGCCTATGTTCAGACTCAATTTTCAAAGTTACGAACCTTTGGATGTGATGTCTCTCCTTGCGCTTGCACATCAGATGATGTGATGTGATGACATTAGTTCTCTATAAATAACCACCCTTACTCGCATAAAAACCATATCATTCTAAAAACCACCCTTCGTCAGGAATGAGATGGATAGGGGTGAAACTCGTGCTAGACAACGCGGGCGGCGTTGAAAATAATATACAATGTTGTTTTCACCGTTTTGGTTCCTTAATAGTAAATAATAATTATAAAAAAAATAATAAATATAATAATAACAATTATAATAAAGATAATAATAACAAAAAAAATATGATAATAATATTAAAATTAAATACTAGATATTAATAATAAATATATATAATGATAACAATAATCGCCGAAAATAGATATCATAATACATATGATAATATAAAAATATAATACATATCATAATATTCTATCTGCCATGATGCGCCAAGTGACCGCCAGTCCCACAACGAGCTGGCCTACGAACTCTATTTCCTCGACGGATACCTTGCTCCGCATCATCTGCCGGACTTCGAGGTCGCCGCGGTCGTGGTGATGGTGTCACAAACGACTAAAATATGATAACCAAATTATAATTTTAATAAAAATTTTAAGGAATTCAAACATATCATAATTTAACGTACTTGATGATCCATATACTCTGGCTGCGAGCCGTGCTGGGCTGCAGATGATCCCAAAAAGGGCGACAAGTCCTCGAAGAAAGACGGGTTTACATCTTCGTGCACTTGTGATTGTCCTACATCATGTATGTGAGATGTTCCAGCATCATATGGGTGAGATGTTTCCATCTCATGTATGTGAGATGTTCCGGCCTCACTGCTTCGTCGAACCCGGCGCCGAGAGATGAACAAGTTATCCATCTGCTCGAGTAGACGGATGGACTCTTCATAATCGCCGCCCCTCGCGTAAGTAAGGCTGTCGTGCACCCTGCGTTCCTAAAAATTACAGTCGAGTTTATATCAATTGGGCTATTAAATAATAAATAAAAATAATAACATAAATTAAACTTACGATTGACGACATAAACACCGCATCCCCCATCTGAAAACCCTGCTCCATCTGTCTCGCATGCGGAGATATGTAAAGGCGAGTGATCCGGTGATACCACTGGTAATATCCATCCTCCACCGAGGGGAAGCCAGTCGCGGGAGTACCATTAACGACTTTATCCTCTCGATCCTCCCATAATCCAATCCAGTTTGCATGATGCGACCTCCAATCCATCCCCGATCGCTGTCGACGCTCGTACGTATGAAGATTAGTATCCCGATACTGCGGGTTAATGGGAATTCCTTGGATAATCCCAAACTGCCGAAGTACTCGTTCTGGGTAATGAAACTCCACGATATTGAAGAATATCAGTGGACACGTCGAACGACAAGCGCTCGGCAAGCACTCGGGAGGAAGGGCATCAATCTCCGGGAGCATCATGTTGTATGGAGTCCATGCAAATTGATGGGGCTGCATCCGATCAAAACACTCGCGTATGGTGCGTACGTTCGAATTCGTCGACGTAGTAAAATCAAAAAATGTGTTCCACCTGTCAAACATTTACACAACAATTATAAATGTAAGAAGGAAAAATATTCGCAACTAATCCATGATGGACCATACCTCGCAGCATGTGGCGGACAGGGTAAGACTATCCCGTCGACTTCTTGGGGCTCCATCCTGATACGATCAACACCCCGAACTGGCTGAAAAGGCAAGATCCTCACATATGCCCATGCCTAAAACAGAAGTCACGGTCTAAATAGCTTTTTAAAATAACTATTAAATTAAATAATGTTTCTATATAATTACCTGCAACAACCGTAGGGGTCCGCCTATATTTAGCTTGTTCGGCTCGCATGCCGAACAAAGCTCTCTGTATAGGAATGCCAGCACCGCACTACCCCAACTAAACGTCCGCACCTCCTCAATATCGTCCAACAGCTGAAGGTACGTCAACGATACGGTGCTGGCGCTACAATCGGGGAACATCACCGCACCGAAGAGCAGCATCGCATAACCCCGTGCTGAACAGTCGACCTCTTCCTCATCACTATCATCCGTTATCGGATTATCCAACAACCAACTAGCTAAGGTCTTCATCGACAGCGCGGACCCCTTAATTTTATCATTCGGTGGTCTAAAACCTAGCAATCGCTCACACTCGTCTATCCACTCTGTGACCGTCCTCGTATGGATCACACCGGACACACAACTACCATCTACAGGCAAACCCCACAATATACCTACGTCCTGTAGAGTAACCGTCGCCTCACCAACATAAAAATGAAACGTATGAGTCTCTTTTCTCCAACGCTCTACCAATGCTGTAATCAAATGAGGGTCAACCCTCTGTGACATACAGCTATAGACGCTGTATAGACCCATATCGTTCAACTTCCCTAATAAGCGACCGTGTAGGTGATTCGGTGCTTCTCTCGTACCCCACACTACATTTTCTAACGACCTAGTTCTAATAGTACTATCTAGCTTATTCGCATCCAATAGTAAGTCTCTACTACGGTGATTTGACTGCATCGTCAACACCGAACTATCAACAGGCCCGTAACAAGCATCCAAATCCATTCTAAAGCCAAAAAATGAAATCAGACAAATCAACAAAAGAAAATTAACATTCGATAATGAATCTATTAATGCAAAAACCCATTACATTCGTATCGTTAAGGGTCGCTCACCCACCGTAAATCGGCGTAGTACGTCGGGTCGCAGCGGGGCGTCGGGTCGCCGCGGGGCGTCGGGTCGCAGCGGGCGTCGGGTCGCAGCGGGGCGTCGGGTCGCCGCGGGGCAGCGGGTCGTCGCGGGACGTCGGGTCACGGCACGGCGTCGGGTCACGACGGGGCGGCCGGTCGCAGCGGGGCCTCGGGTCAAGGCGGGACAGCGGCTCAGCGGGGCCTCGGGTCAAGGCGGGGCAGCGGCTCAAGGTGGGGCGACGGGCGGAGGACGGCCGGCGCGCGGCGGGGCACGGGATGGCAAGCCGTCGAAGGTGGGTCGCGGCGGGGCGTCGGGTCACGTTGTCTCGCGCGGGCAAGGCGGAACGGCCGCGGTTCGTCTTCGTCGTGGGTTGGGCGGTCGCGGAGGTTCGTCGTCGCGTCTGTTCGTCGTCGGCGTCTCGTCTTCGTCTTCGTCGCGTCTGTTCGTCTTCGCCGCGGTCATGTTTAAAAAACAGATCTAACTCGTCATCCCAGATGACGAGTTAGAGTAATTCGTCATCTGGGGTGACGAGTTACGCCACATCACTGCATTGCCAGCGGGGATAAGTAACTCGTCATCCCAGATGACGAAATTGTTTATTTTATTAATACTTTACATTTTATGTTTGTTTTGGTAATGTTTAATTTTTTTGGTTTATTTAATTAAAAATACCAAAAAAAGGGGTATAGTCTAAGAAATTAAAATAATGTGGGGAAGGTGCTATGTAGAAGGTAGTGGCGGTTGATTTCGGTTAGCGTGTAGACTTTTGACTTTTTTTTGGGTATCAATGTGATAAAACCACTACTATCTTGCATGCCCACCGATTTATAATCAAATCGTATGAATTAATTGAATACTTAACTTAAATGTTCACCTGCATGGTACCAAATGCTCAACCACTACGTTTTCACAAGGAGATTTATATTTTTTGGATTTATTATTTTCCCTTGGATAAGACACTAACTTTCATTTAAATACAAATAAATAAAAGGTAAAGTTGATTAAATATAGGGGAAATTATAAAATTAGATCACTAAGTATACATGTTTTCGTTTTTGGGTCACTATTTTTGGTAATTGCAAATGTAGGTCACTAACTTTTCATGTGAAAACAATTTTGGGTCATGTTTTCAATTTTAGGTCACTAAGAATATATTTTTCCGATTTTGGGTCACTAAGTTTACATTTTTCAATGTAGGGCCACTCATTTGGTACTCACGTTATAAACATAGTGACCAAAATTAAAGAAAATGTAAACTTAGTGACCCAAAATCGAAAAAATATATTCTTAGTGACCTAAAATTGAAAACATGACCCAAAATTGTTTTCACATAAAAAGTTAGTGACCAACTTTTGCAATTATCAAACATAGTGACCCCAAAAACGAAAACTTGTATACTTAGTGACAATTTTATAATTTTGCCTTAAATATATTATATGTTCGTTAGTTGTGAAGGTTTATGTATGTCAACAATGACGGAAAGATTACTCGATAAATACGTACCTTCTAGTTTCTGTTATGTATTTATTATTATAATTAATGAAATCTCAATTTTCAAAAATGAAATCTCAACTGAAGATGTGAACGTCGAACGCATTCATGCACCCAACAAGGGAACGTGTTTCATGTAAGAACGTGTACATATGCTTGTGAAAGACAACATGGACCCATGTTTTGATAAAATAAATCAAACTTGACTATCATAATTAAATAAAAAGTATCTAAGCACACATAAATATGTATAGATTAATTAATTTATATGTAGGTAGTGAGGTTCACGACCGTTTTGATCAAGTCATGCTCTTTTAGGTGTGATCCACGACCTTACTACGATTCCTCTCATATTATTATTTCCTTTTTTTATTGATGCCTCGTTTTTTTACAGTTTACTTTTATTTAAGAATAGATTTGGGATTATCTTTGTACTCCTCTCCGTCTTATTTTTCATATCCTTATGCTTGACTTTTCCGATAGAAAAATAAATATCAAGTAAATGATAACTAAGCAACGGAGGGGCGAACAGAAAAACCGGCCGTAGACGATGACGCCGATGAGAGCGGTGTTTTGTCACGTGCATACGTCATCATATTGGTCGGCCGATTTTTTACTTTCACCTTCTCTTTTTTTCAGTTATAAAAATTTGAATTATTGAAAAAGAAAAAAATAAATGATTATCCTAAATCTTTCAAGACGTTCGTGATTCGTCCCATAATCATCGCCCTAATCTTTCCCGCCCCCCACCAAATGACATTTGTCCACTTTAGACTAAAGTCGTACCCCATCCAAGTCAAGCACGTGAGATATTATTTCAATTACACCATAGATGAAATATAATCGTAAGATGCAATCAAGCTTATGTTTTGTTTACATTACTAGATAATATATACTAAATGAGTATGATGTATGGTGTTTTTTTTTAATAAAGCTTTAAATTAATAATTCACACACTCTACTGGTATGGAGTAGATTGCACGCAAAGCACAATCGAAGTAGCACACGTGTCACGTAGCCCGTCCACGTCGGCAATCAGCATCAAGAAAGACTTCCACCAAGTATTCAAAAAAACAAATTCACAATTTCAGAGTATAAGATAAAATAATCCAAATTAATGGGATACGATAGTACCAATGGAAGAAAAAAAGAACATAGCTCAATCAATATTGGCTGTTTGGTCGCCCTCGTAAGTTTGGTCGGACACAACCAAGAAAGGGAGGTAATAAATAATGATATATATGGTGACGTAAATAAAAAAATAAAAAGTGGTTGTATAAATAAGGGGGCTATATTACAGTCTTTGGTTTGTTATACTTATTATTATCTCACAAAGAGGGAAACATAGCATGCCAATTGCCAAGTAAAGCGTCGATGTATAAGAGAGAGAAAAGCAAGGAGAGCCAACCAAGAACAACAGACTCCTCCTCCTAGCTAGAGCTGTTATCTCTTTTTTCGCTTAAATATCTATCTGTCTATCCATCTTCTTTATTTTCCGAAGCCTGGTAAAATAACAACGTCTGAATTTGAGAAAACCATGGAGAAGGGAGCGTATGTGGATGAATATGAAAAGCTTCTTATCCGTATGTCAAAGCCAAGGTCAGATATTTCTTCTTCACTATGTGTGGGTGTGTTTTGAGTGTTCTTCTGTGGGTAAAACGTAATTTTTTTTTTTCTCTTTGCTGGTTCTGATGCGTTCAATAATTCGATTGCTTTTTGGGTCAAATCCATCGTTTCGTAATTTGAGCTCAACTCTTCTTTTCAGACTTTCGATTTGAGCTCAACTTTTTTTTTTCTCAGTTTTCTTGCAACAAGTTTCTTCTTTTCCCAAATTCCTGAAGCAGTTCTCCGCGCTTTCGTTTTTTCTGTATCTTCGGTTCTAAGCTTCTGTGCATATTCGTTATGCATAATTTTTTATCCTTATTTTGCAGCTGATTTAAAATCGCGATATTTCTTTTTCTTTCAAGCAACGATGAACGCCCTTCCAAAATAAAAAATTAAAAAAATCCCAGACCTTCACGTTTGCCTTATTTCTCAGCGACCCATTCATTTTGATTAATCGAAAGTTGAAAATCACTCCTCGTCTGACTTTTTCTTTCCCCCTCCCATTGCAGTGCTATGATAGACAATGCGGGCTGTTCAAACGCCACTAGAATCATGGTAATACTGATCTTCTCCACAATTAAGACGAGCTTTGAGCTCGATTATTACATGGGCTTTAAATTTTAATTCCTATCCTCGACTGTATTTGCTCAGATTGATACACTGAGAAAACCTGGGATTCTCCTAGAAGCCATTCAAGTTTTAACCGACTTGAATCTTTCGATAAAGAAGGCTTATATCTGCTCCGATGGAAGATGGTTCATGGACGGTAAGCGTATTATCCTCTGCTAACATGCGCAGATTTGCTGAAATCTTAATTTCTATGGCACCAAAGATGAATTCAATTAACGCCCGTTTCATTTCTTGGCTTTAAATGCTTCAGTTTTTCATGTGACCGACTTGAATGGCAATAAGCTAACCGACGACAGCGTATTGGGTCACATCGAAAAGGTACAGTCTTTTTTTTTTTACTACCATCAATTCTATTTCCACTATTGTCAGTTACTTCCACTGTTTCTTATCCATTTCTTTTACTACTATGCCAAATGAAATGAAAGCCGTTGTAGTAAAATTAGGCCGTTCACCAACTATACCAACTACCTTTACATCCTTTCTTTTCCTTTTCTCTTCTTTCTTTGAAAAGGTAAAATGAGTTGGAACTGATCAGTTGACAAGTTCTTGTCATGTTTCTTGCTTTTGCAGTCGCTCGAAACTGTACATTACGGTATCAAGAAAGGAATCATCGAAGGCCTAACAGCTTTAGAACTAACGGGCACTGATCGAGTCGGTCTTTTATCAGAGGTCTACGCAGTACTATCCGATCTTCAATGCAACGTCGTAGACTCTAAAGTTTGGACACACAACGGTCGAATTGCGTCCTTAATCTACCTCAAAGACGTAAACTCGGGCTGCCCAATTCAAGACTCGAAAAGGCTAGACACAATCGAGACCATGCTTAGGAACGTGTTAAAGGGAGACAACGATATTCGAAGCGCAAAGACGTCTGTGTCCCTGGGCGTAACGCACACTGAGAGGAGGCTACATCAGATGATGTTCGACGATAGGGACTACGAGAGGAAACCTCTGAGTAAGACTTGGGATGATTCGCCTGTCGTAATGGTTCAGAATTACCTCGAAAAGGACTACTCTGTTGTGACCATTCAGTGCAAGGATCGAACGAAGCTTATGTTCGATGTTGTCTGTACTCTAACTGATATGCAGTACGCCGTTTCTCATGCAACTGTTGATACGTCGGGGGACAGAGCCCACTTGGTATGTTCTTCAGATTTCAGTTTTTTCGATCGATTAATTCTTAAATTATTTTGTTGTTTTTTTTTTCTTCGTCAGGAATTCTTCATCAGGCACATGGATGGAACGCCGATAAGCTTGGAAGCAGAGAAGGAACGAGTGATTCTATGCTTACAAGCTTCGATCAAAAGAAGGGCATCTCAGGTTTATCCTTTTCTTTACACACATCATATGTGAAAGGAATCACGTCTTTGCTTTTCTGTAAAAATTTCCTTTTGTCTGATTCTTTTATTCTTAAATGAATCATAGGGCGTAAGGCTCGAGCTTTCCACTGACGATAAAAAGGGTCTTTTAGCGGACGTAACGCGGACATTTCGTGAGAATGGCCTTAACGTTACGAGGGCTGAAATATCGACTAAAACCGACGTGGCACAAAATGTTTTCTACGTAACGAATGCTGATGGGAATACGCCTGATGCTAAGATTATCGAATCTGTAAGAGAAACGATTGGCTCGGGCGATCTGAAGGTTAAGGAACTTCCTGCCATTTTTCACGAAAAGCTCGAAAGGGATGAACCCAAAGAATCGATGAGTTCGAGTGGGGCCATGCTGGTTTCGCTTGGGAGTATGTTGAAGAGGAATCTTTACAGCTTGGGACTGATCAAATCTTATTCTTGAACTTAATTATTACACACAAAAGGTGAGAAGTGAAGAAGAAGAAGAAGAAAAAGAAAAAGATACAATTTGTTCTTTTGTTGTGTTGGAATATTCTTTGCTTGGAGATGGAGAGTCGTACATACATATTTAGTTACGCAGTTGAAGGTTTTTTAGGTATAGTTAGTAGTTAGTTAACTACACCTAAGCCTATTGTTTGGAAATTTATTTGGGGGGGGGGGGGGGGGGGGGGGAAATGTAGATAGATAGATGTGAGGAAAGGAGTAATTGTTTTCTTCTTAGGTTTGGTGTGTGTAATAGTTGACTTGGGCGCTTTCACATGGAAAATACTTTGTATATAATTTAATGTTCTTTGGTCTCAAATGTCTCAAGTAATGATAATGAAATAGACAAGAAAGAATAATCCAAGTATTGAGTGGTGTATTGAGTATTTGGACTCTAATGCAGATTCTTAGCACTGCTGTTTCTCTTACCGTTTGTCTCTATGCTGCTTACATAGATTTCATTAATCTAACGAAATAATATTTAGTAACGTCATTAAAATAATAAACGTAGGTTAAGACAAGAAACAGAGATTAATTAGCTGTACTTGGATTAGAGTATAAGGATAACTCGGAGGAAATTTACGACAATTAAGACAATACTACAAAATGGTGGTCGACCCAATGTAACTTTCATTTGTATTAATCGATACAAAGAATTCGATGGATAAATGAAGTGTATAGTATGTGACAGTTGAAATTAGGCTTGTCAACGGGGCGGGGCGGGGGCGGGGATTAGACTCGGGGAATCCCCGTCCCCGTCCCCGCGAATTCAACGGGGAAAATTTCGTCCCCATCCCCGTTCCCGTCGGGTCCCCGCCCCCGCGGGATTCCCCGTTCCCGCGACTGTTTTAAAAAAAATTATATTTATAATATATATAAATTGTAAATATTATTTAAATTATATTTTAATTAGTATTTATGTTAAGATAATACAGTTTTGGTAAAAAAAAGTATTACTTAAATTATTATAATAATATAAAATTTGTATAAAAATTATTATTTAATATTTGTTTTAGGTATAATTTTATTTATTTAGATATTATATTTGGTGGGGAACGGGGCGGGGATCCCCGCGGGGCGGGGACTATAATCCCCGTCCCCGCCAACGGGGATAGATTATTCCCCATCCCCGCCCCGCGGGGATAAAATAGCGGGGATTCCCCGCCCCGTTCGGGGCGGATCCCCGCGGGGACGGGGAATCCCCTCCTGACAAGCCTAGTTGAAATGTACTGAAATGACGAGTTTTTTAAGTATTGTGCATCAAAAAGTGTATACGTTGTCCTTCAATAATTCACAAATGCTAGGATAAATGGTTATCGATTAAGGAAATATAATATTTCGCCATTAAATGAAGACAAGGCAGATAAAGACGACAGATATAAGATAATAATTAAACGGAAATCGAAGTTTATCGATATTCAATCTTCAGCGACGCATGGAATTAAATATATTCATCGTTAGATGCCAAGAGCTTTAGCATTTTGTTGTGTTGTCGCTTAACTGTTCTTAGATGCTTTTGACATTTCAAAGTCTTTTAATATTGGACATTTGCTTCTTGTATTAACTCTCGGGACAATGGAATCTCAAGCCTAATGGCCATTGGCATCTACACCATAGATATTCCATTTAATAATTCTCTATCCTCCAACATAATAGAATAGATTGGATAAATTAAAGTGGTGTTTGGTTGGACATTTATTTAAAGATAGGGTTTAATTAAAACCCCTTCATACCTCCTATGTGGTATTAATTAAATCCACCCCTTATGGTCCTATTATCTAATCCCGCCATGTTTGACATAATTATCCTTTATTTAAATATTTTTTACCCATCGCAATCCTTCCTCTCTCTCTTTTCCCACGAATCACGATCAAACAACAACACTTCGTTTGGGTCATTGAGCTCTTTGATGGAGTCGATGATCACCTAAAAGCATAATTTATTAACTATCAGGTTATAATCAATTTTCTACAGCGGATAAGAAGCATGGCTAACGACGGATGTGCCTCGGGGAAATTTTGTTGAACGCCACCACCACCTTCATCTCCCCCTTTCTTCACTCTCGCCATGTTATTACACTAATTATCTTTATTTTTTATTTTCAACAGCAAAACACAAATTAGAATTTAAGGGTAGAAAATGGGTCTCTGTCACGAAAATTTTGGGTGGGGCTTGATGATATAACCTCGAGCTCGGTCCATCTTTGAAGCGTGGTTCTCGGGGCTCAGTGGCGGAGACGTGAAGGAGCAAGACCAATAGTTGAACAAAATGTAATGGCTGATTTCTGCCATTGTTATCAAAGTTGTGTGAAATTGATTGATTTCTGGTTTATCTTATTTTGATTGTTGAACGACGAGCTTAATTAAATTAATTGGGAATTGATTCCAGTGTAGGGGTAAATTCGTAATTCAATTTAATAAATCTAATACCACCTAAACCTATCTACCAAATACACCAGACATCATTATTTAATCCCATTAACCAATCACTCAAAAACACACATACCCTCCGTTATTTAATCCCAACTTAAACTAATACCGTCTAAACCTATCCTCCCAACCAAACGGGCTCTATCACAAAATAAAAAAATGTATACGATTACATGATTTACACGTGTTGCAACCCATTTCAGTCCAGCCCAATTCAGTGCAGCCCATGAATTTTTCAACCAGAAAAAATAAATTAAAGCTTGGAAATCGACCTCTGATCTACTACTCATGTAGCATGCTATTTTCCCAACCAATAATCCAAATGCAACTTATGACAACAAAATAGTAAACATACATATCAGTGCCTTGATGGCCCGGGGTCAAGTTACCCCCAATCAGTTGACGTGGGTCCGCCCCTGATCGTGGTTAATTTATGTGGAGTACACAACTCTAAAAGCATCTTACTTTGGAATGGCTTCTTATATAAAACATCACAGAGGCCCATTAGTCCTTTTAATGTTGAGCCCATGCTCCTTTAAGCCCATCTTTATATGGGCCTATAATCTAATCCTTCAGGCCCACTTGAAATCCGTACATTATCTAGTTGGGGAGTTGATTACATTTAATCTTCTGAACCAAATGTACGTACGTTCTTGCTCCCATGAAAGGGACCATCACCAAAACATATCTTCAAATGATTGATTGAACCAATCCCAAAATATCCTCTCCCTCTTTTATATAACCTAAAAACTCAATCAATGGAGCTAAAAAACGTCGTCGAAGAAAACGCACAAAAATGCCACCCAATGCAGCGTTTTCCCTACTATTCCTCCTCCTACTGTGTAGTATTCACTTTCTTCCCAAAGCTGCTCCATCAGCAGCCAAAAAAAGATCTTCCTACATAGTCCACGTGGACAAATCCCAAATGCCAGCTGTCTTTACAAGCCACCATTCATGGTACGCCTCCACGCTCCGATCCGCCACGTCATCATCGACCGACGACGACGGGCCGGAGCTCATCTACACCTACGACAGCGCGGCCCACGGCTTCAGCGCACTGCTGTCCGAAGACGAGCTCAACGCCGTGAAAAAATCCCCGGGATTCCTCCTCGCCTACCCCGACGGGCCCGTCGAGATCGACACGACCCACACCTACGAATTCCTCAACCTCAGCCCGTCCTCGGCCCTATGGCCCGCCTCGAACTACGGCGAGGACGTCATCATAGGCGTCGTCGACACAGGGATATGGCCCGAAAGCCCGAGCTTCAGGGACGACGGGCTGACCGATGTGCCCGCCAGGTGGAAGGGGGTATGCCAGGAAGGGCCCGACTTCAATTCCTCGTCCTGCAACAGGAAGATCGTCGGGGCCCGATACTTCAACCGGGCAGCCCGAGCCCTGAACCCCGACGTCGAGTTAGTCGACTCCCCGAGGGACGACCAGGGCCACGGGACCCACGTGGCATCCATCGCCGCGGGAAACTACGTGGAGAACGCCTCCTTCTTCGGTTACGCACCCGGGACGGCTCGAGGGGTCGCACCCAGGGCTCGGCTCGCCATATACAAGGTTCTATGGACGAGAGCCACCGAGCAGTCCGACGTGCTTGCCGGGATAGATCAGGCCGTGGCCGACGGAGTCGACGTGCTGTCGATTTCGCTGAGCACGCGAGTCGTCGAGCTCTACGAAAACGCCCTCTCCATAGCCGCATTTGGTGCCAGGGAAAGGGGCGTTTTCGTCGCCGTCTCGGGCGGGAACCGCGGCTCCGAGTCGGCGTCTATGCTCCAGGGCTACCCTTGGGCCACCGTGGTGGCCTCGGGGACCGTGGACCGATGGTTCGCCGGGACGATCACCTTGGGGAACGGTGCGAAGATTGCGGGCTGGACGACTTACCCGGCCCGGCCCGTTATCAGGAACCTGCCCCTCGTCTACAACCATACGCTCTCGGCCTGCAATACGCAGGACCTGATCGAAGAGGCCCCCGAAAACAGCGTGCTCGTGTGCAATTTCACCGGCCAGACGTACGGTTTTCTGTTTCTGATGAACCGTTTGACGGAGGCGAATTCGAGGTTGGCGGCGGTGATCGTAATCGCCGACGAAATCGACCTCTATCGAAGGACATTCTTCCCTCACCCGGGCGTGATCCTCTCCCCGGAGGAAGCGTCGGATGTCGTTCGATACGCTTCGGGGGGCCTGAGGCCCGTGGTCAGCATCGAATTCGGGCAGACGATACTCGGGAAAACGCCAAGGCCCGCCCCGGCCCTTTCGGACGACTCGTCGAGGGGCCCGGCGAGGAACTACCAGTACATACTGAAGCCCGACATCACGGCGCCGGGCGTCTTGATCTTGGGCGCATACAACCCGAATATCCCGAGCGCGACGGTCGGCAGTAGAGAGCTGACGAGCAACTACACTCTGCTCTCGGGCACTTCGATGGCCTGCCCGCACATCTCGGGCACCGCAGCCCTGCTCAGGGCGGCCCACCCCGATTGGAGCCCATCGGCTATCCAATCAGCGATGATGACCACCGCTAACCCACTCGACAACACCAACCAGCCCATCAAGGATATGGCTAGCAACTACCAGTACCCCGCCGGGCCGCGGGGGATCGGATCGGGTCAGGTCGACCCGAACCGGGCGCTGGATCCGGGGCTGGTGTACGACGCCACGCCGCGGGATTTCGTGGATCTCGTCTGCTCGATGAACTTCACGGCCGAGCAGACGAAAGCGATAGTGAGGTCGAGCTACAATTGCTCGAATCCCAAGTCGGATCTGAACTATCCGTCTTTCGTAGCGATTTACGGGGCGGAGGATCGGGGGAAGAAGGTGACGCGTAGGTTTGCGAGGACTCTGACGAACGTGGGGAGTGGAGCGGCGGCGTACGGCGTTAAGGTGGAGGCGCCGAGCGGGGCGACGATTAAGGTCTCGCCGAGGGTTTTGAAGTTTGGGAAGAAGTACGAGAAGCTGAGCTATTCCGTGACGGTTCGGTTCAGGCCGGAGTCGGGTTCGAGCATTGGGTACGGGTCGATCACTTGGGTGGAGGTGAATGGCAATCGCACCGTTAGGAGTCCCGTCGATTTCTCTCCGAGTCTCGAATTGCTGGGCTACTAACGAAAATGATGGTGATGACTGACAGCGTTCGTATTAGTGTTCTTGTCTGTAATAATAAATTTGGGCTCCGTTCTCTTTGAAGCCCATTTTGTTTGATAATAAATAATAAATTATGAATATGATCAATAAAAATAAGTGCATTTTCATTTCAAGCCCTCCATAACTATCATTTATGATTCAGGCACTATTGGCAAAAAAATTTAGTTTTTAAGGATCCATTTTCTGCAGTACCACTTCATTGCTCTGACATACCAGTATGGTGAAATTTTGTAACACAAAATCATCATCCAATACCAGTTTATGATCACCTGATACCAGTTTATTTTCTGCATTACCACTTCATTGCTCTGATATACCAGTATGTTAAAAGTTTATAACACAAAACAATCATTCTATAACAGTTCATATATCATTTAGACCTCTTTTTTACACCACACAAAATGAGTCCTTTAACCTAAAAAATTCTCAAATAGGGACTGAATTCGAAATCAAACCCCTAATAGGGCCTGATTTTGAATTGACCCCAAAAATCGATATGCCATTAACGTATCTTTAATTCTGTTAGAGATTCTTCCAGCTTCTAATGAATAAGGTCAACTTAACTACATAGCTACGAAACTACGATTGAAGTCCCCAACTTTACGATATTGGTGAGAATGTGCGCATTGGAGTTGTAAGTTCGTCGTTTTTGTTGTCAAGACATGAGTTGAGAATGTAAGATCATTGTCCCCTTATGAAAGTGCAAAACAAACCTCTTATGAGAAGAAAAATACATACTCGGAACTGTACTTCTTTCATAAACATACAACAAGCAAAGCCATAAAAGCTTACATTAGTCGTTATACCTCCTCATCATCTTCCAGCGCATTGTAGATCATCCTAAAAAACGCCAAACGAAAAAGTAACCACAGTATTAGCACATCGTTTAGATACTACATTTTAATGTTATATATGAAGAACGAAAAGACTCACCAGAACATGCAGATGAAAAGTAGGAGAACGTTATAACCGAGCTTGAAAAACCGCTTCTTTTTTTCACGATCGAGCGTGTTAAAGATCTCCGTTACATCTACAAGGTGCTGTCGATCGAGGTATCTGATCATAGGCACAAAAGAACTACAGTTAGAAGACATTCACTCAAGGACACACAGAGAGGAGACGAAGAGGAGTAATAAATATATCTTACAATCTGACGTTGTAATAGAGGTATGGAACGCAGAGAAGGGACATGAACCAGTGCCCTGTTATAAGGAAGAGGAGACATAAAACTCCTTGCGTTATGAATTCAGGTAATACCACTTTGTTGATTCGAGAGGCAGTGTCGTAGGGATTTATGTAATCAAACTCTAAATCCGCAAAGCACATAAGCTGCATAAAAACCGATTTAACATATAAAAGGCTTATCAAGAAATTGGATCCATTAATGATGCCATCAATCTTCTAGGCTATGGCACTGCTATAAGTCTAACTAAAATCTACAGCTCATTAGCTCAAAACATCGAAACTTTATAGCCTGAAGGCACATCCCTCTGCTCATCATGAAACATATAAAGTCCAAGTCTTGAAAAAACACAAGGAAGCCGATGGATTGCATGCCACTTACGAACCCATCGATTTCTTGCAGTGAGTATCTCGTACGAGTTTAATACTTAGTTCAGCAATCCACAAAGATTTCAGCTTGAAGGAATAATACCACAAAATTGATGAAAGATCAAAACTTTTGAACACTACTGCCACATAATGAACCAACCCACTTTTTATCATGTAAAAAAACTGTTAGATTCATACGATTGGAAGCTAAATTACCTGGAAAACAACCATAACGAGAAGAGCGATGACCATAAAGAAGAAAACCACCCATGCGAACAAGCCCCACATATCTTCTTCTTCTTCTTCTTCTTCTTCTTCTTCTTCTTCTTCTTCTTCAGCACCTTAAATTATTTCCTTTCCCCTTTTCCAGCAAAATCGAAAATTCAATTTAAGATATTTTATCCTCCTCAGAAGTCAGAACCATAAATGAAAAAATAAATATATAAATAAGGATGGTTGTGATAGACAGCTTCCGACGCGAACTAAAGAAGCTTCAGGTGCTTTAATTCACAAAGATTCGGATGTGATTTCTGTATCGTTGGAACTGCTATGCTAACACGACAACAGTGTTCAGATTTAGGGGTGGTTCGGTACGGTATTCCGTACCAAACCTGTGATACCGTATACCGTACCGAAATTTCGGTATCCAAAAAAATCATACCAATATCATACCAAAATTTCGGTATACCTTAAATTTCGATACGGTATCATACCGAAATTTCGGTATGGTATCGGTATCATACCTTCTATACCATTCATACAGAGGGTTTTTTACCATGCATGTCTCGTGACTCGTTAATTCGTTGTTTTGGAATTTTTAATCAATTCAAACTCCTTAGGCCCCAATAAGATAGATTATTAATACCAAATTTTTCAAAATACAAAGATTTTTAACCTTTAATAATTTACATATTTTAGCTAGTCTCGTTAGTAAGACAAAAAACTTTACATAACCACAAAATACAACTTTATATACAGATTAATTAGAACGAAGCGGCTATATTTAAAAAATTAGTGAAGATTAACAAAAAGTAATTGCATTGCATCTTCACGCTTTCAGAAATCATGAAAAAAAAACACTAAAAAGGCAAAAATTATACGTTACTTGAGTTACATAAGTAAAATATGATGGACCTAATATTAGAAAGTTGTGTATAAGTTAATAATTTATGGGCTAAATAAGTTTATGAAGATCCTTATTTTTCATTTTATATTTTTTGAAATAATATAATATATAGGTGTGTGTGTGTGTGTGTGTATATATATATATATATATATATATAATATATTGAAAATTTTAGAATTTCGGTATTCGGTATAATCGGTATACCTAATTTTAAAAACTTTCATACCATTACCGTACCGAAAATTTTCGGTTCGGTATCATACCTTACCAAAAACTTCGGTATACCAAAATTTTCGATATTTTCGATACGATTCGATACGATAAGGACGGTATTTCGATATTTCGGTATTTTTCCCCAGCCCTATTCAGATTTCTTGTTTCCATTTAATTTGATATTCTTTTATTGTTTCCTTCTTATTGGGCTTTACTTACCCAGTTTGAGTTTTTGCCATCAATCGATTGAGAAGAAATTGTATTTTTCATCCTTCAAGTTTGTTTTATTGTCATCAAATCCACGGCCTTTTCATAGTTGTTTTTAACTCCTACCAAACATTTTGAATTCATTAATTGCATTGCCAGAAAAATCACAAACAACTCGCGTAGAATATTCATGTACATGCATGGGCCTTCATGCAATATTTGGATATAAACTTCTTTAGAAAAACAAATTGAATATTGATACTGAATTACCATCAATATCAGTAAATTTTAATATTCTTGAAATCAGATCAAGACAAAGTGGTTACAAAGTGGAAGTGAAAAATAATGCATTTTCACGTGTTGTGTTTGATTTTTATGTGCTCCTCGATTAAGCCTATTATGGCCACGATCAGAAAATATAATATAGAATTCATCATACTTTATAAAAGTGGAAAAATTATATAATTTAATATTCGACTGCGTAATTATTTCGTAGACTTTGTTGCTCCTCTACAGTATATGATGCGTTTGCGTAGTGTATTGATTGTCACCTATGCCTATGTACTAGAGCCAAAAATAATACGTCACCCTTATGTTATAATCTCGTGAATATTAATTCATTACTCGGGGTATAAAAGTAAATCCCTTTCGGAATATTCTAAATTTGAGTAGAGTTGAACAAAATACTTGTTAATTATTTATTTGGTGAGGTAACATGAAACAAGGACAGATGGAAAGCTACATGAGCATATAATACCTTTTCTTTAATGAAAATCTCAAAATACATATCTAAATTTAAATAAACGATGAAAAGGATTAGTAAGTAGTACATTGGTGGGGAAAAGAAGAAAAAAGGAAGAAGAAAAAAGAAGATAAAAAATAAATAAGAAAATACTATTTAGACCCACAATAACATAGGTTTGCCCACGATTAAATCATGTTATGTAGCACTAATACTATAAAATGATTAAATTTTTATACATTATACAAGTTCACCGTCCCAAGCTATATTATCTTATTAAGAACTCAATGTCAGCTCGACTCGGATTTAACTTAGGAGGTGTTTGTTTATGGTGATCCAACATCACGGTGGTACTCACATCATCGTGATGTGGATCAATGTAATATGTCATCACTATGTTTGCTTTGAGGTGATATTTCATTTTGCATATCAATGTGATATTGGAATATTGTGTTTGTTTAATTGCAGTGATGTCTGGGGTGATGTTGTGTAAATGTCATATTTAACCTTATGTAAATTATGTAAGTAAAAATGTTTTAGTATGTTCATTTGAGGTAATATTTAACGTGATTGTTATTATTAATATTTGAAAATCACGTATTATTTTAAGCATTAGTTATAAGCATGTTAATTGATCAATAGATATATTATTTTTTTAGGCTTTTTAACCAATTATAAGTATTTAATATAATTCTTCAATATAATTATTTTATTTTTTAAAGCTTTAATAGATTAATCAATTGTTAATTATAAGTATGCTCTATACTCCTTCAACATAATTCCTTTATTTTTTAAGCATTATATATATATGTATATATATATATATATATATATATTTTAAGATTTAAATATGTTGGTTATGTAATTTAAAATAGGACTAAGGATATATAAGGAATTCATGTTAAAATATAAGGGATAATTTTGTCCAAAAAATATTGAAATTATCACCCCACCGCGGTGATGGATGATCACCCTACTTTTTGGGGTGAACCAAAAGTTGAAATATCACTCCGTTTTGATCACTCGGTGATCCTTTATCACGGTGATGATTCATCACCCACGCTAAACAAATGCGGTGACTAGGAATCGATGGAAGGATCACGTTGATGTTTTGGAGGATCATCCCAAAACAAACGCCCCCAAGGAGACATTGCGTCATCACTCTTATTTAACAATATTATATACATATACCTATATATATATATATATATATATAAAGTTCAATACTAAAAAACGTACCTTTCACATGTATAATAATGTCTTTTCCTTTTGGTTTGCAAGAATCTCCACTCTTCATTACTTGATTGATGGAGGAAAAAGAATCTCCACTCTTGTATTGCCGTCATGTATTATTATTCACTAGATTTTTCTATACAAATTTGAGTACGATGCCATGATATTCACAATAATTTTTCAACTGTAGTTTAGCCTTCTAACTTTATTTTTATTTTAATTATTAATTTATTTATAACAAGTGGAATATAAACCAACAGACATACATCGTTTAGAATCTTCTGTTCTGAGGAAGTAATACATACATACTACAGTGCAGTTTAAGGGCGCGTGTATATACAACAAACCAACACTTCCTTCCACTGAGTTAGAAATCAGCCAAAACTCGCTGCACCCCTGCACCTCTCTCTCTCTCTCTCTCTCTCCACCATCACTGCAGGCGGCGGCGGCGCAACCCTTGCAAAAGCCAATCCCGCCGCTGTCCTCCGTGAGGCCACCTCGCCGACGTGCTCCGCGGAGTCATGAAATTCCCGGCAATTCTCATAAAGCCCTCAAACATAAATCACAAATAGGAACGAAACGCAGTCATCAAGAGAGGAGATCAATTGGAAAGGGAAAACACATTTGTTTCGCATCACTGTTTCTTGCTCACAATGTCCGCACCAAACGCGGCGGCGGCGGCGGCGGCGGCGGTGGAGTCCTCCTCTTCCGACGAGGCTGCGGCCAAGGCCGTACAGAAAAGGTTCGAGGGCTTAGTGATGGTCCGTACAAAAGCCATCAGAGGGAAAGGCGCGTGGTATTGGAGCCACTTAGAACCAGTCTTGGTCCACAACAGTGACACTGGTCTGCCCAAAGCCGTGAAGCTCAAATGCTCCCTATGCGACGCCGTTTTCTCCGCCTCAAACCCTTCGCGGACAGCCTCGGAGCACCTCAAGAGAGGTACTTGTCCTAATTTCGCCTCAGCCCCAAAGCCCATATCTTCAATCATGCCTCCGCCTCCACTGGCTTCCCCGGCCGCATCGCCGCCGACTCAACGTAAGCGTCGCGGCGGTCGTGGGAGCTCCGCCGGCGGCGGCATTGTGGTGCCGCCTTTGGCCGTGGTGGATCCTTCGAGATTTGGTGTTGGCGCTGTGAATGCTACTTCTTCTTCTTCCCCTACTAACGTTTATGGCGTTGGTCTCCCTCGCTATCATCAGAATCAGAATCAGCAAAGCCAACATCACCTAGTTCTTTCAGGCGGTAAGGGGGATTTAGGGGCTTTGGCTATGTTAGAAGACAGCGTAAAGAGACTAAAGAGTCCTAAGTCATCGCCTGGTCCGATTCTGAACAAGGCTCAGATAGATTCTGCTTTCGATTTTCTTACGAGTTGGGCCTACGAATGCTGTGGGTCAATGTCCTTTTCGAGCATCGAGCATCCAAAGTTCAAATCTTTCCTCAGTCAAGTAGGATTACCAGGAATTTCGAAAAGGGACTTGTTAGGCAGCAGACTGGATGCTAAGTACGAGGAAATGAGAGCCAAATCTGAGGCTGTAATCCGCGATGCGATGTTCTTTCAGTTAGTTACCGATGGGTGGAAGTGCGGTAAGAATCTTGGGGACGACAAGTTTGTATGCTTGTCCCTGAATCTTCCAAATGGGAGCAGTGTGTTCAGAAAAGCAGTCTTTTGCAGTGGCTATGTCCCCCATAAGTATGCTGAGGAGATCTTAGCAGATGCTGTAATGGAAATTTGCGGGAACATGTCGAAACAATGCGTGGGGATCGTTTCGGACAAGTTCAAATCGACCGCCTTGAAAAATCTTGAGAACCAACATCATTGGATGGTGAATCTTTGCTGCCAATACCAAGCCTTCAACAGTTTGATCAAAGATTTCGTTACAGAGCTTCCTCTGTTCAAGAATGTCTCTGTTAACTGCTTCAAACTGGCGAATTTCGTGAACAGTAACTCGCAGGTAAGGCACAGCTTTCACAAACATCAGCTTCAAGAGTATGGTCGTGCTGGCCTTTTGAGAGTCCCCTGTAAAGGCTTGGAAAGATCAGATTTCGGGCTCATCTGTACGATGATCGAGGATGTACTGACCTCAGCTCGCGCCCTTCACCTAGCATTAGTCGACGAGCCTTACAAATCGACGATGATGGAAGAACCCTTCGCCAGAGAAATCGAAGAAATGGTGAGGAATCCTCATTATTGGAGGGAGATTGAAGCAGCTCTTTCCCTGATTAAGCTAATCAAAGGCGTGGCTCAAGAAATCGAATCAGACAAGCCAAGAATCGGACGGTGCCTACCACTCTGGGAAGAACTTAGGATGAAAGCCAAAGAATGGTGTTCGAAGTACCAAGTAGCTGAAGGACCCGTCGAAAAGATCGTCGATAAGAGATTCAAGAAAAACTACCACCCTTCTTGGGCAGCTGCGTTCGTGCTCGATCCCTTATATCTGATTCCCGAGAGTAATGGGAAGTACTTACCTCCCTTCAAATGTCTGACGCCCGAACAAGAGAAAGACGTGGACAAGCTCATAACAAGGCTTGTGTCCAAAGACGAAGCTCACATAGCCCTTATGGAGCTTATGAAGTGGAGGGCCGAAGGGCTCGACCCAGTCTATGCCCAAGCAGTTCAGCTGAAGCAAATGGATCGAAGTACCGGGAAAATGAAGCTTGCCAATCCTCAGAGCAGTAGGCTCGTGTGGGAAACTCACTTGAACGATTTTAAACTCCTGGGAAAAATAGCAGTTAGGCTGATATTCCTCCGAGCTACTTCTTGCGATCCTTGGAGCAATTCCCCGTTGGCGAAATGGGCCGGGGCCCACGCCCGTTCGAGGGTTGGGATCGAAAGGGCTCAGAAGCTCTTGTTCATTTCTGCTAACAGTTCGAAGAGGGATTCGTGTAACGACGAAGACAAGGCGGAGTTTGAGCTTTTCGCCCTCGCCAATGGCGAGGAGGACGATCATCTGCTCAATGAGGTCTTCGTCGATACTTCCTCTGCGTAAGATTTTCAACTTTTTTTTTCATTCGTTTTAGGCCAGTTTACGTCGTAAATTAATCTTTAGTGTCGATAACATGTAATATTAATTTCGCAGGAGCATGTGATCAACTGATCATTAGAATCCTCCGTCGACGCCTCCATTGATCGATCGATAGAAAGCTTGGCGACCGTATTTATACGCGGGCCCGGGCTCGGGCTTGCACGGCATATTCGGGCAGGTTCAGGGGACATGGATGCTCTTTTCTTTTCTTTCCCATGATTTGTGAAGAAAAAGGAGGGTTGTTGGCTTTGATAGTGATGCGATACCAAAGAGATTTTAACTACTTTTTCGGCTCTTTTGTAGATTTGATAGAAATGCATCATTAGTTATTACAGCTATGTGTTGTGTATTTATTTACTCGATATGTATTTATTTTGAAGGGATTAATTAGTTTTAACTCTTACTTGTTTCGAATACTTAATGATACCCTATGGTCTATAAACGTAATGATGCTTAATAATGTCGGTAACACTACTATATTGAGATGCAATAATATTTATATGCGTAGGTCACGCAATTATTTGCTTTCTTCATTTAGTCGTCCAACCACCGTGCAATGACAAAAAGGTAAGAAAGAGTTAGTAAAGATGTATTACACTGTAATTACGCAATTAGACGAGAGACACATTTCTGTCGGCAGGGATTAGTTTAGTGATATTAGCGAAATTATGGGTGAAATAACTAAGTAGATGGTTTGTAACACTGACGGCTTACCAAATTCAGAATAATTATCCGTACAATTATAGTCAATCACTACACTTGTAATATTGGAAAACATGATATAAAGATAAAGGTGGACATAATCATTGATGTAACCAGGCACATAAACCCTTTCGATTTTTATTTGTTTTTTTTTTGTTGAGGAAATTAGAGTTTGAAAATTGTTGTGTGATTGGGCCTTGAGCTCTCTTGATTATAGAAGTTGATCCAATTTTTATCGACT
Organism: Craterostigma plantagineum; assembly: GCA_027422505.1. NCBI lineage: Eukaryota > Viridiplantae > Streptophyta > Magnoliopsida > Lamiales > Linderniaceae > Craterostigma > Craterostigma plantagineum. The sequence continues at coordinate 30,035,937 of JAPQWV010000002.1, read as the reverse complement.
TTTACGGACGATTTATTCTCTTTATCGATAGTACTAGTAGATCTACCGTTTGAGCACATTATCTAGCTAGGTACTCAACACCTAAAACAAACACACATAATTCGAATAATTGCAGCAGATTAGACGTGATAATCAAAAGAAGAGAAAAAAAAAAAGAAAAAACTCGCAATAGGCCTCAAACGTGGTCGTAATGAAAAGGAATCTGCTTTAGCGAGCTTTACTAGTAATGACCTTGTATTTAAATAAATCAATATAAATTGCCTAATAATGACGTCACAAATGCATGCATGGAACTTACGTCATCAAACACCACACGGACCCATTGACTTCAAATTCTGCAACGTGAAAGTGAAGAGATGAGTTGTTGTAGGGTAAGAATTCGGGTCGGGCATGGAGTGTAGTACGAAAAGGGCAAGAAAGTAAATTAATCTCTCACCGTGATGAACTGCTGCGGATCATACACAGTGGACGATCCTAAGATGACTTCTCTTCGTAACTTCGCCGACAGCTTATGGCAAACTCTCAGCTGTTGTAAGAAAGAAATAGGCAATGACTGGCTTGAAAACGAAGATGAGTTCGTGTAATAAAAGCGAGTTATTAATATAATAGTAATACAAGTACCTCGGATCGGGTCGCCCTGCCCGCAATGAACACGAAAATTCTCCCACGACCCGCCTTTTCGTCGTGGTAGCTAGATGAATTTAAGCAAGGCCTCATAATCGAATCACTACAAAGTACAAAAATAAAAAAGAAAGGAAAAAAAAGTACCTCAGATCATCGGAGTTTCGAGGTTGGGCCCACATCGCTCGTCTCGATCTCACCGAGCGAGGAGCCGCCGCCGCCTGCAATGGTGTTGTTGCCCGCTCAGGGCGGCCGTTCAGACAAGGATATTCATCTCGGGCAGTTCGCCTTTGCTCAGTTTCTCGATGAGTTCCTAACAAGCAAGCGTCGAGGCCGACGAGAAAAATAAAAATCGAAGTACGACTATCAACATATATATATATATATATATATATATATATATATATATTATACCTCTATTACGGGGTAGAAGCGCGAAAGCTGCCACGGCACTTCTTCCCCGGGACGGTCCTTTCGTGGCGCACGCTTCTTCAGTAGAGTCGGGAAACAAAATGAAGGGTAAGCTATAAGTAATCCAACTGAAGATATAAATGTGCCTAAGAGGGGGGTGAATTAGGCCTATAGAAATTTTTGCTTCTTTTCACAAATTCTAAGTGTAGTGACTTGGATATGCCTATTGATGCACCAAAAAGGTCAACACCAACGATGTAGAAAGTGACTGTATTTTTCCCCCGATATTACCTTAGGGAGCGAAGATAGCATCATCGAAGAGTTCCTTTCGGCGTCTGAAGAAACCTCAAGCAACGTCCTAATGTTGTACACAGCATTCGTACCGTCTTGGGAAAGTCGCGCCAACTGCGCAAAAAGAACACTTTAAACGTAAGACTAAGACAGTTTCAGTTAATTCACTTCACTTGCGTTCCAAGATTATCGGTAGATATGCTAATAGAACCTCAAACATTCTCGCTATTTTGTCGTTATCGTCGAATGTCTCGGGGTATGTAGCTGCGTAGATCATCAGCAGCCGCAAACTGTATTCCCGAGGCAATACCTGCCGGCCAAAGTATCCTTTCTTCAGCGACATTATCAGACAGCCTTAGCAGAAGAACTACCACAGCCTATGCCTACCTTCTTTACCGTAAGAAAATTCGTAAGCTCTTTTTCGCCCGCCTCTCTGAAGGCAATATCCTGCTCCAGTGTCCCGACTTCTTTAAGCCCCGTTTCCCCTACAAGTCTCATTATTTCGTCCGCTATCTGAAAAAAAAAGCGCACGTTAGCGCCTGCGCTGAGCTGGCTCGCTTTTTTCCGTGGGTGGGAGAGAGGAGGCTTACGCCGACATGAAGGGTAAGCTTTTCTATTTGCTCGCTGTATTGCGGCAAAGCATGAACCATCCTCTGCAATTCACGAGTAGACAGTTCACCGCTGCCATCTCTATGCTTTTCAGTCGAAGAATTATGCAACGCCCCGGGAAAAAATCTCTAAATAATACGTAGTACGAATGTAACAAAACACCTCGAATAGCGCAGTTGGGCGGCGGCTTTATTCTTCGATGCAAAGCTCGTCATCTTCTCGTGCAGCCGTAAGCTGGCCTGAAAAACAAACGTTTATATTCTCATTTTCACGAAAGTCTCTGTAAGATGCAATATTTTATTCACGAAAAGCGTATGTACGTCGGCTATGTGTGCGTGGCGGAGCTCAAGCCAGATAGGATCGCGATCGTCCAAGAGCGCCTCTTTCTTCTCCTTCGTAAGACGATCTCCTTCTTTGCTAAGAACCTCATAAACGCACTTATTTCCTTCGATGTTTAGAACGTTGTAACACATTGCTTCGTACGTCCATTCGTGTATGAATGGAGCGACCTGCAAGTAGAAGGCGTAAAGTACAGAGAATTGTTCGAAAATCGTAAATCACTCATAAGATATAAAAAACCTGGTCTATCGATCTGTCAAGTATGAGAAGGTCGCACGTCTCATTTTGCGGGAAATTGGGCAGGAGCGAAGAGCCTGCTTTGTATTTCACCAGGCAATTCCAAACAGAAGCTGCGAGCTTCGTAGGAATAAGATCCCTAAATGTGGTGCTCGCCGTAGTATTAGGATCCAGGGATTTGGCCGCACGGTAATGAATATACGGAAATTCCTTGCAATGCATGAGATGACATCATCAGCACTGTTTATTTTATTAAAGCTTCGATTTGATCGGTAGTTCGAAGATAGATGGCAATGGCATACTTGTAATGAAGCCAAAACCGTAGCTATGCGTGCGGCCATTGAATTTATACACTCGTCTCCAATGTAAGAGCTTTCTTCGTCGCCGAAAAGGTCGACGAGGGCTTCTTCGTTGTCGGTTATGAAGCACTGTGGTTAAAATCATCGCATCGATCGATATATGGAAGAAAAAAAAAGAACGCTTACATTGCTGTCGATGGCCATAAACTCGAGATTCATCTGCAAATTTTCGGACAAGAATGAGAATGGAATAAAAAAAAATCAAAATTTAACTTAGAATGCCCTATGACCTCTCTCAAAGCGCTGATTCGCGATAGTACGCCTCCGTTGCACTTTATTTCGGCGACCAAATCTCGAGAAATAGGCGAACTGAAGAATACGAATGCCCTGAAAACAGAAGAAGGGCGACGAATTAATGCATGTGTACGTTTGCATGCAAGTAAAATTACGCCTTTTTCTTCAACGTACTTCCTATACAAAGGCGACGTTCCGTCCATATCAGAAAGAAACGTGGCCACACTGCGCAAACGAGGAACGTAAAAATTCATGAGCGACTCGTTAATTTTCGAAAAGCGCAGCAAATATAAAGACACTATACTTTTCTTTCGTCGGCTGAATAAAGTACACAGCATCCATGCTGGGGAACGGCTGCCTTCGTTTGTGTATGACTTCTTCCACTGCGAAAAAGAATGTGATTTTCCACGGTTACGCCTCCTAATATACAGGTGAAACGAATAAGCCGACTAAGAAATGCCGTTTACGAGAAATTCCTTCTTCTCTGAGATCGGACGTTTTGCAGGCGTAAGACATCACTCTAACCGTAACCTTGTCCATGATTAGCACCTATTATTACAGCTCAAACATGTCCTCAAGTTAAGTTACCTCATCGATAATGGTAAGAAAATCGAAGAGGCTCGAGCCATCAGTACCTTCCAGTTACTCTTCGACTCCCCATTTCTGGTCGATCGAAGCATTTCGAATAGCAATTCTGCCAAGTATGGAAAAGAACATCAGAAAATTATTACGTTGTAAAATGACAGAGAATTAGATAACATCCACGTTAATAGTTGAAAAAAATGAGAGGCCAAAACAGTGCAAAGGAGGCATAAAGTTGATTACTTTCGCAAGTGATCTGTTGGAAATTCTTTTGGCCGCTGCCCTTGGACGATGTGTCGAAATCAGACATCGAAATTGAGCACGATTACCCCCAACGCTGCCCAAATGGCCAAACTTTCTTAATCTCTTTTCTTATTTCTTTTGCAATAAACCTTTCCTTTCCTTCTCGTCTTGACTAGTCAGAGGAACTTGAGATTGCTGCAAAGGATGATAACTGTTACCTTCGGGTCTAATCGACCCCGCGGCAAAACACCCGACCCATCTCCGCTGACCTAACAACCTCATCCTAGGAGTACCTACCAGCACCACGGGCCCGAGGATTATAGGACAACACCTGCGACGAAGAACCAAGCCTCTCGGAACGTAATCATAAGGTCCTCGGGCGCTCCATCCGAGGGACGCGTACCCTCGAAAACACTCCAGGAAGCTACCCGAGAGGTAAAGAAGGACTCGGGTATATTTCCCGAGTCCGGGGGAAGACCCTGCCCTCGAGAGTAGCGGTCATCCGACTCGAAAACTGCCACGATTCGCCCACGATGATGCAAGTAAGACGTGCAGAATAACCGCCTGACACTCGATAGGTTTAGGAAACGTGCCATCATGGGCGATAAGGAAGTTCGACCCCTAGAATCGCGGAACGTGGGTCTCAACCGTGGGAAAACCGCCCAAGGGCAGAAGCCTATAAATACTACCAACGCATTCAAGAACAGGAGCTCTTCTCGCGTATCCTACCGTTACTCTGTCCAATTAATTACTCATAAACACACACTACACATCACTTTCTATGCCGCTTTACACCTGGAACATGGAATTTACCCTCTTGACCTAGGCAAGAGGGCAAACGACCCCCAACCCTTATCCTGTTTTCAAGCGATTAGGTAACCTGCGTGGTGGAATCTAGGCGGGAAGAGGTCTGTTAGTCGTCCGACGCGGCAGATCCATTTTTTGGCGGTATCAACTTGGCGCCGTCTGTGGGAACGTTTAGGTTTCTCACTAGTAGAAATTCAGTATGGTAGTTGTCGAAAATGATCGTGAGCCGCAACCCGACGGCAACAGTCCGAACCCGGCGAATCCAGCAGCGATGTTCGCAGCAGTCATGCAAGAGATGCAAAGAATCAGTGCTGACGTGGGAGTCCTGATGACTGAGAGGAACCGAAGAGGCAATGGATTCGGACAGAATGGAGGACGTGACGCCAGACAAGAAGAAAGCCAGCACGAGGATAATGAGGAGCGAGACGCTCAATCGGGCACTGGAGAACGGAGCGACGGTGACCATACCCTGGCGTCAATGCAGAGGAGAGCCCGAGCCGAGAGAAGGAGACGAGCCGACCAGCAACGCATGGATCAACAGCACGCCGACCAACAGGCGGCCGACTTGGAAAGAATGAGAGAGGAGATTCGCCAGCTTCAAAATCTCGCAAATCCGCCCGAAGCCCCAATCATCCCTCGGGCCTCGCCGTTCTCTCCCGAGGTGCTCACGGCTCTGCTGCCCGAACACTTCCGATCTTTTGAAATGAAGAAGTATGATGGTTCCGGGCCGCCAGAAGACCATTTAGCTGCTTTTGAAGGAAATGCGGCGTTATACCAGCTTAGCGACCCCATTAAATGCCGACTCTTTGTGACTACTCTAGCAGGAGGAGCCCAGCAATGGTTCACTCTTTTGCCCCCAGGAGGAATCAGAAGCTTTCACGACCTAACCAGCCACTTTTTGAAGTACTTCTCAAGCAACAGAAGACGCCCCTCTTCCGCAGTAAAATTGTTAAACATTAAACAGGGCGACAGGGAAAGCCTAAGAGATTATCTTCGACGTTTCAATCAAGTAAAGATGGAGGTCCCCAACATTGCGCCTGAGTTGCTTATTGGAGCGTTTCATCATGGCCTGAGGGACGGGGATCTGTTCAGATCGCTGGTGAAGAAATATCCCACCACGGTTGAGGAATTGGTGGCTCGGGTCGAGAAATATGTCCGAGTAGAAGAATCGCATGCTCGGGAACCCGAGGATAAGAAACGCAAAAGTCCTCCACGAGAGCGTCGAAAGAGCCCACCGAGAAACCAAGATCGCAGGGTGTTTCCCCGAAGGGATGATTGCCCCTATCCGACGCCTCCGTTCCCTAGGGGGGATTACCCGAAGCTGCGCGTGAACAAAATGCGAGCACTGGAGATATGCGAGGAAAATGATTTTCTTCGTCGACCACCTTACATTGAAGGCAACCCTAGGAGACCAATATCTAACACTTACTGCAATTACCACCACGAATACGGGCATACTACAGAGGAGTGTTTTCAGCTGAATCGAGAGCTAGAAAAGTTAATCGCAACCAACCCCGAAGCACGAGCCAAGCTGGCGGGGAATGAGGGTGGCTTCGGGACCAGGCCCAGATATCCTGGGGCGGGGAATCGGTTTAACACCCGACAAGACCGCCTGCCTCAAAATCAGAAAGGGGCGCCTAGAAGAACACCGGAAGGGGACGAGAGGCGAGGCCCCAGGCCAGTAAGGAATGACACTTTGAGGAACCAGGACAATAGAGGCGCGGGACACCGGAGATCACCCGAAAGGACCGCACCCCGACAGATCAACATAATCTCGGGAGGACCTACAGGAGGGGATTCAAACCGAGCAAGGAAGGCTGGGGTTCGTCGGTTGGAAAACTTTGAAATCAAGATAGGAAGTAAGCGCTCGGGACCTACTATCAGCTTTGGTCCTGAGGATTTTCATGGAGGCGACGATTCTCATGAGGACGCCTTAGTCATTCGAGCTGAGGTGGCCAACCATGATGTTGGCAAGGTTTTCGTCGATAATGGAAGCTCCGTCAACATAATATACAAGAAGGCCCTTGATCAAATGGACTTGGGAGCATACTCTATGGACAAGGTGGAAACGGCTCTGTTCGGCTTCACGGGACACTGCATCGAGGCCGTGGGGATCCTGCACCTCCCACTCACCCTCGGGAAAGGAGACACTCGGAAAACGCGGATGTCGCCATTCATGATCATCAATGGAACGAGCCCGTACAACATCATCCTAGGGAGACCTGCCCTGACCTCTTTCAAGGCCATTGCTTCGGCCCTACACCAAAAGATAAAATTCCCCGTAGGGGACAAGGTTGGGGAAGTTGTGGGAGATCGCAAGATGGCCAGAAAATGCTACGTGGAAGAGGTTCGCGCCGAGACCAAGTCCGCCAGAACCCGAAAGGAGGATCATCCGAGAGGAAGAGAAACGCTGTATGCCATTGGAACTGCCCAAAAAGAAGACCAGGAAGAAGAAACCGAAGAAGTGGTGATCAATCCGCCAGAAGGGATAGTCAAAGTCGCCAAGGATCTTCCTCAGGACCTGAGGGAAGGCTTAATCGGATTGCTAAAAAGGAACAAAGACGCGTTCGCATGGACCTCTAAGGACATGATAGGCATCGACAGGGGGATCATCGAACATAAATTGAACGTCTCCCGATCCACTCGACCTGTCTTTCAGAAAAGGAGGTATCTCAGCGCTGAAATGAACGCCGAGGCACGACGACAGGTGGAGGAGCTGTGGGAAGCAGGCCATGTTCGGGAGGTTCAGTTCCCCACATGGCTCTCGAACGTGGTCTTGGTCCCAAAATCCTCGGGCAAATGGCGTATGTGCGTGGATTTCCGGAACTTGAACGAAGCATGCCCGAAGGACTGCTATCCCTTGCCCAGGATAGATCAGTTGGTCGATTCCACCTCAGAACACGAGCTACTTTGTTTTCTCGACGCTTTCCAGGGATATAATCAGATCTTACTCGCAAAGGAAGATCAAGAAAAAACAAGCTTTATAACCGCCGGAGGAACCTACTGTTACACAGTTATGCCCTTTGGACTGAAGAACGCCGGTGCCACATACCAGAGGCTGATGGACAAGGTTTTCAAGGATCAAATCGGGAGAAACGTGGAGGTCTATGTCGACGACATTCTAATCAAGTCCCGAGAGCAAAGCCGCTTCTTAGCCGATGTTCAAGAGACGCTATCGACCGCCCAAAGATACAACCTTAAGATGAACCCCAACAAGTGTACCTTCGGAGTCAGTTCGGGCAAATTCTTGGGATATATGGTAACGAGGCGAGGAATCGAAGCTAATCCCGATAAAGTCAAGGCCTTGTTGGATATGACATCCCCCCGAAGTCTAAATGAGGTTCAGAGGTTAACAGGAAGGATCACAGCCCTTTCGCGGTTCATCTCCCGATCCGCTGACCGCAGCCTACCCTTCTTCAAAGTGTTGCGCAAAGTCCGGAACTTTGAATGGACACCCGAGTGCGAGAAAGCCTTCCAGGACCTGAAGGAATATTTGAAGAAGTTGCCCGTGCTTAACAAGCCATTGCCTGGTGAGGAGTTAACAGTCTATCTTGCAACTTCGCTTCGGGCCATAAGTTCCGTAATGGTTCGGGAAGAGGAAAGGGTGCAGAAACCAGTCTACTTCGTCAGTCACATCTTGAAAGGCCCCGAAACAAGGTACACAAATTCCGAAAAACTTCTGCTGGCCCTTCTTATCACCGCTAGGAAGTTGCGACCCTATTTCCTATCACACCCGATTATGGTGCTGACCAATCAACCCATCGGGAAGATCGCTACACGGCCGGACGTCTCGGGAAGGGTAGTCAAGTGGTCAACAGAATTAGGAGAATACGACATTCAATTTAAGCCTCGGGCCGCGATCAAAGCACAGGCGTTGGCCGATTTTATGGTGGAGATAGTCGGGGACGGCCCCGAGGAAGTATGGAATATGTTCGTGGATGGTTCTTCCTGCAACTCGGGGAATGGAGTCGGGATACTTCTCATATCACCCTGGGGAGAAGAGACCAACCTGGCTATCAGGCTGGACCACAAGGCATCAAACAATGAGACAGAATACGAAGCGCTACTTGCTGGACTCCGAGCTGCGCGGAGAATGGGGATCACTCGATTGTTGGTACACTCGGATTCTCAACTCGTGGTTCAACAACTAGAGGGGAACTTTGCTGTCAAGGGTCAGAATTTGGAAAAATACGTGAAGGCGTTCGAGGAAATTAAAGGAAGCTTCGAAGAACTTAAGATCGTCCTAATCACCCGGGCCCAGAATGAGAAGGCAGACCAGATAGCCAAGTGGGCAAGCGCCATTGGCCCACTTGAGGAAAAAGGAAAGGCCCCAGCCATTTGGCAGATCGAGGACCAAAACGTGCCCGAGCAAGACATTGCCCGTGATGATTGGAGATACGAGATCTACCAATACCTGCGCCACCAGATCCTTCCCGAGGCCAAAGCTCAAGCCCAAAAACTCATGCAAAAGATTCAAAGGTTCACCTTAATCGATACAACTCTGTTCAAAAGGTCTTTCGCGGGGCCCCTCCTACGATGTATATCCAAGGAAGAAGGTGAGTATGTCCTTCGGGAAATACATGAAGGGATTTGTGGAAGTCACATCGGGAGTCGAGCTTTGGTAAGGAAGGCACTCCTCGCAGGCTTTTTCTGGGCGACAATGAAAGGGGATGCCATGAAGACAGTTCAAAGTTGTCTCAATTGCCAGAAACACGCCAGTTTGCAGAGAATGCCTGCTGAAGCCATGAAGTCAGTAACGTCTCCGTGCCCCTTCGATCAATGGGGACTTGATATTGTCGGACCATTCTCTGGGAACGTCGCTCAAAAGAAGTTTTTGCTGGTGGCTGTGGACTACTTCTCGAAGTGGGTCGAAGCCGAAGCCCTGGCCAAGATCACCGAAGCCGCCATCACCTCCTTCATTTGGAAGAATATCATTTGCCGCTACGGAATTCCTAGGAGACTAGTATCGGACAATGGAAGGCAATTCAGTGGAAGGAAGCTAAAGGAATGGTGCGATGAGCTCGGGATAGAGCAAATATTTACCTCGGTAGCGTATCCACAAAGCAACGGCCAGGTTGAAGTGACCAATCGCACTATAGTGCAAGGGTTAAAGACCCGACTCGAGGGGCTCGAGAAGTCCTGGTTCAATGAGCTTCAAAGTGTCCTCTGGTCATATCGAACGACGCCTCGAGAAGGGACCAATGAGACACCCTTCAGCTTGGTCTATGGGAGCGAAGCCGTACTACCCGCGGAAATAGGAATGGAAAGTGCCCGAATCCTTACTTACTCTGAAGACAACGACCAGCTCCGCGCCGAAGATCTCGACCTTATCGAGGAAGGAAGAGAAAGAGCCGCCATGCTTATCAAAGGAGAATGACCAAGTCCTATAATCGCCGAGTCCGAAGCAAGAGGTACGAAGAAGGAGACCTCGTGATGAAAGAGATCCTAAATCAGGAAGGAAGGAAGAAGTTGGAACCCAAGTTCGAAGGACCTTACCGAGTGGTTAAAAGAGCCGGGGAAGCCTCTTACTATCTCGAGGATACCCATGGAAAGCAGCTCGATCGCCCGTGGAACGCCCGCAAACTGCGGAAATATTATCCCTAAAGGGAGTACCCTTATTTGCATATGTTTTTCTACCTACCATTTCCTTAAGTTTACTTCTATCGCTTTTGAGATGTAAACCATATCAAGTTATTAATGAAGTTTATTTCCTTTCCGTACGAGGAATCTCCGAGTCGAAATTCGAAGAACTTAAAAAGGCATGAAGACCCGAGTAGAAGACGCCTCATCTCCCAAGGAGATAATCGCCCAGGGAACCCCTCGGGATAATCCCCCCTTGGGCAACCTCCTTTACACACACTGATTTCCCTCTACGAGAGGCTGAGAAATTCCCTAAAGGGAAAATATTTCTTGCGCACACTGTTATCCCTCTACGCGAGGCAGCGCCACCTCTATGCAAGCTAGGGGCAAAGAAGGCCCCTCGGGACATCTCCCCTCGGGTAATATAAACTGCGCACATCGAATTCCCTCTGAGAGAGGCTGAAAAATTCCCGAAAGGGAAAACACTCCTGCGCACACTGTTATCCCTCTACGCGAGGCAGCGCCACCTCTATGCAAGCTAGAGGCAAAGAAGGCCCCTCGGGACATCTCCCCTCGGGTAATATAAACTGCGCACATCGAATTCCCTCTGAGAGAGGCTGAAAAATTCCCGAAAGGGAAAACACTCCTGCGCACACTGTTATCCCTCTACGCGAGGCAGCGCCACCTCTATGCAAGCTAGAGGCAAAGAAGGCCCCTCGGGACATCTCCCCTCGGGTAATATAAGCTGCGCACATCGAATTCCCTCTGAGAGAGGCTGAGAAATTCCCGAAAGGGAAAACACTCCTGCGCACACTGTTATCCCTCTACGCGAGGCAGCGCCACCTCTATTTAAGTTAGAGTCAAAGAAGACTCGTCAGGACAAATCTCCTTGGGCAACACGCCGAGGCTCTCTTGGGGTATGGGGGGACGCCCTCTGCCCGAAGAAGGGGCCTCGTCCCTCGCGCACTCATCAAGGGTAATCAAAAAGGGAGGAAGTAATAAACATCGAGTAGAACAAGCGAAAGGGAACGTTCAGGTAATTAGAAATCCTTTATTTATTTAATAATCCAAAACGCATCAAATAAACAGGAAGACCAGGAAATAAAAACATCCACGGAAAGCAAGGAAAAAGCAAGGACTAAAAACTGAATTCCAAATAAAGTCGCCCAATTAATCCTTCTCGGCTGGACCACCACCTCGGGAAGCATCACTACTCTCGCCTAGGTCAAACTCGTCCCATAGGCTCTTTCCCTTCACCGGCTTCGGGGGAGAACGTCGGGGAGCTAAAGCCATAAAGGCCGCCTCGGGATTAAGGAAATTAAAGGGATGAGCACTTTCTGGAAAGCCATTCGCCCTTATCTGGGACAAGCACCCTTGAAATCCGAAGTTAAAGTACATGTTGGCCGCCTCGGATACTTCCTCCACAGGGACCAGTTTGGGGTTGGACTGATACTCCCGACTACGACGGATCTCCCTCTCTGAATGAAGCTCTTGGCGAAGCTTACCTACCTCAAATTGAGCTCTCGCCAACTGATCTTTCAGGCGACCCACCTCCTGAGCCTCATCACTGACTCGCATGGTCATCTCCACATTGCAAGATCGCGCTGATTCGACCATTTTCTGCTGAAGGCAGTACCGCCGATTCCCTTCGCAGGATAAGGAATAAGCCTAAGGACGAAGGTATGCGATGTAAGTGAATATCCAGAGGAAGAAAACGAGAAATAAGTCTACCTGGCTTAAGGCTAAGGCCCATTCTTTCCAAAAGCGGTCATCGGATAGTTCTTTGGCGAAGCCCTTCTCCTCAGGAGTAAGAAAATTCATCATATAGGATAAGGACGACTCTCCATCTTTCTCCAGCAGGAAATGAGGATGAGGGGCAGGCTGAGAGCAGGAGGGCCCTCCCCGGGAAGAAGCTGGAGGAGTCGGCGGAGAGGGTCTCACTCGCTTAGGTCGAACTACCTCACGATGAGGAGTCGGCATCTCATCCGCGGGCATACCAGCCGAACGCTCGTCAGACTCCTCCCAGGGACGTGCCGAAGTGCCTCCGGTCCGAACCGCTATGACGGGCAGAACACCCGAGCCGTCACTCACTGGAGAGAGGAAGAATGATAAGAATCGGAAAGCTACCCTCCAACAAGCAAAGATAAAGGAAAGGCATACCTAAAATGCGGGGAGGAGCAACCGAATCAGAGGGAGCAGCCGACATCAACTCTCTCACCGAGAAACTCTGACCCCCGACACGGTCCATGAAAGCCAGCAGAAGGTCGGGGTCGTTTACCGAAGCCCGACAGTGATCTCGCCACTGGAGTAAGGAAAACTTGCGGTCCCGATGCTGGGGTGAGGGACGCACAAAGAAGAATTTGTTCATCCATCCCTTGGTGGCAGTAAAGTTATCGTGGAGAACATCGGTGGAAGGCACGAAAACAAATTTATCCCGCTCCCACACGCGGAAGAAACTAAGAACCAACTTGGTGGTGAGAGGAAAATTAAGTTTGCGAGTAACGACGGCTAAAGCTAGTAGTAAACTACAGGAATTCGGGAATATCTGTCCAGGAGAGATGCCTAAGGCCTCGCATAGGTCGAGAAGGAAAAAAGGGATGGGGAACCTCAACCCCATGTCTATCTGGTCAGCAAAAAACGCCAAGAAACCAGGAGGGGGAGAAGACATTACTTGCAAGGGGTCGGGCAGCTGAACTTCATAATCAGAGGGGATCCTAGCCTTCTCGATGTACTCCCGAAGCGATTGAGGGCTAAGCGTCGATACTTTCGTTCGATGCCACGGGAGATTCACCTTGGATCGAGCCTCTTCTGCTTCAGCAGACCATCTAGCCAAATTCTTGCGGTAACTCTTGTCTCCAACATCACCTTGAGGAACTGGCGATTTCACACTAGAAGCCGGGTCGGGTCGAAAACCCGATTCAGGCCCGAAGCTGGGAGAATTACCAAAATCAAAAGGAACACACTCCGCCTTGGGAAAAGAGGCAGCAGCACGCTTGCCCTTAGAGGAAGAGGAAGCCATATAAACTCTGAGAATGAGAAGCAAAAAAGGGAAGACACAGGAGAGGGGATAATCCAGGGAAAGCTAAAGGATTGTCGGTATTTATAGAGAGACCTTTGCTTGGGCGAGAAGTCGGTAAGCCCGAAATTCAAAAATTCAAACGGTCATCTGACTCGGTACCTGATATTCTAGGAGTAGTCGTTGCTAAATTCTCGAGCGTACTGTTTTAAGTAAGTTCGGTTTTCACTTGGACTAAGTCTGCGCTACTTTTACGGAATTAATGAAGACCGGGCGAGAACGTCTCGGAATGACCCAATGCCGTAAAAAGTCCCGAGAACACTGTACATCCTCGGGATGCGCAGCATGTTGTCGGGCAGACTACCCGAGAATACGTAGAAGCATATGAGGAACTGAAGCAAAAGAGAACAAATGCGATAAGAAAAGTAAATGCCCGAAGGCTCGACATTCGATCATATATTATGCCCCGGGGGGCCACGTTCAGAGAGGACAGAAAAGAGATATATATATATTAGGGTTCATTACATTCCCCGACCAACAGAAAGAAAAGACACAAAAGGAAAAGGTTTAAACGGCCTAGCTGGCCTGATCTCCACCCCCGGCGACTTCCCCGGGCTTCTCAGCATCTCCGCAAGCTCCAACCTCCTGGCCTTCTCCCTCTCCCTCCTCGGCTTGCTCCTTAAGGGCTTCTTCCTCAGCAGAACCCCCCGGTACCTGGGTCTCCCCAGCATCATCACGGGTTTCTTCCCCGGAGGCACCTCGCATCTCCTCGAACGGGGGCTCAGCCACAACTGCGGCGGGGGCCCGCACAATTGGCGTCCTCGAAGGACCGCTCTCATCTCGGGGTTCGGGCAAATAGCCCCCAGAAGGGGCCTCCTTCAAAGTCCTGATGGCATTCAGAAACTTGAAGGGGTGATCCGCCCTACTATACCCGTGTGCTCGAAGTTCGGAGATGCACCCATAGAAGCCCCACTTGAAGAAGGTCTTCATATCGTTTAGATGGGTGCGCTTGGGGACGTAGTTCTGCTCCAGATCCTTTTCCCACTCCCTCCTATCTTCAACTCGGGCCACCTCCGATCGAGAAAGATGGCGTTGGAGCTCTGCCGCTTCTTCCTGGAGCTTTTTCTCCCGAGTCTTAGCCTCGACTACCTCTCGCTCAAGCTCCTCCACCCTCTTGCGAAATTCGGCCTCGGCATGGGACAGGGTTTTATTTCGCTCAGCAAGCCGGGAGAGACGTTTCGTGACCTCGGTCACCAGAGAGAGCGACTACATTAACGGAGGTTCGGTAAGATCAAAGTCGCCCGATGAAGTGAAAAGCAGAGAGGAATACATACCTGCCCGACGGTAGTACCAAGGAGGCTTCTAAGGTCAAGATAGGAGAGCTCGCGAGTATAATGCCTGTTAGCTTCATCAGGGAATTCCCGAAGGAACTCCCAGCACTCCTCCTTTGATGGATCATCGAAGAAAGCGGGTTGTTTAGCCCGACCCAACGCAATTGGACCCCCCGGAGGTGAGGAAACAGGATGACTTGAAGAAGCTCGGGTTCTCTTCGCCGCAGCCCCTCCTTGGGAAGGAGCCGCTCGCTTCGGCGCAGACTTTTTTACCCCCGAGGAGGAAGCGGGGGCCTTGCCCTTACCCTTTGAACGGGTATTTGGGGCATTTTCTTGGGGAGTTGGCTGGCAAAGATCCTCATCCTCCTCGTCAGCGATGGCAATGACCTCGGCGAGAGACATCCGATCAGCTGCAAAAGAGAAGTAGGAAGTCAGAACATGCGTCATAACGGGGGTTAAATCAAAGGTGGGGCGCATCGGGACTCTAATGGTATACCTAGGGTCATGGTGAGTTTGGCGCCTTTCGAAGAGAAACCATGGGCGCAAAGGAGTTCTTCTTCTCGGAGTTTTTTGGCCCAATATCGCCTCGAGCCTACCCTGGCCAAGAAGGTTTCGATCCTAGAGGATGTTTCGGGAGGAAGAGGATTGGAAATTGTATGGTTGTCGCTCCAGGAGAAGGGGAGTAGCGCGGACTCGGCGCTGTCTACCGAGGGCTTAACAAAGAAATATTTACTCATCCAACCCTTATGAGAGGAGGGATTGCCTCGGATGAGAACAGGAGTGCGTGAAGGGGTGAAGAAGAATTTCCCTTCCTCTTTCTTATTAAGCTTCAGGAAAGAGGTGATCATAGGGATAGAGGGCTCAAAGCGAAAGTGGGCAAGAATGACAGCAAGTGAGAGAAGAAGGCTAAAGGAGTTCGGTGCTAATTGGGCAGGGGAAATTCCAAAATATTGACAAATATCTACAAGAAAACGGGGCAGAGGAAATCTAAGCCCCATCTCGACCTGATCCAAAAAATAAGTACCAAAACCCTCGGGAGGATTACTGGCTAGGTCGATGGGAGAGGGAATTCTAACTTCAAAATCGTCGGGAAGACCCGAGAGAGATACTAACCTAGGAAGATCTGAATGTCTGAAAGTAGAGACCTTGATTTGATGCCAACGAACACCTTCGCGAGCAGCTCGGATGGTCTCAACCTCCCCGACCCAGGCACTAAAGGCCCGACGGAAGGCCCCAGGACTGGGGAAATCACTTTCAAGGGGAGGGGAGGGCTCTCCAAAAGCGAGAGGCGGAAGCGGAGTCGAGACAGTATACGTAGCCTCAGAATCTACCGAAGAGGCCCTCGAGGAGCCCTCCCGAGGACCTACGACATCTACCCGTGGGCTATCCCCCACATCAACCCTAGGGCTCCCAGAACCCTCAACAAAGGAACTATTGTTATCAGACGAACTACTTGAACTAGAGCTACTAGATCCACCCGACCCCCCGGAAAAATCACCCGAATCTACACGAGAGCTATCACTAGAGCTAGAAGTCATGGTACCAAAAGTAAAAGGCTAAGGGGAGGAAGACTTACGAGAAAACCTAAAAAGCTGGGAAAGGAAGGCTGGATGGATCGGGCGCTCGGGAACTTCTTGAGGAGAGATATTAGTGAGAGAAAGTAGAAGAAAGGGAAATGACGAAGGAAGTGGGGTATATATAGGCCCCACGCCATCGTTCCGAGCCCTTGGATCGAAGCCGGATCAACGGGCCGTGTCGATCCGCGCAAAAAATTTGGCGATCCGCGTCAACTTGGGAAGAGGCGCGAAAATCCCTGCCCAGACGTCCCATCAGAGCCGACCAGTAGAAGCGCGACACGTGGATTGAAAGCTGGAACGGTGTTTAAGGCCCCTAAGGAAGAAGTAATGGGCCTATGCCCGGGAAAGAGTATGCGGAATAAGAGCCCAATGACAGCCCTCGGGGTCGCAATGGATCGGATATTTCGCCACTACCTCACAAAAACGTCCAAAATTCACCATACTTCTTTTGGACTACTCGAAGGGGGGACTATTGTTACCTTCGGGTCTAATCGACCCCGCGGCAAAACACCCGACCCATCTCCGCTGACCTAACAACCTCATCCTAGGAGTACCTACCAGCACCACGGGCCCGAGGATTATAGGACAACACCTGCGACGAAGAACCAAGCCTCTCGGAACGTAATCATAAGGTCCTCGGGCGCTCCATCCGAGGGACGCGTACCCTCGAAAACACTCCAGGAAGCTACCCGAGAGGTAAAGAAGGACTCGGGTATATTTCCCGAGTCCGGGGGAAGACCCTGCCCTCGAGAGTAGCGGTCATCCGACTCGAAAACTGCCACGATTCGCCCACGATGATGCAAGTAAGACGTGCAGAATAACCGCCTGACACTCGATAGGTTTAGGAAACGTGCCATCATGGGCGATAAGGAAGTTCGACCCCTAGAATCGCGGAACGTGGGTCTCAACCGTGGGAAAACCGCCCAAGGGCAGAAGCCTATAAATACTACCAACGCATTCAAGAACAGGAGCTCTTCTCGCGTATCCTACCGTTACTCTGTCCAATTAATTACTCATAAACACACACTACACATCACTTTCTATGCCGCTTTACACCTGGAACATGGAATTTACCCTCTTGACCTAGGCAAGAGGGCAAACGACCCCCAACCCTTATCCTGTTTTCAAGCGATTAGGTAACCTGCGTGGTGGAATCTAGGCGGGAAGAGGTCTGTTAGTCGTCCGACGCGGCAGATCCATTTTTTGGCGGTATCAATAACATTCGAAACTGTCTTAGCTCAATGAGTGTTCTGTATTCATTCACATGTATATTTTTTTATCTTGTGGTCTGAGAGGAATTCAATCCCAGCTGAAGGATGATGTAATAGTCTATCTCGGCGGCTTTGGGCCCTTTGCATTAGCTTCGAAATCAAGAAAAAAGACAGCTTTGTACTACACACAAGTTGATAGAAATTTTCTTCAAAGGGGGAAGAAAATTACAAGAAAACGGACTTGTACGCTAGGAGCAGAACAAACCGACGTGTAACGGTTGAAAGACATGCATCGGTGGTCATTAACTGTCTTTATTTATCCTTATTTTGATAGTTAATTATACAAAAAAGAATTCCATTTTCAGTACAAGCAAGGTTCTCATTACAGAATCACAGCTTTAGTCCTTACATTGCGCCATCCCATTCATCCTTCTTGAAAATAATGTTGTTATCTCTAACATTCAACCACTAGGCTAGGCTCTCAGTACATGGCTCGTTTAGCTCCACGACAACAGCTTCTATGCTCGGCCTACTCTCGGGATCATCATTCGTACAATCCAAAGCAATTTTCGCAAGCTTAAGCGCCTCGTCTTTCGAGAAATTCCCGTCAAGCTTCGAGTCGACAAGTTCGTCGAGTTTCCCAGATTCAGCTGCTGTCCTAACTGCAGTCGAAAGCTTCGTCTTACCACATAGTACTTGGAGTATGATGACTCCATAAGCGTATACATCGCTCTTCTCTGTGAAACGACCCGTGGATATATATTCGGGCGCCATGTAGCCCAAGGCAGCGCTGACCTTTAGCGCTGAGTAAACTACGTCGTCTGCTAAAAGCTTGAGAAGCCCAGAATCAAGAATTAAGGGCTTCAAACTTCGGTCCAAGAGAACCTTTTCAACCGATATGTTTTGGTGAATGATCGGCGGGCAGTTTGCTTGGCCTCCGTGCAGATATAGGATGCCTGTTTGTAATGTAATGAATATGGATTAGTAACTAAAACCATGTAATAGGATAAGAATTAGCTCTTGGGACAGACTTCAATTTTCGACAGAAACAGTTGAAAGTAACCATCAAAGAGTCTTCCTCATCTGTTTCAGTGTGGACCAACATAAAAGATGATTAAATGAGTCATTTATTGCTGCTTTTCTCGCAAGTGTCTAAAACCTGGTCAATGCCCTTTTCTTCCGGCAAGTGAATCAGTGTAATTAGATATGTGGGACAAACCTCTTGCAATGCCATTGATGATGTTGACCCTCGTATCCCAGTCAAGAACAGAGCTTCTTCTGCTACCATCTTCATCATCAACGTCCAAGTACTTCAACAAGCTTCCTTTAGGAACGTAATCGTAGATCAAGAAACACTCGCCCCTAGCTTTCGAGCAGCAAAAACCCCTAAGCCTAACGAGATTTTCGTGCCTTAGAGAATTCAGCAAGCCCATTCCCCTCATAAACTCGTCCTCCTCTACTTTGCAGCTACTCTTGCTTATGCTCTTAATCGCCACGACAGAACCATCCTTCAATATCCCTTTATACACCGCCGAGAACTTGCCCTTCCCCAAAAGATTCACCTCACAGAAATGCTGAGTAGCAGATTCGACTTCTTCAAGATTGAACCTATGAGTCCCATCGCTGGAAAACTCTTCTAGGTGCCAGCATGCGTTTGAGTACTCTGACGAGGCGAGCGGCGAAGGGCTTCTCTTGAAGGAATCTTTCGACTCGTTGGTGCTGAGCCTATCCTCTGCGGTATCAGATTTGTTCCCAACTTTCTGCTTTCCACGGCGGTATCGAACGATGCATACGAACGCCACGACGGCGACTGCGAACGGCAGGATTATTGCGCCTGCGATGATTCCAATTTTGGGAAGCTTCGGAGAGGGCTTCGAGCACTTCGTTTGGTTACACGGGACCGATAAGTTTGCTGATCTTGGTACGTTCTTGGGATCAGTTTGGTTGGCGAGCGTAGTCTTCGAAGGGTCGATTTGATTCAGATTCTGATTGTCCCATGGTGTACAAGCTCTTAAGGAGGATGAGAAGCCAGCTCCACATAGGCCAGGGTTGTTGTCGAAATGAAACCCTTCGTTCAATCTCTTCAAACCTTTATATAACACACAAGTGTTTTAGACACATGAAACTGGGAAGAAAGCAAACGACTAATCATAGTTAAGGCAAGAGAAACTGAAGTTACCAGAAGGAACGAGGCCAGAAAGTGTGTTGTTCTGTACGTCGAGGATTTCGAGCGAGGGAATGCTTGTTAGAGAACCTGGGATTGTGCCTGAGAGTTCATTGAAGCTCAAATACAGTCTTTTTAACATGATTAGATTCCCCAGGCTTGAAGGGATTTGCCCTGTTAATCTGTTCCTTTCCAATGTAAGAACGCTTAGCTTTTTCAAGGATCCCATTTCTGAAGGTATGGTCCCAGTTAACTGGTTGCAACATAGCTGCAGCACTGAATCATAAGATATGTCATAGAAAACTCAAATTTGAGCCGTACGATGAGTGTAAAAAGACAAGAAAAGAGAGGACGGGCTAAAGAGACGAAGAAAGAGATGAAAAAGCAGAGCCACTAAATCACAAAATTCAAACTTTTGATCATATGCTAACAGCCCACCACAGAAAAAAGACAGAAAGAAGAAAAAGGTCGGCACTTTTTCATTTTTCATCAATTAATTTATCAGTTGAAGTTGTGAGATTACCTTGGATGCTAGCCATGTTTCCGATCTCCTTAGGTATGGCACCAGTCAGATTATTAACATTCAGATAGAGATCGGTGAGCTCAGTGAGCTCAGCTATCTCCTTAGGAATCTCACCGCTCAAAGAATTATAATGCAAGAAAAGTCCCGACAGGCATTTCAGCTCCGCCACGGCCGGCGGTACTCTGCCGTCGAGCCCTTTTCCCTGCAAGGAGATGTTGGCCACTTTACGGTGTTCGTTGCACGCCACGCCGACGAAAGATCCGCCGCAGGGGTCGCCGTCGCTTGTCCACGAAGATAGGTACTTGTTTTGCGGGTCTAGAGATGATTTTATCTCCATCAATGCTCTTAGCTCAGCGTTTGCAGATGCAAAGGTTATTATGAAGTGAGAGCACGTAATAATGAGAAGGAAGGTTTGGGTGGCGCGTGAAGTGTGCATTATTCTGTTCTTTTTTTCTCTGTTTTTCAAAGAATTAAGAGACTGTGATGCTAATGCTACTGTGTGTTCATGGTGTTCGTTATCGTTGATGAGAGAGGTCAGAAGATAGCAAGTATGAGAGAGAGAGAGAGAGAGAGAGAGAGAGAGAGAGAGAGTAAATGTGAAATGCTGTCAGCAGCTACGACTTTGAAGAGTAGAAAAACATGCATGCACATGTACTAACTTGTGGAAAATCTTTACAAAAAAGAAAGAGTTAGTGCATAAACAAATAGATAAATTAGGAAACAAATAGAGGTAAAAGGGTTATAATTTTTGAAAATATTTAATAGCGAAGACTTGAGAAGGGTTTAATTGCAGTTATCTAGAAAGATGACATTGGATTGTGTGACGTTCTCAATCAATCTGCGGTGTGCGGCGTAAATAAAGTTATAGAATTCCAAGTTTTTATTTCGTCCAAAATAATTTGAATATCCACTACGGACCAAGATTCGAGAAATCTAACGAAACTAAGGACATTAGTGCATGTCATATTATTACCCGTTATTCCATAATTTTGAAAGTGTTGGGTAAAAAATTTAGACGACATCATTCGCTTGGAGAATTTTTCTGTGCTTTTCCTGGCATTTATGCGTTTTTGTTTGAAATTTGAAAAAAAAAAAAAAGAAATCAAACATTACTGTCATTGGATTCCCTTTGTAATTGACCATTTTTCCTTTGTTCCTAAACATAATTCTTGATCAACATATCATACCTAATTAAGTGTATTTTAGCCTAACATGGAAATCGGTGTACTTCAATAATCTAATATGTAAAATAAGATCCAAGAATATAATATTACTTAAAAATAAAATAAAATGAAACAAATTGATCATTGCCAATCGTCAAACATTGTACCACAACCACCATCCAACTTCACAACTCAATTATTATAAGAGTATTAGAATAGTCTTAAATGGTTTCTTGATTTATTACCACCATTCACGACATGATTTTATTCCTACAAGAGTCAAGGCTTCACACAAGTAGGAAACCAACTTCGAATTCCTTTGTTAAAAAAATGATTTTTATAACCTTAAAGATTTGATTTTTCTTACCAAGAAACCGCACTTTTGTTGTACATTACATGCTTTTCTAAGACAGCAAATGATGATAAAGAAAGATCACAGCAAAAGCATCTTTCTCTTTCGATAATGATAAAAAGCACATTTTGTCATTGTGGGCTCTCTCAATGGATTCTACTGTTACACTCTATAAAGAAACGGCACCCACAGTAGCTCACTTGTAATAATCAATCTTTAAAAAAAAAACAAAAACGAAAACGAAGATGGGACAAAGTGAGTGATCATTACATGCAAAACCGAGTAGTTCCAAAGGCAAAAAACTAAATCGACTCGAATCAAGAACTTCCCCAAAAGAGAAATCATAGTTCAAACTCTCCGAACTATACACAGAGATTAATGTACAGAGGGCGTGTTTCATTGATGCAATGGAAGCTAGTGTAGTGTATCTTTCGAGTTCTCGAGGGTACCTTCGTGCGTTAAAGGAAGCTGAGATTCATCATCGACCACAAATGGATGATCATTGCCTGCAAAATCACCTGTTCTAGAACTTTCCGGAAGCAGAGGATCAGGTTCGCTATCGTCGTAGAGGTCTATGCTTTCCCTTTGATCGTGTAATGACTCATCCTTGGTATCCTTTTCGATGTTGCTTTGTTCGTTTGAACTCTCGCCAGCATCTTCTTTAGGGATTCTTTGGACCAAGTCTTGTATAGCTTTGACGCCAACTCTTCTCAGGTGAAGCTGTGAAATTACGGACGAGCGTTGAAGATCAAAGGAAGGACTTTTTTACGTAGATAGGCGCTCAAAATGACGAAACTATGTGTTCATATCAGAAACCTGAAGGTGTAGGTTTATTTCATCTGGTCTTGAGAGGAAAGGAAAGTCGCCGCCCGACTTGAGATGCGCTTGTCTGGCGTTGGGATATCTTTCGATCACTTGGTCTTTCAGTTGTTGAGGAATTGCGCAGAAATCATTCGTCTTTTCGACCCAAAAAAAAAAAAAATTGGATTATTGCATCAAAGTACAAACACCATGATCGAAAGAGATATTTAGATCCCATGATCGAAACCATAAAAAGTTAACTGTGAACTTACGTCCATTATCGTAATTAAGGTATCCGAAAGGAGGAGAGGTCCAACTGAGGCTGAATCAACTGTTAAGCTTAACCTTGATGCCAGATCGTCCTTTGAAAGGGCCTCAACCTGCAAAAAGAGCCCAGCAATCTCTAACTAAGGCTTACGAAATGAGATCATTGCATTCATCAATGTTGTAAGAGAGAGATTTTTACCTGGGAAACAACAAAGTCCACAGAATCTGCGATAAAAGGTTCGTGAGGACCAGCATGAATCCCACTTAGGACGTAGCGCTTCAGCAGAAATGAAGGTGTCCAGCCTACACTGTAAGAGCAATAGTAGTTTTCTGACTGATAACGCTGAAATCATTAGCTTTTGCATCTTACTAGAAAGTCGTATTAGCTTATGTCACAACATACATAGGAGACCAAGGCATGGAAGCTGAGAAACTGCTCGTCTCCAAAAATGTGTTTGACAGCACCAGCGATTTTACTCTCCTCGGTCGATATTGAGCAAAGAGTTGAGCTAAGAAGCCTCCAAGGGATGTGCCGTACAAATGTATCTGTAATATGTGTAAGTTTATTTTACGAGGAAATATCAGACTAATCAATGATGAATAAAAAGTATATCAGAACAGAACACCAATCAATAATTCCATGATCCTAATAACACCCGATCAAAATGTGCTTTGGAGATCTTTTCACTTACACGGCCAAATGTAACGAACATGTGCAGTTGATATAAATTCTTACATGATGAACATCAATAGCATCCAAAAATTTCTCAAATGCTTGAAGCCATTCCTGGTGATTCCATACGCGTGGAATATCGATAGATATGACTCGATATCCCTGACAGGTATAACCAACCATAAGAGGAAACAATGTCGTTGAGCAGAAGACATTTCCATGTAAAGAATGAGCAGTCAAGACCGAACGAAGATAAAGGAAATGAAAGTTATCAATATCCCTTTTTAGAGCAGCAATAATCTGATATAGTATCACCAACTATTACCTTCGTAGATAAAGACATGACTTGCTTGTAGTACACATCTGCAGTTCCAGCTATGCCCGGGAGACATACGAGGGGGGGCACAACTTTTGGACCAAAATCGTAATATCGCCACTGCTTTGAGCCAATCTACAATGCAGGGAAAGATTATCCAATGTTCAAACTGACCACAACATTAAAAATTTAAGCAGAAACCAAGTTCTCATTCCACAGAAACCAAGTTTGATTTGTTTTACTTCGAAACAACCAACATGAGTAAGAAGCTGAAGCAATTAAACTCAAGAACGTGAACTGAAATCCTCCACTGTATAAAAGGTGAGATCTTTTGCCCAAGTATATCCCGTATTCAGATAAACATCAAAGTCAACAACAGAATGAATCAAATCCTCGAAAACAATCAGACAATTCTTAGAAGCTGCACATCAGATCAAGAGCTTCACAATAGACGAAACCCATTGTTAAAATCGAAAGATCAAACCTTTTAAACAAGATAATAAAACAAGAATCAGCCAGAAAAAAAGAACAAAAGAAATTGAGCTTACAGGGATCTTGTGGAGAGGGACTTGAGACTTGAAATAGCTATAATCGCCGGGCGCCGAAAAGACGCCTTTCATTGCAGATATCAGAGGTCTGCTATTGCTGCTACCGAATAATATACATAAATATATACCAACACCTCTATTATGCGTATACCTTCTTACCTTGCAAAATGATTGATTGATCACAAGTTCTGATTTTGAAGATGGGATTTTTATATTATGTAATTTTTTAATCAAATATAATAAATTAGTGTAAGATTGGGTGAGTCAGTAATTTGATGAAGAACGTGAAGTTGGCACGCATGTGGAAAGTGGGGCCTCGCAGTCGTAGCGACTCTTGCAAAAACTATTTATGTATTGATGATCTTTACATTACATCATTTCTTTATATGAACTTTTGACTAGCTTGTTGTCGATGAATTGGTAGAAAAAACACTCGCTTTTATCCATTATGATTTTCCTCGAGCACGAAAGCCTCATAATCAAGATACCACTTCACGAATTTCTTCAGCCCTGTCTTCAACTCCGTGCTCGGTTTGTAGCCCAACTCTTTCTCAGACAAGCTTACATTAGCGTGCATTCCTCGGCATAGCCCAACACTTTAAAAGGGATTATGTTAAACGAATCGAAGAAACAAGATGGATAATTTAAAGCCACCGATCAAATGAAGAGCAAATTCTGTACCTCATCCTCGTCAAGATTAGCCAAGGTCTTCTTAACTTCAGAATGGGAGTGATTCGAACTTTGCCGATAATCCTTAAACTGGAAAAATTCAACTACTTATCCTGGGAAGAAAATGAAAAAATATACTAGGCAAAGACAATATATTTGTTCTTTACTTGTCTGGCAGCACAGATAAAAGATTTCGAGTAGTCTATACGGACACGAGCGAGGAACATGGATCATCGGAGCCATGAAGTTCAGATAGTTTCCCCATAGATAATCTAAGTCTGCCCAGAGAGGTGAGGGAGGTCATCAAATCAGTCTTCCTTGCAAAAAATCTCCTTGGCATTTAAACAAACAGAAGGTGCCTCTTCATCTTTTTCCCATCCTCTCCAAAATCAAAGCTTCCAACGCCTGCCCATTTCGCCCCAGCAACCCACATCAACCAAACGATTTCATTCTTATTCCTTCACTAAACGAAAGAATTAAAAAAAAACAGATGATACTTACAAAGTGCGTACGGAGAGTTTGGGTACTTCGCAAGAAGCGAAACAGAGTAGGCTTCAGAACTGCCGAGACTCAACGGCGTCCCATATGGGTCGGATCCTACGCCCCGGCACTCCTCCAGGCAACCCGAATTTCGAAGCCATTGTTCAACGATGGGATTTTCTACTAACATTCTAACAGCTGTAGTAGTAAAGTAAATGGCATTTGTTTTCTCGCTCGAAGCCAATCTAATTACTATTCACCGCCTCCATTTTCCCGGCCACCGCCCCATAAAGAACAAGATGATTTTGCCCTTATGATATTTAAATTAATTAGAAAGAAAAAATTCGAACGATCGATCGACGGAAAAAAAAATTCGACTTAACATTTTAGGACCGATCGATCGATATTTCGGCACTGCAGTGCATGAGCCGAACGAAATTTTCGGTCGGGCTGTGTGCGGGCCGATCGATATTTTTGGCCCGGACACTGCCTGACCAAAAACTTCGTCTGGCCGAAAAAATCGATCGGCCAGTACACTGCAGGGCCGAAAATATCGATGGTCCGCTGCACTGCCTGGCCGAAAATCTCGATCGACCGTATTTTTTTATTTATTGTATTCGTAATTCGAAACGGAATAAAGATGCAAAATATTCCAAAGCGTACTGTTTATGTTTCGTTTATTTATCGGACGCGTATTGTTTATGTTTGGAATATTTTTTCCATCTTTAAATTACTAATACAATAGATAGTCACAAATTATAACACAAAAAAATTACTAATACAAATAATTATTCTCAAAAAGCAAAAAAAAAACGTGTCGATCGAGATTTTCGGCCAGGCAGTGCAGCGGACCATCAATATTTTCAGCCCTGCAGTGTACGGGCTGAACGAAAGTTTTGGTCAGACAGTGTCCAAGCCGAAAATATCGATTGGCCCGCGCACAGCCCGGCCGAAAATTTTGCTCGGCTCGTGCACTGTAGGGCCGAGAATATCGATCGATCGATCCTAAAATGTTAAATCGATTTTTTTTCGTTTCGATCGAGCGTTCGAATTAATTGGTGTATGTAGTTTTCAGTATTTCGTACCAGAATTATATATTTAGTTATTTTTTCTTTTTAAATTAATTTAAATATTATAAGGATAAAATCGTCTATTTACAGTCCTTTAGGGGCAGGTGACTAAGAAATAAAACACGCTGAATAGTAATTTACAAGCTCAATTGGGTGGAAAGTCAACTGTATTTTAAATCTTCTTTTTTATTTAAAGTAATAATTAATTTACAGCTACATTAAATCCTTATAATTGCAGAAGCATGAAGCTAGTTGATCGACATCACCGAATCTTCAACCTTTGCGTTTGCGTACGCACAAATCAAACAGTAATCTGAATCCGCAATCAGGGGAGGAGATCCGCCGGCGCCCGTGATCGGAGAACGGCTATGATGAGCTCAGACAACAACGATGAAGACAGCATTCACGATCATCCCCTCGGAGAATCGAACGGCAAAGAAGAAGATGAAGCACAATCATCTGA
Source organism: Craterostigma plantagineum (assembly GCA_027422505.1). Lineage (NCBI taxonomy): Eukaryota > Viridiplantae > Streptophyta > Magnoliopsida > Lamiales > Linderniaceae > Craterostigma > Craterostigma plantagineum. The sequence continues at coordinate 30,009,000 of JAPQWV010000002.1, read as the reverse complement.
AAGAGACGAGTTGAATCCTTTGATTTCTCACCACCCTCTTTCAAACCTGACGCTAGACGGCAATTACGAACCCGACGACGTCGTTTCCGCCTCTTCCAATTACCCCAGCGCGCACCCTCTCCTCGATTCGCCGTCATACGCAGACGCCGCCGACCCCAGCCCCAACTCCGCCGAGCCTACCTCTCTACCACCTCGGTCCGATGAATTTCTTGAAATCACAGTCTCCGACCCCCAGAAGGAGGTAGATTCTTCCAATTCGCTAGTCCCAGGTGGCAACACCTACATAACATACTTAATCAGCACTAATACCAACATCCCAGATTACGAAGGTTCGAATTTTAGCGTGCGCAGACGATTTAAAGACATCGTCTTGCTCTCTGATAGCTTATCGGAGAGCTACCGTGGGCTTTTCATCACTCCAAGGCCTGACAAGAGTGTGGTCGAGAGCCAAGTGATGCTCAAGCACGAGTTCGTGGAGCAGAGGAGGGTAGAATTGGAAAAATATTTAGTAAGGCTGGCTAAACATCCCGTGATGCGCAAAAGCGATGAGCTGCGTGTGTTCTTGACTGTAAAAGGTCGGATGCCGCTCGTTAAGAGCATTGATGTGGCGTCTAGGGTTCTTGACGGGGCGGTTAGGCTTCCAAAGCAGCTCTTTGGGGAAGGGTCGAAGAGTATAGTGGGGCCCGAGGAGGCTGTGAGGCCTGCAAAGAGCGGTAGGGATTTGTTGAGGTATTTCAAGGAGTTGAAACAGTCTGTTATGAATGATTGGGGGAATGCGAAAACTGGATTCGAGGAGGAGGATGGGGATTTCTTGGAGAAGAAGGAGAAGCTGAGGGATCTCGAGAAAGAACTTACTACCTTTACAAAGCAGGTCTTGTGCTTATTTATTTAGGGATGTGATGTGAATGAATCGATTTGAAGCATTAAATTTGTACACGTCGAGCTTTTTATCGAGCTTGATATAACACGTTTAGATTTGCTGATTCTTGGTATGGTCTGTCTTGAACAAGCTGTAACTGAACTGTGCCTAGCCATAACAAATCTGCATTCAAGTATATATTTCTCTTTATCAATGCTTGATGGATTGGGTAGACTTAAATGCTTGATGGATTGATGGATTAGCTTCACTTTTACGCGTGTTGATATATATTGAGCAATTTGTTTGCACAGGACAGGAATCAATAACTGGGAGAACTTAGCCTCTCAATCCGAGCTACATAGTTCAGTTTTTTTGCTACTGTTCATGTTTATGCTGTATGTGATCATTCTATTCTCCGGGAGATTGATAGTGTGTGGAATTGCAGGCTGAATCCTTGGTGAAAGCACAGCAAGATATGGGCGATACAACGGGAGACTTGGGGCTGGCATTCATAAAACTGAGCAAGTTTGAGAATGAGCAGTTGGCGTCTGATACCCAAAGAGTAAGAGCTGTATACATGAAAAGCTTAGCGACCTCAGCCGTCAAAGCTAGCAGATTGCATCGAGGTTTGACTGCACAGATGGCAAACAGCTTTGTAAGGGCTGCATTCTTCGAACGTGATTTGCTATATTCAATGTCATGTTTATATTGCCTTTAGTACGTTTTCTTAAGGTATTATCTTGCTTTATGCTGCTGTAGGGGACGCTGCATGACTACATGGGGTTGATGTTAGCAGCGCACAATGCCTTTGCTGATCGTTCTAGTGCATTATTGACTGTCCAAACCTTAGCATCAGAATTGTCGTCCATGCGCTCTAAAGCTGAAAACCTCGAAACTGCTTCCTACAGTTTTTTTGGAGGCGATAAGTCTAGGACACGTAAACAACAAGACCTGAAAGAAGCCATTAGGGTCACGGAGGATGCCAAATATTGTGCAATCAGAGAATATGAAAGAATTAAGGTATTTACGGTTGGAAATATGCTGGCGCATATTTTGTCTGAAACCTACGATTCTTATTTCTTGATATGCTGCCACACATACTGAATCTCTGTCATTTAGTTTGAGTTTTCTTTGGCCTATCTATGTCCTTAATCTAGATTGACGGCACACTATGAAACTCTAGAGAACATTAAAACTGCTGCTCGCACTTGTTTATTGCAGGAAAATAACAGAAGCGAAATCGAGAGGCTAAATAGAGAAAGAAAAGGAGACTTTGTTGAAATGTTGAAAGGTTTTGTCACCAATCAGGTACAAACAATTTCTGGAAATCAAAATATAGATAATTAACTGTTGGCTGCTGATGATAAAGAATTACTAAATGTTACACAATATATTGTAGATCATTCATTACATGAATGGATTATATTGATTTACAAACACATTTATTATTACAAAAACAGGTGGCTTATCACGAGAAGATCAGCGAAGAGTGGGCTAAGGTTGCTGAAGATACGCGCAGCTATGGTAAACAAGACCACGGGCCCTTCAATGCTAGCTAGTCTTGAGCCTTCTTTGTTTTGTTGGGATAGTTCTTGAATTTTCAGAAAGAACATATAGTTACAACAAACATTTGTGGTTTTGTTGAAAAAAAAATAATTATATCTTCCATATCTCAACTAATTTTGTTTACCCACTTTGAACAAAGAGAAATAAATAAAAGAAAAAAAGCTCAAAATGTCGAGATTATGGGCACATTGCGCCAAAAGACGGTGATATATGTATGCATATCAATTTCGAACAAACTGCGTAATTACTGTAGTAGTATGGATATCTTATTCAGGGTACAGATTATAAATCTTTTGACATATAATAACTCTTACAGGTGAAGACTGAAGAGTATCTTTGATCTGTACTTCTGTGCCCACGTTGGGGGCTTGTCAGGAAAAAGACAAGCTTATACATATATCTATATAGTAACAAACTATATTATTGTATATGAAGTCCCTTGAAGAACACTTCCTATATATATATTCTCTTACTCATAAGAATAAGCCAAAACTATACACTCTTCGTCGCACATAGCACAAATAAGAGACACCACCCTTCGATTCATAACTATATTGCAAGGAAAAAATAAAAAGGAAGGATTGGATATTATTATTCTCCAATCTCCATATAATGGGAAACAGCCTAAGGTGTTGTTTGGCATGCGTGCTTCCTTGCGGTGCTCTTGATTTGATTCGTATCGTACACCTGAATGGAAACGTAGATGAGTTGACGGCTCGGGTCACAGCCGGCGAGGTGTTGACAAATAACCCGAACCACGTCCTGACGGAGCCCACGTGCTGCTCTCAGGGAGTGACACGTCGGATTTTGATATTGTCTCCGGCGACTGAGCTCAGGCGAGGCTCTATTTATTTCTTGATACCATCTTCTTCTTCGTTGCCTGGTAAAGATCAAGATGGGAATACGAAGAAGACGAGCACCAGAAATTACAAAAACCCAGAGAAGAACCCGTCGGAAACGGTCAAAAAATCAGAGCCGCCGCCGCCGTCTGGGAAATGTTCCACTGCGACGAGGCGCAGGAAATCGTCTGGTGGGGATCAGTGGAAACCCTATTTGGAGAGTATTTGCGAGGACTAGGGACTTTCTTTTTTCGTTTTTCTTTTTTCTTTGTCACGAGCCCACTATTTTTTCATTAAAATTAACGTTTGTGTGAATAAAACTAGTATTATTTACTAAATTAACGAATGCGAAGAGTTTATGTTTTTGAGGGAGGTACGATCTTTTTGTTGTCCCCTTTTGTATATTTCAGAGTTGCATTATTGCACAAGTGCGAAAAATGAAAGATATGTACTACTTTTTCAACTCTTTGTAGATCAGAAATTCATATGTAATAAATCTTCAAGGAGCGTACAATATATCGGTTCTTGAACCATTTATCCTACGATTTACTTTATTGATTTCAGCATTGTTTTCCTGTTAATAAAAAAGGGATTTTGATCATGTATTCAATAGCATGTGCCTTGTAATTCAATTTTATTACAATAAGAGCTTCAAAGATTCTTTTAATGACTTTGGATCTAACAAAAATTTGAATATTATTAAGTCTCGCCTTATTCCGTGGGAGTGGGAGGGCAATCATGGATTCGCTGGCCATCATATCATTGCATTTTTGTTGCTACAAGCTATTAACAAGCTGTCACTAAGGTCAACCGATTCGAACTATAATAAGATAAAAGATTCCATAAATATTAAATCAATCGTTCATGCACACATTCGTTTTTATCAACCTATAGGGAGTTGTTAGTGAACACGAAGATATTTATATTTATATGTAAATTCTGATGGAGGGCCCCATCTATGGTCAGATGAAACGTGTCCCTTCATTAAAAACTTAAAAACATTTTTTGTTATATACCCATTGTACGACCATAGTAACAGCCTCCCAATAGTCCAATATTGGGTTTACACCCAACAGTTGAATATGTTCCATTCTTCAAATTCAACTCTCCCCCAAATTAAAGATATTTAATGTACTTGCAATACAATGCAAAATCCACATGAGTCACAACGACTGCTTCTGAGTACCAAAATCTCATACAATTCCAAGCATTGGTAGTTTGAAGCAAGCAGTACAATTAACTACAAGCGCATGGAAATTCATAAACCTGAGAGTAACACAAGGAAGTTTTCATTTTTTGGCATATGAAATGGCCATTGGATTTTGGGCGGTAATTTTAAAGCCTTGAAGATCCTGCATGGCGACCGAAGACTGGGAATCGTCGTCAAATTCCACGAATGCAATTCCTGGTTTAGCTTCGACCATACGAACTTCTCTAAAACCGGGGTATTGTTTGAAAAGCAGTTCGAGCATCATGCTGTTAGTTTCATAGGGTAGATTCTGAATGAAGAGAATGTTGTTGGGCTCAGCTGTTTCTTGTGTAGGGGGTTTTCCTTGACGTGGAGCAGCCTGCAATTAGGGCAAATGATTAATAGTTTTTGGCGAAAAAGTTGCAACATTAGACTCTAAAGGGAGAGAAAAAGAGTGAAGGTACATCTACTTACAGGTGGGACTCCATTGGTCTGAGTCCTAAGCCCGTTGGCAGGAGCGTTTTGCTGGCCTTCTTCTGCCCGCTTCTTTCTTTCGGCTGGTCAGCAAAAACATATCATGTAAACGATGTGAGTGAGATATAAATAACGATTGATCTAACTATGAATTTGTGCATCAACATACGTTAAGTCACAAATGTTTCTGTAACTGTGTAGTGAAACTATCAAGCATTGCATGTAGTACACTTTCCGAGTCCAATAACAGTACCCTAACCTCAACACAGGAAAAGAAACGAAAATTATAGTTGACTAATGTGAGATAAAATTTACCTTTTTCCTCTTGCTTCTTTTTCTTGTCATAGGTGCCCTCAGCTTTAGCAATGCAATCTGATTTCGTCTTCGCATACTGAATTCTCTGCATAAAAAGGAAACCCTCAGCTAAGTTTATCAGAGCAGCCGTTATTTTTTTTAGGAACATTCAAGATGCATTTGTCTAGAACAGGGAAATTTGATAGCTCACAATAGGTTTATCATAAAAGGGGAAGTTCTGCATCTGCCGCACTGCATTACTTGCAGCTGGAACTTCACTGAACACAACCCATGCCTGACCTCGAAGCTTGGGAGTTTTTAGCGCAACGATGTCCACAATCCTTCCATACTGTGAGAACAAGGTATAAAGTGATCTCTTCAACTCTGTCCAAAATATTGAAACCACACAATATGTCATCAGCAAATATATCACAAAAGTCTCAGCTTTATCAGTGCAATTCAATAGCTCCATGGTGGAGAATAATGCACGAAACAGTTTTTAACGTGTCTCGGACGTTGCTAAGCTCCTACTGCTAGAACAGGACAAAAAATCCCCAATTACAGAGGCTAAACCAATCAAAAACTGGAGCTTAATAAGAAAGAAGTATCACTATCCAGACAAGAACAGCTCCCACACAGTTTATCCAAACCAATTCCATTTCCAATCCCGTGGAAATAAAGTATCAGGTTTTACCACAAATCACGTTCTACTGTCCCCAGTCCAGCAGCATCAAGAAAAAAATACAATAATACTAAAAACGTTCCAGAACCGACTCCAAGAAACGTAATCAGGTTCAAGCTTGAATAATCACAAAGCTAACGAAAGAATAAAAAATCCCAACAGTAAGCTCAAAACTGAGAGAAACGTCACCTTCTTTCTTCACTTTCTCGTTGAGATTCTTTATATAAATCGTCTGATTCGGAGGAATATCACTCGTCAGCATCTTCAACAACAGATGATTTCGTATGCTTTCTACTCTTCGCGCGCGTCAATGCCCTAATTGTAAGAAATAGGAGAAAGCACTGTCGTGGGAACACTGTGCAGTATAATGAGTGGGCCGAATATAACTACCGCTACAAATGGGCCAGAAGCCCAACAAGATAGTTCGAAAGATTAAAAGACCATTTTGCCCTCTCTGTAACACCAAAATTCCCATACCATCGTTTCCTTCCCAAAACCCTGAGCTGATTGAGGACTGTTGACCAAAGCCCCAAAAGTGTAATATAACTAAAGAGATGCTTCTCCGATCACTTCTTCGGGCATCCTCCTCCGCCGCGTCACCTCTCAGATCCTCACACCGACGAGGCTTTGCCGTGAAGTCTCCAAATCCAGCTAAAGATAAGAAGAATCTGCCCAAACCCAAGTTCAATCCGAAGGGGCAAAAAGAGGCAGCGGCGGAACCTACCGCGAAGGACCCGGAATTTTCCGCCAAGAAAGAATCCGAGCTGAGACGCCGTTTGCTGGCGGAGGATGACAAGAACCCGGCGCTTGATGTGGGCCCCAGTGGTGGACCTCTGTTTACGGATAAGAAGTCCATTTCTTTGCTTACAAAGGAGGATGCCTGCACTTACATGAAGTTCAGGTTGGGCCCTTTATTTTAGTTTTCGTCTAAAATTTGTGATGAAAAGATTTGAAAGCGTAGTTTTTGCGTTCTTCGGGTGACATTGTCTAGTATGATGAATTTTGTGTGTGGGAAAGATGTTGAATGCTGGGAAATGGTTAGTTGGGTTGTTGTTGTTGCAGAGGTTGATGGGTGTGGTATATTTTGGCAACTAAGAACACAATTGTGGACTGTGGAAGATTAGGTTTGTCGCCAAAAAGACAAACTGTCATATAATCTTAAAAAATCATGATTTTGGGGTTTGAGTTTTGTCTCTCAAGATGCATCTTCTGCTGAAGTTGAACGAGTATCTATGCATGGTTAAGCTTTATGCTTAGCTTATTAGATGAACAGAACTGAAGAATGGTGCTTTTCGGTGTGTATGACTGCGAAAAAAAGGGGCTTATTGTGTTTCCTGTCTTGCATGGTTTACTGTGTATATTATTTTGGGGTGTAAAAGAGATATCATGTGATATTTTGGTACACTGATTTATAGCATGGAGGAGCTTAAAGCAGTTTTGCCTGAGGGCTTGCCTATGGGAATGATAAAGGAATTCGAGGAATCGTATAGGAGTGCATTGCTGATACGTGAAAGTTTCATTGATCTTTGCGAAAATTTCAAGCGCGCTGCTGAACCCTCGTTGTTAGTAAACTCTAAAGGTGCACTCTTTTCTCGACAATTTTCCTTTAAAGTGACATGGATGTGAAGTACAATGTGCCCCTTTGGATTCTATCTTCTTGACCCCTTGAAGCAGATGCACTCAGTAAAATAAATGTGAACTGTATAACTGTATATGACATTAAAAAGTGATATAACTAACCGTGTGGCAATCTTTTGTCAGCGCCCAAGGTTCGGAAACAAGTCGTACTAGACGGTCCCGCTAGTAGTGGGAAGAGTATTGCACTTGCAATGCTCGTCCACTGGGCTCGAACAGAAGGCTGGCTCGTGCTTTACGTACCCAAAGGTCGTGACTGGACACACGGTGGATTATTTTATAAAAATCCTCATAGTGGCTTGTGGGATACCCCTGTCCAGGCATCAAATATCCTGCAAGTACTATTCAATCCCTATCATCACCTCAATTTTTTTGCCTTATTGATTCTCTTGTTAAGTACCCTTTAGTTGGAATCTTGCTATCTGACTTCACTTTGTTGTTATTTCAGGACTTTTTGAAATATAGTAAACCCCATTTACAAGGCTTGAAATGCAACATAAATGATCCAATCCCTCTTGGAGAGGGCGCTGGTGTTGGGTGGCCAAAGGGCGTCGATAAACTGGAAATCCCAAATGAGATGACACTCTGTGAACTTGTTGAAGTAGGAATCAAGAATACTCATGCAGCTGTTGGAGTTGTAGTTCGTCTGAGGGAAGAATTATCCAAAGTGACGAGCGTTCCTGTCCTTATTGCCATCGATCAAGTAGGCATTCTCAACCAAGATTCGAGCATCTGTTTTTGTTCAGAACAAATCCCCCATTTCTGTAAGTAAATATAGGTTATTGTCTTTTGCAGTATAACAGTTGGTTCACGTTCAGTGATTTCGAGGAGCCAGTAACTGTTCGTTCTTGCCGACCTGTGCATGCCAGAGAACTTGCTATCGTAAGTACCTTCCCTTCTCTTCCAATTACCATATGATGTGTCCATCTTGTACTTTGTCAAACAAGTATCTTTCTTTGGTTCGATAGTCAAATACAATATGGATATTTTAAGTTGCCTCCCAAATAGAAAGCCTGCATTTTGTACACGTTTTTTGTAGGTCAAAGCATTTCGACCAATGACGAACGACGATATGATGGTGGGTGCTTTTTCGCATTCGACTGCTGTTGGGAAACTGCGTCAAGATCTCCCAGATGTTCCAATGGATTGTCGGGTCAATTTCCCGCGGTACAACTTGGATGAAGCTGCTACTGTCTGCCACTACTATCTCAGGTTCGATCATCGATTCAAATTTCCTTCGTTTGTAAGAAAACGTTGGACGTTCATGTATTAATCTTTCTCCGTATACGGCAGGCAAAGACTAGTGCAAAGGGAGGCGTTCACCGAGGCTAATTGGAAGAAGATATTCTACTTAGCCAATGGAAATGGAACTGAGATGAGGTACTTGGTTCCTTTCATGCGATGATTAAATTATCCTTTTGCTCGAACACACGAGGAATAGTTCACTTGTTCGATGATCATATCATGCTGTTCTGAAGGGTCAAGGATCATTTTGTTGCTTTTTTTCTTTCCTCATGGATAAATTCGGGATCCTTACGAAGATGTCTCATAGAATTTGTACTCGTTTGCAATTGAATTTAGGTAAGGAGATAGTGAAATAAATACCATTTCATATCCATAGCTTTCTTCCATGAAGAAATATGAAAACAAGAGATGCAGCTAAACCATGATCATTGAATCCTGGGAATATGGTTACTCGAAATCGACTCCTGGGAACGAAAATCTTCTTAAAGCCAAGCTTGTACATAAGGCTGGTCTGCATCATTATAAAAATATACCATGTCAATTCAAGCTGAGCAAAATGTTAAAATGGATTATATCTTCGTGTTTGAGAAAGAACACTAGCCTGAACTACGATTGAATCGCCTCGATAAATCGTGCAAGATCTCTTGAAAGGGCAACCCTTCATTCGCAACTCGTTCTTCGATCCTTCGTTATTTTCGCCGTAAGATAATATCTCAAACTCGGTTCTAGTGGACTCATTGACTGTCTTGTTTACTGAGAACATCAACTCTTTCTCATCAATATTGCTTCCTCTATAGCCTTTCCATGATTTTTTCTACATAACAAGAAAGTATACAACAGATAAACCTCTTATTTCTACAAAGATGGTCTCAAAAGTCTGTGTTCTGCATTGCGCTAGCTATTCTGCTCATAGATTCGAGGGTCGTGCTTATTATGATCATTATAAGCTGTGTGCTAATTGAACCCAAAAAGAGCCCCAAATAGATAGATTCCCAGCAACCAATCAAACAACTCCAGAAAAAAAAAATTAAGATTAAGATGAATTGAAATAAATAGCTCACGGTTAATCGACTGATGGTGAAGACGACGTTGCCATGTGAATCGAGGAGCTGCTTTACGTGACAGCGATGATGATCGGCTGAAGAACCTTGTTGTGAAGGTTTGCTCCTCACAGTGTACGCCAAATTGCCCGATGAATCGGTGAATCTGATGACGTGTCCACCAATCCCAAGCGTGTGGAGCTTCTTCGACACGAAGAGATCAATTGGGATTTGGGCAACTGATGGATCGTATGGTGTTCCTTCACACGGAGGAGCTATGGATGAGCTTTCTTCCCCCATTAAAACAACTACTATCGATGCTAACGACAGTAATCGAAATAGAAAAAGTAGTTGCTTGCTATGTAGTAATAATATACAAAATATGTATATAATATCGTGTCATAAGATAAAGATGAACTCAAATGATCGAATTATCGTAATATACAATAAGCTAAAGAAATCGAATTTCTGGTCTTCCTTTCCGCGTAAGAGAAGATTCGTTTTCTTGTGGAGAATCAATTTATACTTGAGGTGATAAAAGGTTCAAGCTTTAATAAAGTTGGATGATAAAAATTCAATCTTTAGTAATTGGAACGGAAAATATGTTAAGTGAGTTGAGTGGGATGCTTAGTTGATCTATAAATAGTCCAATTGAATCATATTCATAACCAATAGTAAAAGACCAAAATGGCATCATTTCCATTGAAACGAGATAATCAATGAGAATATATTACAGAGAGAGCTGTCACACTATTACATCAATTGAAATGCACAATAGAGAAGAGAAGAGGAGACAACGAGGTGATGTCCCAACTCAACAACTCCTTTTTTATTCATTCATAGGGAAAGAAAGCATACGAAGAACAGAAGTCCTGCAACACATCATGCAAATGAATGCTCTTACATCTTCGACAATGTGTTGTCCATCACGTCCACAAGAAAATCTGCAACCAATCGACGGATTATTACAACTTCCAACCCTTTACTATATATATAATATATATATATATATATATAATTCGATGACACTTACCAGCGTCTTCTTTGGTAAAGCAGAGAGGTGGGGTGATCCTAAATACGTTGCCAAAGAACCCTCCTTTGCCTATCAGCACTCCCATATCTTAGCAGAAAAAAAAAATCATTCAATGGTTTTTGTATCAGCAGTCATAAATCTCAAGAAGGGATCAATACGATGCGCATTATTATGTATTTTGCAAAAGAAAAAAAAACCTCTCATCTGATCCATTATGTGAAGAGTCTCTTCCTTGGCAGGCGTTTTCGCCTTTCGATCAGTCACGAGCTCGACTCCAAGCATTAAACCTCTTCCCCTAACGTCCCCAATGACTGCCAACGTGTAATGAATCCCATCACAAAAAGGAAGAAAAGAGAGAGCAAAAAAACAAGACAGATCTTTACTAACAAAGACGATCAGCATACGTACTTTCATACTTATCCATCAAAGACTGAAGGTGTTGCTTCAAATACGTCCCAACCGTTTGAGCATTCTGCTGGAGACCTTCTCTTTCGATCACGTTTAGGACAGCGAGCCCAGCCGCAGTACAGACGGGATTTCCACCAAACGTATTGAAGTAACTTCGCTGGGCCAAAACCTTTGCAATCTCAGGTGTGGTCACCACAGCACCTAAAGGTACTCCATTCCCAATACCCTGGGACAAAAAAAAAAAGATGAACTTTTTTCTATCGAGACTTTTCTTTGAAGCCTCAGTGAAAAAGTTATTACCTTGGCCATGGTTACGATGTCAGGCACAACGCCATGAGCTTCGAATCCCCAGAAATGGGTCCCAGTTCGAGCGAACCCTGATTGTACTTCATCTGCTATGCATATGCCGCCGGCTTTTCTAATGGTTTTATACACGGCTGGTAAGTACCCAGGCGCCAACTCCATGATTCCACCAACTCCCTGAGATTTTTCGAAGAAAAAGGATTGAAATATGAAACGTAATAAAGTTCGAAAAAAAAGCAGGCAAGAGATTAGCAGCAGTTGACACTATTTGACAAAGATAATAATACCTGTATGGCTTCGCCGATGAAAGCAGCTACACGGCCAGACGTTCCATAGGTGACTATGTCTTCGACGTCTTTGGCGTATTTCAAACCGTCTGTACCAAATACGCCCCTATACTGGTCAGGGTTTAGGACATGGTGGACTCCAGTCTAGAAAGTTTTCAAGGAGAAATGAGAACTTAGTGAAGAAAGAATGCATAAACAGAAGCAAAACAGAGCCATTTGCTGCTGTATATATGTATATATATGCATACATTTACCTGAACAACGTTGAATTTGTAACTACTCTGGGCGGTAGCACCCATGGTGCCAGCAGCATTTCCATGATAACCATTCCTAACGGAGACAACATCATGAGAACCTGTGTACAATCTTGCCATCAACAATGCCAACTCATTTGCCTCCGTCCCAGAATTTGTAAAGAAGACAACCTAATCAAGATACGAACATCAAAGAACGAATGAATCAGATGCATATATGTTCAAATCTTCAAGCAAGCTTAGAAGAAATAGAAAACAACCTAAAAGGGATTTTTTTTTTTCTTTATGTAACAGACCTTGAGATCACCAGGGAATTTCAATGCAAGAGCCTCAGCGAAATCAGCAATCGCGGGATTTAGATAGAGGATAGTAGAATGCTGCAAGCGATTAGTCTGATCCGTAATAGCTTTAACCACGTCGGGATGGCAATGGCCACAACACACTGTGGCTATACCACCAAATGCATCTAAGTATCTCCTGCCTTTGTCGTCAAACAAGTACTGCATCTTTCCATCAACCAAATTTAACTGTACCAAGCAAAATAAAGGCCCAAATTTTAATGAGTTTCCATCAAACCCCATCAAAAGAGAGGTACAAATAGAAAAAGGGTTCCTCATAAACACACTAAAGAGTTCCAAATAATCATAAAAAGGCATCATATATCTGCAAAAGAATCTAATCCAGTCAACCCAACTTATTCTGTACTCATAATATGTCTAATCCTATGAATCTTTGTATCGTAATCCAACTAAGCTCGGCTGCACTCCACTCCATTAACACTGTAAAAAGCACATTTTTAAAAGCTAAAGCTAAGCAGATTCATTCCCATCCCAATTCCCAACTCAACAAAGTTTCCATCAAGAAACAACGAAGAACAATTTTTTCTTCAATTAGCTTTAACCTCGTGAGCCTCAAATTAGTTCCACAAAGCGATTAAAAGGAAACGAAAACGTGTACACAGATAAAGGAGAGAACTTTACAGGGTTCTTGAAGAAATGAAACACAGCAGGGCTCAGAAAGCGCATCCTTTTCTTGAGAATTTCATCCGCCGACGGGCCGTCGTAAGGTGGCGGAATGTAATCGAAGGGGGGCATTTTCGGAACAACTGGTTCATTCTCTTGAACGTTTTTCTGAGCAAGAGTCGATTTTGCGACGGTTCCCATTCCCATACGAGAGACGAGGGATGATTTCCCTGAAACACCCCTGGGCAAGAGTCTCTGAATCATCATCGTCATCGTCGTTGCAAAGAGAAACACCTGAAAATGCAGAGGAGAAAAACTCGCTGGTTGGTGAAAAATGCGAAGGCAAATCAACGATTCGTTAGTATCGGCCTTCTCTGCTTTTACGAAGGTATTTTCTTCGCACTTTAATATCCGTAAATCGTCAATTCTTGATTTGTCAATATGTGAAAATTATACGAATTGAATTATTAAAGACGGTATATAATATACTTCCTGATATTACTTTACACGTGATTGTTCAGATCCATTTCCAATATTATCATTTTGTGATCATATCAACGATGATCCACCAACCACACCACTAACTCTTGATAGGTGCTAAAACCAATAATTAGACGTATATAATTTATAGCTGTAAATAATTAATATTTTATTGGTACGTTATTATCACTCCCCATTATAGTATAGTATAACATTGCATCAGCCAAAAAAAATAATATATTCTTTACTTCAATCCAAAGAACGTTTATTCATTTAAGAGGAACGCAAAGTTCGTTTATGATTCAAAACACGTGATGACGTGTCACCTTTCGTCATGGTGTTATCAATTTGCATGCAAGAAAATCGTCTTGTCTATGGCATATCATGAGCTGGCACTGTTTAAGAGGAAAATATCATTTTTTTCCATTCAATGTATCTTATCTTTATCTTAGTTAATATATATATATATATATATATATATATATGTGAATAGTTTTACCCAATCGAGAATTATTGTCTGTCACGGCCAGTGGCCAAAATTAAAGATTCCAATGGGACAAAACTTTTGCAAATGGGAACTAATGAATTAGTTAATTGTCGCTTGTTGTAAAGAACACGCACACACACACAGTAATGTGAAGTAATGGAAGTTTTTAGAATGTATGCCATACATTGTGATGATTATTATGCTCCATGACGATTATAACTTAACAGAAGTTGTGAAGGATGTATTATATGATATGCATAAGTTTATATAATATATTTGCTAACTCTAATTTGTAGAGATTTGCTATGGTGCTCACCTACCCTGAGCAACCACCGTGAGCATCATTTAGCAAATCTCTCAATTTTTTGCGTTTTTTCGAGTCTCAACGTCGTCAACACCTCCGTAGACCATCTCATATCCATTGGTAACCTAAATCGCTCTCTCCAACACGTTAATTTCTAAGAAAATTTATTATTTATTATTCACACGTGGACGACCTATTGATGTTATCATTTCCTTAAAAACTAACGTGTTGGAGAGGGCGATTTAGGTTAGCAATGAATATGAGATGGTCTACGGAGGTGTTGGCAACGTTGAGAATAAAAAAACGCAAAAAAATGATAAATTTGCTTATGGTGGCTCTCGATGGTTGCTCACGGTAGGTGGGCAACCACCGTGAGCAAATACTTTTACGTAAATAGGAAAGATGTAGTAAAAATATCAAGTTAGTCAATGATTTAGGATTCCGAGTGCCTTTTCTTTTCAGGATAAAAATCATTGTTTTTATATAATATGATAATTGATTAGTGATTTGATATTTTAACATCTATAATCTTTAATTAAATGTAGAATGACTTTTATATCAAATTCCTACAAATTAATAGAATCACTCGCATTGGTATATAGTCTCAAAAAGTTTTGCATACGACATCATTATATCTACACCATAATCGTATAAAGCAAATTAATCGACCCGAAAATACAATAAAATCACACGGAAGATTCTCTTACATCGAATCCAGAAACAAAAATAGCATATTTAGGTACGAGAAATAACACTTTACGTGGATGCAACAAACCCTAATATTCCATACTCGGCATTACTTACCCATCAAATGACGAAGCTCGCGCCATCATGTACAAGAAAACTAATATTAACGGCAAAAGTAATGTTTCTTGCGTGCCATTAAGAAGCCAAATTTCTGGCACAAGCACAAAAAAATAAAAAATAGTGTAATAATATTTTCCATCTTACTTCATATGTTAACCGATCCAAGAAAGTTGGCTGGAGATTTTCTTACAGGCTTCGGTGTAACGCAAGACTCTTTTAATACACAAGCTTGCAATATACAATACATAATACGTTCACAGGAGAAGACATAAATGCGCCGCAAGACAAAAATCCTGCCTAAACTGTCGAAAAGATCACAAAGGTAATCGATTGCGTTTAGAATGCATCACATTGGGTTATTTATTACACTTACCTAACAAACACAAGGAATTCAAAAGACATCATCATTTCCAACATTCTCGTATGAGATCAAACCTTATAAATCCCTCCCCACAGCATATAACGAGTTAATAAGCACCACCCAATAATCTAAACAAACAAAAACCCTTAACTCATCCTCAATCTCCATGCTCTCATCCACTAACAAAACCTTCACCTTCATCACTTCGCAAATCAAGTAGGAACAAAAAAAGGACGAGGAAAAAAAAGAAGAGAATGGGTCTCCAATGGCTAACCCTAGTAGCAACAATATGGCTTCAAACAATAAACGGATCGAACGCAAACTTCCCAGCATACTCATCAGAAATCAAGAAAGTCCTAAACATCTCTCAGCTTCAGCTCAACAATTTAGCATCAGCCTCAGATGCTGGGAAGCTCCTAGGTTTTCTGTCAGGGATAGCAGCTCAACACCTACCGTTATGGCTCGTTCTCATAATTGGCTCGCTGCTAGGCTTAGTCGGCTATGGAGTTCAGTTCCTCTTCATCACCAACAAAATCCCGCCTTTATCTTACTATGAAGTCTTTTTGCTCACGGTCTTGGCTGGACACAGCATATGCTGGATAAACACCGTGTGTTACATCCTCGTAATAAAAAATTTCCCCCTCGACAGGCAAATCGCCATAAGCTTGAGCACGAGCTACGTGGGCCTAAGCGCAAAGGTGTACACGGACGCAGTCGACGCGTTTATTCCGCCCAAAGATTCTTCTTCGCGTAAGAGGGCCGAGCTTTTCCTTCTGTTGAACTCCGTCGTGCCCCTCGCTGTTTCTATTTTGACCGCTTTTTTGGCGAGGGACGTCGAGGCTGAGAAGAGTAGGAACTTGGGCGGAGGGTTTTTCAGCTTGTTTTTGATCACCGTGTTGACTGGGGTTTTCGCCGTGGTTACTAGCATGGGCGGCGTGGCTCTATGGCCCGACCTAGTCGTATTTTCTGGGATGATTTTGCTGCTGATGCTTCCTTTGATCGTCCCTTTCGGCGAGAAACTGCGCGAAAAATGGGAAAAAAAGTGCACGATTAGGGTTTCTGACGAGGGACGACTTACTACTACTACTACTAATACAGTGCCCACTAATGACAAAGAGGATGATGATCATCATCTAGAAGGAAGGGATGTTGTTATCGATGATGATGTTAGCGTGGAGATCGATCCTAAGAAGATGCTAAGAACGATCGAATTTTGGCTTTATTTCTTCGTCTGCTTCCTCGGGGCGACGATTGGGATTGTGTACTCTAACAACTTGGGCCAGATTGCAGAGTCGAGGGGCTGTTCTAGGGTTTCGACTTTCGTTTCCCTTTCTTCTGCTTGCAGTTTTTTCGGGAGGCTACTTCCATCCATCATCGACTACTTCTACGCCAAGTAAGGGTTCTTCGATCTATTACAAAAACTACGAAATCGAATTCTTATTACATAATGAATTTTCAGGTCGAAATACAAGATATCGAGGGCAGCGTCGATGGGATTCATGATGATTCCAATGTCGTTATCCTTTTTCTTCCTAATCCTCCCACAAGAATCGTCTCTCTACGTAAGTACTGCTGCGATAGGCATATGCACGGGCGCGATAAATTCGATCACGGTTTCAACTACGACCGAAATGTTTGGGACGAAAAACTTTGGGGTAAACCACAATATAGTGATGTCGAATATTCCCATGGGTTCTTTCTTGCTCGGAGGAATGGCTGCGCTTCTTTACAAGAAGGGAAGGATCGGTAATAACCCTAACTGCATGGGGCAAAGATGCTACCGAACGACTTTCGTGTTATGGGGTTGTTTGTCTGCTTTCGGGACTTTTCTGGCGTTTTGTTTCCATGCGAGGGCTTCTCGACGCCCGAGGAGATCCGGCCCGGGCCCGAGCCCGGCCCGGCCCGATGCGTGATCCTATTGGTTCATAATACATTTGTTCTGCGTGTAATAGCTAATAAGGGGGTCGTTTTTTTGTAGTTGGCTTTTCGTACGACATTGAAAGAGTGTTGATCGTTGTATTGTTACGAGGTGGAGGTAGAAGGATTAATTACATGTAAAATGTACTTTCGAAATGCATTTTTTGCATGCTTTTTCAGTTTGTAATGATAAGTATGTTTGATTATTAGCTTAATGCCTCCCATGATACGATCGCAAGATATAACCGATATTCTATGTAATTTGTGTCATAGATCTTCTAAACTTGATAGTCAATCTAATGAGAGACTTTTTTAATGGATCGAAGTGAAAAGATTATGGGATCACTCATGTCCGAAAAAAAAATTAAATAAAGAAGAATTACTGCAGCTATATATGTTTTATAGTTATAAATCACCAACATGGACAGTTATCTTCACATTGTCCAAAGCGTAGACACCTTTGTTCTAAAAAGCAGTCAGTGATCGGCTAAATTTAAATGAGACAAACATACAATAAACTGACGACCACAAGTCTCCTTGGCGTGGGAGACACCATCCCTTTCCTATCACAATCGATTCAACCTTTTTCTTTTCTTTCAGAAAAAGAATAAAAGATAAAATTTGATATTATATAGTATAGGAATCAGACAAATTTACATAGTATACGAAGGCCCGCCTCAATCATTTAAACCCCTTTCGCTTTTCCTTTTTTTTATTTTAATCGTTCTTTGCGTTTCTCCCTCAATTTGAAAACTCCACAGCCTTTCGTTGTTGAACACCTTTTTTTTTTGTTTCTCCCTTGATCATCAACCACCCCACCATCTTCAAGCTTTAGTTCATAATTCTCAGACCATGTTGAATCACATTATGACTACGCCTTCATCTTCAACTACTACATCGACCTCAGCTTCTTCTTCTTCGTCGAGCTTTAGCTGCTGTATATCATCCATCATCAGGCGCATTCTCTGCTTCAATCATCTTACATCTTTAGATCGATGCCTTATGTCCGAGGAATCATCTTCAGCTGATGTTGCTGGTAATAAGAATAATCCTCCGAGCATCGTGGCCAAGCTCATGGGATTGGAATCACTTCCAATTACCGGCAATAGATTCGAGCAGCAAAGCCCATGTTTGGATTCTGGTAGGAGATTGAGGTCGGCGAAGAACAGACAGATTATTCCAATAATTTACGAAGAGTTTGAAGACGAAAACTTCTTCATTCTCAGCTTCGATAAGGGATATTACGATTATCAGACAAGGAGAAGGAGAAGAAGAAAATCACGCAGGAGAGTCATGAAGAACGTGAGAGGAAAGGGCTTGCATGCAATGGATAAAGAAAGTAGAGGGACTAAATTAACCGCAGATGATGATTATAAAAACGACGCTGAAAGGAACATTGGAATCGAAGACGAGTCGGAGAATCTGAGCCCTAATTCCGTTCTTGACGATGTGCTACTCGCAGACGATGAAGAGAGTTCAGACTGTTCTTCAGGTGTGTGTTTTTTGCTATTTTCTTGTTGAAATCTTTAGTTAGAATTTGATACTTGCTTTGAAGATGTGCTTAGGTTGCCTCTAAAGCCGTAGCTTTCTATTTATTATCTTTATAATGGAATCTTTTCAATTCCATGGGCAGTGAACATTTCGAGATCAAGAAATTCAAACATCAGGGCATTATCCGAGGAGATTCAAGATACTTACTCAAGATCGAAAGAAGAAAACGATGCTATCCATTTCAGCTCGGGGAAAGACGAAGAAGAAAGACGACATCATAGTAAATGGGGCGAAATCGGAAAGTTAGCTTCAGATGATATGGTGAAATCAACATGGATAAAAGATGAGATACCAAATTTCCTCAGGGAGACTATCTGCAGAGACCTTTCCTCGGACATTCTCGACGAACTAATCAGCGAAGAAGTTGCAAGAAATTTCATTTAATCACAGCAGCCAAACCAAGACAGGGAGAACACAAGCTTGCTCTTTTTTTCTTCTTCGATGTAAAAGTAATAACTCGTCAATAGACAATATGCTCATGCATTTTCAAAATCGGTCTCAGGTACTTACAACTATAGCACCTACATGCATTAGCTTACTTGCATCATTGTACATGTACCGTTTCGAAATAATCTGAGAGATAATTAGGAAAAGAAGCATACCTCGAGAATTACGTAACAATCAGTTCGTTCTTATTTTAGCTGGAAGGCACAGCCTATGAGCTTGATCTTCCACCATTAGACCATCGCAAGATAATAACCTCACTACAGCGTTCGAATGAACATCGTCGCTCCTTTGTCTCTGTCTTGCTTCCTTTACGGTAGGGCAGAGTACGTTTTCGATCCAATCATTTATCGTAGCTTCGCTATCTGTTAACAAAGCAGCAGCAAGAATCTGATGCATGACTTCTCTATCGATTTCCAGAAAAGCGTTGGACCCAACGAATTTACGCAACCGTACATCTATGTGGTTCAAGATTTTCAGAGCCAAGGAATCGCAGTTCAGTGACTTGAAATGCACTTTACGGTCGACGAGTTCAAGCAGTTCACTTAGCCAAGTCTCTGGCTTGTCAAGCATCTCGAAACTAAGTGGATCATCATCATCATCATCACTATTGTCTTCTGTGTCTTCGACTGGTAAATTTAAGTCAATGATGGATCTTCCCATCTTGACATTACTATCCCAATTACAAGACGATTTCCTTCTCTTCAGAGGCCTTCGATTTGAGGGTGCCGCTCTACTTGTGGAGACACAAACGTTCAAGGAACTATCCCTGCGATGATGAATTTCATCTGGCGAACCGATCATAATCTGCATTTCGAAATTTTTGGCAGCAACTATTTCTTCTTCAGAATACTCGGGCGTTGTTAGCTGGGCAGAATGATCTTCGAGGGGCATGTCGAATTTGGAACTTAGTATAAAAACGATGTTGCTGATGTTGATATCCCGACCATGCGAATCCCTAAACTTGCCAGTCTTCACAGATTGAAACAAGCTATTCTGAACCAAAGGGTCAGCCTTCTCCACGTTGTCAAGGACCACAACAGATCGAGGGTGCTTGTTCAACTCCTCTGCAAGAGAATCAACGATCATTTTTCGCTCAGGCTTAACGCTATGAGGTCTCGTATCATAACAATCGAAAACACAGTTTCGACTCGAGTTCATAGAACTCAGGTCAAAAGACAACATTTGCTTGTTGCCAAAGACTATATCGGCCACTGCAGCAGCTATTAGTCTCTTTCCCAGTATATCAGGTCCAAGAAAGGCGAGCCAAATATTTCCCTCGTTCGAGAAAGCATAAACCCCATCACCGTTTCTGTGGCATGTCATCAAGGTTTTGCTAATAGCTTCGACAGCATCGGCCTGCCAATAGACCTTTTCAGCAAGAACTTTCCATGGATAATCAAGGTCTTTTTTACCCGGCAGGTTTCCCCATTGAGGGCTAGAAACTTTCATGTGATTGCGCTCTAATGTTCGAATAGATTTAAGGGCATTGGGAATCCCATCGTGACTTACATGGGAGAAGGGTCTTTCATTGATTTTCTCACAAGATAATGTTCCCAGCCCCATATCAGTAGCCACAAATGCAACAAGTGCTGAAGATGTACGGGCATCCTCTAGGCTCGTTTCTTTCATCAAAGAGGACGACACATGCCCGTCATTCATCTTCGAACACTGCACTTCCCACGCCAGTTCGCTATTGTCTTCTACATTAGATTCAGGTATGGTCTCGTTTTCTAGAGAACGATTCAAGTCCAAAGGCGTGCAGTTTATGGAATTTAAATGTGACCCCAACGAGTGAGGAGAGTCCCTCTGAGAAAGAACGCCATTATTTTGTGTCTTACTAGTAGAAGCACCTTCTTTGGAGGTCCAAGAGTGATGAAGCTGTTGGCATATATCAGTCCATTTCCTGTGCAGAGCCACAACTTTGGCATCCATCGAAGTTCGGACATCTTTAGCCTGCACTGAAATGACAGAAAACGTAAGATCTCACGACAGACAAGGAAACAGAAGGACGTCCGAGTTTGGAGGAAGACACAAACCAATAGTTGGCCCGGCGTCTTCAGCCAAGGCGATAGAGTTATCTGGCGATCGGAATCTAAACTAGAAGATGCCCCTTTCTGCAGAACATTAACTTCTTCTTCGTATTTTCGGTTGCATGACGAACAAATGCCCAAAGACTGACTCTTTCTGGTGCTTGGACTTTCATGTTCCGATGGTAAAGGAAAGAATCCACCAAGCGGTACAAATGAACCCATTAAGCTGAAAGGTTATGCAATAGTGAGATAAACTTTACAGTGAAGAGAATCAGCAGGCAAAATGTAGCATGACTCATGCATTATTACAGAGCATAGAAATAATATTACAAATCATGACAATCTCTCTCTCACAGACACACACAAAACAAGATAATAAGGCTGATTCAGGTGTCTGCCGACAAATATACATATATATATATATACACACATATTAGATCGATCTCTTATGAAAGTCTACAAGAGTGGGCAGAGAAATAAATAAACGGAACATCTGAGTGGCTTATTAGATATATAATATCCTATCCCTGAGAGGCAAAACACTTCTTTAGCCAGAGGAAAACATTAGTTTATTGCTCACCACATTAAAACTATAAAGAAAGCTTGTCCTTTAGAAAATCATATCACTCCAAAACTTTGTCGCAACGAAATCTAACCTCGATTTAAAGCCCTTTCTTCCATTGGATGTATAACCAGTTATAGGCAGCAAATGCAAATCCCAGTCCTCTTCGATCTCTGGTAACTGCTCTAAGAGCTTCTTGTACTCAGAATCACTTCCTAAAGCCCCAATCCAAAAGAATCTCCCATCATACTCACTCAATAACTTCTTGATTTCACCAACCATATAGTACACTTTGTCCCTTGGTATCTCCATATCCACAAAAACCTTCATATCTCCAAAACTCAGTAACACAGCACAACTCCCCACCATTTCACACACTTCCTTGATTCTCAGACCCAGCATTTCCTCACTCAGACCACCCGCAAGAAACTCAGTGACTTCAGTCGCCATAGAAACCACGCTCACTTTTTTGAAACTCCCAACAATCTCACCCCTCTTCACATCCTCAAGAAAACCCTTCAACGCATCGTCAGCACAAGCACCGATCAACAATGGGTTTCTTCTCTCTTTTCTCATCATGACCTCTCCGATTCTCGTCGTGTAATCGCTCTTGGCCCCGAAATCGCCCAACAAAGGAGGAAAACTGGGAAATCTCGAAAGCGGGCTTGGGTTCAAAATCGCACATTTAATCTCCTGATTACGAAACCCAGCATCCCCAAAAACCCTACTCACATTTGGGTCATCCAATATCGACATTACGAAATTCTTAAGATCAACCCTCACCACGGAAGCGTTGAAGCTCGAACTGGGATCTGAGTCAGGGTTCATCATTATCTGCTGCTGATACAGATGGAAAGTCTCAGGACTGCGTCTCTGATTAGCCTGAGACCTCTTAATAGCCGCCATCAGAGAATTCGAAACGGGCGGGTCGTCGTCCAACGGATGCTTGGAGGTCGACACCTTATCCAGCGCGACGCCTACGCACAGTTCCAAAGCCCGAAGCTGGAGTCGTGGAGGGCACGCGCCGCCTCTCCCAGAAGCTCGCGAGCACGCATCGCGGAGCAAGGAGGACGGCAGCGACAGTAGGGCCGAAACCGCGTGCAACGACGTCGTCTGAACGTGGCCGCGGCGCTTGGCCACCGAGACGGCGTCGTCCAACACTGCTGCAGCTTCTTCGGCGAGGCACTGTCGAGCTGTGCTCACCGGCGTCGGCATCGCCGGCTGGCTCCTTCTGTTAGGTACTTTCTCCTCTACAAGTCTCAAGTGAGTGCGCGAATGGTTATATACAAGATCAAATATCGACAAACCACAATTTTTTTTTTCTACTGTACTTTTCGTTAGGTAGCTCAGATTAGTTTATTGGTGGAAATGAGATTTAGTAGAAACTTTTTGGGAAGCTTTGCTGTACTTGTTTAATGAGGAAGAAAGGTGAAGACACGAGAGAGAGAGAGAGAGAGAGAGAGAGAGAGTTGTCTATTCATATTGAATAGGAAATGATATTGAACAAATCTTGAGCATAGATTCTGCAATCAACTTACTAGAATTAATACCACAAATATTATCTTTTCACTGTGAACTAAATATTATTCTATTTCAACTTTTGTATAATATAATGAAATTAATCTCATAAACTAATTAATAGGTTAAAGAAATTTATGATGTACTGTGCATAACTTCATACAGAAATACTAGAATAAAGGGGAAAGGAAAATGAATGTCAAAATAAAATATTTTTGAAAAAGGAGCTTATCTTTGATTCCGTCGCTTTTCATTTGATAAATATACACTAGTACGTGTCGTCATGATATTCAAAATAAAAGTTGATTAAGAAAAAGCATTCGCAATATTCGAAATGAATATAGGAGGAGATTTTGTTTTCATTCAAAATCTATCGTTAAATATTGAGATAATCAAGGGGCAGAGGAAGAAAACAAACAAACAAACAAACAAACAATATGCCGCGTCCACTATAGAAGAAAGCCAATGAGGGCCAATCAATAATTGCTTTCTATAGTGTCATGTCAAGCCTCAAACTTTTCATAATAAATTTAATTAAATAAATATAATTATACAAATTTTGACATAGGAGATTTATGTGTTTCTGGATAACAAAGCGTGGAATTTGAATGACCTCCACAAAAAGAAGGGAACTTGAATGCCAATCATTTATTTTTCGGCGTACGGCCCAAATTATACGTAAGACCAATAGTTTAATTGGTACTGTCATTTGGATATAAGCCCAGTCCAACTAAAATATGAATAAATTAAATATAATAATATGGTAAAACTAATTCCACGTCAAAAATGTGAATAAATAACTAAATAATTGTAAAATCGACCACTATCTTACAACTTGAGAAACAAAATCAGAATATTAATTTCTTCACCGCCACAAAGTATATCAGTCCAAGAACTATGGTCTGGTTGGCTTGACCTTTTCCACTAAAAATGACAATTCTTAAATAAAAAAGATGAAGCACGCACTTTTAAGTCCATAAAAAATATCTATTTCCTATGTCCAAATTAAATTCAAAAGATACTTCGTATTTCCACCAATTACAACTTCAAATCATGTAATATGATGCTATGACCTCCATCAATTAGTTAAAGTAGTAGTAGTATAGTAGTATTTTCCCCATTTCTTCCGCGATTTAATAATTAACGAAATAGAAAAAATAATTCATGGGTTCTACTTCAGCCACTTGAGTCGCAATCTCTTACCGCCTTCCTTAATTTCTCTCTCTCTCTCTCTCTCTCTCTCTCTCTCTCTCCTATTTATATCTCTCCGCTCAGTTTCCCATTTCACACACACCACACACACACACCGAGGAAGAAAAAGAAATCGAAATTAATAAAAAAAATGTCAGGCAGCGGAGTGGTTACCGTGTACGGCAACGGTGCGCTCACCGAGACCACCGCAAAGCAGTCTCCTTTCTCCGTCAAGGTGGGACTCGCTCAGATGCTTCGCGGCGGCGTAATCATGGACGTCGTCACGGCGGAGCAGGCCCGCGTCGCGGAGGAAGCAGGCGCGTGCGCCGTCATGGCGCTGGAGCGCGTTCCGGCGGACATCCGAGCTCAAGGCGGAGTCGCTAGGATGTCCGATCCTCAGCTGATTAAGGAAATTAAGCAGGCGGTGACGATCCCCGTCATGGCCAAGGCTAGGATCGGACATTTCGTCGAGGCTCAGATCCTCGAGGCGATCGGCGTCGATTACGTGGACGAATCGGAGGTTCTTACCCCCGCGGATGACGTGAATCACATCAACAAGCATAATTTTAGGGTTCCTTTCGTCTGTGGGTGTAGGAATTTGGGGGAGGCGTTGAGGCGTATCAGGGAAGGCGCCGCCATGATTAGGACCAAAGGGGAAGCTGGGACTGGGAATATCATTGAGGCAGTCAGGTAAATCCATTGAACGACACTGAATCCTTACCAACAATCTCTGTCTGACAAATCCACTGATTTTTCTTGAAACAAACTCAGGCATGTCCGCTCAGTGATGGGAGACATACGCCTGCTTCGCAACATGGATGACGATGAGGTCTTCACCTTCGCCAAGAAGATTCAAGCACCGTACGATCTTGTGATGCAGACCAAGCAGCTAGGAAGGTTGCCCGTGGTTCATTTCGCGGCGGGCGGTGTGGCCACGCCAGCTGATGCAGCCTTGATGATGCAGCTTGGGTGCGATGGGGTGTTTGTGGGCTCGGGCGTTTTCAAGAGCGGTGATCCAGCCAGGCGGGCTCGAGCCATTGTGCAGGCCGTGACCCATTACAGCGACCCGCAGGTTCTTGCTGATGTGAGCTGTGGGTTGGGTGAGGCTATGGTTGGGATTAATCTCAACGACGAGAAGGTCGAGAGGTATGCAAACAGGTCCGAGTGAGCCAATCGTGGAAGATGATGATATGATATGATGGCTTTATGAATTTTTCGTATTGACGTTGTTTGTGTTTTTTCGAATTTGGTTAATTGTTGCTGTGCTAGTGTCTGGTTTTAGTGTTAAGCCGTTGAATCAAATTCGAAGTAAGATTCAATCCATTAGTACAATAAGCTGTGTATATCGTTGCTTCGATTTTCTGATGATTATCTGCCATTGATGATGGGTAAGGTTCTTAGGTAAGGCATGAATGGTGCCCATGAGCTGCTGCGTGTAATTCCCTACGCCTCAAAACTAGGCTGTTGAAAAAATAAAACTGAAATTCTAAGACATGGAAGCCTTACTATCGAGAAAAGAGACAACTTTGTCCTTATTGAAGCAACAACCAATGTATTAAGCTTGTACAACAGCCAAGATGACAGAAAACAATCTCGGCTCATTTTTAGGTTTGACAACATCGTGATAAATAAACTATACACCAACACTGCGTATATTTTGTTTCTTTACATACTCTTCTTACCTATACAAAGAGCAAGTTCTTATACAACTAATATCGATGAACCTCAAAGCATCTTGATAACCCACAGCTTATACTTGCTCATATGAAGATAGAGAAGAGTTGGGCCGATCAAACCTTCATCAGAAAGACGCTTACATAGCGTGAGATAAGCGTCCACATTACCCTTCTGCCGAATCTTTCGACTCAATCCTTGCAAAACAGCAACCCTGTCTATGAATTCAGGGAAGAATCCCAAATCCATCATTGTAATAACAGTCTCAGCAGCGTTCTTGAAGTGTCCGCCTTTGATGTAGCCTCTCAGCAGCCAAGAAAAGGACTTCTTTCTCCTTACCGAGCTTGAAGCCTCAGTATGTGCAAGTAATCTGTTAACAGCGCTCGTCTCCTTTTGGGAAGCACACATGGCCAAGACAATATCGTCCAAGTCTCCATCTGTTTTCTGCCCAAAGAGTTTCATCTCCCATAACTGCTTCTCGGCTCGTTGCCCGCGGCCAGCGCAGATGTACATTGCTAGGAGCCGCTCGCGGATCACCTTGTGAACTGATGGGCCGGGCCCGACTTCTTCTGAGGCCCATTTAGCCAAGAGCGTGCCTTGGCTTAGAAGCGATTCTTGATAGTTTTCTATGAGTCGAACGCTTTCTGAATCTAGCTCGGAGATTAGGCCGTGCTTGGGGAAAGTTTTCAGCTTGCGTAGTGATTTTGCAAACTCGTTGAGTTCTTTGACTATTGCGGTCATGGCGATTAAGTAGCTGTATGCTTCGGGCTTTAATCCGCTTTCGCTGAGGTGGATCACTAGTTTTGCTGCGTCTCTGTATCTGCCTTCTTCCTGCAAGAACAAGTTCGGTCATAAAAGAAGAAAAATATTG
The DNA here is from genome assembly GCA_027422505.1 of Craterostigma plantagineum. Classification (NCBI taxonomy): domain Eukaryota; kingdom Viridiplantae; phylum Streptophyta; class Magnoliopsida; order Lamiales; family Linderniaceae; genus Craterostigma; species Craterostigma plantagineum. The sequence continues at coordinate 29,981,730 of JAPQWV010000002.1, read as the reverse complement.
AATGTGTATCATTTTCACAATCTTTATCACCGAGTTTGCGTTTTTAGTACATAACAACACATCTACTCCCAGATTGAGCTAACAAATGACTCAACTTAGCCACTTAAACAAGAAACTGCTACATCCATATGATAACTGCTAACTATCACAAGAATCACAACTGAAAAAACGTCGAACTAAAAATCGTAAAAAGAGCGTACAAGTAATTACCATCATCTTCCACGCGAGATATCCAGCTGGCCCGCCCTTATTCCCCTCATTGTCTCCGTCTAGACGCGATAAACCTCTTCGAAGCACCTCTTTGACAAGCAAAACAGCCTTCTCCTTCTCGTTGGCCTCCCAATACAGAGCGATAACCTTCTCAACCATATTGAAGTTAGTCTTCAGACCAACGCAATCCATGTCCACCAAAAGGTCAACCACTTCTTCCACTTGGTTCTTACCGTCGATCAACTTCTTCACCCAAGTGACCATTATCGAAACCATCAACTCCATAGTCTCCTTATCAACCCTATTCTCCTTTTTCAGCCACTCAAACACTTCAAGGGCACACCAAGAATCCCTGCCTTCCTGCGAAAAGTACACCAAGACCAACTGAAGTTCGCGGGTGGACAATCGATCGTTCATCTCCTCTAACACATCGGACGGTTCTCGGACCATGCGCTCGAGCTCTTCAATGGCCTCGAAGAACCCTTCGCCCATTTCTTCCTCGTCGTCGCTGGTGACAAAGACGTCTAATTGAACCGATTTGAGGAGTCCCAAATCGTGGAGCTTTCTTCTTTCTGATCTGATGAAGGGACCTTTATTGTCTGGGGTTGAAACTCTTGCGCAAGATTGGATTCTAAGCCTTTGGGGTGTAAGAAAAACCAAATTTTTCGAAGACGGGCTTTGAGTATACAGTCCCACATAGTTGATACTCGCAATTCCACTGATAGACACCATATCTGTTGCCTTTTCACTCCGAGAAATTGCGAGGAAGTGAAGAAAAATTGATTTTTTGAACAAGAATTCAGATTATTGATTCTTGTTTCAGGTGCAAACGACAAACATGCGCGCAAGCCCAACGAACACGAAAAGCAGAAGCAAAGCTCAATATATAATCAACACAGCATTACGAGGGAAGGAAGAACAAACTTAGTTATCGTTGGTGCGTGACGGAGTGAGGAGATTGACGACTGAACACAGAAAAGGCTGAAAACTTGAATGCTGACTCATGGAAACGTTGCCTTATTCCAAGACACGATTCCACTGTTCGTACCTTGTACGCGGACCACGATAATACGAGCTCTTTTTTTTAAGGTTCCTATTTGATTTGATTATGTTTGGTGGCAGCGACTATAATTATCCAGAAAATTTTATAAATTAATAAGGATGAATAAATTACTCCCTCCGTCCCGGTAATATATGGATATTTGGGATTTGGTTCGCTTTTTAAGAAATATAATATTTTAATAGTATAGAGGAAGAAAAGGGTATGTGTGTGGCACGTCTTTTAAGAATATTTAATGTTATTATATTGATTGTGTGTGATAGTTTTTTACTAAATATGGAAATGTTTTTTACTAAATATGGAAATGTATAAAAGATAGTGGGACGCCCGATGGTAAAATGTACAAAAGTTACCGGGACGGAGGTAGTACTATTTAACGTTCGTCGACTTGCACCATTAATTCAACTTCTCAAGACATCCCTTCGCTTTTAGAGGTCAATAAATATAGTATTGCTTAGGCCGCACTGATTCTTGATTTTGATATTATTATATAGGTGTTGGGTGTTGCGCAAGAAAGGATGCTTATTAATTTGGTTGACATCTAACCTACCAAATTATTGCAAGGAAAGATCTTAACTAATTCTTGTGAACATTAACTATTGCTTGACCTTTATTCAAGCTTTGATTATAAACAATTAATGGGTAGAAACAGAAGAGAATTTAGTATCAAGTATTCGTTCGAACCTCCCCTTGCTTGATGATTCTACTGTAGCCTCTGAAGACGAACGGCGAATCGTACTTGGGCTCGGGAAATGGCTGCTGACTAGTGACGCCGTTATTCGGGGATCAAATTGGAACGAGCAAGTTCGGGAAAGTTATAGAGGTTGGGATTTAGCTGGCTTGCTACTGATACTGAGGTTTGTTATCCATGTTTGGACTACTGTGTAGTGTCTATTACCAAGAATGTGATGTATCCCCTAACATCTTGCATTCCCCATAACTACAGATTATAAGAGGTGATTTAGAAAAATGGTATGGAATATAATTTGGGGATGATAATATGGGAAATGTCGAAGGGTCGCTGGTCAGATTTCTTACTCAGCCTATTCACCTGTGCAAGCAAGCAAGCAAGCAAGCAGCTTTGGGATATAGTTCTCTCGTTTTCCTTCCCGAGATTAACATAGTTCAAGAAGAACAAAACACAGCCCAAAAAGACTCGTCAATGGACTAACAAAATGAATAAACACAGACAAAAAGCTACCAAAAAGATTTTATGTTACTGATAATCAAGATTGGCTGGCTTAAAAGGTGGAAGCTTTCCACATTCATGTCAATCTCTAAAAGCTAACAACGTTGGGTTAGAAACAAATATTTTAAAAAAGAGAAAGCACTAGCTATGTAAAATAGTCCCTAGCTAGCCGTGAGGATCAGCTAGAGGCAAAACAAGAAGGGCACCTTATGAGACCATTCTCATTGCAAGACATGCAGCTCCTAAATCCAGCTTTTGCGCTGTAATAACACTTGCGGCTCCCACTACACTCGCCGCATACGACGAATCTGTGGCCCCCACAGGCCTCGCACGTCGCCGGGTCGGAGCTCAACCCCAACCCATCGAGCAGCTGCTTCAATTCGCCTGTCTCGAGCATCCGCTTGATTTCCTCCACTCCGCCTACGTATCTGCCGGCGATGAACACCCTGGGAAGGCTCAACTTAGTCGCTTCCGCCGGGGAGAAGATGTTTTCCAGCTCCTTGATGAAGGATGAGTCCATGGACACGTCTCGCTCGTCGAGGTTGGCACGCAGCGATCGGAGGATCGTGAGCACGGCGCGGCAGTCCTCGAACGTCCTACGCACGACGTGTAGGGACGTGAAGTAGACGACGACGGAATGCTCGGAGCCGGCGAGGTGGGGGAGGGAATCGGCGTCCAATCGAGGTAGGGATTTGACGCGGTGGATACGGTGGCAGATGGAAGGTATTCGAGGTGAATCCGCGACGGTGGAGGGTTGGCCTTCGGCGGTGAGAACGGATTGAATACCCTTGAAAGAGGTGCAGCCGAATTTGGGCGCGGGCTTGTTCACACGACGGACTTTTGACGATATTGATCGCCGGAGCCACATGGGTCGGTTGTGGCGATTAAGAACACCTATTAGGTTACGTTTATAACTTTTCTCTCTATTTACTCTTTTCAGATATTTCCTTTTCGGGTTTGAGAATGAATTTAGCTTATTAAAGTTCTATATAATTTATTTTTCAGATATATATAATATGTATTTCCTTTTTGAGCTGAGAATGAGAGAAGCTGCTAGAAACGCGGACTAGCTAGGAAGGGTTTAGGTTTGGATCTTGCAATCTATGCTTCTCCATACGGTAACATTGAGTGAAGACTTCTTTTTTCCCCCTCTACAATAATCAGATAAATCCGTTCTTCTACAAATACACATCTTCTCCCTTGTAATTAAACCATCGCAATGTATTAAATCATGCAGTAGAACAAATACAAGGCACACCAAGTAGGAAACGTTATTCGAATTCATCAAAGTTACAATGAAGAGTATGTCGTGCAAAGTGACACGTCTCTCTTATGCAGAAGGCAGCAATAACAAAGCGTGGGAGAGAACGAGTCTATGAATAATTCGATGCAAACAAAGAAATGCAATGAAACACATTCAACGGTAGTAAACAGAAACCAGGGGAATATCGATGTCGTTATCCTCGTCATCCTCGCACGCAATAACGAGATCCAAGTGATTCTTGTTCGGAGGCAAATCAACCTTTGCAACGTCCCTCGCCAAGTCCACGACCTTCTTATCCAGCCTCTCCTTGTGTCGCGGAAACATGGTGTTATAAAGCAGACAGTTTCCCAAGGAAATGCTGTAAGCGTTTAGTCCCATGCCTGAAAGCCACTTTATCAATTCTCTCAAGGTAGGGTTGTTCTTTATGGTCCAACGGTCCCACACGGTCCAGCTCATATCCCTGTGTTTCACCACCTTGGGAGGCACTGGCTCGGCCATGGAGAACAGAGGTAGGGCTAAGTTGGCGAATGTGTTGCGATAGTCTTCCACCTTGTGGGACCCGGCGATGACCTTGTAGAGTTCGAGGCAGACGAGGCCAGTGGCCATCGCTGTAGAGGTTGCGATGGCGGGGATGATCCTCCCGGCTATGAATTTGGCTTTGAGCTTGTCCACTTCAGCGATGCTGTAGTTTCTTGCCCTCATGTTTGCAAGCGCAGCTATAAGATCCATGTGGTAATTTGTGTCGTCGTCCTGTAGATTACAGCGCGAGGAAACGCCAAGGTCAAAAGGGGAAAGAGTTGGTATCTTGGATCATAAATTCTCGATAACGAGACTATCATCACTGTATCTAAGATTCTGAAAAATGAATTTTGTGATGATTAAAATGAAATCACCTACAAACCTTTTCAAATTGTATAGGTTTCATCCTGAAGTTCGGTGGAAGAGTTTTCTGGCACTGCTCCAGTTTAGCAATTAAATCATCAATAACAGCAGCATCATCAGCTGAAGAAGTCACAACAGTTGTACTTTCCTCATCAGTTACAATTTTTGCGTCTTTCTTAGGCTGAAACTCTGGAACGATGACCTTATCCACAGCCTCGGCTAATTTCTTAGGGTTGTTAGCCCAATCTGGTATAGGTATGCCGAATGTCTCAGCACGTAAAATGGATGCCGCCGCAATATAATGAAGATGGCTCGGATCATTGGAAGAAAACTGCAGCGGAGAAGGAAACCTCTTGGGGGCAGACCAAAAAGGTACACCAGTATTGGTGCTCGCATCTTCAGGAAATGTATAAATCAGTTGTTTCACCCTGTCCGAAAAATAATCTTCAAACCTACAAAAGAGTGAGTTTGAGTCAAAAAGAAATCAACAGAAAGAGGGATCGCTGCAACAAGAATCTAGGAAGTAACTAAGACAGGCTGATGTAGGAAATTGAATTACTTTAGACGAGCCCATGTGATACAATCCTGAAAAGATTCACATCGTTCCCTATCAAGGCATTCAACTACACGCTCCAATGTGTCTCTGGCCTGAGCATCACCAGCATTTATCATTGCGTTGGAATACTCATTAGGGTTTGAAAGATACGCATTAACTTCAGTTGGGGTTTTCTCGAGCAACCCTTCAAATTCTGATCTGGCCCATGTCAAGCAATGATCGATGTTGTGAGGAAAGGAGTGTACAGTACACATTGGTGCTTGTTTCTCCGGGGGATCTCTGGAAGCACCGTAGTTTTCAGTCAAATGAGGAATAACCATTTGAGTATTGCATTTCGCGCCTAAAGTCCCGGACTCGAGAAGCGGTTTTTGAAAATAAAGGCATCTCTGATCAACATAGAGCCTTGCATTAACATTATCCAGGGCATTTACCACAGTATTTAGATTCTCCCAGAACGCATCATCGAAGACACTTTCTGTTTCAGGGCCTACACGATTCTGCAAAGCTTGTATGTTGAGCTGAGGGTTAATGGATGAAGCAGCAGATGCAGCAACAATAGACTTAGGTTGTCCGATATTCCAATCACGAAAGAGGAATTGCCTGCTCAGGTTACTCTTCTCTATGACGTCATCATCAGTAACAGTAAGTTTTCCAGGTTCGCCACACGAGACTCCCATCAGGGCTAAGTTCTTCAGAAACTCGCACCCAAGTGCTCCAGATCCAACAACAAAGACTTTGGCATCTTCGAGTTTCTTTTGAAGCTTAGACCCAAAAACTGAAATCTGGGCATCATAACGGCTATTCAAAGGCTTCAGATCACTGGGATCCAGTGGCTCAGTAGGGAGTGATTCTACTGAATCGAAGTAGAAGAACTGCAGAAAAGGTAGAAAGATTAACCTATTACATATGTATGTGCTATGAGAATACTCATGTATGCAACACTAGGTCTTCACAAATGACAGAAGTGAACTAGCACGCATGACGAATGAACAAGTCGTGATAAAACAATGTCCACAACCCAGAAGACATAAGAATTAGGCCCTTTACCTGGAAAAGAGGATGAAACTTTCCAGTGCATGCCTTAACGACCTCTTGTCCAACTATCCCACCAAACATTGCAGCCATAGGATTCAGTACTGCTCGGGCACCAAACGCAAAGTGACGAAGAAGTTTGGGATTTATATCATCCAATTTGTTATCACCCATGCTCTTGTTCAAGTCACTGGCAATCAATATCAACTTCTGAGCATCAGTTTCAGCACCGGAAACTGGGAAACGGCCAAAGTCAGAAACAAACTTATCAAGTGATTGGAATGCCAAATGCAAGAGAGGCGGCCGATCAAACTTAGAAAAATCAGAAAGAAGGTAATCTCCGGGATCGTTCATAGCTTCTTTCAACGGCTTGAACTTCAATAATTTGGGAAGCTTTGCCTGGGTTACAATGCCACCTCTAACATAATTCCCATAATTCGTTGTATCTTCTTCTATTGTGAAAGAGTAGGGCCGAGCATTTTTTATTTTTCTCGGTTTTCCGTCATTAAGTTCAGTCATTCCGTGGACTTCCGAGAATATGACCAGATCTCCATCCTGAAACTCGAGTCTTTCCGTATCCACACAAGACACAAGAGCAGGATTATCGTTGGTTATAGATGCAATTATGCCAGTGTGAGGTTCTTCGCCATCCACATCAAGAACGGTGAATTCAGGTCCGAAATCGCAGAACACGCTGCCAAAAAGGCCTCTCACTTCTGTCTTAATGAAAGAGATGGGAGGCTGATGATTGTGGCAGTACTCGTCAAACTCAATCGCATTATCCATATTGATGTCAGTGAAAACCACAACCTGCATCAAAAAAAAATCGACAACCGGATAACTCATACATGAAGAACGCAGATGAATGGGAAATTCATCAATGAGTTGTTCCATACAGAAGGGACAAATTCCAGTTATTCAGAGTTCTATGAGGTACTACTACCTTAACAGCTAACCTATTGCTACAAGAAATTGGAGGAACAAAATTTTGGTAAGTCTCATGGCCATGTCATGCAGAAAGGACACAGATATCGTGTATCGACACTCCATCGATCACTCATGAAACCTAATGAATATGAAAAGATCACCTGGAAATCGGAAAGCTGCTCTTTTGTCAATTTTGTGGTCAATGTGGAGATAGTCACAGCATTGTTAAGCTCCTGTAACTTTTGAACAGATGCAAGTGCCCTGTTCATACCCAAATCCTTTTCTGAGAACACAAAGTTGCTGGACAGATCCCATAACTCCACCATCCCTTCATCGTGCAATGTAATAGATTTTACACCAGCAAGAGCAAGGTTCTTAGCTGCAAGATTGGACGAAACCAGAATAAAATGACCGCAAACCTAGTCAATCCAGTAATCATTTCAAACAACACAAGACTCAATAGAAGAAGCACAAAAAAGCCCGTCCAAAAGAAAATTTCCATACCAATCTCAACCCCTAGGCCCTGCATTCCAGATACAAGAACATTAGAGGCGAAAAGCCTGCGCATCGTTTCACGCCCATACACCGCAAGTTGCCTGCTGTGAAGATCTTCATCGATATCACGTGAGTTTCCATTATCAAACGCCATTTCAGTAACTGTTAGTTCCCTGGTATGACTTCCGCTACTGTTGCCTAGGCCTACAGTTTCACTAATCCCCGTAAGAGTATTAGTATTAGTATTATTTTGATCTGTTGAGGCACAAGCACGAAGCTTCTTAACCGCTCTGCTTTGGGAATCACCTTCGTCAATAGCCTCCTCTTCACCTGCTCGCTTACTACCGAGCATAAAGAGCAGCAACCTGCCTACACCTCGACAAATCGCCATAAGAAAAACCACCACAATCAGCGACGACGATATAAAAAACACACAAGTTTGAAGATCGAAGCGAATCCTCAAATCTGAGCTGAATTTATCTAAGATCCGCTTCCTTGCAATTATATCAATGAGAAGTTCGCGAATTAGCAAGAAACCTACAACACCTACTACTATCTGGAGAAATTGACTACGAAACAGTAAAGAACAAAACATTTCCAAACGATGATTACAAAAACAGTAAACGAGATCCGAAAGCAGGTTGAACAAGTAAAGCGATTGATTACCTTGCCAATTTCAGCAGCTGAGAGGAACGAATATTCTGAGAAAGATGGGAAAGGAGAAGCTTATGCGGAGTTTGTGTCGGGCGAGAGAGGTTTATATATCTTGACTGTCTGGCATTTTCCTATTCCTTGGTTTACAAGTCTTTCCCCAGTACTCGGTTTTGGGTCGGGTCTGACATTTCTGGAAGTGGATAATAAAATATTATTAAGTTATTATTATTGATTTATTATATGTAAAAATGAAAAAAGATGAATTGATGGTCAAAATAGGCAGTTAAACCGTTTTTAAAACTGTAATCAGATCGTTAACCGCAGTTGACTGTTTGCAAGGCATTGTCCATCACTGCCAAAAACGGATTTTTAGAGAAGATAGAAGCGACATAACCCGATATTGTAGAATAGCTTGATTTTCTCATTACATCGCACGTAAAGTACAGAAAACGGTTCCTACAAGGAAATTTGATGAAAACGGATCTTAGAAAGTTCCACAAAGTACAGAAAAAGAAAGATAGACTACTGCTGATATATTGAATATCAACAGCACTTCCAAGTTCCAAGAGAGTGCGCCATTTTTCTCTCTTTTATCCACACTACCATTTAAAGCATATATCTGGATTTTTAGATTCATCAAGTTTTCCGTACGAGCAAGGCATAAAAAATAACCAAAACTGTTGAGCTCAGCTGCATTGATCCTTCTACGGGCAAATTCTACGATCGCATCACCTCTAATTCTTGATCCAATGAACTTGGGGATATACAAGTGTCTCTCTTAACGTCCAGCCATCAAAAGTTGCTGTAACGGGGATATTTGTAAAAGAAACCATTTCACAAGCTACGACCCTCGTCAAATTAGATCTTCCCACAAAAGGACCCCAAATGACGTACATAACTGGTAAGCTATTACTTAATAATTCACCCATGGAACCTTTTTCAAATTCCACGGGAACAAGGTAGAAAATAGTATTATTAACCCTTTTGACAAGAAAATTGCTAAGTACCAACATGTTTGAAGTACGTAAAACGTTTACCTACGAACCAAGAAAGAAGAGAATCACAGGCACTGAAAAAAGGATCTGAGGATAATAGTGCCTAGGAAATCTAACACAGAAAACATTCACCCATATGCAGTTTCACAGAATATAGAAGTAATAAAGAAAACTTCCATCAAGAAACCCTCACCTGATGATTCCACATACCTACCTTTAGCAGCATTTGGCGAAGACATAAACAATCCAACTCCATGATCATATATCACTTACCTTTCGGATACCAATGTAGGACACGGACTGAAACAAGGGGAAATATGACGGAACACAGAACCTACCTTTTCAGAAAACATCCACTTATGGGACAAAAACGAAATATCCCTCCCATGAAAAATTAATAATACATATTAGCCACTCTCGACGTTTAGTACGGGCGCGAACGATTCCCGCCATGATGATTTCGATCTGGGCCAGAAAAACCACCACCACCTCCTCCTCTCTGGTTGTCTCTACGTCTATCCCCTCCATAGTTGCCTCTACCTCCACCACTGTTAAGACAAACAACCAATTATAAGTTAAATCACATATCAATCCATGAAGCAAATCGCATTAAGAACAGGAGAGTGCATCTTCCATGATGTAAAATCAAGTGGATATAGTTGCGAGAAAACATGCAGCACAGAACAAAAAATTAAATAAAAAGCAGAATTGGCCCAAAAAAGAGCAAATTAAAGAGAGAACAAAAAGGCAGCTACTATCATAGTATAAGTTCGGGCTTGCGGTACACCACTAAAGCACACTCGCTGTCAGGGGGCTGATATCGCGTCACAGAAGTTGGCAAATGGAGGTAGGTATGCAAGTCTCCACCAGTGGTTGATAAAGATAGGAAAACATACATGACGACCAAAAGATCAGATATTCATTAGCGAAAGAGATTGTCTTACCCAGAACCATATGCAGGAGCTTTCGGAGCAGATTTCTCAGCCATTGCGACAGTAATCTTATGTCCTCTAAGTTCATGATCTGTTGAGCATATAGATCAATGACAAGCCAGAAAATAATTTATATAATACTCAACAAAATATGAACACAAGCATGAACATACTATTGAAAAAACCACCGGCTGAATGAGCAGCTGATGGATCTTCATAAGATAAAACAGCATCTCCTTTGTTATTTCCTTGGTCATCAGTGTATATCTTGATACTCCATGGCCACTGATCCTTGTAACCTCGCTTCTGCTTGATCCTTGCAACCTAGCAACACTCACACGGGAACAGGACAAAGTATATAAAAGCCTAAACTTGAAGAAGAAAGCATCACATTTGACACCAAAACTACCAGACAAGACCAGCCCAGAAAACACAGAAATATGTACTTGATCAGGCACTTCCATTATGTAAGCTTACTTAAAGATTAAAGACATTACACCACTATATACAAACATATCCAAAAATTAGGAAACAAAAATAATGACTCTTAAATATAGCAACATACAACACAAAGTTAGCACATTATCCATAAAATTACAAAAGTAAGTTGCATTTACCTGACCGATACTTCCAAAAAGTTCTTGAAGCTCCTCGACAGTTACATTTGGAGGTAAGTTCGATATGTATATTCTTGTATTGTCACATTCATCTCCACAATTCTCATCACACTGCTTCACCTTCTCAGAGGCATCGGCCGGAGCACCACCATCATATCCCCCAGCATCTTTCGGAGCTCCACGATATCCACCGGCTGCACCGCTCCGCCCACTGCCACGATTGTCCCCAGGGGCACCACCACCATATCCACCAGAGGCACCATAGGATGGTGGGTATGAAGTTGGGCCTCCATTGTAGCTCGTCGGAGGAGGAACTGCATCAGAAGCATAATCTTGGTTCCCACCATATGTATTTTGAGATTGCGAGTAACCAGAACCTCCATAGGATGGTGGCAAATCTCGAGGAGCCTGTCCGCCATAACCACCTTCGTTCTTTCTTTGACTACCACCATAGGAGTGATCCCTACCATTGCCTCCATCATAACTATTGCCACCTCGGCCACTGCCTGAATCGCTATAATTACCTCTCCCGCCTTGTCTGTTTTCATAACCTCCTCTTCCACCTCTATTATAACCACCACCACCACCACCTCTACTACCACGATCATCACCCCCAGCTGGTGATGGTGCACCACACTTGTTACACTCGGTTCTTCGTGCAAAGTTCAAGTTCCCGCAGCTGCATGAAGAGGTTGCATAGTTAAATGTTGCTGATAGATGAACATATCATAAAACACAACCGGCTTTTACTTATTCTATGGAATACGCTCAGGCTACATATATTTTAACGGTAATAACGGAACTCTACCATAATCGCAGACAAGAAAAAGTAATCCATCCACCAAGGAAAGCATTATAGGCAATCAGTATCCAAAGCACCAATGCAGCCACAACTTAACTGCCAACCAGACCTCTTAGCTTGATTCGGAAATTCGAAAAGACGAGACTTTTGTCGTTTTGAATTTTAGAAAATCCATAGTAGTTAAACAGCATTAATGTGATAATCAGCTGTTCGAAAATCTCATTTCACCTCTGTATTACAATGCATTAATGCCAACTGCACTCGTACGGCTAAGAAAATATACCCCAACTCACAACCCATGGCATGGAACTAACGCTCTCCAAAAAAGGCGACATGTGTCCAATAGCATGGATTTTACAAAACATCATATAACAGCTACAAGGTAATGGACTAATGGTATACAGAGAGATTCCTAAAGATTTTTGTACGTGGATAGACGAAAGTAAAAAAAACAAAAGCAGAATCAACCACTTCATAAAATCTGCACCATATTACAGGCTTCTTTACCTAGGATCAGGGCAACGCCAATCGCCCTCCCGACCGCTTCCACCACCACCTCGTCCACCACCGCGATCTCCTCGGTATCCACCCCCACCTACAAAGGAAAGCAAGTAAATAGATAGTCAATTCCAAAGTAGCCGTATACAACAAAATAGAGCAAAATCAAATCAAAACTCAAAATTTGCAATGAATTACCCCGGTTACTACCGTATCCGCCACCTCCTCCGCCTCTTCCACCATATCCTCCTCCTCCCCCGCCGCCTCTTCCACCGTATCCTCCACCGCCATATCCACCGCCTTCAGAGCCACCGTATCCACCTCCATATCCAGATCCGTCGCCTTCTTGACCGTACGCACCAGACATCCTCGATAGACTCCTCTACAAGAAGATTCCGAGCTCTAAAGTTTTATCTCTTATGAGAAGACGATTATCTGCTAGCTAGGGTTTTGCTGTACTTCAATTTCTCGGTTCTTTATTCTTTTATTTAGTGCTTGCAATACATTAAATTATCACATTAGTCCCTCAAATTTTCTCAAATTCGTACTTAACCGACTATTTGGATCGAAATAGCCTTCAACATTCATGTAGGATTTGACAAATGTATGCCAGTGTATTATTTTTAGTATCTATACAAAATTTACCCGAATCAATTTTTAGGAATGAAATTGACAAAGTTTCGTTAAAGATTAATTTGGTATTAAAATTAAATATTGGGATCAGAATGGTGGTAGTCTCTTTTACTGTTGCCGAGTGAAGAACGAGATACTTTTATTGTTTTTTGGTAAGTAGGTCCAAAATCAGTAAAATCGTTCACAAACTTTGGCAACTTTTAAAATTGTTAATTTTTATAAAATTAACAACGAAACAAAGAAAATCAAGAAAATGCCTTAGGAACCCAATCATTGCATTTAGTCCAACATTTCCACTTACTATGATAGTAACATAATGCGAAAGAATGATCAAACAAAGCTAAAGAAAAAAATATTCTAAGAAAAAATAACAACTGGCATCGAAAGAGAGAGACCGTCGACTTCTCCATTGACTCGTATCACCACAGAATTTAAGGTTTCACACTCAGAGCTTACACGCCATTGTTGACTTGCAAACACAGCTCAACTTACTACCTTATCAACTATCAAGACCCAATCCCCTGTTTTTGAGGCCGTTACTATCTTATGTTTTCTCTACAGTGATTATTCAAGACTACAATCTTGTTTGGTTTAAACACAGATGACGTCTTACCTACGACTTTTCTTTTGGCTATTTATCCTAGCAGCTTGTTTCCAGCTATTGTTATTACATTGTTGAATGCGCCGATAGAGATTAAAAAAACAATAGGCAACTTCGCTTCCCTTGTCGGTATCTTCGGCCGTTTTGAGCTGGTTTTCCTTATTTATTTGCTTGTTATATCACTGAAAAGTAACTTATTGTCATCTCCTCCTCCTCTTCTTCTTCTTCTTCTTCTTCTTCCTTTTCTTCTTCAGAAACCAAACTAGAAAAGCTAAAGTCATGGCGGAAGACGATTCATACACCAAAGATGGAACTGTGGATTACCGCAACGAACCAGCAAACAAGCAAAAGACTGGAACTTGGAGAGCATGCCCTTTTATTTTAGGTACTACAAGCTTCGATTTTTCTCCCTCTATTACACTAATTTCGCATCTCCTAAGTTTTCTTGATCTCCATACGAGAGACACACGCTGTTAAACCTAGGTTTGCGACATAGAAAGGGACAAAAAAAAAACAAAATGTTCAAACACTTTGTAGCTGATCATTCACAGTAAATGATCAATACTTGCAACCTTCACCTTCCCTCTATGTCTATTCCATGGATATGGTTATGAGATGTTCTAAAATCTGGGCAGGCAACGAATGCAGCGAAAGACTAGCATACTACGGAATGAGCTCGAACTTGGTCGTCTACTTCAAGAAACGGCTGAGCCAACACAGCGCCACGGCGTCGAACAACGTCTCAAACTGGTCGGGCACGTGCTACATCACGCCCCTCATCGGCGCCTTCGTCGCCGATGCCTACCTAGGAAGATACTGGACCATCGCCGCCTTCTCCATCATCTACGTCATCGTAAAGTTTTCTTTTCCTTTCTTTACCTCGGTTACGGTGCGTTTGGTTTAAAGAATTTAGCGAGGAAACGAAAAGAAATGTTTTCGTTTTATTGATTAGAGAAATAGGTGAGGAAAGAAAAGAAAACTTAGAAGTTAATCTTGAAGCAAAATATCGTTTTTCTCTTCACTTTTCTTTTCCTCACCGTTTTCCTGGATCCAAACACATCCGTCCATCCAATTTGACTGGACTCCACTCACGTGATTTTATGGCTCTGTCAGGGAATGACTCTGCTGACAATCTCAGCCTCGGTCCCGGGAATCAAGCCCGCGTGTCAGGGCGGCTCGTGCCACGCGACCACCACGCAGGCCGCGGTGTGCTTCGTGGCGCTCTACCTGATAGCCCTCGGGACGGGCGGGATAAAGCCTTGCGTCTCGTCCTTCGGGGCAGACCAGTTCGACGACACGGACGAGGGGGAGAAGAAGCACAAGAGCTCGTTCTTCAACTGGTTCTACTTCTCCATCAACATCGGGGCGCTCGTCGCGGCGTCCGTTTTGGTTTGGGTTCAGATGAACGTCGGATGGGGTTGGGGGTTCGGCATACCCGCCGTCGCCATGGCCGTGGCCGTCGTCTTCTTCTTCTCGGGAACGAAGTTGTATAGAAATCAAAAGCCCGGCGGGAGCCCCCTCACGCGGATGAGTCGGGTTTTGGTGGCCTCGGTGAGGAAGCGAAGGGTTCGAGTTCCCGAGGACGCGTCGCTCCTGTACGAGGCTCGGGATTCTGAGTCGGGGATTAAGGGTTCTCGCAAGCTCGAGCACACCGAAGATCTCGGGTTAGAGTTTCGTCTTGAAAATCGAACTTTCGTTGTGATCCTCCATCCTAAAGCTAATTGGCAATAGAAGGAGTACCGCATAAGCTTTTTTGGGGTTTCAAACCCAATCACACGTCGAATAATCGCAACCAGAATGACTCGTATATAAGCTTGTGGGCTACTTTGTTTTAATTGCCAATTGGTTTTAGATCCGAACCCCATTAAAGCTTAACGGTTTGTGCCTGATGTGATCAGAAATCCCTACAAGCTCATATATATATATATATATATATATATATATATATATATATATATATTATATTTCACAACTCTCTGCAATATGGGATTAGTTTTTAACCCTACTTCAAACCAACCGCAGGTTCTTCGATAAGGCAGCGGTGGAGACGCCGACCGACCAAGTAAAGGGCTCGGTGGACCCGTGGCGGCTATGCACCGTGACCCAAGTGGAAGAACTCAAAGCCATAGTCCGCCTGATCCCCGTGTGGGCCACGGGGATCGTCTTCGCCACGGTCTACGGCCAGATGAGCACACTCTTCGTCCTCCAAGGCCTAACCATGGACGCCCACTTGGGCAACTCGGGTTTCGAAATCCCGGCCGCCTCGCTAAGCATATTCGACACGTTAAGCGTTATCTTCTGGGTGCCCGTCTACGACCGACTCCTCGTCCCCCTAGCAAGGAAATACACGGGCCACAAAAACGGGCTAACCCAGCTCCAACGTATGGGCACGGGCCTCTTCATATCTGTCCTAGCCATGGTCTCGGCTGCCGTCCTCGAGCGCGAGAGGCTCAAGTACGTCGCCCGCCACGGCTACTACGACCTTAAAACCGTGCCTGTGTCGATATTCTGGCAGGTGCCTCAGTACTTCATCATAGGTTGCGCGGAGGTGTTCATGTTCGTGGGACAGCTCGAGTTCTTCTACGAGCAGGCGCCCGACGCCATGAGGAGCCTTTGCTCGGCGCTTCAGCTCACCACGGTCGCCCTCGGGAATTACCTGAGCACGCTTCTAGTGACGATCGTGACGAGGATCAGCACGAGGGGCGGGAAGTTGGGCTGGATACCAGATAACCTTAACTATGGTCGTTTGGACTACTTTTTTTGGCTGTTGGCCGTGCTTAGCGTGCTGAATCTCGGGGCGTTTTTGGGGGTGGCGAGGTGGTATACGTATAAGAAGGCGGTTGGGACTCTGCGTTGAAGGTAGGCGGTGTGTTTTCGTTGATGTTATGGATTTTCCATGAAGACTCTTATGTTATTCCACTGTAAATAGATAAGACGTTCCTCATGGTGTTCCACTGTGTAATTGTATGGTTTGCATGTGCGTATACATGGAAAGCAAGCATTCCTTTGGATTGGAGTTGAACTGTTTTGATATGTTTTTGCCTGTTAACTGGTTGTAAATTCCCCAGATAGACTGGCTCGCCTTAAGAACAACGGAATTATGATTTTCACTAAAGTTGTCTAATGCACAGAGCTTCAAGAGAAAGGGTACAGAGAGATGAAAAGTGGAATTTCTGCTATTACACTATAGATGAAGGAAAGTACAGGCAGTAAGCAGAGATTACAGTTCTACGAGCACCAGTTACACGTACGAGAATGTAATCTTTCCATGTACATTTCAGTTTAGTTGCAACACATTATCAGAAACTGCATGAGGGTTCTGTTGTTGCAACTTGAGCTTAGCTGATTTACTGTTCCTAACGCTTCTCAAAGGCGTCATATAGAACGGTGGTGTGATGCCATCTTTGTCTGGCTCGACCGTAGTAGAGCGTCTTCTATCGTCGTTACTTCTCTCAGTCTGAAAATCGTTGGTTCTGTTAAAACCAAAGCCAACTGAACTATCCACGCTCCTACGACCATAATTCGATCTTACGACATCACGCATGTATCTAGAAGCAACGATACTGCTGCTGCGTGTAAGCTTCAAGACAGGGGTATCTTTTTTACGCCTGCCGTCTTCTCTTAGTTGCTTCTCAGTGGCGGTAATGGAACGAGGAGAGTCTTCCGCGTTTAATGCGATTGTTTCGCACGTTTTTTCGCTGTTCTTAGGCTTGAGGCCAAACCTCGTGCAAACCCTTTGCCATCGAACAGACTTCTTGGCTGAAGCATCGACGTTGGTAACGATATTATTACCTTCGACAGAAACTGCATTCTTGGTATTTTCCAAACTTTCGTCTAGCGTAGAACCCACACGCCAATCCTTCAACTCTTTTTCTGTAATCACCAGCTTCGTATTCGCAGGAGACATCCCACGATCGTCCAAGGCCGTACCTTTCTTCCCAAAACTCCTAACCGAACTTGACCTGTCAAAGCTACTTGCTGTCATGGAGCACAAAGAATCTGAGTTCGAATGCCCCGAGCCCGATGCCCCCGAGCTCGTTTCGTCCTCGATTATGGAGAGCATTGCTGGGCCATCAACTGACAATCTACGGTTTTCAGGACCATGAAAACTTCCTAAAACGCCATTTTCAACCACGGAAAACATAGGTGCTAGCCTTGGGATAGTCCTAGCTATCATGTACCCATCCCACGAAGCTCTCGGCTCCTCGAACGAGATACGACCGCCGTCGATGGAAAACCTCGGTGGTTCAACATCGCAAGATCTCCTCCCTGAAATATCTGATCTTTGAGCTTCCTTAACTGACTTTGCATCATTCCCACCATTGATGGACTTCATCTTCATCTTCCCATCGTTGAAATCATCACTGAGCTTCTTACCCTCATTTCTAGAGGTCGCCTTCCATTTCCGCAACTTCTTGCTGAAAACAGAAGCAGCGCCCCACAAATTGCCAGCAATTCCTCTCAGATCCTTAGGCTTCTTCGATTTGTACTCAAGATCTATGTACTCCTTCATCGTCTTCGACTCACCCTCCTCCCCTTCAGCTTCCCCTAATTCGCCATCCGAAGCCCTAATGTCGCCACTCCGTCCAGCACTGGCATCGCAGGCGCCGCCATCTCCATTAGGTTCGATCACTGTGTAACTAACCCTAGAAAGCCCCAAATTCTTCGATTCAACCCTCACGCCCCCATCCAATCCACCCTTCAGATCGTCCAGATCGAAGCGACTACCCAGCGAGCCGACATTGTCATAATCCCCAGCCGAAACGACGTCGCACGACCTGCGCCTCGGCGAGTGAGGCCGGAGGTTCGCGCCGGAGTGCGCAACGGACCTGGATCTATGTAACTCCGGCGAGGACGGGCACACTGCTTCCCCGGCGTCGAGGCCGGTGAGGCGCTCACGCAGGCAGGAGGCGCAGATTCCTGTGACGGGCTCGTCGACGTGGCGGTGGCAGAGAGTGTGGCGCCGAGAGGGTCGGGCGGAGGCTCGTATTTTGGTCCGAGATCGGTTGCTGTTGGTCATCGGTGCGGCCAGGCGAGGCAATGCAGTGTGGCGTTTGATGAGAGTCGGCGACTGAATATAGCAGTTGTGGCAGGCACGTGGTTAGATTGTACGGTCGGCTATTTAAGTAAATGCCGGGTAGGAATCCTATGGAAAGTGATAAATGGCATCTATGTTCAGACAAAGAAGAACCCAACCCAAAACTCCGTGAAATTAAATAAATTATTTAATTTTATTAAAAGTCTTTATTTTTGTTGGGCCTCGGCCCAATTTGATTAATCTCCTAATTTTATGATCTAAGTTCTAACCATGTGGGATTGGTTATCACTTTCCAGTCACAATATGTATTTCCAATTTAAGGCAATTTTAATCATTTTATCGGAACCATTGTTAAATTAAAAGAACTAGAGATGATGCCCCACGTGATATGTCACTGATTTTTTGGATGATTACTCACTCGATTTGCTACAGAATCGGTTTATTTGGTTATTTATTTTAAATTCTTATTAGTGCTCGATAATAAATATTAACGTTCTTAATAATTTTGACTCATTTCACTAGGGATACGCTGGAGACTTCCTTTAGTTCCCTTTCTCCTCACTAAGCTAAGGACTTACGTGGGCACACTCAAACCCGCGAATCTAATTTTATTTATTTATTGTTTTTTCCTTTTTCTTTATTCACTTCCTTAGCATCACTTTCTCTTGCCTCTGATATTTATTGCATACACTCTAGCAATCACCGTCACCATCATCAATCATCTCGGAACTGAAGCGCCCATCTCCACAAAACCCATAACGACAAGTAAAGATAGAACCTTTTTCCTTTTTACTTTTTGTCATTTTCGATTTCTTTTCTGTACTGCAAATATCTTGCTTATAATAATAGGATGCCACTGCACTTGAAATATCCCTTGCCTTGCCCTGCCATATGATGTCATCTCATCTTCTAGTAGTTAGTGCCACCATATGATAAAAAGGCTCTTCTTTATTCACTCATTTACTTCGAGTTTTCGCAAGCTTTTCAATCTGGTACTGCGCCGCGCTCTCTTTGGATCTTGCTCCCTTTCTGTTTGGTTATGATCCCAAGCATTCGTATTTGGTCTGTTGGTCCTTGTTTTGGGCGTCTTCCTTTAATCTTGCATCACGTGAAATTTCATCTGCATCATGTGAACTTTCATTCAAGATTATTTTCACCAGCATCATGTGAAATTGCTTCAATATCTTCTTTAATCTGCGCATCTCTTCATCAATGATTTGCTATTCTGGTTCTGATTGTACCCTTACAAGTTCTTCAGCCTTGCATACCTCGTCGATATGTCTAGTATTTCGGTAAAGAAAGCTATAAAGATTGCTTTTTCACTCACTTCTTATTTGCAGGTGTAGTATTTTCCTTAGTTAATAACCATGACTGGGAAGCTCAATGGCAGTCAAGCTTCTACTAAGGCAACTAAGATCCCAGAGAACATCTCAGCAGATGCTCATCCCTTATCCGTCGAGCCAAAGGAAATCGCTTCAAACATCAATTACCACGCCCAATACAGTCCTCACTTTTCCCCTTTTAAGTTCGAACCCGAGCAAGCTTTCTACGCTACTGCAGAAAGTGTTCGTGATCGTCTCATCAAGGTACTTACATCGTACTTCTTTTCCTCAATGGTTATGTATGTTTCTGCTTCATTCGAAGCTCTATATTGCTTACTTTGTATCACATGCGTTGCTGCAGCAATGGAATGACACATATAGCCACTACCACAATGTTAATCCTAAGCAAACGTACTATCTATCCATGGAGTATCTCCAAGGTCGAGCCTTGACCAATGCTGTTGGAAACCTAAGTGTTAAAGATGCATATGCCGATGCACTGAAGCAGCTTGGTCATCAGCTTGAGGACATAGCTGAGCAGGTATTATTCTGATTGAGTCGAGCATCATCTCTCTCAGTACTTTGTACGATTTTCTTGCTATTACATTCCATTTACGTTGGCTATTATCATCATAGGAGAAAGATGCTGCACTTGGAAATGGTGGTCTTGGGAGGCTAGCTTCTTGCTTTCTCGACTCCATGGCTACCCTAAACTTGCCAGCTTGGGGATATGGCCTGAGGTACAGATACGGTCTTTTCAAGCAGAGGATTACTAAATCGGGCCAAGAGGAAATTGCTGAAGATTGGCTAGAGGTTTGTTGTGGGCTCGCTTAAAAAAAAACATTTCTCCAATACTGTGATAGGCCTTGATTTCTTGAAATGACTCCTTATATCCATTGATTGATAATCTAGAAATTTAGTCCCTGGGAAGTTGTGAGGCACGATGTTGTCTTCCCCATAAGATTCTTTGGGAATGTTGAGGTCTTGCCGTCTGGCTCGTAAGTGAAACTATTTGATGGTTGTTTATAATTCCTTTTCTTTTTTTGACGAGAACGCATTTGGCAAGATATAGTTTTTTTTTTTTGCTTGTAGTCGAAGATGGGTCGGTGGAGAAGTCTTGCAAGCCATTGCATATGATGTACCAATTCCCGGGTACAAAACCAAGAACACAAACAGCCTTCGTCTCTGGGAAGCTCGAGCGAGCGCAATGGACTTCAACTTGTTTCAGTTCAACGATGGCGAGTATGAAACTGCTGCTCTACTACACTCAAGGGCTCAACAGGTAATAAATAGTAGGCAGAGCAGACTATTACCTATCGTATCGCAAAAGATGCTACTTTTCTTGTTCTTACATGCATGGTAACGCTTATATTCATTGTGCCTTTGGGCAGATTTGTGCTGTCTTATATCCCGGGGATGCTACTGAAAGTGGCAAGCTTTTGAGACTGAAGCAGCAGTTTTTCCTCTGCAGTGCTTCCCTTCAGGTTTGTGAGCATGTTCTTACAACCATAGAATAAATCTAATGATTTACATCTCTGCTGAAGCTTATTACATCCTCGGCGAATTTTCAGGATATAATAGCGAGATATAAGGAGAGGAGCGGAGAAAACGTTGAGATCGACTGGTCGGGTTTCCCTTCTAAGGTTGCGATACAACTGAACGACACACATCCTACTCTTGCAATACCCGAGCTGATGCGTCTGTTGATGGACGAAGAAGGCCTTGGCTGGGATGAAGCTTGGAATATCACCTCCAAGTTAGTTACTATTAATCCACTATTTTAATTTTCGTTGAATTATAGTAATAAATTATGAATCGAACTATATATTTTTACAATGCCAGGACTGTGGCTTATACAAACCACACAGTGCTACCCGAAGCACTCGAGAAATGGTCTCAAGCTGTCATGTGGAAACTCCTGCCTCGTCACATGGAAATCATCGAAGAAATTGACAAGAGGGTATCGAATCTTTAACACTCATCAATTTATGATTTTTCTAACTACTCTTAACTATGATTAAACTCGCCATTTCCTACCTCTGCAGTTTATTGCCATGGTACAGTCTCAAAGGCCCGACCTTGCTGAAAAAATCCCAGCTTTGCGTATTCTTGACAACAACCCACAAAAGGCTGTTGTTCGTATGGCCAACTTATGTGTCGTGTCGTCACACACTGTAAAGAGAAGTTCTTTCTCGCTATGCTGCATTGTAATTTCTTACAGAAAAGGAACTCCTTTCTTAGTAAAAAAACCCCTTTTTGCAGGTCAATGGAGTTGCAGAACTCCACAGTGACATCTTAAAGAACGAACTGTTTGCAGAGTACGTCTCTATTTGGCCGACGAAATTCCAAAACAAGACAAATGGGATAACTCCGCGCCGCTGGCTTAGGTTTTGCAATCCCGAGCTCAGTCAAATCATCACCAAATGGTTGAAAACCGATCAATGGGTGACAAATCTTGACCTGCTCACCAATCTGCGTGAGGTACGTCTTACTTCAATTCACGGTACAAATCTTTGATATAGGATGAATTGGTGCGACTCTGACTATTTCTCTCCTCTTTTTTCCCCCCGAAAAGTTTGCTGATAATGCAGAATTTCAAGAAGAATGGGCATCGGCCAAGTTGGCCAGCAAGAATCGTTTGGCTAATTACATACTCGAGGTCACTGGGGTGACCATTGATCCAAATTCTCTGTTCGACATTCAAGTCAAACGCATCCACGAATATAAGAGGCAGCTATTGAACATTCTTGGCGCGGTCTATAGGTACAAGAAGCTAAAGGTGAGAATCAGCCAATCAGTTTTATTACATTTCCTGCCTTTCCTTTTCCTCGTTTGGCTATGGATTGACTTGACATTTTTCACGCAGGAAATGAGCCCCGAGGACCGTAAGAAGACGACCCCACGTACCATAATGATCGGAGGGAAAGCATTTGCGACTTACACAAACGCGAAAAGAATAGTGAAGCTTGTGAACGACGTCGGCGCTGTAGTGAACACTGACCCCGAGGTCAACAGCTTACTAAAGGTAACACAAAAGAGAAACGCATCAAAAAGCAACCATCTTTGCTCACCCATTTCTGTTTCTGTATTTCCCAACTTCTCAGAATTTGTTTTTTTGTTCTCCCTTTTCTCCTTACAATGAATGGTCGATCGTCGTAGGTTGTCTTTGTGCCCAACTACAACGTGTCTGTAGCAGAGATGCTCATCCCAGGGAGCGAACTGTCTCAGCATATCAGCACGGCGGGCATGGAAGCGAGTGGAACGAGCAACATGAAATTCGCACTCAATGGTTGCCTTATTATAGGAACACTCGACGGTGCCAACGTAGAAATCAGAGAAGAAATCGGTGAGGAAAACTTCTTCCTCTTCGGTGCCACTGCTGATCAAGTCCCTAAGCTTCGCAAAGATAGAGAGAATGGATTGGTATGCATTTAACTCATCGGTCTTTCTATCTATAGCATTAGAATACAGATGAAATGGTTCTCAACTCTTTGCTCGTTTTTTGTGCAGTTCAAGCCAGACCCTAGATTCGAAGAGGCTAAGCAGTTCATAAGAAGTGGAGCATTTGGGACCTACGACTACAACCCATTGCTCGATTCGCTCGAGGGTGATTCGGGCTATGGCCGTGGAGATTATTTCCTTGTGGGCCATGATTTCCCGAGCTACATGGATGCTCAAGAAAGAGTCGACGAAGCTTACAAGTATGTAGTGTTGTAGTCCTCTGCTATTACACCGTTGTAGGAGTTGCTGTAGATATATTCATGCGCTGATTCGATATGTGTTTCCTCAGGGACCGTAAGAAGTGGATAAAGATGTCGATACTGAGCACTGCTGGCAGCGGGAAATTCAGCAGCGATCGAACGATTTCGCAGTACGCAAGCCAAATTTGGAACATCGAGGAGTGCCCATTGCCTTAAAACAGTTGAAGACTTAATGTTCTGTTCTCAGATTGTAAAACTTTTAAGAATAAATCTGCTTGCCTGAGGATTACTCTTCAGTTGCTATCTAATTTGTGTAATATTATGATCCATCTGCTGCTTAATGCAAAGTTCAAATCTGTGCTATTATTAAATACTTATTTGCTCTCTTAGTGTTATTATCATCCTTGTAGTTTGCAGAATTAAGCCATTAGAGGAATAAAAGTAGACCTTAGCATATAAACAAAAGCTATTGATTAACAGAGATCAAATGCATGACGCAACATAGAGAGACGTCCTTAATATTAAATACTCTTCGAGGAAGAACATGGCATCAGTGATAGGAAGATGATATTTGTAATTCTGAGGAAAGATAGCTTTTCCTTGTCATGTAAGAATCCGTACTTTGTTATACTATACGATGAAAATATCTATACCATTTTAAGATATTTATTCTTATATCAATTTTTTTCTTTTTTCATATTTTTATGCAACGTCGCGACAGGGGGTTGCATGGAAACACGATAGATAAAGACACCTCTTGTCGTTTTTTATTAACGAAGATATATATATAGTGGTTATTTAATTATGCTATAGTTGCATCATCATAATCGCGTTGGATATACACAAGATGAAACGAGTTGGAAATTAGATACCCAAAGTTAAAACTCATGTATGAATTAAAAATTACCCCAATTAGTATTTCAATAAATGTGAAATATGGCCAATTTGCATTGAAATTTACATAAAGAAGATTCAAACGTTTCAATATGGCCAATTTGCATTGAATGGGTTTGGTTCGAATTTGGCGGCTTACGTTTGATTTGTTAACTCTAGAAACCCAGAGGAAAAAATAGAAATCAATATAAGGAAAATTATAAAAATGGGTCATTAAGTATACCAATTTTCGATTTTGAGTCATCATATTTTCAGTTACAAAACTAGGACACTAAGTATGTACTCCCTCGTCCCAAACCATTTTATACATTTTACTAAATCGGACGTCCCACGTTTTTTGTACATTTCCTTATTTAGCAAAAAAACTATTACAAACACTCATAATAATATTAAATATTTTTAAAAGACGCGCCAAAATATACATTTTTACCTTTTAATTGTACTATATTATTCAAATATCAGTTTCTTAATTCTCGTGCCAACTCACAAATGTCCTTAAATATTTGGGACATAGGAGTGCATAGTAACAAAATTGAGTTACTGACCTCTTTTTTCTTATTATATACATACTTAGTGACCCAAATTTGTAACTATATACATAATTAGTGACCTAGTTAATTTATACATACTTAATAACCTAGTTTTGTATTTAGTGACCTAATTTTGTTACTATACATACTTAGTGACATAGTTTTGTAACTGGCAAACATAATGACGCAAAATAAAAAAATGGTATACTTAATGATCCACTTTTATAATTTTGCCTATAAGAGATCAATATGATATAAATGCGTTAACATATAATTTATATAGGGTGCTACTATTTGCACCCCCTTTAGGGGGTCCAAAAAACGTTGGGAAAGTAAACTACCGTATTAATTGCTAGAATTCAACACCCCTGAATTAAATATATTCTACAATTAAGTTAACATTAATTATGATAGGTCAAACAATCAACAAACGATGGTGACTTTATTCAACTTTTCTTATTCTGTTGAAACTATTCGTATTTATACATACACAAAAACATATTATATATACTCACACACACATGTAATATATATAACATTATTTAAGAAATAATAAAAATAACTTGAGCATACTTCCTGACATAATATTCATATAGACATAAATAAATACCACCAAATAATAACTAGATCAATCCAATATAACATTAATAACACTACAATTAGAACGCAATTTTTTTTCGTAATCATTAATACGATTCATGTATGGAGTAGCCCATGCAGCTGCACATTCATATGACCCATTGTGGCGTGATAGTGGGCATCGGGTATCCACCAGATAATGAAACTTTCACATAATGATTACCATTAACATGACCGATTGCGATGACAACATGACGATACCATGGTGGCGGAGCAGACCGAAGCGGCAAGTGTGTCACGCTGCCTCTATTACTTATAACATGCAATATTACGTTAAATTTGGAAGCAATCAAGACGCCTACATCGGGCATAACCATCCAATGCTCAAAAGGCGCGCACCTATCCGAGTCAAAAAAATTTAGCGAGTTGTTGATAGTGAGCCATCCGTCAGCACCAAACATGTCGACATATTCTAACTTATACATTTCTAGCTCTTCTACCAAATTGCGCCGAATGATAGGCCATGCGTCCTCTTCAAGACCAAGACAAAGAGCTATTGCACGAAAACCACAATTTCCGTCAGGTCTTACATCTTGGACATGGGTGATATACGGATGAAGCATAACTGGAAATTCATGAATATATGGATGTGAAGAAAAATTTTGATCTGAGGGATGTGGAGGAGATTCTCGCGTCGGCACTGGTAGATCAATAAAATTATTTTTAAAACTTTTAGCCTTGATAGAGGGTCGCCCACGAGTCGTATGAATTGTTGGTTCGCAAACCAATGACGTTGATGGTGTAATTATCTCTCTCAGCTTCCTCAACATACTGGACTTCCCAGTTCTCGACTGTTGTTCAAATTGGGCCTTAAACATTTGTAGCTCAAGATCACAGCATAGCTCGTCTTCTTCAAGATATGTACATGGTGACAAGTCGAGCTTCCTCCAAAACTTGTCGATTGCATCAAGTGGAATAGGCTCACCTTTGTTGAAATATTTTGCCTGTTCATGGGCACATGGCAACCCATGGCTTGTACGAAGTAGACACCCACAAGTTCCAGACAAAAATCCAGCTACTTTAGACCGTTCAAACTCTTTGAATATTATATCAAGCGCATGAATTGCAACATAGCTGCGTAATTCTTGAAAGTGATGGGTATTAAACCGATGTCTGACGATACTCTTGCTTTGTTCAAGACTTGCTTTAATAGCCGTTACTTGACGATACGCAACCAGTGTTGTCCATGCCTTATAGAAAGAGTTCCATGCATTAGGAGACGTTATTGATGGCCTGCACTTCTTCATAATGCTTCTATAGATATGCCATCTACAGAGTAGTCCTTTCGCTTTTGGAAAAATGTCGTTGCATGCTTTCATTAAAGCCAACTCCCTATCTGTGACTATAACACGTGGAGTTGTGCATCCATCCATTGTCGATTTAAGACAATTCAATGCCCAATTGTAGTTGGACCTCTTCTCTTTATGCATCATAACGAATGCTATGCAGAATGCCATATTTGTAGAAGTTACGCCAACAATTTCAAGGAGGGGCATTTTGTACCTGTTTGTTTTATATGTCGCATCCATCAAAACCACATGTGGAAACGCACGCCATAGCTCCAACGATTTTGGGTGGGTGAAAAATAAATCTTCTAACTCATTGGTCGTACTATTTGATCGAGTTTCAAAAATATAGCCTTCTTTGTGTAGGAAAGACATAGCAACCTGCATTTGAGTTCCACCATTTTTCTCTGTCATCCGAAGCTTTTGACGAGCATTATATACAGTTTTGATGGTTGAAACATTATCCAAATTCTGCTTCTTCAATATTGATAGTATGCCTCGCGCTTTCATGTTCTTTTTTGATAAATCTTCCACTAGTATGGCCTCTTTGTCAGATAATCGCCTTGGATATGGATGACCTTCTAGATCCAATGCAGGCTCGTGATTATGTATTCCACATATTACGAAGAGCTTCCAACAATTGTCTACCATTGATCTTCCTTTAAGCTGAAATTGACAACCAATCTTTCTCGTGCCGGTATTTCTTGTAGAGATTTTTTTGCTTCTATAGATTCCACCACGATCACAATAAGTACAACTTTCGAACACTTTCCACTTGAATTCATCTTTGATCTTTTAATGATAATCACGTAGCCAAGATTTATTCCAACATTTTGCACCCAATCAATTAAATGTTGCCGAGAATTGAACACCTGAAAGTATAATTATTTATTAGAAACTAGGAAAATATATAATAATACTAAAATAAGTATTTGTTACAAAATTTTTACTAATAAATATCATACCATGTCAGTATAAAATTCGGATGTGACATTAGTATTCATATGATCACCAACTCCATTTTCATCATCTTTTGTTATCCCGCAAATCTCATCCTCCTAAAATAGGTACGAAAATACATATATTGTAATTATAAATGTGAAAGCATGTTAATTAAATTTAATATTATAGCAAACATAGATAATTATATAGTAAAAAAAAACAAACTTACTGGAATCATAGTCTCTTAAAAAGTGTATAATCTCATTGATATGCAGATGTCGAATTTTGTTTGTATTTTTATTGGACAATCGTTTGACATATATATATAGTTCAGATTTTGTGAGGAAATTAAATTTTATAAAAGTTCCAACGTGCTAAGACGTTCAAGTTAGTTGTTCAAAGTATTAATAATATTTATGTTAGTCAAAGTGTCAGTCAAATGTCACTCAAACTTCTACAATTATTAAGCAAAGACTTAATTATTATATACAATTATTTTTGTGTTAATCAATGAGGGGTCTAAATAGAATAAGGGGGGTGCATATAGAATTTCCCTTAATATATTATATTAAAACTATTATCAAGATTAAGTGTGACAACATTAATGAAGTGGGTCGGCACCACACATGGCAAGTCCCAATTTGCTTCCCCGTGAACTTAGCCGCGTCGACCTCACGTGACCGTAGAACCTTTTTATTACACCACCACACAAAATCATGTAAGAAAATCTAATAAAATAAAGACACGAAGTCAAATCAACGACTTGAGAATAACTACAGCTGTAAACTAATACGTGTTATTTTTGTATTTGTGAATGGAATTTAGTACTCGTAGCAAATATCATATTTATTTACAGAAAAGGTCCCACTGTTTTGTTATGATTCTTTTGCTCTCGATTTGCTTCCATGCGCATCCATACATAAATGACTAAGTGATATTTATATGGTTTGATTCTTTGTCGTACCATCGCTTTCCTTTTGGACCGATCCTAAGATTTTTTTTAATATATAAAGTTAGTATTTTATTTATTTAATTGTTTACTTTAAAAGTCGAAGACGATCACACCTCATCAAAGCTTCTCGTTCTTGGTAGTACGAGTCAAGCGAAGCTCTGAAGGCCAAGAAGCGTTTCTTTTCTTCTTCGTTCTTTCCTTCTCAGCTGTGAGTTTCTTAGTCGATATAAATTTCGATATTGGGTTTTGATTTTATCGGTCTCCGTATTTACGGATCCGATGTTAATGGCTGATTTACTTCGGATTGTGTGTAGCGTAATGATTTCTAGCAGTGGGATTGTTTGTGCTGATGGATTTTCTTTCTTTGATTTCTGTGCTATTCACTTGCAGGCTTTTATTTAAGCTTTTGAGCTGAAGGAAGAAAGCTGTGTGATAATCTTACAGCAGATTGAAAACCTTAGTTTTGAGGTTGAAAAGCTTCGATTTTTATTCAGCAATGGCTGCAAATTCATTACATTGGTCGCAGCCTTCGGTCCCACAATCGCCGTCTTCTTCTCAAGCGATAGTCTCTGCAATTGCATCGCTTTCTTCGTCGTCTTCTTCGAAACGACGCAGTTTCCCTCTCTACTGCTGCAAAAGGTCTGCTTTTTCTGGTACTTTCCGCTCATCCTCTTACAAGCCTCGATCTTTCCACGATTTGAGAAGAACCCATGTCCGAAAAACGATCATCAGAGCCCTCTCTGCTAGCTTAGATTCCTTCCCAGAAGAAGAATTCATCTCCAAGGAGATTCAAGAATCATTCGACGAAAGATTCGAAGTACCCAAATTTCCAGACAGAGACGAAGAAGCTTCTACAGACGATATCCGAAGGAAGGCGAACAGTCTTGAAATTCCCATGTCCCTTCGTATCATCAAGCGGAAAAAGCAGTGGCAAAATGAGCTAATCGTCGCCGGCGAATCTGCATACTGCTCTGTGAAGAAGGCCTTTTCTTCCATGGTGTTCATAATCCGCGAACTACACAGCTACAGCCTCCGTACGAGGGAGATCCTTTTCTACGACGATTTGCAGTCGATTTTATCGGTGGTTCAAAAGGAAATGAACGCCTCATTCGTTTGGCTTTTTCAGAAGATTTTCTCCCAAACCCCAACTCTCATGGTGTACTTGATGATCCTCTTAGCCAACTACAGCGTCTACTCCATGTCCACCTCCGCCCTCGCCGTGGCGGCGCCGCCTCCGCCGGCCGCCCAAGTTTCCACCACCACCACCACCGCAGCGGTGGAAGATCAGATCCATATTAAAAACCCAAACTTTGACTCTTCCATAGTCAAGTCTTTTAAACTGTCTTCTTCGTCTTCTTCGAGTGGGAAAACTACTTCCGTTGGAGCCAACAGTGGCGAAGGTGGTGGTGGGAATTATAAGCCAGTTAAAAGTGGTACAGATGGAGATGGGAAATTCGACGATGAATCGAAAAGTCATTACAGTGCCATTATCAGTTCAGAGAGTTCAGTACCATCATCTTCAAGCCATGGAATCTTAGCATCTGAGGAAGGAGAAGAGATTAATTTGTGGGATTCGTTGATTGAAGAGTCTTCAAAGACGATCGACGAACAACTGGACCATGAAACAATGCAGAGATTCGTTTCACCCGTGGATGCAAAGATCGAAGCTGACGATAAGCTAGAGTGCTTACAAACGGAGCTGACGTACACTATCGGGCTCGCCGTGGAGCCCGAAAGCCCGCTTTTACTAGCCAATTACGCTCAGTTTCTATACATCGTTGCCCAAGATTATGACAGGTATACATAATCATTGCATTTACGTTCATAAAATCAAGAAGCAAGTTATTCGACTTTACGATAGGATCATGTGAGGTGTTGATTGTTATTATCTCGCTTTTCTCCTCTAAAAATGATTTTAGTGAACCATAAAGCATTGTGGAGTGGAACATATCTATATCTCACTTTGACAGCAAAATATCATTGCATTAGATCTATGTCAATTTCTTACATGGCTGTACTTGGTTTGTCTTCCTCTAATTGGCTTTGTCCTCACAAAATCTAGCCAAAACGCGGGCCCTCGACAGCTCCAACCTTTCGAAAACCATATCAAATATTCGAGTGATGAAAATGAAAAAAAGATCACATCTTTTTTCTACTATTGTTCTGATATTTTTGCTGTGTCCTTATATTATTAATCAGAGCCGAGGAGTACTTCAAGCGAGCGACTGGCGTGGAGCCTAAAGACGCCGAGGCGTTGAATAAGTACGCAAACTTCTTATGGGTCGTAAGGAAAGATCTTTGGGCTGCTGAGGAGACATACTTGAAAGCCATAGATGTTGAGCCTGAGAATTCATATTATGCTGCGAACTATGCTCATTTTCTATGGAATACTGGCGGGGAAGATACTTGCTTTCCTCTTGATTGACTCTAAGAAGAGATTTCAAAGCCTCCTCCAATTTTTCTTTTTTCTTTTTCATATATTAATCTCTTTTTTTTGTGGAGGACAAATGGTCAAATATGAGTGGGAAGATATTTAATTATGGAGGCTAAGCTCAACATTTGGACAAATTGTAACTAAACTCTTTGTAATAAATGTATAAGTGACAGTTTTTGGATATGTAATTGTCATAAAGTTCTAATTTTGTTTCTTGGGGTTTTTTATTTATTTACTAATTGAAATTGTTGATAAATATAATCTTTCTTCTAAAAAATAAAGTTCACAAAAAATAAAAGTATATTAATTAAAATAATTCCGAAGGAAACATCGTTGGAAATCAAAATATAAAAAAATAAAAGTTACTAATTAAAAATATTCAGACGGGTTTCCCGTCGGAACTCAAAAATAAAACATAACAAAATATTAATTAAAAAATATCTTAAAATAAAAGAAAACAAACATTTATTTAAAACGACGGACATCTGCACATAAATACCTAATTGAATAAATTTTTTACACATAGGTACTCATGTCAGAAAATTTTACAGATGGGTACCCGATTAATTTTTACCAGTTTCTTCAGTCATGCCGTACCTTCCTGTGTGTGTATGGCATACCATAACATGCTGATAGAGGGTACTTAAATGTGTTCGTACGGTGTACCTATGTTTTAAATAGGGCGTACCGAAATGTGCTACTACGACGTACCGAAATGTGTTGATATTGGGTACCCGGATGTGTGGTATGGCGTGCCTGCGGCGGATCGGTACCTATCTGCAAAATTTTTTTATGTTAGGTACCTACATATAAAAAAATCATGACATGATACTAAATTACAAGTTTTTCTACAGAGGGGGAATTTTTGTGTAAAGACCCCAAACTTAAAACGGAATTCCCATCCGAACAAAAAATAAAAAAACTAATTAAAAAAGAAATTCAAAAAGTAAAAATAAAAGAAATATAAATTGAAAAAACTAGATAACAAAAAATATAAAAGAAATAGTAGTTAAAAGACTCCGACGAATAAAAAAATAAAAAAACTCAAAAATAGAAATAAAAAGTATTAATTAACAAAGAATTCATAAATAAAAAGAGAAAAGAAATGTTAATTAAAAATTTTAAGATGGGATGCCCATCGAAATTCTGAAAATATAAAACCAAAAATATTAACTAAAAGTAAAACAACAATTAAAAAATAAAAAATATCTATTAAAAACCTCCGACGGATTTCCCGTCGTTTTGGAAGAAAAAAAGAAAAATATTTAAAAGAAATTAAAAAATAAAAATAAGAAATATTAATTTAAAAAGAATTAATAAATAAAAGATAAATGCAATGTTAATTAAAATTTCCGACGGGATGCCTGTTGAAATTCCGAAATAAAAATATTATTTAAAAACAAATAAACAATAAAAAACTAAAAAAAATTATTAAAAAACTTCCTACGGATTTCCCGTCGAAATGACAAAAACAAATAAAGAAAACTATTCAAAAAAGAATAATTAAAATAAAATGGATATTAAAAATTATTAATAATAAAAAGATAAAAGAATCTGAATTAAAAATTTTCAAAGGAATGGCCGTTGGAATCCGAAACATATAAAATAAAATATTATAAAAATAATTCAACAAAAAAGAAAATAAAAAACATTAATTAAAAAATTCCTACGGATCACCTGTCGGTAGGGTTGGCAGTGGGGCGGAGAATCCCCGCTATTCTACCCCTGCGGGGCGGGGACTGGGAATGATTTTTCTCCGTGCGGATCCCCGACTCGTCCCCGAACCCCCGTTTATATGTTATATATACATAATATAAAATTATAATTTGAAATAATAGTAAATAATATCAAAATATAGATTAAATAATATTAAAGTAATACAAATAATATATTAAATTATAATTTATATAATATTTATAACAAAAATATCAAATATATATTATATTTAAAATATTAACTTTTTTATAAAATTAAGGGGCGGAAATGCCCGCCCTGCGTGGATGGGGACGGGGGCGATTTCGTCTCCGAATGCATCGCGGGGACGGGGACGGAGATTAGATCCCCACCCCCCGTCCCATTTCCATCCCTACCTTCGGAAATAAAAAACACAAAAAAATAATTATTAATAAAAATTTCCGCCTGGAAATTGTCGGACTTCAAAAGTAAAAATAAAATATACTCCCTCCGTCCCGGTAACTTTTGTACATTTTACTAAATCGGGCGTCCCACTATCTTTTATACATTTTCATATTTAGTAAAAAACTATCACACACAATCAATATAATAACATTAAATATTCTTAAAAGACGTGCCACACACATACACTTTTCTTCCTCTATACTATTAAAATATTATATTTCTTAAAAACCGAACTCAATCCCAAATGTCCATATATTACCGGGACGGAGGGAGTAATAAGTAATATTTTGGACGGGAAACCCGTCGAGATTCAATTACAAAAAATTAATAGAAATATTAAATTTTATGTTTGATAATGGGTAGAGTTGTATGGTGGAGTTAACATGTGATTGTGGCCAGTAGATAGTGATAGTTTAATATATATATTTTTTAATTTATAATAATTAGTTATTATTTGGTTGGTGTCGACATTCTAGTGCACCTATATTTCTATAATCATGTAATATTTAATATAAGAATCCTTATAATATAAAGACTGTTGGATTAATCTAAATGGGCTGGACAATTAAGACACAGCTCAAAATCCTTAGCCTTACAACAGTAATCTCAGCTCATCTCATTCTCAGCTCAGCTTCAAAGAGTGGGGCCAATCTTCATCTACGAAATTGCTGCTCTCGCTATCGAAGACGGAATAGAAATCCGCACACGCCGCCGAAGTTTGCTTTCAAGTTGTAAATTTGAATCTTGCCCAAGAATGGACACGCTGCACTTTTCATCCCATCGTCTTAATTTCTTGCCTCGCCGCAAAACCTCAGTGCCCACATTCAAAACCCTTCGCGCGGTTAAATGCACTCTGTCGTCTCCGTCCTTAGGTAAACCCCATTTGATTTACGTTTATTGGTTCAATTCATTACATTCTCCCGTGGTTTTTATATCTGAAAATGTCCATTTTGAACGAGGCTTCAATGGGATATGTTGAAATCTAGATTGAAGAAATGATACGAACTGATGGGCCTGAGGAATTATTTGAAATTAGGTTTATTGAAGAATAAACAAGTGTAGTTATCGATGGTTTTGAAAATAATCTAAGTTTATGGCCAAGGGGTTGGGTGGTAATAGCTAATGCATTTCTAGGAGGACCTTTTCTATTGCCAGGGCAATGTATATCCGTTTGAAAATTTAAGATTATGATATCTTAAATGTGATATAATTAATTTTTTCAGTGGACCATGAAACAAAGTTCAAGGAGGCAGCAAAGCGTGGAAATTTGATCCCAGTTTACAAGACTATATTTTCTGATCATATGACGCCGGTGCTGGCATATCGGTGCTTGGTGAGGGAAGATGAGAGGGAAGCTCCTAGCTTTCTTTTCGAGTCTGTTGAACCTGGTCTTAAAGCTTCGAGCGTTGTAAGTTTCTCTCTTTTCGTAGCATTTGTCGTAATCAGTATTGACGCTGCCATCTTTCTTTTGATTGGGTGGTATAAAGTTGCTCAGGGAACTCCAATTCTTGACTAATTGAGGCTGTCAATAGTTGTTTGTTAGGGCAGATCTAAATTGTTGGATTTAATGCTTATCTAACCCATGAATAGATTTTACATGTGATTCTATTAGACGAGTTCTGATACGGTTGGTTAAAGTGATGTGAGGGCCCGCTATGCCAAAAGAAAGAAGAGACTTGTTTTTCTGTTATCCTTGTATCTTTTCATACTACTGCTAATGTATGAACCTTGCTACACTTGATAATGCTGAATTGATTGTTCTAGGGCCGATATAGTGTTGTTGGAGCTCAGCCAACTATGGAGATTGTCGCAAAAGAGAACATGGTGACCGTAATTGATCACAGTGAAGGAAAGACAACAGAGAACTTTGTGGAAGATCCAATGGTTGTTCCTCGTACTATCATGGAAAGGTTGAAACCTCAACGCATTGATGAGCTCCCTGAAGCATTTTGTGGTAATATTTTTGCAAAATGAAAAAAAAAACACTTTCTTCATACACACTGTCTTTCATGTTAAATTTCGTTTCTATGCTGAATTTTCGTTCTTACATTTATGAATCAATGTATATTACATCATGCAGGTGGATGGGTTGGCTACTTCTCATATGACACAGTACGTTATGTCGAAAAGAAGAAGCTTCCATTCAACAAGGCTCCCATGGACGACAGAGACCTTCCTGATGTTCACTTGGGACTTTACGATGATGTTATTGTGTTTGATCATGTGGATAAGGTATGTTCCATGCTTCTTTAGATACTTGGTTTTAGTTCTTAATCAATTCTCTCTCTCTCTCTCTCTCTCTCTAGACACACATACCACGATACAAGTCTTGTGGCATATGTTAATAACGATCCCTTTAATCTTCTTGAGAACCTCATATGTTTATGAGTATATAATCACGTCATTTGAGTTCATTTGACAGCATCCTATTGAGGATTTGACACATGAAATTTTTATCTTAGAAAGCACATGTGATACATTGGGTGCGATTGGATCAGTACTCATCCGTTGACGAGGCCTACAGTGACGGAACTAGCAGATTAGAATCCTTAATGTCAAGGGTTCACTCTAAGTAGGTGAATTTGATTTCTTTATTTTCAGTCCTCAATTTCATTTACCGTTATAATAACACTTTCCCTATTTGGATCATAAATTTTTCAGTCCTAGGCTAGGAGCAGCAGGTTCTATAAAATTATCCACGAGCCTCTTTGGTGCTTCTTTGGACAAGTCAACCATGTCTAGGGAGGATTACCAGAAAGCAGTGTTGAAGGCTAAAGAGCATATCTTGGCTGGAGATATTTTCCAGATAGTACTTAGCCAGCGATTCGAACGAAAAACTTTCGCAGATCCTTTCGAAGTTTACAGAGCGTTGAGAATCGTTAATCCAAGCCCATATATGACTTATTTACAGGTCAGTGTTAAATAACGGTTCTTGTCATTTTTTGCTTGTTTCATTAGGACAAGCTTTTTTGTTGAAATCCCTTCTTCTCACTGATTCCAGGCTAGAGGCTGTATCCTGGTTGGTTCGAGTCCTGAAATTCTAACTAGGGTTAAGAAGGTATGTGCCCTATCCGTCGATTTTAATGTCGAAAGTATTTCTTTATTAGTATTAAACGACTTGATTTATTTCCTTTTAACTGTAGGGAACGATCACTAACAGGCCTTTGGCTGGAACCATACGCAGAGGCAAGACACCTAAAGAGGATTACATGTTAGAAAATCAGCTCCTCAACGACGAAAAGCAGTGCGCGGAGCACATTATGCTCGTCGACTTGGGAAGAAACGATGTCGGAAAGGTTTAATTTCTCTTTTCCTCCACGAACATGCATCGAAACCCCCGAATATCAGCTATTTTCAATTCCAACCCTACTTTCCACACCGCAGGTGTCCAAATCTGGATCCGTAAAGGTCGAGAAACTCATGAACATCGAACGCTACTCTCACGTCATGCACATCAGCTCCACGGTAATACTCCAAACACACACCCATACTTAAAATCATCTCATAATCAAATGTGTAATAGAAATGTTCATATAAAAAAAAACCACTTTTTTTGCCAATTTTTTCGAAAGGTCACTGGCGAATTACTGCCCGGGTTGACTAGCTGGGATGCTTTGCGCTCTGCATTGCCCGTTGGGACTGTTAGTGGAGCTCCAAAGGTCCCTTAGTTCGACGCATATATATATACATATATATATATAAAATATAAACTTTTATGTTATTTCTGACATAGGTGAAGGCAATGGAGCTGATTGATGAGCTAGAAGTGACGAGGAGAGGGCCGTACAGCGGTGGTTTTGGGGGCATATCGTTTACGGGGGACATGGACATAGCGCTTGCTTTGAGGACGATCGTTTTCCCTACGAAGGTTCGCCACGATATGATGTTTTCTTACAAGGACGGTGTAAGGCGTAGGGATTGGATTGCGCATTTGCAAGCTGGCGCTGGTATTGTCGCTGACAGCGATCCTTCGGACGAACAGAGAGAGTGCGAGAATAAGGCAGCTGCCCTCGCCCGAGCCATCGACCTTGCTGAGTCAGCTTTCGTCGACAAGCCGTAGTATGAAAAGAAAAAGAAAAAAAAAAAGAAAGACTTGTTGGTAGAATTTCAGATCGACTGTAGTTTTGGATTTTTACCCAAGTTTTTGGTTGGCATGAGGTTAGTGAACGAAACGTGACGAATTGAATATTTTTTTTTTTCTTTTGCTTCAATCTTGGTAAAATAAAAACGATGACATTGGTATTATTACTTGATCAAATTCTGGTACGTTATGAATTTCTTTCAAATGAAAGTTTCTGTGGGATAAAGAAGTCGAAAAAAAAAAATTCGATCTTGACAGTGGAAGTTTATCATCAATTACCTCCAAATTGTTATAATTAGTATAATTGTTTTACTTTTATTTTTTTATTGATGTTACAACCATGCGCCAATCAAACAGCAAAGAAACATCGGATATCTCGAGATAAGGCTTCAAAATTCACACTTTTTCGCCTTTCCGTGATCTTTGCTCTGCCGCGAGTATGATCTTCCTTGCTTGTTTTGATTCGAAACACGCACCAATTCCCAAGTGATAAAGCTCACTAACTCGTGTTTTTCAGGTTGATTTCTCAGAAGACCAACCATGCCCAACACCAAAGTCTACATAGTGTAAGTTTGGGCAGAAGAAAATCCTCTACCAACACATGTTTATGCTGCGTTTGGGTTGGTCGGTAATTTTCTCTAATAACGTTTCTATGCTTAAAGGTATTATTCATTGTACGGACATGTTGAAATCATGGCTAGAGAGATACAGAAGGGTGCCAATTCTGTCCCTGATGTTGAAGCCACACTTTGGCAGGTAACAAGATTACGAATAACTGAGCTTGTGGAAATTTCGTTCATACTTTCAAATTGATTGATGTCATATATATAGGTGCCTGAGACACTACCACACCTAGTGCTGGAGAAGATGAAGGCTCCACCAAAAGCTGATGACGTGGCAGAGATCAGGCCTGAGCAGCTCGTCGAGGCAGATGGGTTCGTCTTCGGTTTTCCTTCGCGTTTCGGCGTGATGGCTGCTCAGTTTAAGGCCTTTTTCGAAGCCACGACCGAGCTATGGGCGACGCAGAAGCTGGCGGGTAAGCCAGCTGGCATCTTTTGGAGCACTGGCTTCCACGGTGGCGGGCAAGAACTAACAGCGTACGTTTCGTCACAAAACTCGAGATTCTCGAACGTTCGTAGGACTTGTCAAAAGTGATCGTTCTGGTGCAGATTGACTGCAATAACGCAGTTGGCTCATCATGGGATGATATTTGTCCCCGTGGGGTACACGTTTGGCGATGGAATGTTTGAGATGGACGAGGTTAGGGGAGGATCTTCTTATGGTTCGGGGACTTTCGCAGCTGATGGTTCTCGACAGCCTACTGAGCTTGAGCTGAGGCAAGCTTTTCATCAAGGTAAGTATCTTGCTGAGATTACTAGGAAGCTCAAGAATTAGGACTTGTAGTTTAGTTCTTATATCTTGAGTAACGATCGAGGATGAGAATGGGCCTGAAGTTAGAAGCTTTTGTTCGATCACCGCTCTTGTTCCTGTATATTGCGCTTTGATTTGTATATAACTCGATGCAACATATTTATGAAGTTATTCGTTCTGCTGTTGACTACAAGACATCTAAGATGGATAGACTCGACAAACAAGAAATCGCAGATTTTGATTTGATTTGATTTCGTGGAGTTTTATCAACTCTCTTACAGCATGTTATGCTGGCTGATCTGCTGATAATGATCGTGGAATGAGGTTCTCTGCTCTCATTACATCGATCCAATAACAGATAGACTCCAAAACATGGTACCTTGTCTGAAATCCCATCTCATCAGCCTTGTTTCTACTGCACAACATCTTCACAGGAAACCTAAACAACACATCAAGAAAGCCCCAGTTAGCCAAATTCTCCATTTCAGTAGCTACGAGTCCCTCTCTCTCGACGATCTCTCTCCAAACTCCTCCTTTGTCTTTCATGGCCGAAGAAAACAAGAAATCCTCAGAAAACTCACACCTTTCCAGCCCTAGCTTTTGGCCTATGCCTGGCCAGATCTCTTTCCACGTGTAACTTTCTCCATTTATCGCATTGAAAGCTCTGCCTAGGTTACCAATCTCAGTGCCGGTCAGATCCTTACAGTCGGTAGTAGATGCCCAAATATGCTGCTCGGCGACAAGACGAGCGTCAGATGCATCGACGTACATTTCTTCCCAGCACTGCTTCGTTCCTCCGAAGACAAAAGGGAGGCTCAGATTCTTACAGATAGCTCCGTAGACACAGATGCTGCCTACGAAATTGTACACCGTTCGCTTAGAACATCCCATGATTATTCCCGGTCTATGCACAGACCAGCCCACGCTACACCCATGAAGCGTTTCTCGAAGAAGGTCTTCGAGGGCATAGTAGAAGTTATATCCCTTGTCAGTCCTTGGAAAGTTCTCATCGTAGTAAGTAGTTACCCATTGCCTGCCCAAATAAGAGTCTCCTAAGGATATATAGTGCTTGGTCCCCGTCTGAAGCGAAATGTGCCTCAGACCTTTGGCCTTGGGGAGAATACTCTGTAAGGCATTGGACATCATGGCCTTGTTCTGGTCGTAACACTCGGGGCTGTCCAAGGGGAACTGGCTAGCCCACGTTACCCAGAAAATATGGGTCGTGTCGGTTAAAGGAGAGAGCTTTTCGCTCGTTTCTGAGGAACTGAGAAGGTCGCAGGCTATGAAATGGTAACTGGGATGATCTTCTTCCTCTTTGAAAGAATCCCTCGTTCGAGCTATGCCGTAAACCTTCTTGCAGTTGGGGTTCGAAAGAAGCATACTTACGAGCTCTTTTCCTACAAGGCCCGTGGCTCCAAAGATTGCTGCTACGTAGATTGTTGTGTCCTCTTCTTCCACGCTGGCCATGTTTCTTGATCTGCTGTGAGTCTATATGAATCCTTTGATTATATATATAGCTGGTAGAGAAGAGGCAAGGGAATGACCAATTGCCCATATTTGTAGGAGAGAGTCACATGCTATGCTTTGATTATTACAGTACTCCTCTTTATTAATGCATCATCATGCTTTGTTTAGTTCTTTACTGAGCTGTGTGCATTGCATGTACTCTCCCATTTGCTCGTAATAAAAAAGCAAGATTTGAGGCGCCTGCCGTCACATTGTTGGGAATTGAATATTGGAAAATTACGTAGTGCTAAAATATTACAGCTCCCCCAAGTCATGTTATTGCACCAATAAGTATTTTCTCTAATATTACACCGAGTATATGTTTGACCGAGTCTAGAAAAAATGGTATAATCTCGGGAATTGGGACCTTGAAACACAGATCAAATTAACCAATCCCACGACAAACGTTCATACACCCACTTCCACATATCATCATCATGTGACCACCAACCAATGAGTCCATAACTAACAAATAGAATTAATAATTATAGTAATCTGTATTGTTTTTTTATTAAAAACAAAATAAAATATGAACATCCCCCCTACTCTATATATATATAGACGCACGCACGAGGGACAGAGTGTCCCTTCCCAACGAAACACAAATCCTACACCAAAAGAGAGCAGCGCAATGGCCGTAATGACCAAAGGCTCCTCCACGACGAAGGCCCGTGTCTCCAAATCCGAGGACAGCCGATCTAATGGGTCGGGTCAAAAACAGAATGGGTCTTCGTTCGACCCGGG
Source organism: Craterostigma plantagineum (assembly GCA_027422505.1). Taxonomy (NCBI): domain Eukaryota; kingdom Viridiplantae; phylum Streptophyta; class Magnoliopsida; order Lamiales; family Linderniaceae; genus Craterostigma; species Craterostigma plantagineum. The sequence continues at coordinate 29,940,804 of JAPQWV010000002.1, read as the reverse complement.
CTCAGCGCCGCCGTTCAAGATCGGAGAGATAAGATCCGCGATACCTGCACATTGCTGGGTTAAGGACACGTGGCGTTCTTTGTCTTACGTTGTTAGGGACCTTGTCGTCGTCGGTTTGTTGCTTGCATTGGCTGTTAAGATCGATCATTGGTGCTTTTGGCCTCTCTATTGGTTTGCTCAGGGAACCATGTTCTGGGCTTTGTTCGTTCTTGGACATGATTGGTATTGCTATGTATATTGATTTTCGATCAATTTTCCCTATTTGATTTATGACGAAAACGATAAAGATCTCGCCTTTTTTCCCCTGCCCTAGCTTCGTAATCTGAGGCGATTTGAGTTTTTTCTTGCAGTGGGCATGGAAGCTTTTCCGACAATGCTACGGTGAACAGCGTGGCGGGACATTTACTTCATTCCTCAATCCTTGTTCCTTATCATGGATGGTACGTGTAGTAAATTTCAATTTGATTATTCTTCTTCTCCAATAATATTGCTTCGACTATAGATTCGTTACATGGACATTTTCTTTCTTTTCTACCTCTTGCAATATAATTATATAGGCGAATCAGCCATAGAACTCATCATCAGAACCACGGCAATGTCGAGAAAGACGAGTCATGGGTCCCGGTAATAATATCTATTGCTGTAATAGTGCTGAGCTTTGGCCGTTCTATATTTTACATTCCTTATTATTGCAGCTGCCTGAGAAATTGTACAAGAAGTTGGATTATTCGACAAAGTTCCTGAGATTTAAAGTGCCCTTCCCAGTGTTTGCTTGGCCATTGTATCTGGTAAGAAAAAATATCAGCATTTTTCTCTTGCACATAACTGCTGAGAGTGCACGTGAGAATCTCTGCCGAATGCTGCAGTAACATAGCATATTTGACTGCTCCCACGTGAGACTATATCCTAACATAACAACCAAACAGAAGAAAACAAAAGAATAAAGAAAAATGGGTTTTTTGAGTGCACTGCACATGATGTTTGTTAGCTATATGACGAGTGACCGAGCATTAATTAAGGTTTTAACACTTTATGTTGTTCATTTTAAGCTTAATGTAATTAATATTTATGCATGTCATTGCACGCAGTGGTATAGAAGCCCTGGGAAAAGTGGATCTCACTACAACCCTTACAGCGATCTATTTCAACCTAATGAGAGGAAGCTTGTAATGACTTCAACTATATGCTGGGCAGCAATGGTTGCATTCTTAGTTTATATTTCCATCACCATCACTGGTCCAATGCTACTTCTCAAGATCTACGGCATTCCCTACGTGGTAATAAATAAAAAAATATATGTTAGTAATGATTATTATTTTTTACGGGTGTTTTTTTTTTTCTATTGAGCATAGATATTTGTAATGTGGATCGATGCCGTGACATACCTACATCACCATGGTCACGAGGATAAGCTACCATGGTATCGTGGGAAGGTCCGTAGTAATAATAGTTCGTCCTCTTCTATAACAGACAATATTACACTGCAATGAATACAATATTGCTACTTTCAAGAAATAAATTATAATATACACAAGATATTTTGTAACTGTAATAAAAATCGCTGCTTTATATGCAGGAATGGAGTTATTTAAGGGGAGGGCTGACGACGGTTGATAGAGATTATGGATTATTTAATAACATCCATCATGATATTGGCACCCATGTTATTCACCACCTTTTCCCTCAGATCCCACATTATCATTTAACCGAGGCCGTAAGTAAAACTCAATATATGTGTAATCCTTTTACTCTTGAAATTATATGTTGTATATGTTGAGATATATATATATATATATATATATATATATATATATATATATATATTTGCAGACAAGGGAGGCAAAGAAGGTACTAGGACAATACTATCGTGCGCCAAAGAAGTCAGGGCCATTTCCATTTCATTTAATTACAAGCTTGGTGAGAAGCCTTCAAAGTGATCACTACGTCAACGATGATGGAGATGTTATTTATTACCAGACAGATCCTCGTTTCTCTCAGCAGTCTTTCTTCAAGAAGATTCAGAGATCTATTATTACTACCAAATCCTCACACAAGCTTAACTAGTTAGGGTTTTATTCACTTTTTTTTTCTATAATGTTTGCTTGATGAATAAATTTATCGTCCCGTCGGAATTTCTAGACTACACTACACAGGTTGAGTTAATTTATATTATTGTTGTTGCATTGTCATGTTGAGATTTTGATTATCCATTTTTCTTGACAGTATAAATCTTTTGTTTGCTTAGCGAATAATTCTCTTGTTTCGTTTCTTATTTTTTTAACTCCTTTTTATGGGAATACAAAAATACCCATTTGCATAAAAGCTTACAATTCAGTATTCTGCCAGTGCTTTTATATGTAGGTACCTATTAGAATAAAATTTTTGCACATTGGTACCTGATCTGCCGCAAGGCACATCATATAACAAATTTAGGTACCATATAGAAACGTATTGTGATACATAATACAGTGAGAAAATGGTACAATCATATAATACATTCAGCTCGTTTGATACCCATGTATAGATGGGTATCAAATAGGTATGACTAAATTTGCTCATGTTTGATATCCTTGTAAAGTTATATGTATAACTACACATCCCTATGACACAAAAATCATTGATAAAGCTTGAATACACAAACCCACCACAAAGGTGGGTATATCCATACATTTTTTATAATACCGCATTTACCCCGACAGGAAGCTAGGCCATGTCGACCCCTCTCCTCCGCCTTTACCCTCTCTTCCGGCCGGCTGCGACGTCCACGACGGCCTCTCTTCCTACGCCGCGAGGCGCCAGCGCGACATCTACATCCTAAGCGCGACGGGACGGTGGCGAACGTCACCCTGCGTAAGCCCACGTCTCCAAGTTCCGTCATTTCTCTCCACGGAAGGTTCGAGATTCTCTCTCTTTCCGGGAACTTTCTTCCAGCTCCGGCGCCGGCTTCTGGTCTGACGGTTTACCTCGCCGGAGGTCAGGGGCAAGTGGTGGGCGGGCGGTGTTGGGTCCTTGATGGCTGCTGGGCCGGTGGTTGTAATGGCGGCGGCGGGCACGTGGCCGGGCAGAGCTGAACGGAATTGGTTCAAGATCTGGTATTTGGAAAATTGAAGAGGACAGAAGCTCTGTAATTTGGTAATTTGGGAAATTGAAGAAGACGATGTTTTTGTACTTTTCTTTTTTTAATTGCTTTTTGTATAAAAAAGGTTACAAATGTCTTTTGAGTATATTTACAAATTACATACACACCTCAAACACAGGTATCAAACATATCATTATACAAATAATTAATACACACATATCAAACATGCTAAAATACACTATCAACAAAATCTTTGTATAGCCATACACAAATAACTTATACTCATGTAATCCACAAACAAGAATATCAAACGAGCCCATTAAGGTACCTTATAGAACCGTATATGGGTATCATAAATGCGTGATGTGGTACATCATACACTATAAAAAGGTACGTCAAGACTGAGAAAATGGTATACACAAATGGGTAATTATATAAAAAAATTTATGACAGATGTACTTACTAGCAAATTTTTTATACAAATGGATATTTTTTTAGGGGCTTCTACACTTAAATACCTATATCAATAAATATTAAACAGTTCAGTCCCTTGTCAGTGTAATTTTTAACCTAGGTACCTAGTTGAATTTTATTTTACTTATAGGTACCTAACTGACGGATTTACCCCTAGTAGAACTGGTTTTTACATCTCTTACCTTATTTCTTAATTCACGTTCGATCGCTCCTAAAAAAGAGAAAAAATCTCACAGCCCCAAACCAAATCGCGCGATTGCTTGCCAGAAATCGACCCGGGTTTTCTTGGCTTCAGATTCTACGTCGTCTGTCCACTCGTTCGTCGTTGTATTCCCTTCTGAAATCGATTGGTAAGTCATTCACAGTATTACCGTAAGTGGTCGCATTTCGTCACGATTAGGGTTCTTTTGTGCGTGTTTTGGAATGACATTGATTTGTTGGTCGATTAGGGTTTTTTTGTGCGTGTATTTCGTCATGGCTGCTTGATTTGGGTTTTTTTGGAATGGGTCGATTTTGGTTTTTTCGAATAGGGTCAATTTGTTGTGGTATTATATCGCATCTGCATTTGGTACCCTCTGTTTTGGCATATTGGTACCCCTTGTATGAATAAAATGGTACTGCTTGCCAAAAGTGGTCGAATGGGGTCAATTTTTTTGGTACTACATTATCACTGCATTAGGTACTCTCTGTTTAGGCAAACCTTATGTGAGTAAAATGGTACTGCTAGTTAACATTGGTTTTATCGACTGGGGTCAATTTGTTTTGGTACTACATTATCACTGCATTTGGTACTCTCTGTTTGAGAAAATTGGTACCCCTTGTGTGAATAAAATGGTACTACTTGTTAACTGGTTTTATTGAATGAGGTCAATTTGTTTTGGTACTACATTATGATTGAATTTGGTACCATCTGTTTGGGAAAATTGGTACTCCTTGTGTGAATAAAATGGCACTGCTTGTTAGCAATGGGTTTTTCGAAAATGGGGTCAATTGTTTTTTGGTACAATATCATCACTGCATTTGGTACCCTCTGTTTCGGTAAATTGGTATCCCTTGTGTGAACGAAATAGTACTGCTTGTTAACAGTGTGTTTTTCGAAAATGGGGTCAATTTTTTTTGGTACTACATTATCACTTCATTTGGTACCCTCTGTTTGGCCAAATTGGTACCCGTTGTGTGAATAAAATGGTTCTGCATTTGGTATCTATGTAAGAAGACCGTGGATCCATAGTTTAACCGGCCCCTATTTGGCGACGTAGACTGCGGGGTGCATGCTTGTTTAACCATAGAGGTGTACGTTGTCGACACCCAAGAGAAATATGGCAAAGAAGTAAACATGGATGTGTATCGTGCGTCTATGGCTGCTCGCATTTTACGTGACGAGCGTAGTTGTATGCTAGATCTTTTTCAGTAAGTTTCTTGGATATGTTGTTAGACTCTTTGGAGACTGTGTTGTTTAGTTTGGTCAACTTATTTTTGAGTTGGGAATGGGACTGTTTGGAGACCTTTAGTTGTTTATGTTGGTTTTCTTTTGTACTGTGTTGTGTTGTTCTACGACTGTCCGTAATTTATGCAGTGCCATATGTTATTGTATGACCGTATCTTATCTTTTACGTACAGAGTACCATAATATGCAGGTTAACCGTACCTTATATATCGCACATGAAGTACCTTATCTGTTGTACCATTACCATACCTTAAATTTACATGTAGTACCATAACCTGAAATTTTACAGTATCCATACGTATACAAATACGGTACCCAGATATGCAAGCATATCGTACCGTAACGCTTACATATAGAGTACCGTAATATGCAGGTTAACCGTACCATTACGTAAATATATATCGTACCTTATATATCGCACATGAAGTACCTTATCTGTTGTACCATTACCATACCTTAAATTTACATATGTAGTACCATAACCTGAAATTTTACCGTATCCATACGTACTATACGGTAACCAGATATGCAAGTATACCGTACCATATCGCTTACATATAGAGTACTGTAATATGCATCCGTACCAGTACGTAAATATATACCGTACCTTATATATCGCACGTGAAGTACCTTATCTGTTGTACACTAAGGTACCTTGTGTTTTACAGAAGGTACCTTATCATTTACCTTTATAGTACCATAACCTGCAGGTTTACCGTATCTATAATTACACATTTACAGTACCCGGATATGAAAGTATATCGTACCATTTGTTATACGATCGAAAAATAAGTACATTCCTAATCGAATCACGTTGTCCAGCGTGATTTTGGCAATACCTAACAATATCGAAATGAAAAAATATATGAAAGCCTAATGCACCGAATTTCCAGATGTAGCACTCACCACATTATTCAAATTATGTTGTAGATGTTCTTGTTTGTATACTTATACTATAATGAATCTTGGTATTCTAAGATTTAATTCATGTGTGCGGGGCCTAATGCACCGAATTTGATCTGAAACGTATTTAATACTATATATTACTGTTCTACGTTGGTTCGAGATGAAAAAGTAATTCGATCGACGTCGAAAAATACTAACCCTAGTATGACGTACCATATATTTAAGGGACGCCGTACCAAAAATAGCTTTGTAGGGGTACCTAACGTTTTGTTTGAAGCGTACCAACTCGGACACGATTGCAGTACCATAAATTACATATGACATGAAACATCTTATGAAAAACACCGACATGGCAGATAATGCTGTCTTTTATGATTTAATACCTTGTATGTCAGAATGTGTCCAGTCATGACAGAGAAAAATTCAGAAATATGTCCACTCATGACAGAAAACGTCATAAAAGTGTTCAATCATTACAGAGAAATGTCAGAAATTGTCTCTTCCTTTCTCCACATCAACATCTGCTGAAATGCTTCGTTTGTGATGAAAAATAGCCGAGTCTTAAATTCGAAGTCTTACTTTAATTTATACGGTACCTACTTCTGAAACGATACAGTACCCTATGTTGTACACTTAGGGTACCTAAATGACTTAAATTACAGTACCAAACTTGCGTATATAAACGTACCAAATTGGCATATGTTACAGTACCAAATTCGCTTATATTACTACTATGTTGGCATATCTTACGGTATCAATGGTATATTACAGTACGAAATATGCATATTACAGTACCAACATGGCATATATTACAGTACCATAGTTGCGTATATTAACGTACTAAATAGGCATATATTACAGTACCAAAGTTACATATCTTACGGTACCAAAGCGACATATATTAGAGTACCAAGTTCGCTTATATTAGTACTATGTTGGCATATCTTACGGTAACATTGGTATATTACAGTACCAAAGTTACATATCTTAGGGTACCAACGTGGCATATATTACAGTATCATAGTTGCGTATATTAACGTACCATCGGCATATATTACAGTACCAAGTTCGCTTATGAAAGACTATGTTGGCATATCTTACGGTATCACTGGTATATTACACTACCAAACTGGCATATATTATAGTACCAAATCAGCATATAATTCGGTACCTAATTTGCATATCTTAGGGTACCAAACTGGCATATATTACAGTACCAAATGTACATGTATTGCGGTGCCAAATGTGCATATATTACCAAACTGGCATAGGTTACGGTACCAAATATGCATATCTTAGGGTACCAAACTTGCATATATTACAGTACCAAACTGACAGTCATTACAGTACCAAATTTACATATATTATGGTGCCAAATGTGCATATATTACTGTGCCAAACTGGCAGTCATTACAATACCAAATTTAGACAAAAACAATGAGTCATATCCTATTGACACATTTGGAACGGAACTTGATACTTTATTGAGTCATGCCGGGAATCGATATCCAACCACCTTCTTTGGAGGGATACGTATATATCGATAAGCGTCGTTGCTTTATTGATTAATAGTAAGGAAGACTCCCTTTTATACTCACACATTACAAATAACGTCCCGCCATCAACCGAGTTTGCAGACGCCATATTGTCAGATAATATGGCAACCTGTATAAATGGTACGGTGTATAGTTTAGATTGGTACTGCATAACTGGACATTTTGGTACCGTATAGACAGGTTACTTGGTACGTAATATAAATACACAAAGATACTACATAACATACATGTCCAATCGGACTGTGTCGCATAATATATATAGGTACGGTAAAACAACATACAATGGTACGTAATATTCATAAGAAATGGTACGTCGTAACAGTTATATAAAAAAAATCTGAAATCTCGATGGATTAGCCTCAATAACTATCAAATCCTAACATTCCACTCTTATATGGAGCTCTTCGATCGCATTGAACTCCCGGATTTTGGGCTAAACCTTGAACAAATGCATGAAATCGATTAACAAAACCCAAACCAAAAGAAAAGCTTACCTCACAAAATCAACGCCCAAAATCGAGAACCCAACATTCAAGGGGCTCTTCGATCCTTGTCCGGCGCCGGCACGAGCAGAAGGAGGTGGTCGGAAAGAAGAAATTCGTCGACGGCAGGGTGGAGCTCGATTTTTGCAGAGAAAAAAAATCTGAAATGAAATTCTAAATCATTTAATAAGGGTATTTTGGTAATCTTAGGTGATTAGGTACCTATGTGTAAATTTTTTATTCCATTGGGTACCTAGCTATAAAATATGTCTGACAAGGTACCTAAGTGGCTTTTTGTTTTGTATTGGGTATTTATGTGTAGATTGCCGATTTTTTTATGTAGAATCACCTTTTTATTAT